>OU452185.1:11220000-12420000 GCA_911728515.1 Peribatodes rhomboidaria | reverse complement strand
CAGGCTTGTTTTGTACAAAATTATTATAAAGTGTAAAGTGATAAACAACAGCCGAGTTCTGCGTTCAATGAATAAATTAATCTCATAGACATTTTGCATGTAAATTACTACTAAATTATTATTTGTATGTTTTCATTTATGATTTCTGTAATAAAAAGTTGTTTTTCTTCTTTCAGGCGCGGTGCTCCCTCTATCGACGGCGACGCAGCAACCGCTCCCGCCCTCGTCGTCCTCCCCCGTGCCTGCCCCCGAGCCTGCCCCCACGACTCAAGCCACTACGTCCGCCCCTGTAGTTTCCGTTAGCCCCCAGTCCACTTCGATGAGGCCTATGATTATGAATAGGTAAGGAAAGCAAAGAAATCATTGTTTTCTTGTTCTTCGTGTCGATAGTTTTTTTTAAATTATTTTTAATGTGTCCCGGACCGCCGTGAACTTGGGGAAACATAGTAGAAATGTAATAGTCGGCGACAGCCACTCCATAAGAGCTGTCAAATAGAGTAAAGTTGAATTAGGAATTCTTGCTACGTCACCGCCGCTCAGCGCCAATTTAATTTTGTTGTATGAAAAATTATGCTCTACTTATTCCTATACTAACTTACATTATTTTACTAATGGGTCTACCATCTAACAGCTTCTCTGACGCTGTACATGAGAGTGATGGGGTGAAGTTTTAATAAAATAAAATGTCCTAAAAGCCTATAGGTACATCGAGAGAGACATCTACAGTAGAAGTTCAGAATTCTTACTAAGTTTTTTTTATCAATAAATTCTAACATTAAGTTATTTAACTCAATTACTGGCAGCTTAAAAGTATTTTTAATTTTCCGGTATCAGTTTTGTTAGAACAAAGCGAATCTCGTAAACAGGACTTCAAAAGTTGCATAATTTTACACTTATTTACCAAGATAATTAATGTCTGCATTTAGAATAACATTAGTTGAAAATCTAGTATAATTTCAGTCTAGCTATAACTTTTTTGATCTGGTACAACAATTGTTTTTACTTCTTACCTAACTAAGTATCTAGGTAACTAAGTATCTAACATGCAAAAGCTTACAAAAAATAGATACAAAATGTATTATTAGTCATGTAAGTACATTAATTCGATTTGCGTGCAACAAATTATCATTCGATAGTTACTTGATTGTAGATTCATAATACCTGACCGTGTTTTGGCTAACCAGTTATTTAAAATGCCTCCTGCTAATATTGCGTTGTGATATACTTATGCTATCTTCCTATCTAATTATTTACTATTGAGGATAATAACAGTGTAAAATATATTATTGTAGTTTGAACTTTACAGAACGGCGTCAATAGAATTTTAGAAGATTCTTTTAGGTGGCCCCATTGTAATAGCGCGTATTCTGTGGGTGGCCCGTAGAGATTTTTGGCCCGCAGACGTACTCGTAGCCAAAAACTTTTGTTATATGGAATATGATACATTTTCTTGCTGATTGTACTTATTTTTCAAAATGCTTAAATTTCAATGCAAATTGCCTCCAAAATTATGCCGTTTTCCGTAGCTATTGGTCTTAGGCCTTGTATATTATTTTTAGTTATTGAGTCCAGTGGCGAATCCAGAATTTAGATTTCGGGTGGCTTTATTTACGAAGTATGCTTTATCAAAGTAGGTAAGGTTTTGGTTGGGAGGGCTTTACTTAGCTGAGGGTAACCTTTAACAATGTAGGTAAACACAAAAGCACTAAAAACAGTTGATTTTGATTGTTGTAGAGCAGCGGTCGGCAACCTTTTGGCAGGCGAAGGCCGCACAGTGCCAAAATAAGCATGTGACGGGCCGCACTTGTTCAAAAATTTTACCAAGTATCGATTTATTTATGTAGGTATTATCTAATCTCTGAAAATCAAAGTTTATCTGTCTTTGGCAGCTATAGTAAAAGCCTTGCTTAGTTTGGGGCCAGACGACTGTGTGAGCGAAATGTCCCGATTTATATATTTATTTACAAAACACTCGCGGGCCGCAAGGAGGGGGCCGAGGGCCGCATGAGGCCCGCGGGCCGCGGGTTGCCGACCGCTGTTGTAAAGTGTTATTTAGATATTTGGGGGTGCGGGGGGGAATAGAGCCCTTTAGCGCCCCTGGATCCGCTACTGTTCGCAACTACCAATCAACATTCTTAAAGCCTGAGCTGACCATGAAAGTGCAGCTCCGATTGCCTTGGCGAGCTTAAAATCCTTCTTACTTCATTCTATTACAGGCTGGCCATTAATCTAAATGATCTGAGAACACGTACGTCGATTAATTTATGAATGCAGTGCTATTAGTTAGTGTGACATCTGCTCAAAGAAGCCTATTAAGCCAGGGTTCACACTGCGCTGACAGCGACAAGCTTCAGCTAGTTCTACTGAGGCAGATTTATGTCAGTTTCGACGTAGAACAACTTTGGAACTATGGGACACTTTCTTATCGAAAAAAGTGAAAATATCATAAGAGAATTACAATTAACAGGCCGTTAGTTAGTAGGTATATAGATACTTACAATAATCATCAACAGAATTTAAAAATAAACTTATTTGACAATAATAATATTATAACTTATTTCGTAGTTCATCTCGTACGGAGACCTCGAATATCTTCACAGCCCTTCGTCCGATTTAACTTTTACACGAATTTAAAACTCCTATTGAGATAAACGACACGTCTGCAAAATTTCAGGTCGATCGAACCATTAATACTCATAATTTAATCGTGGGACAAATAAATGCTGAGTTGCGTCAGTAGAAACTGTGACTCCGCTTCCGTCGATCTAAAAAAAAGTACAGTAATTGACCGACCGAGCGAAGAGTCTTTGCCTCAGCTTCGAGAAAATACTTTCGTATGTCCGAATTCTGCCTGGATCTCTGTCTATTTTTTTTTTCAAATTTACGCAGATATCTTTTGCCAAAAACTGATTAGACAAAAAACTCAAAACAAAAATTGAATAATTATCGAATCTACTCTCAATTTTTTTACTACATTCGAGAAAGTGACCTGTAGAGGACAGACGTCAGCCGCGAGATCTACAGCTCACATAGAGCCACTAGTTTATTTCAAGTATTTCTAGTGAAGAAACAACTTTGGCTCTTTCTAACTCATAGGGTTATTTATGTAAGATTAATTAAGTAAGAATAATAAGAGCTTTGCCAACAAATTTTTCATAAAGTTTGGCATGCTAAAGTGTTTGTAACTTTTTGAAAATTTTAAGGAAATAAAGCATTATTATTATTATTATTCTGTAAGAAGACACTTCTCTTTTGATTCCCCAAAATCGCACTATGCCTTAGAACCACAAGAACAGACATCCAGAACTGGATATCTGGTTAAACAGTTCTGTCATTATAAAGATCACACTTTACAAATAGATCCTGCTCGTAAAAGAAATTGCAGAGTAATTAATAAAGAATGTGTTAATGAGCAGATTGGCTCAGTGGAAGCGTGTTATCGTATGATCGAGACAATGCAGGTACGCTTTTCTCACAACATTGCATGTGCTGTTGAAATTATGCTATGCCTAGGTCAGTGTGGCAGCGATTGATCAACGATTGAAATTTTTATGAGCAAAGCAGGCACACTTTCCAACCTAATATTAATTCTATTGTAATCCAAGAAAAAGAATGGGAAAAATTTACCGTTGTGATAGAACATTAATACATACCCAGTCGTGATTATGGCGACTCTGTTGCCTACTTGCACTGAATATGAAAATTGTCTAGGTTCTTGCCTAACTAATTTAATTTACTCCTACTAGCTCCTACCTACATTTTTTTACACAAACCTACATTTTTTTAAGCCATTCTTTAAGAGAATCTTAACTTTAGGTGCCCGCTAAGCGGATATTTCGCTAGTAGTAGTTTGAAACTTTTTAAGCAAGGACTAAGGCAATTCTTAATAAATTTAGTGCAAGTGACCATGTGTCTTGTAAAACCACATCGTACCACCAACCACTGGTGCACAGGCATATTTGGCTTACATTTTAAATAAATAAATAAATAATATTCGGGACACTTGCACACACGGTCGTCTAACCCCAAACTAAGCAAAGCTTTTACTATGGCGGCCAGATACTGATATACGTACGAGTACATATATTTTTTAAATACATACATAAATAGATAAATAACACCCAGACATAGAACAAACACAAATGTTCATCACATGAATTTTTGTCCTAGCTGGGAATCGAACCCACGCCCTCTAGCTCAGAAGGCAGGTTCACTACCGACTGAGCCACTAAGGCAGTCAGAACAGTCAGAAGTTGAACTACGACTAACTAAAATGATTATTCATCTACGCTTTCTCTAGCTTAAATCCTCACGATCTCCGGAGAGACGGAAAAAATGATGATACAAAAATGCTTATGTGGACGTCCAGCAATAAAATAACAAGTGACATGATAACAACGTGAAACAAAGTAGCAGTCATTCCAATTCAATTGTCAATCAACTCCTTCCAGGTTCGGCGAAGACGGCGAGCTGATGGTAGGCAGCCCATCATCAGCAACGGGGACGCCGCGGCCGACGGCTCCACCACCACTTAAGATATCCACCATCCGACCTGTCATGCAGAACAGGTAACAAACACGCCGCCTAACAATTTTTGTGTTACTAAATAATAGTGGAACTGACGAGAATTGGCCAGTGGTAAACGTAATAAATCGCTTTTCTTAATTTCGTTGACGTCTCACAGTGATGAGCGCAGTGCAGTGCAACCAATGACTTTGTAAATCAAAGCAATGGGTAGCACTGCAACTGTTATTGGCTGGCATGACGCTTACCATCAGGTGAATGTCCAGCTCGTCTCATCAATTGTTTCCATATTTAAAAAAAACCTTTTTTCGTTTTGCGTGATTCCATGAATCTTGACATAACTTCAAATCAAAGCGCCATTGGCCTTTGAAACTGATACTTTTTTTAGTATAATTATTTATCAGCAGGGAACCTCCAACCTAAACATTAAAACACTAAATTCTCGCCATAAATTAATTGACTCAATTCTTTGATTGATGGCTCTCGCTACGAAATGGTCACTCATAAATCTTATACCACTTAATAAGGCCTCTACGCAATGTGAAATACGTTTTATTTGAGCGTGTTGTCATCATTAAAAAAAAACAAGGTTTTTAATCCGCCACACGGCGATCCTTGCACACTTGCTCGGCGGTAGAGCCGGAAAATGTGCCTGAAAAATGTGTAAGTTTACTTCCACGAGCCGACTCTGTCAAAGAACTCTGCGTCTACAAACGTATTTATCTACTACCATGCTAACACAGGCTATGGATTTGCTTACTAAGGGCCGCATGCTTTTTTTTATAATAATAATAATAATTCATTTATTTCAGGCAATATAACTTGCATACAATGCAAGTTACAGAGGCCCATAGAAAATAAATACCTTACAGACTAACATACATATAAATAACATCAATAAAATTAACTAAATTTTTATGGACAATAAGTCGGCGTTTGACCACCAACTCGCCTGATGTTAAGCGACATTGTGGTCTAAGATGGAGCACGACGACCTGTAATGTACTTATTCACTCTAGCCTTGGAGTTTTGTAGAGTGAAGAAGTACAAAGACGGCAGTTGAGTAAGGCGCTACAAGTGCGCTACTGCTCAGACCCGTCTTCGGAACGGTTACACCGGACTACATCCCGAAACACAACTAGGTTATTTCACGGCATGGCTTGGTCCGGTGGGTGGTTAGGTTAGGTTAGGCTTCGGTCACGGCCGAAGCCTCCCACCAGTTTAAAAACTAATGCTAAAACGATGCTCAGTCTTGATTCTCGATTGAAATCTGGTTTTACCATACATAAAATACATGATTTGATTTGATAAAGGCCCTTTGCAGAAGCTCGGGTTATCTTTTAAACTCGGAGCTAACTGTTAATCAGAGGTTAAACTAATAAGCTTGCTGCTTGAGTTAACAAAATATGAGATTTAATTTGAGTGATTTAATTTGAGATAATTTTAATTTGAGTGAATAAACCCTGCGTTTAAGAATTGAACTCCGTATCTTCTGCAAGTAGGCCTAATATATCGGTCAATGACATTCGGCTAGAGAATGTTTGTCAGCCGTAGCTGCTGTATGCACGTGAATTTCAATAATTCCCACGCACGTCTGTTGAATGAACTATGGGTGCAATGATCCGTTATTTGAATAGCCAAACATACAACCTATGTGTGTATAGGTATCGGTTTAAGTGCTCTGCAGTCAGTCGTATTATAAGCTAGCTTAAAAGAACACAGTAAATTTTCTAAGCTAACTCATTAACTTGTCAATTTTAAATCTATAAACTGGTCTTGAATCTTGATAGAATAACTGTTGACTCTGTATGGTACCTACCTAATTCTAAATACATAATTTATTAAATTATAGTCCACATAGCATTATAAACAGTTGAATGAACCATAATACGCTGTTATACAAGTATGATTGTAAGATTTTTTGTGACTTTAAGTAGACTGCTGGCCACAGCTCGGATTAATAAACCAGCCTGCATATTCAAAAGTGGGCGTACAAATTATTCTCTACTCACAAGACACTAGACGCATAACCCAACATCATACATACAAACACACACACCAAAAGCACATTACCTTCTTAGGTAGGTATTTAGGGTCAACTGGGGCAATTGCGTCTTTTGAAAATTACTGACAAACCCTTCACAAATTATGGAGGTAACGCCATCTTGTACAGATTATTGCAACTATTAAAAATAGAAAAAAGATGTAGATGGCGCCTAATTTGTGAAGGGTTTGTCAGTAATTCTCGAAAGACGTAATTGCCCCACAGACGCATTTGCCCCAGTTGACCCTTCCTACTTACTTTTTACTAATACATACTTACTTTTATATGTTACCAACTTATGTTATAAAAAATGCGAGTCTGTGTGTTTGTTTTACCTATTCTTTGCACCCAAACGGATTTACCTATTTGGATGAAATTCTAAACGGTGATAGCTTATCCCCTGAATGAAAGGATAGGTCAGATCTGCTTTTCAACCTCGGGTATCATCGAGGCGCAGCTACTCGCAGTTAATAAAACAACTGTTGTTTTTCCAGGCCGCCGCAAGCTTCCAGCCCAGGCTCGGTGTCCAACGCGATCCCGACGCGCTTCCCTCTGCGGCCCACCTCCGACCTGCCTCCGCCATACTCCACGGCCATCACTATCATCGACCAGATCGGATACAAGATTATTCGGACCACGGAACTGGTCACCGACCTGCTGAGGAACACCGTCCGAGCTGTGGTCGGGTGACGCCAATGGAAGTGGAATTAGAAAGACTTTGCTCAATGAATTATAGTGATACGTTGTATGTTTTGTGTGTGTGTGTGTGACTATTGATATTGTTGTGTACAAGTGTCTAGCCCAGTCTTTACCCAAAGACAAGGCATCAATTATAGTAGTGTCCCTACTGTCAGGGGCTTTCATGGGCGGTCTGTCTAATACCACGGATAGGTTGAACAACTATTATCCTGCAACTTACAATCTTTAAATAGCATTCTTAATGTATAGCCTTAGGACAGAAGCGGAAATATGAAAGTGTGAGAACATTTCTATGATTAAAATAAGAATCCTTTAAAAGATTGTGATGCTGCGTATAACCTTACGTCAGGAGAAATAGAGCTGAATGAGAATGGAGCAAGGCATTACATTCGTCAGCATAACAATTTATTAACATACTAGCCACCCGCCCCGGATTCGCACGGTACCTACCCATAAACCTTCCATAAATCTACCTGTGGGTGAAAACCGCATCGACGTGCTTTAGGAGTTAGCTGATAAACGGACAGACACGGAAGGAGAATTTGTTTTACAATCATGTAGAGATAGAGATACTAAGTTACTGTAATTTATTCTGTGTCGCCACTCAGTCAAAGTTCTACTAAATTCTAAATTCTAGTCACTATTGGCAGGTTACGTAATTGGTGTTGAACTGGACAGTGGACTGGACCATTATCTTGAAAATTAGCGTACTCTAAATATTATGTCATTGAAGTAAGAAAACACCTAGAAAGTTACTTTTTGTTACACTTTCTCGGATGTTTTTTTCTAATTGTCGCTAGAGGTTATTGAGCCCGTGGTGACAACTGGCACTGTACGATTACCATTTAGATATCACCGAAAAATAAAAAGGGCTTTAGGAGACATGAAGACCAGCCCTGTTATCTAACATGCACGCCACGACAAAATTTTCTCATAAATTTTTGAAAGAAAGAGTCAATAAAATCACGGCGTACATGCTAGATGGGCTGGATAGGAGCAAACCAGGCAGGGCAGGGCAACCGGCAGACCTAGCATGCGCGCGCGACAATATTCTTTTCGTCACCTTTTCACGGGCGAGAACGTGACAAGGCTATGTGCATACATACGTCTGTCTCGATAGAAAGAGTCTACATAACTACCTCTGTCGCGTTGCGCATGCTAGGCCTGCTGGGCAGGCCTTCAGCCGCCAATTTAAGAAAGTGAATTAAGCCATGTTGTTTTGGCTTCTTAATATTACCAGATTTCAATCCTTGCTTGGACGTCCTTGGCGAGGCGTCAGTTTTAGTTATTAACCCGATTCGAAATTATCACACCCTTGTTTGAAGAGGCCTATTTATGTGCATGGGAATTCTGGTTTGAGTAAAAGGTTCTACTAATAAGGAATTAGGAACCTTCTTCAGATCAAATTTTCTAATGAGAGATAACTAGCTAGATAGTCAATGGTCAAGTGCTAGATAGAAGTAGAAAACGCTGGGAATATTTTTAAGACAATAGGTAAAACGTACCTAGTGTCAGACCTTTTACCTAGGTAATATAGTTTATTCTATTTTTATGGTCAGAACTCAACAATCATAAATTTAATTAATTATAGTTTTATGTAAGTACCTAGTTTAGGCAAATGTATTTGTAAGTGTTAAATTATTTTATCTTTTATCATTTTAAAATCTCATAAAAATAGATTTTGTAAGTACCTAGGTAAGTAAAAAAAAACTTTTTGAAGTTAATTTGAAATAAAGATCTAGACGTCTATGCACCATTTTATATCGTAATGTAGGTAAGTATAGCTTAATAAATGCTTTTATTTATAAATATTGTGTTTTGCTTTACCTTCACTTAGTGGTTTCGAAGGTTATTTCTCACCGACTTAACCGTGTGGTGTAACGAACTAGCAGCTAGCAGCGTTGTAGCGGGAAAAATAGGTAGTAACAGATAATAAATAAAACCCAAATTATACAGGCCAGACGTATGACGCTGCGCGATCATGAACCTTATTGCGCTACGATACGATTCGCGTTAGCGCAACTTCTAAAACAAAACGTAACCATCATGGCAATAGGATGTCATGGTAGGCCCGCCTGGTCAGGCGTAAAAATTGTGAAGTGACAGGCTTGCCTGCAACGCGTCGCTTGTATAAAATTCAAACCCCGTCGTTTTTATATTTCGAACAAGCTATAAAGCGGCTCCGTGTCTGAACCTTGTCTGCTTCACTTTCTTGCTATAGGCCTGCAGGCGCAAACAATATGTCGACTCTTTTTATCGAAACAGACGTATGTTTACACAGAGCCTTCTAACGTTCTCGCACGACAAAAAGTGACTTGCACGCTTAGCCTGCTGGCCTGTATAATTTGCGCCTCACAAAATATCTACCATCACCGCTGTTATTGATAACAAACTGCTCTTTCGTTTTGCACAGGAGTTACATGACTATTATTCCTACTATTTTCTAACAGTAGGTACATACGTTTAACAATGTATCAAACCAATAGACAAGTATAAAAACGAATAAATTATATAGGTAGCAAAAAAAATTATAAATTATGTTAGCAAAAAAAGTAGATTGAAAAAACTAAAAATTATTGTAGAGCTTGCCTCATTTATTGCTTTTCATTTGCCTGCTAGAAATCTCTGAGCAAATAAACCGGTTTAAATTAATAATCCAGTTAAGCTTCGTGAAAGTGCTGTGATCGACCTACACGAAATGTAGAGCACACTTTTGAAACACATTTAGCGTAAAACTCAGATCAACCTGAGGCGTAAAAAGACACGTGACAATTTTGTAGATCAATTTCTTAGTTTACGTAATTATTCCACTCATGCAGGTCCATGTTTCTTACTCAATTACGACAGAACGGCTGAACGGAATTTAATGAAATTTGGCACAGGAATAGGTTATAGTCTAGAACAGCACATAGGATACTTTTTAACCGTGGGGTGCAACTAGTATAAAAAAGGCGATTGGGCATAACAGCAAAAAGTGCATCTGCACACAAACCACTACAGGTAAACTACATGCAAATTACAGATTTTCCTTGGTTGCAAAAAGTTTTAAGCACACACCTTCATATAGGGAAAACCCTCAGGCTCAGAATATAATGTGAGGTATTTGGTACAAACAGGTAGTTAGGAAATACCCTCCTACATTGACGTCATTTTACCCATAATGAACCCAATGAGAAAACATAAATTAATGACTACCACAAATATAATGCTTGTGAGGTGATCAATTTAGAACTTTGGGGAAGCGATTATATTATCAAAACAACTTAAGGAAAATAATTATTGAGCTTCAATTTAGACTAATAATGCTCCACGGTTTCATCGGCTATCCATTCCTAAGGCCCTACACAATGTTTTTTTTACTATAAGAAATGGCATAACAAGTTAATATAATGTCACTTAGATGCCAAATTTCAACTTGTATTATGTATTTTTAACTATCTAATAAACCATATACTATCAGTTTACCACATATTTTTAATTTATTGGGCTGATAACAAACCTATTGTTGTGGTGAACTATATTTTTATCAGGTCACCTATAACTTCTACATAGATAAAAAACCAAGTTCCACAATTTTTCTACATTTAATAGGGTATACAGAATACACTGTTAAATACATTTATCACATTTAGATATTTTAAAATGTATACATGATCATACATCAAAAGTTTAACAAGAATATATCATTCAAACAATTGTACCTAATAAATATGAGATTTTGTTCCCTTATTGTCTTCATTAACAGAATACATTAAAAGCTTTTAGTGGAATATTGCAATAGCAATCAAATTACTTAGCAACTTAACTAATTGTACAAGAAATTAAAAAAACAATCTCTTAATAAAGTAAGTAAGTACCTATAACTCTACTCATACAATCTGGCAAGTTATTCGACAATCAATTCAGTAACATTATCTTTGGTAACCAGAGCTACCAAACTGCCGCTTGCAGGCCTTTCCTCGCCCTTCATCCATTTGTCAAACAACTTTGCAACGTATGTCAGCGATGTCCATGAACCAAAGTCAGCTTTCGGCATCCATTTCCTGTTCATCTCTGTGTCCAGTGTAACGGGCAAGATGGCAACAGCCAAGGAGTTTTCTGGGAGACCAGAGTCTTTAGCTCCAAGAGATTTTGTGAGTTGGTGTACAGCAGCTTTAGCCATACCATAGCCAATCATGCCTGGTGTGCCTTCTAGAGCGGCTTTAGCACCAGTGAGAGCTAATAGTCCACCCGGAGACAGGTACTTGGAGGCGACTGTGGCAGCGATAGTGGAACTCCATACGGACTGACGCCACATGAGGTCAGCCTGCTTGCTAAGGTCTTTCCCTGCGTTGCCGCCGGCCCAACCACCTGCGACGCAGATCACGGCGCTTACTTTCTCACCTTTGAGCGCGGTTGCCAACTCGTTCACGACATGTTCCTCCTGTTGCACCCACGAAGCGTCTTTTGGCACGGTGATGTTGAAGTCTGCGCTCTCGTTGGGATTGAGGTCGATATTCGCCACCCAGCAATTGGCTGCCTTGAAGTGGTTGACGCAGGCCGCGCCGAGAGCACCCCGTCCTCCATAAACTACGATTCTTGCCATTACGTCTAGCTGCGGTCACTGTGCACAACCAACTGAATGAAGGGAACGGCAGGCAACTTGTTATCGCCGCCGGGCCTCGTACGTAACCTCGTTCAACTCTCACTTTTTATCCCGCGCAGTCGCACGAACCGCCGACTCTGAATACTTACTTAGCCACGGACCATGAAGGACAATCTATTGTTTGTTTTACAAATAATTATTAGTTGCTAATTTTTCTTCGATTTGCAGAATATGAGACTACTGTCGAGTGAGAGAGAGTTATTCTATTCTATTCAAAATATTGCAAAAGCTTTTAAAAGCAATAGGGATGTAAAAATTAACCACTCCACTTGCTTTAAAGTTTATTTCATCGATGACCCAAATCGATTTTAATACAAAATATAATCGGATGGTGAACGGGAGTGGGATCCCAACTTGTGATTTGAATTCTCAGCATCAATCGAAATTGTGATCGATGTATACCTACCAGTGACTGACTTTAGTATGACTGATACCAATACAAATCAAACAAATAAATCTGTCATCTATTCTGAATTATTGATCTTTGTTTCACAGATGCCCATATTTACAAGATGTATCGATTAATTTAACAAACAATCGATTTCTCTATAAACATTGTTTTGGAATTTAATCGATGATAAACTCAGCCGCACTTGCAATTTGCTTTTCTCATTTCCAAAATTGTGTCACTCGACAAACGTTGACGTTGATTGACATTGACAGAGTTTTTTTGGCGGGAACTTTTCGTGTTCTCAACAAAACTCGACATAAATTTAAGTAAAGTATTCACAGCTTTACTGAAATGGGGAAAGATTCATTTCATCTTTCATCATCCTCTCCTCTATCATCATCATCTTAGACTTAGCAACTCATGTGAGAAAAACTGATACGGATGACAAGGTGGTATGGCTATGTCGGCTTTAGCCTGCCCTATGGGCAAAACAAAAAAAAAGATATTTGATACGTACTGTCAGTCTATTTTTTTTACATCTATTGGGGCTTTTGGCTTCGCGTGATTGATGCAACAGTTTTAGTAATATTCTTTATTAATATTTGTTGACTGTTATTTTTGCACTTTTCACTATCAGGTTCACAGTCCACACGGGGCACATTCCACACAGTTCTTGACACAGATCACAGCCCTCAGCCCACACAGGGTCTACAAAGGGCACTGGGGGGCTATTCCAGGGGTCCTATTCGGAGATTTGAGATTTTCGTCTTACTTTTTTTTTGTCCTTGTTGCTCTCGTTTGAAACGTCATAGGTGTGAAAGTAACCAAGATAAAATCTCATCTCATCTCATGCGCAGTGGAGCTATTCCTACGAGTGAGATGAGATGAGATTTTATCTTGGGACCCTATTCGGAGATTTGAGATTCTCATCTCACCATTTTGCGTCCTTGTTGCTCTAGTTTGAAACGTCATAGGTGTGAGAGTGACCAAGATAAAATCTCATCTCATCTCAAGCGCAGGAATAGCCCCCTTGGTCACTTGGCTCTATGTTTGAGTGATACTTGCGGTGATACTTGCTTAAAAATAAAACGTATTAAATAAATATTCCTGCGCGTGAGGTGAGATGAGATTTTATCTTGGTCACTCTCACACCTATGACGTTTCAAACGAGAGCAACGAGGACGAAAAAAGGTGCTATGAAAATCTCAAATCTCCGAATAGGGCCATGGCGATAAGATGAGACTTCGTTTGGTGGCTTGCCATGATTTTAATCATAACTATTTCAGATGTTTTCCAGAGTGCTAGAACATGTAAGGTTCTCAGAGTGACATTGACTAGGATGGTCAAGAAGACAATGCACTTCCTAGGGAGCTCTTTCCGTAGCTTTGGGGTGATCAGGTCAAATCTAGGTGCTTTGTTAAGGCGAGCCTGGCCAGAAAACGTCTAGCAAGAATCAACTTTCCTCTAAGATAAACCATGGTTTTTACTGTGTGAAAAAAAATATGTTATTCTTAAGCATGTTTTTAAGTGGAATCATAAATCTGATACATGTAATGAATAACTTCACTCGATAGAAAAAAAATCCAAAGTCACCTCTATTTGGTATTTTAAACACGATTTGCGACTTAATTTTTACAAATCATATTGCTTTTTTATTTTTTTTACGAATTACAATGCAATAAAAAAATGGAATCATAAATAAAAATGTTAAAAAGTTAACATGGTAATTTTATATGATTTTTTATCACGAATTCATGGTAAAAAGGCACGTTTGCGTGACCGCCAGTCCGCCCGCAGACCCCGTCGACGCCGGACGTGTGCCAAATTTTTGTGATCTCCGCAGTGCCGCACACACCAACACCAACCAAGCATTTAGTTTTGCCATAATGGGTAACAAACATAATAAACGAAAAAAATGCTCAAGTCTGACTTTTAGAACATCGTACGAGTCAAGGAGCAAACGTCGGTAAGTAGATAAACTTCTACTAGATTAAATTGGTAATCATTGTTTTTATTTACTAGAATCGACATTTCTTGCATTGCTTTTTGTAGTCAGATGATGTATCAACAAATCTATTAGTACCTACTTATATTCGTTTTAGTGTTTTCAAATATCATACTCATTATCATAGATATTTTTTTTGTCTCGTTACGTGTATTCACGATGTAAATACCCGGCCTAGTGGTATACCTACTAGTGATATTTATGTAGTTATACCTACCTACAGTTACAGTTTTTTTTTGCAGAAGACTACTACGTAACAAACTCCAATGACTTTGGAATTGACGAAACGTAAGTACCTACCTATCTTTTGTACCACGCAGGGAGGCGGGTGTTCTGCGAAGTTTTGACTATGTCGGTCACCATTTATTATTTCACCCAGACAACTTGTGAGATACGGATACGGAGCGACGTTCATACTTTCATTTTTCCTGAGCATTCTAAACTGCACAACGAGTAAATACCCGCCCTAGTGGCATACCAGTGATATTTATATTTATATAGTTATACCTACTTACACGAATACCTATCTTACAGTTTTGTTTTTTTTTTCAGAAGAGTACTACAACTAAATGTAATAAACTCCGATGACATTGGAATTGACGAAACGTAAGTACCTACCTACCTTTTGTAACATGCAGGGCGGCGGATCTTCGCTAAGTTTTAACTATACAGGATGTTAGGTAAGATACGGGACGACGTTCATACTTTCATTTTTACTGAGCAATCTGAACTGCACAACGAGTAAATACCCGGCCTAGTGGTATATCTAGTAGTGATATTTACGTAGTTATACTTACCTACATGAATACTTATCTTCGTTTTTTTTTTGCAGAAGAGTACTTCAAGAGAATGTAATAAACTCTGATGACATTGCAATTGACGAAACGTAAGTACCTACCTTCTTTTTGTAACATGCAAGGTGGCGGATCTTCGCTAAGTTTTGACTATACAGGATGTTAGGTAAGATACGGGACGACGTTCATACTTTCATTTTTACTGAGCAATCTGAACTGCACAACGAGTAAATACCCGGCCTAGTGGTATATCTAGTAGTGATATTTACGTAGTTATACTTACCTACATGAATACTTATCTTCGTTTTTTTTTTTTGCAGAAGAGTACTTCAAGAGAATGTAATAAACTCTGATGACATTGCAATTGACGAAACGTAAGTACCTACCTTCTTTTTGTAACATGCAAGGTGGCGGATCTTCGCTAAGTTTTGACTGTACTGTATGTATGTAAATTATATAGGGTGTTAGGTGAGATAGGGGACGTCGTTCATACTTTCATTTTTGACTGAACAATCTGTACTACACGAGTGTTTGGTAGCGTTTGAGTTATAGCCGTATGATTTGAACACATCTAGGCCTGATTAGTACTGCAACGTGATTTTGGCTGTTTTGAAGAAAACTCGTAAAGTTGTATATTCGTTTTTAACGATTAGCGAAAATCGAGCATTTCGGTAAATCTTGTAAGTACGGCTTTTATAAACCTACGACTGGTATGGATGTGTTCGTCGTTGCCTTTGAAATTCGAAACTGCCGCTTGTAAGAAGCGATAGCGGGGACAGGCGAAGCTATGTATATACGTCACAAAGATGGCTGCCGACCATTGTAGATTATTGCTTATATCTCGAGTTCTATCTCATCAAATCAGTTGTTTGAGGTGTCATTTGAAAGCTCATTTATTTATAATGTAGTTGTTATATAATTATGTACATACATATCAACAAGCTTGAACGACAGCTTCCGTGCGTGAGCCCGACTCGAACTTGGTCGGTTTTTTAGAATTTTTATATTTTGAACTTTTGGACATCATACTTATAAATATTTATTTTTATTTTGTTTTAGGCACGTGGATGACATTGACCCTGTTTCACTCAGCGTGGTCATCATCCTGCGTCAGTCATGGTTTGGTGGGGGGTATCCTATCACGGCGTCACAAAGCTTAGTTTTTGTGAAAAGGGGGTTAAAACTTCTGCCAAAGTGTATCAAGAGACCGTCTTATATGGTGTTGTACAACCCCTTAGCAATACACTTTTTAAAAATCTACCGTGGAGTTTCCAACTAGACTCTGCACATGGTCACAAGGCGCGAACTACCCAAGCCTGGCTGGAAGCCAATGTTCCGGACTTTATAAGGGCTGAAGACTGGCCCTCCTCTAGCCCAGATCAAAACCCCCTGGACTACAAATTATGGTCAGGTTTAGAGGGCATGGGCTGCTCTAAACGACACGCCGACATAGAGTCACTTAAGAAATCTTTGAAGCAAGCAGTGGCTATATTTCCCATGGAAACAGTCCGTAACTCCATAGATTCTTGGCCAGACCGACTAAAGGCCTCTATCAAAGCCAAATGTGGTAATTTTGAATAAAATAATAGTTATATTTTTGTTAGACTTCAATACATATGTAAATATAACTTTTATTAACATTACATTACTGTATAAAAAAATAAATGCATTTTCATTTGTAACAGAACTTATGGCTAGACATGCATACATATCGGCACGCTTTTCCCCGAGGGGGCTGGCAGAGGTGTAATACAACACCCACATTTCACCGGACGATATTCAGTCCCAAATGTGACAGGGGGCGAGCCTGTCGCCATACACCGGGCTCCAGTTATGTAGCAGATGACACACAATACGCACATATGTTCACACAATGAACAAATTGGTGCGTGCCGTCGGCTGGGTTCGAACCCAGCAGAGCAAAATTGCCACTCCCAACTAGGCTGCCATCGATTCTACAACTATATCACAGAACAAATAATAATACTACGTACCTATAGCTCAATTGTATATATAAATGTAAATATTGTGAATGTATATTTTTGTATTGGATGTTTTGTTAGTACTAGCAGAATGTCCGCCACTTCGTACCCAGGGTATGTATACCTATATATCCGGTATAAGTTTACTCGATTCTTTCATAATTATTGTTCAAAATTATATCTGAATCGTGTAGTTTTTTAACTTTGTAACATTTAACAAACCATACAATATTATTAGTACGCACCTAATGGTAAAGTAAGGTAATTAAAATTGTTATTACCATTGTTATACAATATACCCAAAAATAATGAAATTTACTATGTTGTATTATTTAATGAATACCGGTAGATACACAATCATTCCAACACCCTGTATAAATATTTGTCCTAATAAGGATAACAAGTTGCCTATGTGTCAATCCAGGGCATAAGCTAACTCCGTTCCAAATATGATCCTCATCCGTCTAGCCGTTTAGGTGTGAATAAGTGAAATACGAGTAAGTACCTAACTTCCACACACAATCGCAATCTTTTGTATTTATGAGTGTGAAGTGTGATAAAATGGAAATATGACACTACCGGTAAAATGAAACTAATGCCACGACTGCTCACACATCAAAAATACAACAACTCGTGGACATGAGATTGGTTGTACCTATATTGGCTTGAACGGCATTTTTTAGATTTTTTTTGTTTGTCATCAAATAAAAAATGTTCATAAAATGGATGAGTACAATGACCGACGGATTATTTTATAGATTTCCTAAAAATGGGTGTTTAGGTACTCGATACCATAACGTGACTGACGGGTGAAAGACGTGCGCGCGGCGCATCGCACACAACTTTTGTGTCGCGTGAATGAATACGTCGCGCTCCCAAAAAGTGCGGCCTGAGGTAGAGTAAAATACCTAAAGTTCTGGGAAAGCCTCGCCTTAAAGGTCCATTTTGTCTATTTCTCTGGCTATCTCCCTTGGTGAAGTAGAATTCAACGGTAGGCAGTGGCATCTTGCATTAGAACTTGGTCTATTTCTGGATCTTCAGGGCCAACTATATTGTTGGGTTTAAAAACACCAGCTAGGTATGTAGCAAAGGCCTGGGTTTTTTCTTGGGCAGTTCGTGCCCATTTATTTTCCGATTCAATATTAAACACTGTTGCGGCTGTAGGTATTTTGTTGCCTTCCAGAGGTTGTAGGTAGGTTCCACTTGCATTTGGAGGCATGTTCGCTTACCTCTGCAAAACACAACTACAGGTATTTTCAATCTTTGGTTTAAAAACCAGTTAGCTTATTACTCGTAATAAGCGATAAGCGCTAGCTTAAAATGATTATTGGTAAAGTTTTGTGGAACCAAAACTGTTAATTGAAAAACAACTGTGGTAATCGTGCGGGAAACACGCCGCGCATTTTAATGATTTACGTGTTTTAATGTTTTAAGCTCTAGAGAAATGGCTCAATGTTAAATCAGCTCGGCTGACGTCACGATTGCTGAAAACCCCGAACGGGTCAGGTGTTCCGATATACATAAATTCGACATGAATTCGCGTCGATTTGCAAACTTCCTCCAAATTTCAACACCAACAAAATAAATTAAAACGCTCAGATAATTTTGTGAAATTTTAATAAAGTACTAAGATAATTCATGGAATTTATTTTACATTTTTTAATTTTCTGCTTGCTCCCAACGACCTAAAACGGTCTCCGGTGGTGGTCGTTAGCACAAAGTTTTAATATTGTCCCAACTGCAGCTAGTTTGGCTCAAATAAAAAATGTTTTCGTGCTGACGACCACCACTAAACAGCCACTACTGGCGACAGTTAGCGTGCCAACCGCCGCCAGTGGTAAAACTTCAGTCGAAGCGATCGAACTCAAAAGGTTTGAAAGTTCCTGTGTTACAAATTTAATTAAATAATCACATTAAATAAATAAAATCTTTGATTATTTTCAAATTGTTTTAAAACGATTACCATATTAAATAACCAATGTTAGCAAAAATTGTACAAGAGCGCGCGTGTGTGTGTGTGAGAGAGAGTGTGTGAGTGTATGTGTAGGGGAATGAGTGTAAATGTGTAGTGGGAAGAGATAACATGTAGAATTTCTCCTTTTCAAATTTACTTTATTTACTTTAGTATGTAAATAATAATTGATAACCTACTTCATTTTAAAGTTAGTTTAAAGCTTACTTATTATACATAATATATGAAATATAAATAACGAAATTGAATTTGTATGATGCATTTGAAATTATAAACAAATAAGATAAGTAGGTAACTGTAATGTGTTTCGATTTTTTAAAATTATTATTACTGCAATTATAGGTGACAAAGCGAAAAAAAATAACCTAATGAGCCCCACTGGTGGCCGTTTTGGTGGTGTTCGTTGGGAGCAAGCCAAATGTTTTCTTACAATATAATTAAATATACTTATCTAATACCTATCTAAAGAAATAGTTGTTAAAATTACCAAATATTGAGAATTCCTTAGCATTTCATTTTATTAACAGATGCTGCTATGACTAACTATACCTACCCAAAATGTACACTGGACTCTACATTGATACCTACTTATTAAAGTGAATCCAGTATTTAGACTTACTATTATGCTCTAAGTTAGTAATATGAATAAATAGTTACTCGAACACCTATTCATACAACACTGCTGTCTAGCTGCATAGAATAAAAAATACTAATGAGTATGTTAGCTGCAATGCTCAAAACTTTGAACATGAGACTCGTATTATTGAGAATTTCAGCGTTCTTCTGATGGTCTTCTTTGTTTATATTGAAAATGCAGCCTAGCACCACCGCCACTGCCGCAGAGAGAACCTAGGTGAAATTAAAAAAAAAAAAATTAAAAAAAGAAAATAAACAAAAAATAAAAAGTGGGAAAAAAACTAAAACAAAAAGATAAACGGATACGAACAATGAGAAAAAACACAATTCGACTCGTCTCAGGAACAAAGTCTGATATAATTTTATAGCATAAAAAAAAAACTTTAATATTTAAAAATGTAAGTATCAAATTAAGTAAATTATTATATTTTTTAAATTTTCGTACATTTTAATACTTTTAACTACAGGCCGATTCAAACTGGCGGCTGTGATGTTAGGCGCGCTACGCAGGAGCGAAAACGAGGGTTTACGCGGGCGTCAGAGGGGCAAGACGCCGCATTTCACAGCCGCCATTATGATTGAATCAGTCTATACCTACTTGTTGTTTATTTACTTAATTTAACTTGAAAGTTTAAGTTTTTAATTATTTAAAATATGTTTTAAAATCAAATCGGACTTTATTCATGGATACTTTATAGTTGGAGTCTATGTGTACAAATAAAGTTAAATAAAAGCTAAGAAAAAAGTACATAAAATACCGGAAGTAACTAAGGTAAAGTGCGCCTACCCTACAATACGTTTAAGATAGGAACCTACAAATATTACCTCGAATATGCGTAAATTAATATCACATTTTTAAATAAAAATATTTACTACTATACATATTGTTTCATAAGTAAGTACTTATATGTTAAATTACATTTAACCAAATTTAAATTTGGTTTCTCAATTTTTTTCCGTACAATGAGTACGAGCACTGACATTTAAACTGACGTTTCAAATCGACAAAATCGAAAAATGATATAATGTCAGTTTAAATGTCCGTGCTCACATCCCCTATCTAGTACCCCAAGCAAGCAAATGCTACTGCGATTGACTTCAAAAACGCTGTATTTAAAATTATTTCGGTCTTTTGTCTTGTTTGTTTGTCAAATTCTAAATTCCGTTTTTTTTTTCGCTTTTTACATGAATTAAATCGCTTTGATTTGACGGTGGCAAAAATGTCAAAAAAACGATTGCCAGAAAAAAAAAACGTAGTTGAAGCCTTTCGTAAAAAAATCGTATATAGAAGAAACGTCTTATTTCCCAAGATAGTCTTGTTCAGAGAGCGCGGGGTCTAGGCCGAATGACATCATGAAGACCTCAAAGAACACCACCGCAGTCATCATGCCTCCCGAGATACGGAAGCGTAAATCATCGATCTTCTTGCGTCGCTGGATCACTTCACTACCCATGAATTGAGAGGCGACGGCCAAGATTCCCGCGCTCGTCTGCAAATTGAAATACATAAAAAGAGGTAGGTACATCCCAAAAGTTAGCAACCTATTTTTAATTTTTTAAAGAGTTAATTAATCTCAAAATATATAAAAATATATAAATCTCTACAAAACAAAAATAAACCCCTATATTCCTTTAGAAATTCTTTTAGCCTTTTCTAGAAATATCATGGAGCCCATACCTAATCTGTTCTGTGGTTTCGCCGTGTAGCGCTTGAATGTTAATCAAATTTTAGTTATGAACAAAAAATACAAACCAATGGCAGCACGATAACGTTATTGAAGGTTTCACGAGGATTTCGCTTTCGAAAACACATGGAGGCCACTAATAAATGCGGGTGATTAAAACAGCTGTTAACGAAACAAATAATTAATACATTATATAAAAATTTTAAGTCAACTATTAAAACAGATGTTATTTACTTTAGAAGGTGGAGAGCTACATGGTATCTCATGGGAGCTCTTGGACTTATTTACTCATCTTGAATTCTAGGAGCCTTTTCGAATTTTTGCATAAGTACTTACTTACTTGTATTTTGCTTACAAATAAAAAATTGTCTATTGTCTATATCTTAATATATATAAATCTCGTGTCACAATGTTTGTCCTCAATGAACTCCTAAACCACTTAACCGATTATAATAAAATTCGCACACCATGTGCAGTTCAATCCAACTTGAGAGATAGGATAGCTCAAAACGCGAACGAAGTCGCGGGGTGACAACTAGTAAATATATAAATGTAAATATATAAATAATAAACGCGAACGAAGTCGCGGGGTGACAGCTAGTTGTATATAATTCTCCTAGAGATAGTTATTAAAATACCTACCAAAACAGAATCTCATTTAATACTTTAACTTACATTAGGAAAGGTCCATACTTTAGTCTTGTTTGTAATAATGGTAAAATAGATTTTTTGTAGAGTCAGAGGTAAAGAGTTGTGTAAAAAAATGTTTTAAGTGATAAATAATAAAACTATAACTTAAAACTAGTTACAGTTATATTCTTTATCACTTAAAACATTTTTTTACACAACTCTTTACCTCTGACTCTACAAAAATCTATTTTCTGTATTAATTCTTGAGTTGTAAATTATATTCAAATTTAGGCAACAGGTGCTGCTGACGTCTCGTTAAACTTCTTTAAGTAATTGTTATCAGTATAATGCAGCCTGTTCAACACTAGAGGGTTATTCGAGTACTCCATCCCGAAAGCGGATATGACAATATTGATGACGGATATGACGAATATAATTATCACTATGACGTCATTGAGGATGATCGCTGAGGGCTGATCCTGATGGTCGTTTAGATCCATGCCACCGATCGCCACGAATAGTAAGCCGACTAGGAGCTAAAACAAACATACAAGTCAGCAATGGAATTGCAAGCGCTGTTGTAGCAAGCACAAAAAGTTACGAAGGAAAGCTATGATGGGAACGAAAGCGCTGTTTGTCAATCAATGCAATCAAACTTTGACACTCGACAGCATTTACAATTCAACGGCAGTCGTGCGCAAAATCGTTTAACAACTATTAAAATTAAATAAAACAGTGTTTCTGGATGGATAAACCGTATCTTAACTTAAATAAACTGTGATCTACCCTATAACTCGTCAGGTATATCAAGATATCTAGCCAGCGACGGGTCAAACGCTGACACCAGTATGTTTAACACAGTGATGACAAACGCTGAGCCAGTGGTCGCGTAGTTGATTCTAAGAGCAGACGTCTTGTGCCGAGGCTCGTGGAACCGGCAGTCACGGAGAAGGTTCAGGGAGAGCAGCACCAGACCCATCAGTATCTAGAGGATGGTGAAAACATGCATACGATCCCTAATTATGACTATAAAAGATCATTTTCTACAAATTGTACCATATTTTAAGGTTTTTATGGAAACCGGTCAAATTTCGTCTCGTATCAATCTATTAAATTAAAGAAATGAGGTTGGTACTGTTGGTAGAGTGTAGTAGTCTATAAATGTGGATGAATCAATACTCTGTCGACAACAGATGTTCAGAATCTCACGGCCAGTTCGATTTCGGACTTTATTCGTGAAACAATCGATCAGACTAAACTTTCAAGTATGTTCAATCAACTTGTAGGGGCAAGATTGAGCGTTAAATTTGAAATGATTAACAATTAATGTATTCTAAGTTTAGAACCATTTCAGTTTTGGAAGTTTGCGTAGGTGATCTATTTCAAAATACTTAAGCTTCTGTAAATGGCGCAAACGCACATGCTCCTTTAATATCAACCTACCCACTAATTTACGAAAGTGGCAAATTTGGGTAGAAACTAAAACTCCATGAGACTCCTCACCTGAAGAACAATGGAAATACAGATGAGCACGACCAGAAGCGTGTAGAACTCGTGCTTGGGCCCGACTTGGAGGACGTATTTCAGCTGAGAAGCATTTGATGTCAGCAGAGCGATGTCGAGCATACCCTGCGCGATTGTCTTCTTCGTCGCATAGCTGTTGGCATCCAGGCCTTTAATCTGGAATTAGAGACAGGCAGAGAAATTAGCTTTGTTTACGTTATAAAAATATATTTTGTGGCCATTCGCAGTACGCACACTTCCTCCTGAACAAATTTTATGAAGGTCAATGCACTGATTCATCGTGAAAGGCGATCTGACACCACATACACGTAGAGAATACAGTTACGTTCGCATTGTTTTAATAAGTATTAATTTAAAACATATTTACAACTTCACAGGCGATTTCCATTGTGGCTTCTGTTTTAGCGCTGCCGTCAACACTGTCCGAAATCTTGACACTTTCTCCATCTTTCTCTTCCACCATGGTCACTATTCGGCTCAGAACGCAGCGCTCAATTTTGATTAGTTACTTATCGGCTTTAATACACCAAAGCAACTTATATTGTTGGATAATTTAAAAAGTTCTTCGTGTTTAACTTTGTCACGCAACTATCAACCAATGTGATTACAATAACAATAACGCCGTGATTAACTTTGATTTGTTACGTTTAACTATGTTTAACGCAAATTAAAACTACACTTTTTTGCACACAATTTTGATAAATTGACAAATTGGTCCCAATAATATTTAATATTACGACCAATTTATCTGTAGAGCAGATTTGGGTAGTTGGAGAGCCACAGTGCGATACCAACGTGTTTCCTAAACCAGACCAAACTGAGATCACGACTACAGTGAATATGATCAAAACATGGCAAGCTACGGTTATCGCTTCAAAACTCTATGATGGAGACTATCAAAGTAACAGCGACATGTCCACCTTTTTCATTAAACTGGCTTAAAACATTATTATGTGGCACAATAACTCAATTTCTTACTAACTTAAATATTTTTGTAGTTTAATTTTTGATCTGCTCTACAGATGTGTTAGACGCAAAATAATTTGACAAGACTATTGTTACGTCTGATCATTTTTGTCCCGCTTGATCAAGTTTGTGACCCCGTGATCAATATTTTGTTTCACTATGATTAGTTCAAACAAGTTAGTCAAATTACGATAATTTCGGTGCGATTTCTGCGACGGCAAGAATCTAACTGCTGCAGAAGGTTTCTAAGAAATCTCAGCAAATCTTACTTCCTTTCGAGAAGGCCGACTCGCCATTTAATTTAAACAATGAATTAATCATATAGGTACTTAGATGCGTAATTTGATTTGGTTAAGTAGACAAAGGGAAAATTTTGCTTCCTTTTGTTATTATTCTTTAAAAATTAAGAACCCTTAAAAGGTAAGTTAGTAAAGAATAAAAGTATTGCTCAGCTCTAAGTACTAATTATTGGTGTGATTTTTTTTTTTTTTTAGTGTAAAATAGGTCGGCGTTTGACCACCAAGTCGCCTGATGTTAAGCGACGTTGTGGTCTAAGATGAAGCACGACGACCTATAAGGTACTTATTCACTCTAGCCTTGAAGTTTTGTAGAGTGAAGAAGTACAAAGACGGCAGTTGAGTGAGGCGCTACAAGTGCGCTACTGCTCAGACCCGTCTTCGGGACGGTTACACCGGCCTACATCCCGAAACACGACTAGGTCATTTCACGGCATGGCTTGGTCAAGTGGGTGGTAACTAGCCACGGCCGAAGCCTCCCACCAGATCAGCTTGCTACCCGGTTAGCACAACCCGGGGACCACGTGTAGGTAATCAGAATAGAGTACACTCCTACGGACGTAGGTAGCTCAGCCCCCAAATATTGGATGAACTTGTCTACAATTTTATATTTTTATTTCCAAGATCCAAAGATATTATCTTGTTGACCGCACCTGTGGGGCTATTCCTACGCGTGAGATGAGATGAGATTTTATCTTGATCACTCTCACACCAATGACGTTTCAAACGAGAGCAACAAGGACGAAAAAAGGTGAGATGAAAATCTCAAATCTCCGAATAGGGTCCCTTTATAGTCTTTGATTTATATGACACTAGTGTTTAATAGAAGTAAATTACACTCAAATACCTATCTAATTACTAATCAATGTTTTCCTAACACATACCTAATATGAATCTACGTAGGCATCATTATCACTTACTACCTATTACCTTCATTATTATTTAATTATGTACTTTAAATGAAGACTTTGCCGGATGCTGCTAGCCCATTTCCGGTCATGCTCAATGTATTAAAAACCGGAAGTTTTGCATTGTGGATTTATGTATAGGTATAACAATTTACTCCTCCGCCTTCTTCCAACTAATTTTATTGACTCCGAATCAGCCTGCATGTATGTACATACCTATGTCTAAGAGCCATAAGTAGACCTATCTAATTTTATGTTTTCGTAACTAATGGCCATCCGTAGAAGTTTAAGTTCTTAAGTAAATCTTACCACCATGGAAATAAATTATTTACAATCATCAAAACAATTTAAAATAAAATAAATAAAAACAAATAAAAATAAATAATTCGGAATTAATTAATTCCTTAAGTTTTTGTAGATGCCGCCGGTAGGTCTAACTACCTACTAGGTATATTATTATCCCTATCTTTCCTAAAAGTGTTCTTTGAAAATCTAAACTATTTTAAGCTTTTACTGGTTCCATTATTACTTAATAGATATTGAAATTCTTTTAGAAAATATTCGTAAAAAAATAATAATTAAGTAGACAAACAAAGAAAGGACAAAGCAATTATTTAACTCACCCCGTTTCTCAATCCCGCTGGCATTATCGCAGCCATGGTATTAATTTTGATCACTTAATTTGTTAAATCTTGACGTGCTTTTGTGAACCGTGATTTCTGCGGCTCTACGCTCTGCGACGACACCGAGTCTCCATTTACTGGTACAAGGTTTCAGTGAATGGTAGAAACGTAGAATGGTATTGGTAATGGTATAGAGATGGGAAGTTACGGTTGGTTTTCCGGATTTCGAACGATAAATTGTAAAATGTAATTAAAAAACCCCGACGATAATTGCTAAAGCTCTGTCGATGACAGATCATCAGACAAAAACAAAATCGCAAAATCCGTGTAGAGAGTTATGATGATGCCACAGATTCGACAGACACACAGATACACACAAAGCAAGTTTAGCAAACTTATAACCCTCCTCTATTATGCGTCGGGGGTTAAAAAAATACGCAACCAATCTTTAAAGAAGACTCAACTCTGAAATAGATTCCACTACAAAGTACCTACACCACTCCAAATAACTGACCGTCATGCCATAAAAATTAAAAATCGGCAGGAACTTGTCTACAACTTCTGAGAAGAGATGTTCGTGTAGTTCTCGTACAATTCTACAATTACAGACTTCCAGACATACAGACTTTTCCATATTCCTTCTAAGTTTTTGATTAAAGTGAAGCGAATACGTGAGGTCGAATATGAATGCTTAATTTATGATACATTATGACCGGAGAGCAATCGGATATGAATACGAATACGTGAGGTCGATTATGAATACTTAATTTAAGATACATTATGACCGGAGAGCAATCGGATATGTGCACATCACTATTTCTAAAGATACCTATACGCCGTATTATCAGCAGGCCAAATCGATGGCGTTACCTGACAACGTAGTAAGCAACAATGGTCAATGATATGACATTCTATCTATGATAACTAGGTCTATTTATTACCAAAGTTGCTTTGAAGCTTTTCCTGAAGACTATTGATTTTTTATTAGGTACCTACCTATTGGCAATCATGATTGTGTGCTGATTAAATGATGGATGACTAACTGTTCAAAAACACTATCGATCTAGCACAGAATACGCCCGATCTAAGTACGATTTAAATAAATTATAAGCGTTCTTTAATTTTTATTTTTACTGGGGGGCTATTCCTGCGCGTGAGATGAGATGAGATCTTGGTCACTCTCACACGTTGGTTTCAAGCGAGAGCAACAAGGACGGAAAAAGATGAGATGAAAATCTCAAATCTCCGAATAGGGCCACTGCACGCTAAGTGTTGGTACCTACTTTATGTAAGTATATTAAACTATGCTTTACCGTATTAAGTATAGTTAATACTCGTATGCTAGAAAACAGTAAATAAATAAATAATAAATTCGGGACACTTCCACACACGGTCGCCTGACCCCAAACTAAGCAAAGCTTGTACTATGGCTGCCAGAGACTGATATACATACTTAGATATTTTTAAATACATACTTAAATAGATAATTAACACCCAGACATAGAACAAGCACAAATGTTTATCACATAAATGTTTGCCCTACGTGGGAATCGAACCCACGCCCCCAAGCTCAGAAGGCAGGTTCACTACCAACTGAGCCACCGAGGCAGTCAAATATGATTATATCAAGGAAAATGTATATTAAATAAAAACCATGCCAACATAACTCTTAACTCTATTCATATAGTCAACAAACTAGACAGTAAAAAGGCATGCTCTGGTATTTTCCTGGATATGTGCAAAGCCTTCGACACAATCTCGATTCCGAAACTAATTTCTAAGATGAATAGCATTGGCATTCGTGCTAATGCTCTCCAAATCTTTGAAAGCTATCTAGAGAATCGATCCCAGCGTACAAAAATTGGCCAGACTGTTAGTAACGATGAGATAATTACATACGGTGTCCCTCAAGGGAGTATTCTTGGACCCACTATGTTCTTAATTTACATATATGACCTGTGCAATCTTTCTCTTTTGAATACTGAAATTTACGCTTACGCTGATGACACAGTCATATTATTAGTACAAGGAAATAATTGGTTCTCAGCTAGAGCTTCCGCCGAATCTTCCCTTCGTCAAGTGATGTCCTGGCTGTCATACAACTTACTTACTCTAAATGTAGATAAAACTAATGTGATCCAGTTCAATCTTGCTAAAAGGCCCAAACCCCCGACAAACAGCTCAGTGATTACGGCTCACTGCTGTGACCCAAACTCTGCCACGTGCATTAGCAGCTGTAACACCGTAGAAACTGTTCCATACCTGAAATATCTAGGTGTATATATCGATGAGAGACTTGACTGGCACTACCATATTGAACAGCTTAAGTTACGTATTCGAAGGCTCATATACATTTTCAAAAACCTGCTAGATTCTGCAGATATGAATACTCTGCTTATGACTTACTCAGCCCTGTGCCAGTCAACTCTCTCATATTGTATACCTGCCTGGGGCGGAACCTTCAAATTTCATATGCTTAGATCGAAGCCAAAGAGCGGTGTTAAAGGTTATCACAAATAAGCTAAGAACAAAACCCAACCTCAGCTTTATATTCGGAATGCAAAATACTATCTGTTAGACAGCTGTTTATTCTACGGACCATTCTCCACAAGCACAGCAACATGCCATTTAACAAAAGTTCCTTACAGAAGCGTCGCGGTCAGCCGATCTGTAATTCCTTCCCGCGTCGTACCGTCTTTGCTACTAAACAGTATGAATCCTATGACTTCCCAGTGAAATCGGCTCAATTGTTCCTCTAGTTCGGTAATCTTCTCGTCTGTACGCAGTGTGCGAGTGTTGTACGTTGCCAGAGCCAGAGGTCGTTGGTGTTGGTAACACGAAATCTGCCGGGTATTCTTAGCACCCCCTGCCTCACCGTTTCCACACCTGTTACCTAAACTGGGAATAGCGGGGCTGCCGAGGACTAGGGGCCATGGTTTTGTTGTGTTTAGGATAACGCTGCTGCCCGTTCTCCGGTGTATTTATATTCTCTTTGCTCCCGTGAATAATCCTCCGGGGCGCCTTCTACGCCTCCTCATGGGATGATAGGGTGGTGGTGATATTCTCAACCGTCACCACATGGCAAAGTTCTGGGGGTAGTTCCGGTCACCTAATTATTTAAAACTTTTAAAACTCGCGGTTTGCACGTGGCTGTTTACACAACTTTGTCAAGAATTTGATTACCAAAAAGTTTGGGTTTTTTTATACTTATATTTTAATTATTTTTATTATTAGTAATAATTCTAACAATATGTGTGCAGTTATAATGAATTATATGTTTATTTAGTACAAAAATGATCATGCTCCTCGCAAGGTTTTTGCATGAGCATGCTCTGCCCGCCTGATTTCATCTGGTTTCCTTTTCCATTTCCTCTCATCTGTCAAAATTGTCAAAACATAAAAATAAAAATAAATCCATGGCTTCTGAATCTGTTGTTTGTGCGAAATAAAAACACAAACAATGTTTTTAGTGTGATAAAAACTTTGATTCTTTTATTTTATTGTGATTTTACTATTGTGTTAGATATGGTTCTACAATTAAAAACTAAAATCATGTGAAAGCTTGTGGTGTTGTGAAGTTGCTCCATTCGATTTCTTGGAGAAGAGAAGCATCAGATCTTCCAGATGCTGCCTTCCATGCCCGTGCTGTTTTCGAGGGACAGTCAGGAAGCGTTCGGGAGTAGAATACAGCCTAGCACTAGCTTTTTCAGTCAAAATTCTAGCCCAAAACTTGTTATCCCTGAGGTGAGTCAGATGAAATACCAAGTGCTTTCTGTGTTCTTTATTTTCCCTCCTTATATATATATTAGCACTAAAACTTAAGGCTTGGGTTTTTGAAGGATACAACGTATAATTTGTAATGTATAAATCATGTAGCTGTACTGTAAAACACATTTAAACCCTGTTGAATAATGGGCTACGTAATTAGTTGTCGCCATTTTTTATATTACGAAGATGGTATTTTAGTACACGATTTTTCCTTGACCTACTGGGATTCTCTGTTCCAGGTCGTGCCAGAGCCTCCCCAAGAGGCCCCTAAACAGGCTGAGGTAAAGAGCAAACCAGAAACTGAGAAGAAGAAGATTGATCCGCCTATTAATGATGAAAATGCTTTAGAAAATGGTGAGTGAGGATTTTTAAGGTATTGTTAGTTTAATAGCAAATACCAGCACAGAATTTATTTTTACTGTAAAAAGCTGTCCTGCATAAACATGAAAGGTCAATATTATTACATTTATGTTGATAAATCTTAGTTGTAGCTTATCCATTTTATATTCAGTTTGAAATTGAAACAAAGTGAATGTTGATCGGTGTCAACACTTACTTTCTACAAGTTTTTGAATTGCAGTGGTATATTCTGTAGCATCTTTCTTTGAGAAGTGACTCAATGTAATACCTATGTGTTAAATGTTATGCTTAGCGGTTGATTTATGTTGGCCAAAGAACCAAAGCCAAAGAATGTGACCTTACTTAGATCACATTTTTTAGTCAACACTGTTATCAGATAACACTTGGTCAGTGTCGCTAAAATGGGGACAAACAAAAGTGACATTGAAGATAGATCAAATCTGCAACTTTCTACTAAATAATACAAACTACAGTCATTTAAAATAGTTTTTTAAATTAACTTTGATTTAAATTTAGCATGACTTGGGCTTGTTTGATGCCACATCCTTACATTGGTTTCACTTTGGCTCAAGCTTGACTTCAATTTGAAATGGCCAATATTGAACCTTATTATTATTACTCACTGTGTGATTCATTGGCTACAGTATCAACGTTGTGCCCAAAGACTGATACACACATTGGTATCTTGGTATCCTAGAATGGTGCAAATATGACCAATGTGTGACCGTGCCATGAGTGCTTTGGCCTTTTTAACAGACTTCCAAAAAGGAGGAGGTTCTATGTTCGTCTGTATGTATTTTTTTTTCATGAACGAATTGTAAACTGCTGCACTAACTCAATTTGTACATGCTAATTTTCTTGTCTATTATATGAAACATGTTTTTTCATCAAACATATCAGTTTAAGTGTTCAATTGGGGGTGTGGGTTCGATTCCCACCTAGGGCAAACATTTATGCGATGAACATTTGTGTTTCTTCTATGTCTGGGTGTTAATATCTATTTAAGTATCTACATATATGTATTTGTATCAGTCTTTGCCAGCCATAGTACAAGCTTTGCATAGTTTGGGGTCAGACGACCGTGTGTGCAAGTGTCCTGATATTTATTTATTAATTAAAATAAGTAATAGAAGTCTGTTATGACTGTCTGTCATTGGTCTCTTTATTTCTTTTCCAGCATTTGTAAGATCATATTACCACAGAGTACAATCAAGGTTTTCCTCGAACACATCGGTGCCTACAAACAAATTTGTTCAGTTCCAAAATATATTGAGAAACTTCAATCCGAACACGGAGACTCCAGTACAGCTGTACAAAAAGATAGAGGAGTTGTTTGGTGAGGAACATAAGGATATTGTTGAAGATTTCCTGCTTTTTCTGAAGCCAGGACAAGCCGTCGAAGTGGGAAGGTTTATGGATAGATTCCAGTTGGTGCAGATGACTGGATTCATAAATATGTTGCATGTAAGTATTTCAGTAGCTTTAGAACTGTTTAAATAACATCTTTAACGTAAAAAACGAATCTTGCTGTATGTTGTGTGCAACCTTCCTGCGGTAGAACAAACATGCCTGAGCTGATGGACAGCATACCTTAGATGTAAGCTGAGGAACCCATATCTGCATTATGTTTAAAAAATATAAATGATGCCAAAAAGAGTAGCAAATGCGAATGAAGTAACATCAAAATATTTCAGCAGAAATTATGTTATGTTTTTCTATGCCTTAGGTTTTAACTGTTGACTCTTAAAATTATGACTAACTGGCTTTGGTAAATTGATTATTCTTTGTCATTTTGAATTGGAAGAACCTGTCAGCTTCTAAGAACCTGCCGGCTTCCTTAGAGCCTGCCGGCTTCCTTGTTTCCTGAGAATTATAATCTAGGCCTATTGAGAGCCAGAATGATATCTTCTAAGTCTGTGGTGTTGCATTGTCGACCACATCGTCCCTTAGGCGAGTTGGTGGTCAAACGCTGACTTATTCACGATATAAAAAACTTACACAAAAAAATGTATTAAAATCTGAGCTGCATGTTATACATGTATGCAGAATAGACATACTTTACTCTATTTTCTGTAATATGGTGTGGTTGACAGTGACAGCTGCATTTATTTATTTTCCCGCGTTTATTGCTTACCTAGTTGTGGCCTGCGGTTTACCCGCAGTCCCTTGGTAACCTTTTTTTTCGGGCTGAAAGGTACCCTATGCCTAATTAAACTAAATCCTTCGATCAAAATGAAGCCTAATATCTCGTTGTCCCCAGGCAACATTGGTCCAGAAGGCCACTAATTTAACTAAATCCTTCAATCAAAATGAGGCCTTATGTCTCGTAGTCCCCAGGCAACATTAATCCAGAAGCCCACTAATTAAACTAAATCCTTCAGTCAAAATGAGGCCTAATATCTCGTCGTCCCCAGGCAACATTGGCCCGGAAGCCCACGGTGCTCCGCAAGGTGCTCCGCGCGCTGACGACCGCGCTCAACAGCGGCAACAGCGACGAGGTGAAGGCGCGCGTGCTGCCTCACCTGCGCTCCAACCCGCGCCTCACGCGCCTCTTCAAGTCTCTGTTTCTGGACGAGAGGCCTCCTGACAGGTTAGTGTTTGTTCTACATTTTTTGATTTACAGGTCGCTTTTGGGCGAATTATGTCACCAATACACTACGCTTGACTTGTGTCGCTATTTTACCAATAATTACTAAAGGCTTCCGCAGAAACTCGCGCTCACGTGTATCTTTTGAAAAATAGTACATAAAAGGATAATTTATACTGACCGTGTCGAGCGTGAGCCGTGCCTCCCTGAGCCCCCGAGCGTCCGCTGGCGCCAAGGTCGGCCGAGCCGCGCCCGAGCGGTAAAATGTTCGTGTGTTTTGAATCCGTGCCCTGTCCGTGCCTCACACGAGTCATGTAACATGTTGCCTTTCCCCCGAAGGGGCTGGCAGAGGTGTATTAAGCTCGCACACTTCGCCGGACGATATTTAGTCCCAAAATGTGACAAGAGCATGCCTGTCGCCATACACCGGGCTCCAGTTATGTAGTAGATGACATTAAATACACACAAATGTTCGCACAATAAACAAATTGGCTGGGATCAAACCCACTCTGTCTGGCTTGAGAGGCGAGCCTTTTCTGACTAGGCTATAATCGCTATACGAGGCACGGTTTAGCAGAAATCATACTCTAAGCGTGTCTAACTTGCCTGCGCGCGTGCGACGGTTTTTTGCACGCGCGACACGATGAGGACGCACGCACGAGTTTTAACGGAGACATTTAATCTTTTGCTTAATTTCATAATTTTGGGCAACTTCTGTAGCCATAGGTCATTATGTTCATGTAGACTAGACCTTGATCAGGGAAAAGCAAGACGTTGTGCAGCGCGTCCAGCGTCGCGTCGCGCGGTTCGAAAACAAAACAAAATAGAACGCGCGTGAACACGTTTCTAACTGAACGCTCTCATACATCAGCATAATAATTATATTTAAAGATATCGAAACTCTTAAAATATACTATATTCTAAGTTTATAGTATATACTATAGTGTGTCATCTGCTACATGACTGGAGCCCGATGTATGGCGACAGGCTCGCCCTCTGTCACATTTGGGACTGAAATCGTCCGGCGAAGTGAGGGTATTGTATAACACCTCTGTCAGCCCCCTCGGGGAAAAGGCGTGACGACTATAGTATAGTAATCAATAGAGCAGAAAATTTAAGATCGAACTGCATATTTAACTCATTTTGGACTAAATGTCTCTTACGTTTATTTATACTCCCGGTATCGATATGCTTGATTTGTCCGTGCGACGCGACGCTATACGCGTTGCAGATCGCCTTCTACCTGAACAAGCCCTTAGAGTTTAATGTCAATATTTTCTCTCTCCTTTCCAGCTTATACGAGAGCGGCGTGGACATGGCTAACGAAAGTTTCCTTACAAACGACAAGGGATACGATGTCTGGGAGTTTGAAGATGAGAGCGACAACAAGAGGAAACTCGGCAACAAGGAGGAGCTCGATACTATAGTAAGTTTCATTGAACGAGTGAAAGCAATGTCTCAGAGTCTACTGGGACTTATCAATAGACTATAGACAATCATTTAATATTCAATCATTTTGTTGCAAAAAACATACAGAATACAGAAGAAACAAAAAAAAAAAAAACTAAAATAAATAAAAGGGTGAAAACTGGGTTTTTTGTCCCAAACCGGCTGCAACTGGGGTACCACCAGTGATTATTTAGTAAAGTAAGTTTTTAGAGCACAGAAAAAGTGCATTCGCGCCATATTCGGCATGAAATGGATCGAATCTTATAAACCTGTTTTTAAGTCTCAGAACCTCCTTTCAGTGCCCTGCATGTATATTTATGAAATGGCTAAATTTGTGAAATGTAACCCATCATTATTTACTAATTTTGATAGCTGCAACAAAAGAACATACACTCATATAAAACTCAACATGCCCAGCGTAAGATTGGAATTATTCAGGAACAACTGCATTTACATGGCACCTCTCATTTATAATTCCCTTCCAAACAGAATAGTAGATTTGCCTTTTAAATAAATTTAGTACGGAGTTGAAAAAGTGGCTAGTGAGCGAAAGTTTTTACACGACAAAAGAATTCTTGGACAAAGCATCGTGTCGCTACCATATTTATCACGATAAATGTTACGTTTTTTTTGCCAACATTCTCATTATTTAATTTTTTTTATAAGTGTTTCAATATGTTTCTATTTGACATTTTATTTAATTTCATAATATTTTATAGACATAATTAATTTGCACACCTAATGTGAAGTAGTTATTGGCAGTTCAAACCTAAATTAAGATCATTGGAACCCATTGACGAGCAAATAAAGAAATTGAATTGGATTCAGCATGGTGCCGGTTGTGTCCATCGGCATTTGTCTGTACCGTTGATCCGTTCTTTATGAAATTTTGCAAGCAAGTAGTTAGTGCAAACACCATTTTTTCGTTCGAATGTGAGCCTAATCCATCAAAGGGTTGTGGAGATACGTAGGTCGCGAGGTCACTGTTCGAGGCGAGCTACTAGTTATTAAGTTTCAGGACTACTGCAAAATATACTTGCCAGTTAATCCACACTATATGTAATTAAAAACCGGCCAAGTGCAAGTCGGACTCGCGCACGAAGGGTTCCGTACAATTGTCTATAAAAACGGCTATCACGTTTGTTGTATGGGAGCCCCCTTAAACATTTATTTTATTCTGTTTTTTAGTATTTGTTGTTATAGTGGCAACAGAAAGACTTCATCTGTCAAAATTTCACTGTCTAACTATCACGGTTCATGAGATACAGCCTGGTGACAGACAGACAGATGGACGTACAGCAGAGTCGTGGTAATAGGGTCCCGTTTTACCCTTTGGGTACGGAACCCTAAAAACGGAAAGTAATCCTGTCTGTCTGTCTGTTTGTAGGCTTTTCACGGCTAAACGGCCGAACGGCTCTTCATGACTGATAATTACAGTAGATAACGAGGAAGGTTTTTGGGTACTATTTTCTGAATAAACGCGAACGAAGTCGCGGGTAACAGCTAGTTTATTAAATGTTAAGTGCATCCCTCACAGATCTGAACAGTATTCCGTGTATTGTTTCAGTATATGAACGGGCGCGTGTTCTTACAACACGGGCGCCTGCTCCGCTCGGCGCGGGTCACCTTCCCCTACAGCAAGGAACCTTACCGGGTGCACACGCGCCGCCTCGCCCCCCACCTGCACCCCACACCCCCCGACTCCGACGAGGACACCCCCCAGAAAGACCCCCCCAAGAACAAGCTCCCTCCGAAACGCACGCGCAAGCAAACCAAGTCCCCGACCAAGAAAGACGTCAACGACAACACGAAGAGCAACTGTCAGCTGTCTCAACTCAGTCCTAAACCTAAGAAGTCGCAAAAAACTAAGAATGGGAAGAAGGAACTAGATAATGTCTCGAAGAAGAAGGAGAGTAAAGCCTTGCAAAAGAGAGACGTTGACGCGCCGAAGCCAAAACAAGCGAAAATTGAAAGTGCTGGAATTAAAATTGAAGCCACAGTAAAAGTTGAACCGAAAATTGAAAGTCCGGTAAAAGTTGAAGCGAAAAGTCAAGTTTCAGTTAATGTTGAACCGAAGATCGAAACTCCGGTAAATGTTGCAGCTAAGATAGATGCTTCATTCGTTGAAACAAAGAAGATTGAAGTGAAAAGCAATAATTGGACTCGTGACGAGGACAAAACTATGTTACAAGTCTTAAAAGGGGAAGCTGGATCCGAGAAAGTGTTTGGAAAAATCAGAGAATTGTTACCACATCGGTCAGCGACGGAAATCAAAGAGAGATTCTGCCATGTAATGACCTTGCTACAGCAGATGGCAGTCAGTGAAGTTACATAGTGTACAGAACTGAGTTTAGGATTAGGTGAATATATTTATAATTTTATAACAATAAAAGTATTTTTTTGACTGAATCCATTAATTGTTTTTTTCCCGACTGCGCAAGGAGGGTTGTGTTTTTCGAGTGGATGTGGGTATGTATGTATGAGGTTTCTTTGGCACGCCCTACAGCCTAAGACATGTAAGGTGTCATTTGAATCGTTTAGATTTTGGAAGTGACATAATACAACATTTAAATTATAATTATTAGGAGTGTCTGACTACATTTTGCTGTCAGATTTTTTGTTAACCTTTTAATAATGTTACCTTTTTAGTGAGGTGACCATTAGGGGTCAAACAAAGTCAATAATTTTATTGGGTAACACTGATCTGCATCTCTGTCTGTATAGTATCGCTACATTACCTCATACCGCCGCATCGGTCTGGAAAAGGCATATTCTCATAAAATTAATTACCAACGGAATTTAAAAGAAAATACTTTTTTGATAGGTCAAAGGCTAAATAAATGTCGAGTTAATGTCAACTTGGCGTTGAAACGCCAAGTTTTATTTACAAAATTATTTTATTGTTTTATTTGTACAGAATAACAGATTTAATTCGATCTTTATTCCATCTACACAAAATGGCCCGGCTGAGCGATAACTACTATCTTCGCGATTGTTACTTCGACACCGAGACAGTGCCGACCCAAAGCGTCATGTTAAACAAAATGAAGCCTTCCCTCGCCAAAGTTTACTTCAAATCCATGAACTGGAAGCTGAAGGTGCTCGCGGGATTGGAGCCTCCTATGAAGGGCGGAGGGAACGACTGGTTCATCCCGCCGGAAGAAGTCCTAGACGGTAGACTCGTTATGAAACCAGTCGCAAACGCCACCCTCAGGCAACTGGGCTTCAACGGTATCGCCACCTTGGGAGAGTACCTCGTCGACGTACATCACAGGAGAATGGAGGCGGAAAAGGAAAGAGTGCTCCTTGAAAACACCGAAAATTGGAAGATAAACATTGTAGCCAGCTGCCAGAAGCAATGGGACGACTCGTCTAAACTAGCCGCCAACGCCAACACCGCCAAGATTCAAGCAGCTTTCCAAGAGTTCACTACTATGTTCACTAGGTCGGTTAGCAACATCGAAACAGTGCTTCATGACTCCTCTATTCGAGAAATACAAGCCATGAGGAAGGAGACCTTTGACAGAATGAAAGCTTCTTACACGAAACTACTCAACGACCAGGCCAGGATGCTGTATGACCGGTATACAAAAAAACTGGACGCCGAGAAGGCTAATCTAAAGAGTAACTTTATAGAACAAGTTGAACAAACACGCACAAGTATGGGAAATCGAGTTCACGATATCAAGTTAGAGAAGCATATTGTAGTAGAGAAGCTGAGGCAACTTCAGGAAAGCTTAAACTTGGCTTGTCAAGTGTACGTGGCATTGAAAGAACGTGAGGCGTGTCAAAAGGAAATGGAGCTATCTCAACACAAACAGAAGAAAAAAGTCAAAAGTGTCGTAGAAAAAATTGCGATGAAAGACTTCGAGATTCATCTGGCAATCGAGAAAGAAAAGAAATGTGAGCAGCTGAACACCATTTGGAAAAAAAAAGTTTGCGAGGTCGTCAAAAAGTTTCAAATGTTCGCATTGTATTGTTTGCATCAATTGCCGGAGCACGGCGACTTTTTTATAGACATGGAGAAATTGATGATGTTGCAGCTCAGCGAAGCCATAGCGAGTCCAGAGGCCGAGAGCATATTTGAGGCCGACGAGCCGGTGTTTCATACACCGGTCCCGAAACCTCATCCCTTTTATCTGTTCTGCGACAAAGGGTACAAACCAGAAATAGAGCAAGATCTCTGCCCGGAACATTGCACTTCCAGCGCCTCCCAGCTGCCCGTGGTGGTGGTGAACAAACGTCTCATCTACGCAGCCTGCGACAACTTCGAAAAATACACAGACAAAATAAAGGAGTTCATCCACGGCCGTCGCGGAGAAGACATCGACTTTGAAGACAAACACGACTACGCTCTCGACGTTCCAGTAAAAGTTACGACGTCCACACAGATATTAGAGCTGAAGCTACAGAGCTCTTTGATGCAAGTGCTGCAAAAAGAACTACCTAACGTCAGAAAAGTGCCTACAGCTTGTTGCATTTGCGGTATTCCTTATTGCTTTTGCAGTCCGAGTCCAAGTCACGGATGGCTGGATAGTGTTCCTCGTACAGAAACACAGAAGGCTCCCTCGTTAAAGTCTATTAAAATCGGCAAATTGATTAAGTCACGAAACGTGGAGCTCGCGCATGACAGGGAGCCGAAATGGGAGAGCTACATGGACTATGTCACGCCTACCAAATGCAAATGCGGCAAGCGAGCTAAGAAACATTTGGAGGAACATCTACCAGCGTACATGAGGCAAACGTCTGCGTACGAAGAACCAAGTTTGCCTCACTATGAGAGGTGCCCTCTTAACACATTGAAAGCAATGGTGAAGAAGGCTCAGGGGCGTGTCACCCCGCCGCTCGTTGAGACGGTGCCGTCCAAGACTCGTGAAATTAGCACTCAGTACTCTGACCAAGAGTTTGACTATTTATGCACTTGTTTCTCTGATGAAGAGGTGAAAAAGCTGTACAAGCATTTGTCGAAGACCGCGAGTACGTCGCAGGCGGTTACCTTTAAAATTGTCGGCGACGACATATCGTCTACTCACCTCAATATGCGGTCTAGTTCGTTTGCGCTCGAGTGCGCTCACAGCTTGAGAAGGCTCTTGGACAACTCTCCGAAGTTGCAAGAGATTTTTAAGAAAGACCAGTGTGACTATGATGTGTCGAGCCTCAAATAATCATCAGAGCCTGCCTAGGGTCTACTTTATTAGTTTGATTTACTTTGAAATTCCTCAAAATTTTAGAATATCTTGTGATCTTATGTCTAGATGATTTCCACCATGTTTTTCACGGCTCGCACCGCATCGGATCATAAATAAGAAATTAGTATGCGGTGACAGCCGATCGCGTCCAGCAAGTTGTCGACGCATGCGATCGGCTCTGTACCGTAGGTTGCGAAAGTATCAGTTTCTGCTCCTAGTCAACTAGCTTCATTCCTACTGTATTGAAAACTAATTTTTGAAAATGGTTGAAGTTGACGCAGTATTGTTGGTTATTGCGTTAGAAGAAAAACTGCAGTGCAACTCTGCAGTGCGTGTACTTTCGAGAATGAGTAATGACAGCCTAAAGGACCCGAGACGGGTAGAAAAGGTTATTTTCCTGTCATGTGAAATTCCGCCCGCGCGGATCTCCGCGCGCGCGGAAATGCGGACCAGATGGTCCGCATGCAGGCTGCCCGCATCCTTTCATTTCACACATATTTTTCCTTTCATGCGAGCAGCACGCGCGTGGAACGCGGATTGGCTGCGCATGCTAACCGGATGCGGGCGGCGTTCTTCTGCCTTCAGGGTTGTTTTTACTGATACATGGTCATAGTACAGACACACTAGTCACTGGCGACATTGCAGCGGCAAACGAAGTCTTTGTCCCGCATGCGGACCATATCTGCGCGCGGGCGGAAACCCGCATGACAGGTAAAGGGCCCTAAGATTGTAAAATCAGTTCCCATCCGATGCGGTGCGGGCGGTTTAGTGGAAATCATCCTTATCTCTACATAAATATAATAAAGTAATGTCACTTTCCAATACATCCGCCAACTTCTAAACCGCGTAACGGAGTCGCTACGCTTAAGAAGTAACGTTACGTAACGTTAACGCTGTTCAGTTTTCATTATCAGTTTTTTTTACAGGAAATTTATAGGTATCGTAGAAAAGCAAGTGGGAAGTAGATCTAAATAAAAAAACACATTGGTCTATAAAAATCTTTTTATTATTAAAACCACTGTAATATTGTGTAAAGTCGGCAGTAAGGGCACTGCCCGCGCACAGGTTTCGACGTACATTTCGGTAACATTCCAATACCATTGATCACCCGAGCCCGCCGGAGCGAGCGATACGTTCACAAACATTATACTTTTACGACTAAACAAGCAAATCGGAACAGAAACAAATGCTCGATCGAATCACAAATTAAATACATTTACATATTTATTAGACACAGATGGAAATTTATGAGACCGCGACGCGCAGTCTGACTCGCGCGCCGTTATTTTGTAGTTAGATGGTACACGTTCGATGGCGAGGGCCGCGGTACCCGTGCTGAGTCCGAGTGCTGTCCGGCGGCGCCTAGCTGTAGAGGTCGTCGTCGCCGCCCTCCTCCTGGAAGGTGGGCTGGTCGCCGCCCGACGTGCCCGTGCCGCCGCCCGACCCGCCCGACGTCGGGAATCTGAAACGTACAGGAGTTGGATATGCTTTACTATAGTGGTGCTGTGTGAGTCATCGCTCGCGTGTACAGGGGTGTGGGCGTGAAGCAACAAAAGAGAGCGACGTAGAAGAGTACGCGCAAAAAGGGAGCTACGTAGAAGCGTACGCGCCTAAAGAGGGCGACGTAGAAGCGTACCCGCCTAAAGAAGGCGACGTAGAAGCGTACGCGACAAAAGGGGATGACGTAGAAGCGTACGCACCCAAAGGGGGCGACGTAGAAGCGTACGCGCCAAATGAGGGCGACGTAGAAGCGTACGCACCAAAAGAGTACGACGTAGAAGCGTACGCACCAAAATGGAAGACGTACAAGCGTACGCGCCAAAAGGGAAGACGTAGAAGCGTACGTGCCAAAAGGGAAGACGTAAAAGCCCCCCGCGGTAAGGAGCTCTCCCGCCCGCTAACTACCTCGCTTCTCTTTGACGCCACCCCCCGCCACAGTCCAGGCGTGCGAAGGCTCATTTAAGCGATACCACGTTAGTCTACCTGAAGTAAGTTTACAACGTAATTAATTTATAGGCACTCTTTCCTAATAAGAATTGCCAAGGAGTGGAACACACTTTCTGCCTCGATGATCCCCAGCAATATCGAGTTACATAGTTGTAGAAAACAAAACAGCATCACTTTGCATAGTCGCGATTGATTGACTAACTAATACAACAATAAGAAATAAATCAACAGCGAAGTACCTATTTTATATCAGGTCAAATTCAGGTTATCGCACAAATCCTTCGCACGCAGCGACCGAGAGCTAACGTGACGAACGTCACGTAACAAAAAGCGCTGCACTCAACCCACCTGAAGTTGGTGCCGAAGCCGCGCGACTGCTGCAGCGTCTGCGCGAACATCTCGTACTTGCGGATGTCGTTGTCGGAGACGGAGCGGCGCGCGAACTTCATCGCCTCCTCGAAGTGTGCGCGGCTGATCTCCGGCACCGGGTCTTCTTCGTCCATCTGGAATTCAATAATGAAAACACTCTAAAAAATATTCATCGATAACAATTTTGATCAGAAACCATATTGGTAAAACTCAATTTTTTATTATTAACGTTTTGCATACACCGTCATCTGACACCAAACTAAGCAAAGCTTATAATATGGCTGCCAGACTCATTTACATACATATGTATTTTTAAATAAACACATAAATACAATATTAACACCCAGACATGTTGAACAAACACAAATGTTTATCACATTTATTTAATATTATTTATTTATTCAAGTAGCACCAGGTACCCGACATACGCTAATGATAACAATTAAACATGACTGACACATGAATATTTTCCCTAGGTGGGAATCGAAGCCACCCACACAACTTATAGCTAGATATACGGCTATGAGTCCTCGCTCAGAAGGTACAGCGTGGAGGCAAGGCGTCAGAGGCGGCAGGTCACGCCTCACCCCTGTATCGTGGATTTTTTTTCGCAACACATCCTCGTACCTCTCCTTTTTGGTAGTAAAAGAATTTGGTAAACGGTGTGTGTAATTGTGTATGTATAACGTGGCAGTTGTGTGTGTGTACTCACGTCCATGACGGCGGCGGCGGCCTGCGTCTGGCGCGTGCGCTCGCGCGTGATCTCGGCCTCGATGGCTTGCCGGATGGCGAGCTTGCAGGCGCGCTGGCAGATCTCCGTCAGGTCGGCGCCGCTGAAGCCTTGCGTCACCTGCGAACATATCACGGTTGTTTACATAGCTCTAATAACATTCTGAACCGTTTTACTATGAGGTGGTCGGACACAATAAAGACGGCAGTGAGGTGGGCGGCAGCATACACCGGGCAGTCCATTCCGCATGTAACCGCATTCGATGAAACTGGCTATTTGTGGTCACGATTCTCAGCAGTGAGCCATAAGAAATGAATGAGCAAGAAGAAACTATCTTCTAACTATCTAACTAGCCTTTTGAGTAGTCTGTTTCACTCGTGTCAAACTATGCTTCGGAACATCAGAGCTGGTTCATATTTAAAATACATATACTTGGAAAATGAACGGCTTATCAACAAAATGTTTAAGCATAAAAATGTATAAACAAATCAGCATTAAAGGTTTTCCCTTACCACCTCACCCTGAACTGTTGACCTTGAATTAAGTGTTACCGTGCTGTTTTGTTCCGTGGTGGATAACAGCTCAATCGCCCTCGACGTAAGGTAGGTCAGGATCCCCGCAGTGGATGTTTGAGTTTGCCACACTTAGCCACTTGATTGGACCATTGTGCGTGAACTCTTCCTCTCTTTCCTTCCCCTCACTCCAGCCCACCCAGGTGCTCCCAGAAGGTTAGCAGCCTTTTCAGGCTGCCACAAGCCTCCGGGAGCTAGCGTCCCGTAGTGGGACGTATGACACTATAAGACTAATGCCAAGTGTTACCTTAGCGATGTAGGAGAGATCGACGTCCTTGGCGATGGGAGACTTGCGCAGGTTGGCTCGCAGGATGGCCTCGCGCGACTTCTCGTCGGGCAGCGGGATGTAGATGAGCTGGTCGAGGCGGCCGGGCCGCAGGATGGCCGGGTCGATTATGTCCGGCCGGTTCGTCGCGCCTGCGAGGGAAACGAATACGCCAATGAAATATAACATATATTCACGCCTTGCCTCCGATGAGGCTGACAAAGGTGTTTTACAACAACCACACTTTGCCAAACAATATTCAGTCCCAAATGTGACAGGGGGTGAGCATGTCGACATACACACGGGGCACAGTTTTAAATAAAATCCGGAACGGTATCTCCATTCCGGATTTCGTCTAAATCTAGCTTATATGCTATGGATTAATAAATAGGCTGCTACAAATAAAACACATTATCTAGATAAACAGGCTGCTTTTTGTACCAAAAAAATGGTTTCTGCACAATAGCTGGGAAATCGTGGGGCACAAGCAGTTATTGATATAAATCATACCGATGATGAAGACGTTCTTCTTGGCGCCCATGCCGTCCATCTCTGTGAGGATCTGGTTGATGACGCGGTCGGCGGCGCCGCCCGCGTCCGACACGGAGCCGCCGCGCGACTTCGCGATCGAGTCCAGCTCGTCGAAGAACAGCACGCACGGGGACGCCGACCGGGCCTGCGGGGACATGCCTCGAGCGTTCATTCATACGCACACAAGGAGATCATGGCTAAAAATACTAACAACAGCACGGGGACGACGGACCAGGCCTGCAGGAAAATAGACCACGCGGTGCCTATATGGCCTGTGCATTAGTCACACATGGAGACAACCATAACGATCAAATATACGTTATTATTTATGATCAAATATATATTCACGATAGATATACGAATAAATAGACGACAAATGTACATTATGCCCGATTGAAGGGAGACTGCTATAAACTGCTTAAATGGTACTTCGCACAAAAATGTTGTTTCAAGCTTTTTGGAGAATGTGAAGAAAAACGTCTTGAAAATATTGTAAGTAATTAAATAGACAATAATTTATTTGTTTCTTATTATTGTAAATGTACTACAAAATTAGTGTTCCGTTTATTAAGACTACAATGGTGGTACTTTCAAAGTCAGGTTATGGTGCTGTGAGAACTATGGTACTGGGTATGTACTTGTGGAGAACACTTATTGCCCAACGATTAAAGCGACGCGTTTCTATAGGAAATTGAAAGATAGATCACACAATCACAATACACCCCAAGCGGGACGTCAGTGCAGGGCTTATCGCCTCAACTCACAATAGGTGGATTATACAGTCTTATCACAAAATAATAATTCAACATCAGTGTTATAACCACTCAGCATAATGCAACAGTAAAAGAAGATTAACTAGATAATTGAATGTAGGTATTTCAGACAAAAAAACGACCTTGTCGAAGGTTCACTAACATAAAATAAGTAAAGTTAGCAAAATAAATAGGTAAGTACATTAAAAACTGACCTTATCGAAGATGTCGCGAACATTGGCCTCGGATTCACCGAACCACATGGTGAGCAGCTCGGGGCCCTTGACCGAGATGAAGTTGGCCTGGCACTCGTTGGCGATCGCCTTGGCCAGCAGCGTCTTACCTGTGTTGGGAAATGTGTATATAGTTTGTGAAATTGGACATGACGGCTAAAACAGATTTGTTAATAATCTAATAATAAAAAATAATCAAGTTTTAATAAAGATACATGTCAGAAACATTTTGGTATTTTAGAGGTATTGTCAGTCAGAGAATTGTAGTGAATTGGATACTTAGATAAGCTAAGCTGTTCTGTACATATCATAGAACTCTCTGCGACTTAATAATGTGACGATTTTCACGGGATTGTTGGCAGTGCCCAGAATTCAAAAATCCATGATCAAGTTAGGAGTTAGGCCTAAACTCAGGTATCTAGATACCTAAGTTTAGCAGTAGACTTATGCGAGTTGACAATTATCAGCACAGAAGGCAGTTATCAGTACAGTAAAGTGATAGGAGTAATAATAGTATTATGGAAACTGACGTGGTTTTCACATAGCACTGCTATGCGAGACGCAGCCGCGCGCGCGCACTCGCCCTGATGAAGACCGCCGAATGCGGTTGAAACTATAGTCGGAATAATCGACTGAATCATACGTGAGTAATTCCCGTGTTTTAAATCATAATGAGTAATAATAGTGTACAGTTTAGGGAGTTGATAAGGTGGTCTACCCGCATATTGCACCAACTCCTACAGCTCTTTCTTCACACTCTGTACAGTAGTGTAACTGTACAGTAGAGCAACTGTACATCAGTGTAACTGTACAGTAGAGCAACAGTACAGTAGTGTAACAGTACAGTAAAGCAACAGTACAATAGTGTAACTGCACAGTAGAGTAACATTATAGTAGTGTAACTGCACAGTAGAGCAACTGTACAGTAGTGTAACTGCACAGCAGAGCAACATTACAGTAGTGTAACTGCACAGTAGAGCAACAGTACAGTAGTGTAACAGTACAGTAGAGCAACAGTACAGTAGTGTAACTGCACAGTAGAGCAACAGTACAGTAGTGTAACTGTACAGTAGTGCAACTGTACAGTAGTGTAATGTAACTGACCGCAGCCGGGCGGGCCGTAGAAGAGCACGCCGCGCGAGGGCTGCATGCCGAACTTGAGGAACTTGTCGGGGTGCTCCACCGGGTACTGCACCAGCTCCTGCAGCTCGCGCTTCACGCTCTGCAGCCCGCCGATGTCTCCCCACGACACGTTGGGCACCTCCACCACGGTCTCGCGCAGCGCCGACGGGGACGACTTCGTCATCGCGTACTGCGGAGGGAGATACACTCAGATATTGCTCCGTGCTGATGTTGTGAGGTGATCTCATACAGATCTTGAATCGAAATCGAATGACATTTTTTTTTCTTTATGTTTGTATTTATTTTGTATTTTTGGTGATGTATTGTATATTGAAAGGTACTTTTTTGAAATAACGCCAAATATGAATGGGTAATTTATTGTGTGTACCAACCCTACAAGTAGGGTTAGGGCACATTCCATCCGGCCTAGCATGCGCGCCGCGAGAAAATCTTCTTATCAATTTTTGTCGTGTAAGAACGTGACAAGGCTTTTTGTAAATACATGCCTGTCTCGATTTAGAGTCGACAAAATTTAAATACATACATCCAAATAAGTAAATCACGTCACTTTCACACTTACCGTCCACCGTTTGATTGTAAAGACTCAAACGGGTCGACGGATTCTGATGAAATTTGGCATGGAGGTAGCTTATACCTAGTATTAACACATTGGCAACTTTTAAACCGCGGGTAACGCCGCAGGACGCAGCTAGTATGTAATAAAAGTGTGCTACTAACCCGGAAGTTGTCCATGGAGACGGCGAGCGAGTTGAGCACCTCGGCGTCGATCTGGTCGTCCTCGAGGTCGATGAGGTCCATCTTCTCTCTGATTTGCTGCAGCGCCGCCTCCGAGCACAGCGACGCCAGGTCCGCGCCCACGTGCCCGTGGGACTCCGCCGCGATCTGCCCAACAACACTTGCATTGTAGATTGACAGAAGAGAAGCCTTGAATATGTATACGGACGGAGGACTATGCCTAGGGAAACCTTGAATATAAATAAGGAAGGAGGACTATGCCTAGTGAAGCCTTGAATATAAATAAGGAAGGAGGACTATGCCTAGGGAAGCCTTGAATATAAATAAGGTAGGAGGACCATGCCTAGGGAAGCCTTGAATATGTATAAAGAAGGAGGACTATGCTTAGTGGTGGCATAAAGAAAACTGTAGGATAAAGATGATATATTAAGAAGTAAGCTTGTAAAGAAAAACAAAAAGACTGTAGAATTGAATAATATATGTAGTTTATGACACTTGGGACATAATAAAGACCCTAACGATGTCTAGCAACTCCAATATCTGGCAGCCCATTTAAGTTTACACATAAGACTATACAAGCATTATAGACCATTTTATAACATTTATGTAACATTTAAGAACAATATAATTTCTTATTTTTGTGCAAACACAAAAACTAGTCCATGCGCTGGCTACCAGCTTTCAGGTTGTGTTTTTAATTGATATATGGAGTTGAAAACATGTAAGCAACTTCCTCAGCTACTCGGATTGTACGAAGACTTAGCGTCTAACCCGAAGCTGACCGGTTGACCAACGAGCATCAGTCGGATTGTGTGTAGTGCTGTGTTTGAGTGATAGTAACCTGTTCCAAATCGACGTCATCAGCCAGCTTCATGTTCTTGGTGTGTATGCGCAGGATCTCGAGGCGGCCGGTGGCGTCCGGTATACCGATGTCTATCTCTCGGTCGAAGCGGCCGAAGCGGCGCAGCGCCGCGTCGATAGAGTTGGGCCGGTTGGTGGCCGCCATCACGATCACGTGGGACGATTTCTTCATGCCTGGTTGGAAGGAGATATAACTTTTAGATTGGACTTTGGTAGAGTTTCATAGTTAGACTCAGTACATTGGTAACAACATTATACATCACTATTGGTGTAGAATTGTACACTATGCAAGACTTATACTCTATCTCTATAATGCTTGGTAGGATAAATTAAGTAAGGGGTAGGTAATGTGTTGCTGCATCTGCAATATTGCTGACTATAGCCCGGCCATCATCGCAGCCATGCTAGGAAAGAATGACTATGGCTATATGGCCGTCCATTCTCAATATATTGTCGCAAAGTTGTCGGATCAGTATTGCAGAAAAATATGGTCCGTCTAGAAGCACCTTTAGGAGTTGTCAATCAATGGGTGTAAATTTTATACTGGTTCATCCTATCATTCATACTTTACTAATATTATAAAATCGAAAGTAGCTCTGCCTGTCTGTAAGCTTTTCACGGCTAAACGGCTAAACGGATTTTGATGAGATTAAATAATTCGTTACAGTATATCACAAGGAAGGTTTTCGGATACTATTGTCCGAATAAACGCGAAAAGTCGCGGGTAACAGCTAGTTTTTAATACTGACCGTCCATAAGAGTGAGCAGCTGCGACACGATCCTCCGCTCGACCTCGCCGTGCGTCTTCTCTCGCTTGGGCGCGATGGCGTCGAGCTCGTCGATGAAGATGATAGCCGGGGAGTTCTTGTCAGCCTCCTCGAACGCCTTGCGCAGGTTGGACTCCGACTCGCCGGCTAGCTTCGACATGATCTCGGGCCCGTTGATCAGGAAGAAGAATGCACCTGGACGGGGGACGGAAATGTCTTAGTGAAATTTTCTGTTGTATAGCTTAGGTTATTCTTAAGATCAGACTTGAGATAAATCGATTGCTAACTTGAATCTGAAAAAAATCTGATTTATCCAAAAGCATAAGAAAGTACATTCATTATCCAAATTTTATCCAAAAGCATAATTATGTTTTAAGTTTTTTTTTAATAAAAAAAAATTGCATATTTTTTCGTGAAGTCAATAAAGTGGTTTTGGATTGTATTGTAGTATGATATATTTGAGTGAGGTGAATAAGGCTCTTTAACGAAAACGTAAAACTAGAGTGTATAACAGCAAACATACAACTCCAGTCAGTGTTACACTTTCTGTGGGCAGAAGTATACATACAATGTGCGCTCGAAACGGAACACATAGTCATGTTGCGAGCTCCATCACCAAACACCCAATTGAAAACACTTCAGCAAATGCTTCTGTTTATATATTGAAACGTTAATTCTAGGTTTAAATGAATAGAAAACGCTTACATGTCTACCCTAGTGCAGGAATCACCGTAATTATTTACGATAATATCCATCCATAAACATTCTTACCCTAAAAATAACACTGAATGTATCTAGTATCTCTACATATATGGTATAGATATGTTTGTAATTTATTTATTTCATTTCATTTTTAGTTTTTGAAATCGAGTCTTCCAGAACGGCAGCGAGTCGCGACTCCGCACTCACCGGTCTCGTTAGCGACGGCGCGAGCGATGAGAGTCTTGCCGGTCCCGGGCGGGCCGTACATGAGTATCCCGCGCGGCGGCTTCACGCCGATAGCCTTGAACAGAGACGGGTGCCGCAGCGGCAGCTCCACCATCTCCTTGATCTGAGCGAGCTGCTTGCGACAGCCGCCGATGTCGTCGTAGCCCACGGCGTTCAGAGCCTCCTCTTCTTCCTGGTACGGGAAGAGGATTGGTGTAATATAATTGTCATGTATTTGGGGAGCGATGATAGCCTAGATGGAGAAGGCCCGCCTCTCAAGCCAGATCCCTCTGGCTTGTGAGTCGGGTTCGAACCCAGCCGAAGACACGCACCAATTTGTTCATTGTGTGAACATATGTGCGTATTGTATGTCATCTGCTAAATGACTGGAGCCTGGTGTATGGCGACAGGCTCGCCCCCTGTCACATTTGGGACTGAATATCGTCCGGCGAAGTGTGGGTTTTGTTTTACATCTCTGCCAGCCCCCTCGAGGGAAAGGCGTGACTATATGTTACGTGTCATGTTACGGCCACACTAACAAGAAACGTTTCATGCCTATCATCGCGACAATTATTCCCTTAATTATGGCGTTAATTTTAACGCGATAAATTGGATGGCCACACTTGAACGGTCTACGCTCTACGTCAACGCCAATTAATGCCAAACGGCAATGTTAATGCCGTTCTAACATTAATGCGACCAGTGCAAACTAACATTCAACATCCATCGTCATTATTATCGTCGTTTACCGTTAACGTGGCCACGACATAGGATCCGAAAGATAAAACATCTGATTTTTTTTTGATCATGACTCGTCTGTTGAGAAGCCTCAACGTAATTGTGTGGGTGTAACATGCTTACCTATGAGATATCTTTACATTTGCTGCATTCATTTTAATTTGCTGATACGCTGGCAGTTTTAAGCTGATGCGCGTATCTTTTCAGCGCATATTTATTTAATGTGTCAGTCTATTTTTAAAGCAGTTCAAAAGTCAAAACTTCTAACCTATCTCGATTGGAGAAAAGAAAGTTGTTGTGTTGATATAATTTGCTTAAATTTACTGATTAGCCAATTTACTGATTTTTATTAAAATTTATTAGATGTAATTATAAGGTTAACTAACAATATTTTACTGACTTAGTTGTTACAAAGATAGTCTATCTTCAAATATACAATTGTATTCTATATTTCCTGAATTCACCTGAATACCCACTGTCCCTGAAGCCTACCTCCTCCTCCTTTCTATAGGATATAGCAATGCTTTATAGGCTAGCTGCGTCCCGCAGTGTTACCAGCGGTTAAAAAGTACGCAATGTCCTTCTCTGTACTCCTAACAATGTGTATGCAAAGTTTCATGATGATTGGTTGAGTGGTTAAGGCGTGAAAGCTTAACAAAGCAACGAAGAAACTCACTTTTGCATTTTTAATAGTTAGGATTAGGATTTACAATCGGGTTCTTTATGCAATTGAAGAACGCGACGAGCTCATTACTTGTGTGATGGTAAGCGTCACGCTGGGTTTGTGCTTGCTCATTAGTATCCTAACAGTTTAGCCCACTCAGTCATCTGCGCCAAAATTCACGGGTCGTCATGCTAAGACAATAACAGTATGACAACTAATTGAGCAGTTTTGTACAAGAATTTAAAATAATCAATTATTTTTGAAGATGAGTCAACAAAACCCAAAATTGAAAAAATCAAGCCCATTAAATAAATCCAACATTGCATCAGCCACTTTCATTATCAGGAATAATGTTTGAAACAGTATCTTAGTCGGTATTTTTTTTTCTAGCAAAAGTATTATTTCAATGATGGTTTAAAAAAACCATAATAATAATGGTGGTTACGTTTTGTTTCCGACGCTTCGCGACCACGAATCGTATAGCCGCGCAATAAGGTTCACGTTCGCGCAACTTCGGAAACAAAACATAACCAGCATGACTATAAAACGTCATGGTACGGGCCCTAAAGGTTTTTGCGCTCCTCCAAGGCTGTACTCTTTGTGTCTTGTATCATTTCTCACCTTTAAAAGAGTACTTTTTCATATAATATACTTGTATCGTTTCTCACCTCACGCTTGATAGGCTCTCCCTCGCAGTGTATGACGGTGTCGGGCGCCACGATGCAGTAAGGCGAGGGGTCGGTCTCGACCACCTTGAACTCGACGGCGCGCATCCCTCCGCGGACCATGAACGTGTCGTCGCGGTGGATCGGGCGGTACGCTTCCATGAAGTACGGTTTCAGGTATACTTCGAACAGGTTTCTGGGGGCAACACAATGTTATGTTTTTTCATGGTAGCTTTGCTTAGTTTGAGGTCAGATCACTGTGCAAAAATGTCCCGTCCTGAATTATCTATATGTTTAACCAATTTCATGTGTGAGGTGCTGTTAAATCTAAATTAGGCTATAAGTAATATTTAATAGGAATGAACACCATGCAAAATAGATAAAACCTTTTTTGTCAGCAATGAGCCCAGGAAGTATGAGCGCACATTATATTGTGTGATGCTTTATTTTATCTGTTAGTTTCTATCATAATAATATTGTTGTATTGACAACTGATGGGTCATTCCGGCTATAGTTTGCTATCAGGATTTTTGCTGTCATAATAACTTTCCATTGATCAATATGTACATGCACATCTAAAAGTGACCTTTCGCTTTCAGATATGTAGATGTCACTCATATATTCACTCAGACTGATTACAATGCACAATACACCCCAAGCGGGACGTCAGTGCAGGACTTATAGCCCTCAATCGAATAAGAAGACTAATAACAAAATCTTGAATGTTTGAAAATTAGGTAAGAGTTGCCAGCTAAAAAGGGATTTTGCGAGGTCTGCAAGTGAAACTATTTGTGCACAAGTTGCTTATAAAATTAGAGCTAATGAAGAATAAACTTACCCAGTAAGTCCCTCCACAGAGTCATCGATGGGCAGGATGTGCACCCGCTTGCCGTATTTAACCGAAGGACATGGTGCAATGGACACCACATCCGACAGCCTCACACGCAGGTTGTTCCTAACTACGCGGTTCATGCGTATTTTTTCATCGGGACAGTTGTCGTCCGAGAGCACGATGCAGACGGTCTCCTTGCGGCGCTTGCCCTTCAGCAGGACTGTGTCGCCGCGGAACAGCTGGAGCTGCTCCATTTTAGCCTGTAGTGGGGAAATAAACCTTGTAAAACTGACTTGTACCTGTGTAATGGCGTATTAGTACCATAGTTTTACTGCAGTACTGGTCCGGCAATACTGGCAATATGGCCGACTGTAGCTCGGCCATCAACAGCCATACTAGAAATGTATGACGATATGGCCAACCCAGTATTGCAGTCAAATATGGCTCATCTGGAAGTCTGTACCTTGTTGTATTGTTATACCTTTTAATTGTGTATTAAAACTAGATAATATGTGGATAACTATGCAAAGTACCTAACTTATTAACATTTCTAGTTTTGATTGTTTAATTCATTTAAATTTTAAATTTTACTTTCAAATAAACTTTATTTTACTTGAGTCAAAAGCACACCAAATTTATTATTGAAATGTAAGAAGCACCTTAAAACAATGTGCAAGGTGTAGGAGACATATCAACTATATGCATCATCAACTTTATCATGAAGGTGGTAAAGGCATATGCCTAGCGTTTTACCAACATGAGCGACAATGCAAGTAAAAACGCGGGCACAGCTAGTCAACTATAAATACAAAAATAACTCTTCTCTGTGTCTGTATTCCTGTTACCTTTTTACATGATTTTGGCCTAATCTTCAAGTACTATCGAAACGATGATCATGTATTTAAACCAACTTTCACAGTATTGCGATGTTACTGATTGCAATATTTGCCCTGCCTTTCATGTCTATCTCTAATAGTTTCCTGTGTTGAAATTTTTTTTGTAGTGCCATTAAAATCTTTGCTTACTGTTTTATAATATGTACTTACTAAATTTTGTAGAACTAAACAATGACAAAATATACAGCAAAAGCATGTTCCCACTGAACAATGAGATGCTTTGTTGAAAAGTACTCAGTGCTCTTTACATTGTCACATAACACAAGCAAATGACAAAGTGACACATAGCAAGAATATTTTGCAGAAGTTTATTTTAGTAAGTTTTGGTAGTATTGGTAGTTGCTGCAAGAATGTAACTTTCATTGGCACAAAACATTCAGTGTTATTAATAGTACTGCCGAACATGATGAAACAATTAGGGGAATACCCTACCATAGAGAAGATTACTTTGTACTTGGGTTGGGCTACTAACTGGTAAATGTTGTACAGTAACTACAAACTCACCTAAAGAATGAACTTAGGGTATCATCCCATTATTTCTATTTTATCCAAACAAAACATTCTGTCTATGGTATCCGTGAAAAATTTTTGTTTGGTAATTCAAGCAATTTTACATTTAAATTAGAGTATAAAGAAAAGTAATGGTCATACTTAGCTTTTTGATAATGAGACTAGATAACTAATCAAAATCTGTTAAGGTCAGTGACACCGAGGTTACAACACTACAAATTCTACATGACATGAATAGGTATATTTACATTTTAAATCCTACTTAAATTATAAAAGTCATAAATTGTATGTGTGAGTGTATTTATTTTTTACTTCTTCACTCTTTAAACGGATGAACAGATTTTGATGAAATATGGTATGGAGGTAACTTATACCCCATATTACCACATTGGTTAGTATTTAACTGCAGGTGAAACCACGGGTCTTAGTTAGTAGTAAAAGTATCAACAGTTTTCACTTAAAAATTCTTTAGATTATCTTTTAAGCTAAGCTGTTAATTTGATAGGATGAAATAGTAAACCCTGAACCACTTATACCTATGTAATTTTGTTTTGCTAACACAAACCTCAATTATGAATGAATAATGATTTAGGCAACATAGTTCCTACATCAGTAGTTTAGGGTTCAATTACTGATATCTGAACCACTGTAACAACTTTAATATTATGAAGGTTGATTTAGTTTTTTTTTTAAATATTCTTAGGTTAGAATGATATGACAAAATTGAACACCAATTTCATCAAATTATCATAAAAAATGTCTCACATAGTCATAAAGCCATTCACATGATAAACAATGTTATTTTATGTATAGTATAGTTGAACTGTTCATTGAAATACCCTCTATTTGAGCTGATTGATCATTGTACAACTACAAAGACAGATGTGTCTGTTTCTGAAGTAGAAAGATATTTCAGTAAGATTGATTCTCAACTATCAGACTAGAAGCATTCAGTATTTCAGTCCCTACATGCATTGGTGTTTTTCAGATAACGATCGTGTATTTTGCATGCAAATGAGGACAAATAAGGACTGACCTGTGATAACGCCACGACAGAGTTGTCATCGCTGACGGCCTCCTCCACGATGAGGCGGTTGGGCCTGTCCTTGCGGCGCAAGATCGCGGTCGATAAATCATCAGGGCTGCAAACCCAAAGCAAAAAACACCCATTAGCGATTGACGGGTATGACGCTAATATGAACAAATATTCCAACAAGACCCTACGCAAAACCACTCGAGTAAGTATTGGAGCGATTCTTTTTGTAATGATCTTGCAAAATTCGAATAAATGAGCTTGGTTTGGAAACTGACATGATGACAAGCCAATTTCGAAGAACCATTCACAATGGATACGCCGATTTACGACTATTTAGCACTTGGCTAGGGAGGTTTATATTTGAAATTATGGAATTAAGACTTACTTTTTATTGTCTGCCATTTTAATCAAAAATTAATACAATAATTTACAGAAATTAACTATTTTTACGAAACGCCGAATTGAACAATCACTTCACCACTTTTGCCTGTGCGTGACGTTGCCGTATTTCATTTGTTCTTTCTTTGAAACCGACGAGTGTCGCCAGCATAAAAATAAATGTCTATGGAAAATCAGCTAGTTCTCGTTTACAAGCGGAAAGTACCGGTTCTTACGGAATAAAAAAAATATGGTCTAAGCAAAACACTGTCGTTGTATGTCCGACATTAATTTTTTGAATGTTGGCAGCTTTGGCATCAAAGTTTTGGCACCTATTTTAAAATATGGACAGGATATTCTTTGTGTTCCATCGACTTTGTTGCAATCTGACTGGAACCGAGATTGGGAAGTGCATAAATATAAATATTCATTTATTCAGCCACTAGTTGTCTCTCGGCCGTGGTTTTTTAAATATCGTTCTTTTCCTAAATTTGTAACATCAGTATTAATTCGTTTAAGACTAGGTCACATTTGTAGTCCTGTTCAATTATTTAAATTCAAAATTGCAGACTCTCCTAATTGCTCTTGTGGTTTAGATACTGGTTCGGTAAATCATATATTTTTTAGCTGCCCTCTTCGTAGTAAATCATCCCTTTATTCTACCATCACTACGTGTAAAGTTCCGCTTCTAATACACATTTCTTCTCTGCTCTCACTCCCAAACAAAAAAATCATTTTTTCATTAGCTAATTTCATTCAGTTCAATAACATTCGTCTTTAGTTTTTCTTTCTTTTTCCTTTCATTTCTTCTATAGTACCATCTACCACACCAGGGTTATTTCTCTTCTTTTCTTTTTTTATAAACTTTTTACTATCACCTCCCTCACTGTTGATGGCAAAATTGCCCCAAAACCCTAAGGGGCAGAAGACACTAAATAAAAAAAAACAACATTTGGGGGTTTTCGTCGGGAACCGAATACGTGTTGATGTAATTTTGTATTATTTTATAATCTTAGTTTTATTCTAGTGTTAGAGTGTATTAATAGTGGATTAAATAACTTAGAGCGGTTCGTTAATGTGCACGAGTGTACGCAAATGATACAAACATTGTGAAACGTGACTTTTCGTCTTGATATGTATAATTAATTAAATAACTATGTAATTTGGTATTAATGTATATTTATGTATGGACTTAAAACTATATAAGTATGTTTATCAGTCTCTGGCAGCCTTTGCTTTGCTTAGTTTGGGGTCAGGCAACCGTGTGTGGAAGTGTGCCGAAATTATTTATTTTTTATTTGTAAAAAACAAACAAACTGGCAAATACACAAGATGTGCAATGCCAAATTCTCATGGATAGAGGAAGCAAAAAAAAATACCAACTTTTTCCTAACTATTTTTATAATTTAATTGAAAAGAAAGTAGGTACCTACCTAAATTAAAACAATTTGATGTTAAAGAATATAATTATGGTCGGCTATTGGTTGACTTTTCCATAGTCAAAAGGTGTCAAAGGTATACCTAATTCAAAATTAACCATTTAAAAAATAAATTTTAAGTACTATATTTATGTAACTGGATAAGTGATATTATTACCCCTCTTATTATTAAACGTGGAATTGTTATTCTTAGTTTTGTCATTTTCGATCGAATTAAACGTTTAAAAGAAAGAAAACTATTCCACGTTTATGGTAATTAAGCGGGTTTAATGTTGGCTAAAATTAATTTCTAGAAATTAAATGCTACAGAAGTATAGAAAATACTGATGCTGTGTCCATTTTCTCGTGCTTCCTTACAGCTCTTCTCATTTTATGTTTTAATTCATTTTGATCACGTATGCTTAACTTCTTTACAGCTTTAATAATGATGTTCAGTAGCTCCCGCGTTTCTTCCACAACATCCTTTTTCATTAAATTTCCGAAATCTCTCACATCTAACACGTAGTCTCTGAACTTAACGCCTTCTTCCATTGTAAACACCTGATTCATTTCATCAATGAACGCTTTCAACTGTGGTGTCTTTGTCAGCATCTCTAGTAGGCGGTGTCTCATCTCCTTCCTTATCTCATTCTCGTCCATTTTGGACAAGTCCCAGATGTGCTTACTAAGTTTCTTCGTATATTTGAACTCTAGCTGTTTGAGTTCTCTGGACACAGCCCTGCAATACTTCGACAGCTTTTGATCAGGAAAACCCGAGAGTAATTCCAGCATGGAAATGACAAAATCCTCGAAAATACTAGTGTGCATAATTTCACCGTAGCGGAGTCCATCGATGCGGAGTATGCTGTGATTTTTATCATTCTGGAAGTCAGTGACATCACCTACCGTTAGCGATGGCTTGCCATCCTTAAGGAGATGAGTCGAATCAAAAATGTCTACTCTAAAACTATTACAGACTGTTAATTTAAGAAAGACAAAAGCACATGCATATCTTAGACGCAACATCTTTATCTCATCAGGCCGAGTCATAAATCGTAAAAAAAGCTATTTCACGGCTGTTGCAGATGTAGGGTCAATTGGTATAAATGTGTCTGTAGGGCAATTGGCTCTTTCGAGAATTACTGATAAACCCTTCACAAATTAGGCAATTAACGCCATCTAGTATAGATTATTTTACCTTGTACTAATGTTATTGTACTAAAGATAGAAAAAAGATGTAGGTGGCGCTTAATTTATGAAGAGTTTGACAGTAATTCTTGAAAGACGCAATTGCCCCACAGACACATTTGTACCAGTTGACTTTGCTTACCTAATTTGATTTTGAAATTAAAACTCTCCTCTATGCTTTTCGATGTAATCTGTCACAGCTAATAAAAGTTTTATTTGGATATAATTTATTGCTTTCTCATCTATGAGGTACAGGCGGTGGAATACGATGTGTCGGAATACTGTCCTCGTTTTTTCCCCGATATGCTTGGTCTCGCCCTGGCCATACCTCTTCAAATTATAAATATAGTCATTCATTTTCATATCATCCACTGGAGTAAAGAGTGCGTTCATCGCGTAAAAGAACTCGTTAATCACGGGATCACCGCTTGAAATCATTTTTAGAAAATCTTTAACGTTATCTTTTACTAATTTGGCGTTGTACTGGGAGTTTTTCTTTAATTTTGTACAGAATTTATCCAAAATCCTCTTTATTGAATATTCGATTTCGATGTTCTTGAGACTTTTGTTCAACATGCTCAAGTATCCAGGAATTTTATGCTTCGAAAAGCGTGTCAGTAACGTTTGGCAAATATTTACCACGAAGTCGTAGAAAATTCCTCTTGGCTGTATAGGAGCTTCTGTCGTGGAACTGTACTTGAAGGTGTAAGGGAAAGGAAACGTTTCTTCTGAGGATGACGCACAACTGTTAGACTCTTCATCGTGTTTATTTTTTGTGCCACATCTCTTATTTGGTCGATTGTTCTTTTTAAAAGTATTAATAAAATGAGACTTTCCTTTTGCATTTTCATCTGGACGTTTATTTTCCGTAGACGCGTTCGTATTTTCTCCAGTAGCACTCTGGCTTTCATTTTTTTTGGAAATCCTAGAAGCTAGCTCATATTTTTCACTTGTGAGTTCTTTTGAATGTCTATTTGCCTTAGAATCCATATCCAACTCATGATTCTCTCTTGTTTCGTATCTCGGACCATCGTCTTCTTCCAATGTAACAGCCAGCTCAAGTTTTACACTGTTACGCCTATTAATTTCTTCAGAATTAATAGCTAAGTAATGTTCTTTGCTAATGCTCTCTTCGCTGTCACCATTTACGACTCTAAGCAAAATGTAAAAAACTAAATATTTAAAAAAATTCATAGCACAATGCTCATTTCAATTTATGTTGTTATCTGAACAACTTGCAGAGTAATCCTGGTTCCGTCACTCTGCTATGGTAATTATGAATTTCTGATATGAAATAAAGATATAATGATGATTAGGTTCGTATATTTTGTAAATGATTTATTCGTTGGGCACACGTCACTTACAAATATAATACCAGATCTTCCAAAATAATCTAATTTACAAATAACTATGTACCTAGATCCAAATGTTAATACGAAAGCTTTTATGTTTCTGGATATACGATTATGGATTATGGAAACTTCGGGTTCCAATTCCTCCTATCTGTGCTACAAGAGTACTGCCCAAAAACCGTAAAGAGCGTGGCTCTGTTAATGGCGATACCAAGCAACTTAATCTTTGTACTTAGTCCGAGTTTAAATTCCTTAATTCTGATGCTGCAAGGATACTGCCTACAAAAACCGTAAGGACAGAGGATCTGTTTGTGGTGTACTGGTATTGTGGGCACTGATTATTGACTTATAATTATTATTGTTCTATTCCGGGTTCCATCTTCTCTCTTAACCCTGATGCCGCACAGATATGCCCACTTAACTCGTAAAGACTGAGGATCATTCGATAGTGTATTGATATTACCACATGCTTAGGGCTTTGTGGATAAGATTTTAAAGAGTTTGAAAGGGATGGCATTCACTTTATGATGCATTTGAAAGCCGTACAATATCTGACAACCCTTAACCTACGCCGAGAGTAGGATGCTGCTATTGAGTTTATCATGGATTTCCACTTCATCGTCCATAAAATGCAGCAAAGTACAGTGGACCACGCTATAGATAGTGTGTCTACTTAAGATCCAAGCTGTTTGAGTAGGTCCAAGCGTATACAGCACTAAGGCGAGTATCTTAAGTTTTTGGAAGGGCAATGTGTTGAGGAGGACCGTAATAAATTGACAGACCTTCGCAAAAAAGAGACACTGAAAGAATTGAAAAGATTAGGGGATTATGTCCTTGGTAAATAGCAATATAACTGTACCTTAACTGTGTTATTAGTGAATGTGATGTGATAGTGTGATTGGTGAGCAACGAACTTTTTTATTTCTAAACATAGGTATGAAACTATTGAAAATAGAGATCCCACTCAGAGCACTAAAAACTTCAAAATAAAAAGGGGTAAGTAAAGAATTTTAAGTTAAACGGATTTATTTCAAAAACACTGGTGTTTTGTCAATTTCATTCATCGCGCGTCTGCATAATCTCCAAAAAGTCGTTGTGGGCTATGTCCTTTAAGGAGATCGTCCACGACGACATGTTGTAGCCATGCAGACGCGATACAATCGCAAAACAAACGCGATACAGCCGCAGGTCCTATACCTACCATCGCCAATTTAATTACGTTTCTGCGTCGTGTCTGTAGCGATGATGCATCGTGTCTGTATCGATGCTGTATCACGTCTTTAGCGATGTTGTATTACGTCTGTAGCGATACAGCATCGCTACTGATGCGCGGTTGCAGCGCGACTTTCTTGGCTTGACTGGCATGGTAAGCTCTTCTCAGTTTCTGTTCAAGTACTCGTTGGGCACGGGGGTCTAAATTCTTTATAGCATGAATAATGGTGTACAGTAGCGCCCGCGTTTCTTCCACAACATCTTGTTTCACCCCAGTTTCGAAATCTTTAACAGCACTCATGTACGCCCTGAACTTATCGCCTTCTTCACTCACAATGTTATTCATTTCATCGATTAATTTTTTCAACTGCGGAGTCTTTGTCAGCATCAATTGTAGGTAGTGTCGGAGCATTATTTTCATCGTATTCTCGCTCAGTTTAGATAAGTACCAGAAGTGATGACTCAGTTTCTGCGCATATTTGTAGTCTTCTCGGCCGAGTTCTCTGAATAGATCCCTGAAAAACTTCGACAGCCTTCGCCTAGGGAAGTGTGATAGGAAATCTATCATTAAAACGATGAAGTTCTCGAAAATTTTTCTTTCACCACCGTCTTCACCGTTGCGAAGTGCGTCGCTGCGGAGTGAACCGCGATTGTTGTCATTGTGAAAGTCAGACGTAACATCTACTGTTAACGATGGCTTGCCATTCTTAAGAAGTGTAATCGAATCAAAAATATCAATTTTTGAACTATTGCAAGCTGTTAATTTTAGAAAAATTATAGCACATGCAAATTTTAGACACATCATCTTTATAATTCATCTGATCGAGTTGACTGGCATAGATCGTAAGAATAACTAACTACCAATTTCACGGTTGTTGCAGATGTGATTTAATTTTGAAATAAAAAAATCTCCCTTATATTTTCCGATGTAATCTGTCACTGCTGATAAATAATTCATTTGGATTTATCATTTATTGTTTCCTTGTTTATGAGGGAGGTACAGGAAGGAATACGACGTGTCAAAATTTTAGTCGGGAGTGTTCTAAGATGTGTTTGATGAAAATCAGTGCCTGGGTTTTAAAAAATATAAAATTATATTTGTTTAAGAAGCGCTAAATCAATTTCGATCAAATTTTATTTAATTTTCAAATAAATACATAATACCTAAAACATGCAGAAGCTATTCATTTTATCTTAGTGAAAATGTACGTAGACGCCGGTTTTCATTTCTTGGTTCCTGTTCCCGAACCAAGTCCTGATTTGTTTCAGTATCTGAAAGAAATAAAACAATGTAAATATCTCTGGAAACTCTAGTCAGTTGGCGTGACACCGTTTCCCGATCCTAGGGGGAAAGCAGGATAAAGTATCTATTATCCCATATTTTATAAAGTGCGGAAGTCGTCCTTGACACTTAGCCTTTGTGAAGACGAAAGTTTTCGTTGATTTTACGAGCCCCGAGAATTTCTAACAAAGTCGAAAGATTGAGAATTTAAGTAGGTAATTTTACTGAGTGGTTTTTGCTATTTTATTGGAGTCCTCTAAAAAACAACGAAACTTCAGGAATAAAATGTAGATGACACAATTATTTCTCAAACGCTTAAAAGTTTATTTGACGAAAATGTCAAAGATTTGATTAGGCGACCAAGTTTTTTCAGTGATGCTTAAAGCCACATAATACAGTAGGATTTTTTGTCAGAACACACTTTTTCTCCTCTTTAATCCACCAGTGGATCCATAGGTATTTTTTTTTATAAGAGGCAAAGGCCTCTTCAATCCACCGGTGTAACCTAGCGGTGGATCCAAGCGGCCGGAGGGCCCCTCCGTCCACTTTAGGGGATCTAAATGGCATCATTCTAGTAAATGGTCATGGATCCCTTAGATGGTAGATCGAGGTAGCATACTTATTTTATGTTCACACTTTGACACCTCGTCAGGTGGATTCAAGAGGAGAAAAAAAATGATTTATTAGAGAAAAAAGAGCCTGGTGGCAGACGGTGGATTCATTAGGAAAAAAATATATCTTTAGATGCCCCGGTAAATATAAGATGCAAAGGAAATAATACCTATTGATCCAGTTTTAGGTTCAAGAGGCTTTGGCTTTTTTTTTTAATTTACATTAGGTCGTCGTTTGACCACCAACTCGCCTGATGTTAAGCGACGTTGTGGTCTAAGATGGAGCACGAAGACCTATAAGGTACTTATTCACTCTAGCCTTGAAGTTTTGTAGAGTGAAGAAGTACAAAGACGGCAGTTGAGTGAGGCGCTACAAGTGCGCTACTGCTCAGACCCGTCTTCGGAACGGTTACACCGGACTACATCCTGAAACACGACTAGGTCATTTCACGGCATGGCTTGGTCCGGTGGGTGGTAACTAGCCACGGCCGAAGCCTCCCACCAGAGAAATCTCGGGAAATCTCCATCGGTAGAGAGGTAGAGCCTGGCGGTGGATCTAAGTGGCCGGAGTGGTTGGGCAGTGCGGAGTTGCCTAAATTTGGAAATCCACTAAAAACCACCGGTGACCAGCCTCGACGCATGTCAAGGTGTTTCGGGATATCTATACGGAACACATCGGTACCCATCTCACCTCGTGCACAGAGCACTGTCCCGAAAATGACACGCACTGTGCCTATGTAACTCAGCTCTACAATTTATTAGGGCAAGCATACTGTTGAAAAAAAAGTTCGTCAGAATATGCTAGATGTATTTTCGTGGCCAATCGTATTTTTGAGGAATCTTTTCCAAAGATAACGAGTAGGTAGCGTACCAAACAGAATAGATAGACAACTGGCTATATAGCATAGATTGGGATGCAGGCGTGTCGAGCCTTGTCGGGCTAATAAGGCTTTATGTTTGTGTTGAAGGTAAATAGTACCTATTTATAGTATCTACGTATAGGACTTTAAATAATCGGTGGTTAAAAAAATAAAAGAAGTTAGTTACCTGCCATATGATAAGAGTGACCAAGGCTGCCAAGAGTGCATCCCCACTCGCGATCAGGACAAGGCTGAACATCATGGCGTCGAATGTCGACAGGTTCCATTCTTCTCCCCACCTAAGAATTTCATAAAGGATTATGAATAAAAATAAAACTGCCTCACCTTATTGTATGGCATAGATATTAATGAAGAATTTGGCCTGACGCTATCAGTGTCAAATTATTCCTCTTATTTCTATTTAACATTTTCTAGAAAAGGCTTTACACTTCTTGAGCCTATAGATTGAATTGAAAAGAAATAAAAATTTAAAAGTCATGGTGGACATGAAGCGTTGAAGACACAGACATAAAAGTGCTAGAAAACTGTAACGTGACACGTAGCTCGTTCCTTACAAGCTAAATCAGTAGAAAGTCGAGCTCACACGAAGTAATAGGAGAGTACCTATCGCCATTGAAGAGCAGAGCGCTCGTGCAGCTCGCATTTTCTTGTCAGGCGTCAGTTCTATGCTGAGTGTTCTTACAAAAAACCTGTAGATAATATTATATAAGCTCTAACCAAGTAACAGCTAAGCATAAAGGCGTGTGGTGTTCATCGTAGAGCAGTGTCAGCGATGTTTATGCCGAGTATTCTTTCGATGTCACTGTATGTATATTTATTGTACCCTCACTAAGTGACAGCGAAGCATGAAGGCGTGTGGTCGTCATCATAAAGCAGAGCGCTGGTTCCGCCAACCTCTGCTCTTCAGGTGTCAGCGATGTTTATGCCGAGTATTCTTTCAATGTTACTGTATGTATGTTTATTGTACCCTCACTAAGTGACAGCGAAGCATGAAGGCGTGTGGTCGTCATCGTAGAGCAGAGCACTGGTTCCGCCAACCTCTCTGCTCTTCAGGTGTCAGCGATGTTTATGCCGAGTATTCTTTCAATGTTACTGTATGTATGTTTATTGTACCCTCACTAAGTGACAGCGAAGCATGAAGGCGTGTGGTCGTCATCGTAGAGCAGAGCACTGGTTCCGCCAACCTCTCTGCTCTTCAGGTGGCAGCGATGTTTATGCCGAGTATTCTTTCAATGTTACTGTATGTATGTTTATTGTACCCTCACTAAGTGACAGCGAAGCATGAAGGCGTGTGGTCGTCATCGTAGAGCAGAGCACTGGTTCCGCCAACCTCTCTGCTCTTCAGGTGTCAGCGATGTTTATGCCGAGTATTCTTTCAATGTCACTGTATGTATGTTTAATGTACCCTCACCAAGTGACAGCGAAGCATGAAGGCGTGTGGTCGTCATCGTAGAGCAGAGCACTGGTTCCGCCAACCTCTCTGCTCTTCAGGTGTCAGCGATGTTTATGCCGAGTATTCTTTCAATGTCACTGTATGTATGTTTAATGTACCCTCACCAAGTGACAGCGAAGCATGAAGGCGTGTGGTCGTCGTCGTAGAGCAGCGCGCTGGTGCCGCCAGCCTCTCGGCTCGTCAGCTCCACGTTGAGAGCTCGCTCGAACACGGTCCGCTCGCTCGCCACCCAGTTCAGGCCGTCTAATGCCTAAAACATTTTCACATGAGAAACATGTGCCATTTGTAATTTCAGTTGTGTTGTTGTCATAATATTACGATAAACTATGTTCTATCTTGAGTTAAATTACTTAAAATATGGAAATGAACACTGAACTCATAGGTAACCTAAACATTCATAAATATCCTACTTCCTACGATACTTAGGTATCCCGACATTTTTAGTAGGTGTGTCATTGTTTCTTTATTAGGTACCTACTAGCTGTTTAGCTCGCGTTTTAAAGCTTAAAAGCTGATAGTTTTTTTACGTTTATTCGTTACAAAGCTACATAAATATAAAAATACAGACAGAGAAACAGACAGACGCGGAAAGCGACTTTGTTTTATGCTGTGTAGAGATTTATTTACTCGTTATATTAAGTAAAACTTACTCTCTCGAAGAACGCAGCCAAAAACTTCGATAGCAACGCCTGTCTGGACTCGATTTCTCCCAAAACTCCTACAAAAATAAAGATACCAATTTTAATACCTATTTATTCCTTAGTTAAAAGTATTGAGTCGTTCAATGTTATTTACTTTTGTACTTCTTTAAACTCACAGTAACTTACCGTTTTTATTCGTTCTCAAGTAACCAGTTAACCTATTTACCTGGGGCCGGAGTGGACAGCTGCCTGCAGACGGCCCTGGGGAGATAACAATCGTGAAATACAATCCGACGTGGCCTAGACCGGTTGGTAGGTGAGGACGGCCTTACTACGGCACTGGCGTATTTTATACAAAAAAAGGTGGCTTGAAGAAATTAAGGGTTCGGGAATTATAGGTGCTCCTTCTGTTTTTTTTTGTTTTTTAACGATTGTAGTTACATTTCAATTGCTAAACCAAGGATTTCAAACTTAGTACCTACTTTTCATTTGAGGCTTATCCTACTCGATGCCTAGTAAAGGACAGTTGTCTTTGGATTCCATTGATTTTTTCTTTCTCGCACCTCCTAATATTTAAGGTAGGTACGACGAAAAATATCTTTTCACCTCACAAACTTCGGAGAGGTTCTGTTTATCATTCGAAATCTAAATGCAAAAGTGCATTTTATATTTAGAGTTTTTTTTAAATTCGAAAATCCTTTTTCTTCAATAATTTTCTAAACTGCCAGTCCTCTGAAAATGTGTTTAGTACGTTTCAGTACGCCAACCTCATTTTTAGAATAATCGTACTGGCCAGGGCTAACATGGCGACTGCGTAAAAATTTTCTTTCTTAACTTTTTAAATCCATTCTGGCACCTAGGATTTTCCTCGCTGTAGCGAGGTAAAAAGTTATGTTTCGTCTCGTGCTTTTGAAACCCTCGCTACGCTACAGGATTCTATAATTGAACCACTCAGGTTCAATACGAGGGTTTCAATACGAGTACTAGCGCTAAAAAACATTTTTTCAGCCTTGCATAACAATTAACTATTGTGTACCCAGTGTACCCACCTATCAGGACTGTTTACTTTGTTTTCATGAACATGTTTAAATCCGTTCTAATGGAATGAAATGTAAATCAGGTAAGATTGTAAATAACAACATGTGGAGTATCGTAATATAATTTACTGCCGGGTAATAGCACTTGAGCATGAAAGGTTCGGGAATCTGGGCTCTCAACCGAGTCTTGAAACGAGATAAAAGTAAACTTACTTAATTATATTCCTAAGGATCTTTTATTCTTAAAGCTGATTGCATAATATGTACCTACCTAACAATATAATTATTACCTTAATTTTGGCACACATGCAACTCGACAAGTTGTGAGGGGACCAGCCATAGATCTCGCTTCTTGAAAATCATCGTTTCTGAAAATATTTGAAAGCAATCATATCATATTCAGACAGAGGTTCAACTAAAATAGAAAACGAGCTAAGTGCGTGTCAAAACAGAATTCAATAATTAAGGTTCCGTGCGGATAACAATGTAGGTACGTTTGGCACTTACTTGAATGAAGCTCATTGGACTTACTTAGTGAGAAAGAAGACTACCGGGAAAGGATTTTTGTTTTTTTTTTTGCGTTTGAAGAAGTTTTGAACTATCGATTGATTGATCTTCGTTCTGTGTTTTTGGTATTAGTGTATAGTACTATGTCATACAAGCTAATCTATCTTATATTTATAACATATTTTTTAGAATATTCCTTAAGCACGAAGATGGTTCTTACGCAGAGAAAAATGAAAAAAATAGTCTGAAAAAAAATAATTAAAGAATCGACTGTTCGACGGTATGAAGTTCGCAGGGTCAGCTAGTTGTAAAAAAATATTTTTTCGTATGTTATATATGTTACCTTCCATGAACATAATGCGCGTAATACTCCTCCTGGAACACCATCAACGACAGGCCCACTCTAGTGCAGACCTTGGGCAGCTCCTCGGCCGGTGACGTCACGAACCGGTCCAGGAGCCAGCTGGCGACCAGCACGAGGCTGTACGAAGACCACCAGGCTATGGACGCGACAGCCCAGCTGTACGCTTGGCTTTGTGGAAGGTTTGTCTGCCATGGACTCATAAACTGAAACGCAGATGATTTATTGGTCAAATCCAAATTTATGACGAAACAATGATCATGTCAGCATAATTATATTATGTACCAAAATCTAGAAATAGGCAATAGCAACAAGTAACATTATTAAAAGAAAACAAAAGACCCGACTGTAAAATGTTGTACTCTACGTCACTTCCACTATCAAAACGATTCAATTGACACCTCACATGTCGAAATCAATCAAGCTGTTCAGGTTGTAGGCCGTGCCAAAGAAACCTCATACATACATACATACCCACATACATACATACATTTTTACAGAATACATACATACACACACTCGAAAAACATAACTCTCCTAGTCGGGTAATAATAATCCGTGAAAATGTAATATCGTCACGCCTTTCCCCTGAGGGGGCTGTCAGAGGTGTAAAAAATGTAATAATTAAATAAGTATTTACTTGCCTTATCTGTTAACAGGCGGACAATGTAAAAGACGCATGTAAGGAAATACGTTAAAAGGACGTATTTACAATTTAAAACAATAAAATTGAATTTATAAATAAATCAATTGAAATCGTGTGACGAGATTTGCTAACATACTTTATTAACCTTTTAATGGTTTAACCGTGTTTTTAATCGTTAAATAAATAAAATATGCGATGTGATAACTATGCATGATTCTAATGAATGGGTTGGTACTTCTATTCCGGACTATAATGTATCCCTGGTACAAATTTCATCCAGATCCGTTCAGCCGTTCTGGCGTGATTGAGTAACAAACATCCATCCATCCATCCATCCATCCATACATCAATCCAAGCTGTCGCATTAATATTAGTGTGATTAATATGGTATTCTTATTCGAGATGCGGGCGATAAGTCTTGCTCTGACGTCCCGCTTGGGGTGTGTGTTGCATTTCCCCCTACCAGCGCCTACCCGAGCCAGCCCAACTCCTTGAAGTATTATGGTAGAAGATGTGATGTAAATAGTAGGGTATTATAATTTCTGGGTACACTTACATGCAGGAACAGTAATGCCCCTGCAACAGTGTAGCCTGGACAAGCTCTCCTCATGGTCTGCAGCTGACTCCACTCTCTCGTCAGGGTTGTGGCTTTCCAGCTTTCATTAGCAGTCGACGAAATATCTGTAGGATTTTCAATTATAAAAATTGCTGTGATCTGTTGCCCCAAAAATCTAGATCCAATGATTTTACCATTTTTTTTTTTTGTAAATACATAACTCGATTACCGAGTCGTTAGTCAACTCAACTGTAAAGAACTCGGCCGTGCCGTATGTTTGATTAAAAATCGGTGGCGGTTTTTTTTTTTCAATTTTTGAGTTATAGATACTTGTTACATTATTTAATAGGGTTAACTCGCGTACCTTTTACCACCGGTGGGTTATACTCAGCCCAGTTGATGAAGAAAATATCGCAAGTACACTGCTTCCAGTTTATCCAGGCTAATTGCAGAACCTGCGAAAAACATTAATCAAGACACCAATATAGACAAGCAAGAACGGTGGGGCTTGGCAGAAGCCGATGTCTGACATTGGATTTAGCTGGGCTGAAAATAATGATGAATTTACAAAATGTGAATTAGGGTGCTACTTTTTACATTTAGGTGTGTTCAAATCCAAAACGGTAATTCAACTTATTCTAATTCTACAGATAAAGAATTAAAAAGCTAACTAAGGACAAATTGCGACCATGAACGCCATCAGCCTCATTTTTAAGAGTAAAAGGGGAAATAATTTAAAAAAAAAAGGAATATTACTACTAAAGATGATAGTTTACCTTCAAAGAAACGGCAGAGAATAGAAAGTCCCTTATAATTTTCTCCTCGGCCCGAGACAGGGGTAGCGTCATGCCGAGAGTGCCAGCTTCAGCTGCCAACGCATGGAGGGTTGAAATAACTGCTGCCTATTGATATACGACGAATAAAATTAGCTGTCGAAATAAATTAAAAATAGGTGTGTGAAATAATCCTGACTTGTATTTTCATTGTACATGTTATGAGTAGTACATAACTACTTATAACATGTACAATGAGAATAATATAATTTTATGACAGAGCCTCGTATCTAACCTAACTGTTAGAAACGGTTTTTTGACTAAATGAAATTAAAATTAATTACGTACTCATCGGATTAAATAAAATAAAATAAAAATTGAATTAAGATTTTGTAATCAATTTATTGAGGTAAACATCAATTCTTCCAGCTATTTCAGGCTACTCATAGTCATATGTTTTTAGCTAGCCTATTGTCACGGTTATTTTATAAGGGGGTTAAAAACAAACCACTCAGATAGCGACAGCGCCCCACTCTCCCCGGAGGAAGCGAACGATCATCGAGGGCTGGTGACAGCTGTCACCGCCCGCCTCACGCTCAGGGCGCCGCGCCACGTCTCATCAACGTGGTTTGGTGCGACTCACGTATTGTGTCTGTCTTGGGAAGAGCTTACTATAGAAATGATCCTATGAAGTAAGGTCTTGCCGAACGAACGCGCCTCGAAACGGCCTATCGGTTTGCGGAGAATCTCGTCACCGCGATTCAGGATTTCGCCGCTCGATGTTGTGAGCCATCTAGTGATATTAGTTAGAACTAATTTGCGCGTGCGCGCTGCGCAGTGCGCAAGCGCATGACGTCATTGAATCAGTAAAAAGTCACACGTGGTGAGTGTTGCGACATGAGTCAACAATTACAAGAGAATTATTTTTATAAAGTTTTATCTCGTAAATTCGAGACTTACAATAAATGCGTCTGATTGATGTTTATTATTTAAACATACGACCATTAATCTTAAATTTCTACTAGATAGGTACCTACTTAGCCTAAGTTTCGAATTTTTTTTTAACGTTTACGAAATCTAGGTAACATGGAAATAGTTATTTATGCTCGACAAAGTATGTATTCGAGATTATTCCACCTGAGTGCACAAAGGGGTTACTTTGAAATTATTTATTATAACTCATGTGGACAAGAGCGACTTTTTAAATTATTCTATGGGTTTTTTTTTATTTTAATTTTTGTTTTTGTATTCAGTTCCATGTTTGAAATGGGTGCTCAACTAAATAAAGAACCCCTATCACAAATCGAAGTATTAAAGATAATTATGAACATCCAAGTTTTCTAATAGACTCGACCGCCTTGTTCGGAAAAAAAGCCACACTACTCAGAAGAACAGGTAAGAAATTAAGGGGCATTTTTTATGCAAAAAAAAAAAACATTGTCAAACAAGTTTTGGCTTATAAAACTAGGTAATGTCATTTAACATCCAAGTACTAGTGGCTACTTGGCGGAAGTAAAAAGCTCCAGACATCTTTGTCTTCTAGACTAAATAATTGTTAACCTTAAAAATATCTCATAAACCATGATTTATTGCCACTATGGTTGCGTATTGTATTCGACGCTGAGCGACCGCGAGTCGTATCGCCGCGCAATAAGGTCCATGGTAGCGCGGCGTCGAAAACAACCGTCATGCAAATAAGATGTCGTGGTAGGCCACTTGTTATATTTTTGGGGATTTTATAATAAAAAGGAACGCTTTATTACAAACTTTTAATTAACTTGCAATGTGTGTACGGATGTATGGAACTTTGTTATATTTTGTTGATTGAATCAGGCGTTACTTTGCAGAAGTTCATCTTCAAAATTGTTACTTGAACTAAAATCCCTATTCTTCGAGCACTTCGTAGGTCTACGACTTTCGACGAAATGCTCGAAGAATAGGGATTATTTATTGCTTTTTTATTGTTTAATTTTTTAATTGTATTAATTTTTCGATAAAATTTTGTTGTACATTTCATGACAATTTCTGTTAAATTCCTTATTGAATTAGCTTCACATATCAAATTGTATGAAGTTTTTTAGTAGATTTCATTAAATTAGGTCTGTTAAATTCGTTAGTAGAAATACCAAATTGCATAACGTTTAAATTAGATTCAAATATCAATTTGTAAGTTTTCTAGTAAATTTCATTAATTTAATTTAAAATTTTAAAAATTAGAAATAGAATAAGGAAATTCCTTGATGTACTTAATGCGACGTTAAAGCGGAATTACACTAGATACTAGATATTATTCAAGTAACAATTTTGTTATATTTTGTTCAGCTGGAATCTTGCAAGTTAATTTTAAAGCAGATATCTTCAACCGATTGAGCTGTAATTTTGTATCCAGGTTTAATTTGGATGACAATACATGGTTAGCTGTGTGACGTTATTCTAAATCCAACATGGCGGAACACCCAAAATGGCGGACAAGTTATTTATAACCGATTTTTATAACTTACAAAGTACATCGTGTCCGCCGCAGCGCCTGCTAGCAGCGGCCCTAGGGAGTAGTGCGGGCCGCCCCTGTGCAGCGCCGCGCGCCACTGCACCAGGGCGTAGAGGCCCAGGAAGGCTGCTAGGACTCCACCTGAGATCTACACAATTACACTTAGGTACTTCAATTGGTTTGGAAATTACTCTAAATTGATTATCTCATTTGGTTTTGGTCTTCTGTGGCAAATTGGAACCCTTTCAGTTTTGCTATTTCCCATTGTCAGTTTTAATGTCATGGTCATTTAACTAACAGGCAATATTATAGACTATTGAGCTGAAGCATATTACACTCGCTACTAGGGAAAACATTGAAAACAATGAAGTAGGTAGGACATAATTTTTATTCTATTTAAAATTATTATTATCATCTGACATGTAAATTGGCTACAGATTCTACGGAACCCCATTATTTGTCTCGACACACACTTGACTGCTTTGAAATAATACGATAGTGCCGCCCCCATTCACGCTCTTTCGCACGATTTACCAACCTCGAGCCCGCGAACCACTCCAGCGTTGGGCAACTTGTGCTCCACCTTCAAAGTGGTGGTCACGGAGTCTTGGTCAGCCGAAGCATATTGAGCTTCGATAGCTATCTCTAGACGAAGTGATCCATTCGCATGTCTGTCTCTTTCTATTCTGCAAAAAATAAAATACACAAAGGCAATGTATCTCTAGTTAGGTCTAGCCCACAGACTTCTAATTGGAAGTCAAGTCAAGTCTAGCCTTGGTTTAATAATATACTTCGCCAGGTATGTATAGCATTTAGAAACACATTGTGACGTCAATCGATTCTTAAGCAAGACCGAAATAAGTTCTTTTCAACAAGTTCGAAAGAGACGGATGACGATGACGTCATTATGTGTTTGCTGAATGCTAGACCTTGTTTTTTTTATCATGGGTCTAGCTGTTCAAGATGCAACCTAAATTTTGACATTAGACCAGTCAATTAAAGAAAGCGTATGGTGATAATTGAAATAAAAACAATACTTTTTAGATAGTAGATATTTAATAAGATCAGTTTTAAAGACAGAAAAACTTAAAACTAAATTAAAAGTATAAAAATAGCTAAGAAATAAAACTCGCATAATACTCCCTATTACATATGGCATAAAACTATATCTAAAGCTATTGAAGAGTAATCTAAATATAGCCATTAATATTAAGTAACTGTAAGTAAACTAACCTAAATTAAAAGTATAAAAATAGCTAAGAAATAAAACTCACAGAATACCCCCTATTACATTAGGCATAAAACTATGTATATCTAAAGCAATTGAAGAGTAATCTAAATACAGCCATTAATATTAAGTAACTGTAAGTTAGTCTAAGTCACAGACTTCCAATACAGTAGATTACTACTACTACATAATTATATTGGATGTCTGTGGTCTAAGTAACGTATTAGTTTGCAATGCATTTCGAAACGCCTGGTATTTCACCTCCCTTGTAATAAGGCGGGTCGGGATGCGGCCCCGTCTTGCTCAGGATGTCCTGATGAGTCAACTGCCACACACGACCAAATGTCGGCTGATTTTTAGCAAAGTAACTATCTCGCTGCCTCCACCCGTACTCCGCGCCACTAGTCTGTCGAATGTAAAACCGCTTCTCTGGTATAACTTTGGATCTGCTCTTCAAATATAATACGCGACCGAAGAACGGAATTCCTTTGTACAGGATTTCCCTCTGTTCCGAGTTTATGGGTCGCATTATGGGGTCGGGAGTGAGATCTGCGTCTGGACGGCCTAGTCTTGGGTCATCTTTTACGTTGCCTAGTCCTACTTCGGGTATGGAATGTCCTTTCCTCAAATATGCGACGCCTGGTATGAAGACGCCGTCACGAATGGGTTTGCTTCTTCTGTTTCGTCCCGCATTTATGTGATCCCGGGTTGTGGCTGGCATGCCATATTGCATGCCGCCTTTTAGGACATCAGATATGAAATATCCCTTCTCTTCGCGCTGTAGTTTGGAAGCGAACGCCAGTCGGGCTCCGTGTATTTGGTTCCACTTCATACGGAGCCGGTCGGTCCTCTCATAGTTTTCGATCAGGAATTTGATGACGTCCGGGTTGGTGAGGTCTGTTATTGGGAGCGGCATTTTGTTCAAAAATTGTGCTAAGCTAATTTAATGTTGGGTTTCACAAATTAGGGAGTTATATTGTAGGTAGGTAGCTAGTTTTTAGAATATTATTATTCTAAAAACAAGCAATTATTACAAAAGTTTAAACACGTGATGTAGGTACAATTGCAACTAACTTACAGAAACCAGAAACTGACTCAAACTGTCAATGCTCAAACATAACTCAAAGTGACTGCAACTGTCTGCAAGACAGTTTCTTGTAGGTACCTATGTACTTAGGCGTGGCGTGCAGAATATTCTCTATTAAATGTAAATTTCGTTACATTATCATTGCTCTCCAAAAACTATTTCAACTAGTAGTTTTTAATTATTTTATTATAAATTCAGGTCATTTTTACATATTTTCGCATGATGCACGCCTTGCACAGCGAACGGAGCGAGCTTCGTGCGGACTCAGCCTAAGTATTATAGAATGAGTGGTTGGCTGGCCCTATTATTAGAGTCTTAATTTTAGTGCAAGCCACTGGGCTTACAATATACGGAATCTGTACAAATCTCGCCCCGCTCGCAGTAAAGTAAATTAATGTTATATTATTTGTTGCCACCATACCTGAGGCGTATGAACATCGTCCGCAAGTAAACCGTGTATGTGCCATTTGTCGTAGTGGACGGCGCGCGGTGCGCTACGAAATAGCGACTGAACCAGCTGTTAGGCCACGACCCTTTCTAAAACGAATAAATAAGACAAATTGTAGGAATACAACAGGTACAATTTGCAGTGTCACAAAAATATCGCGAAGATATATGGGCATACAAACTTAGGTACGTTTACGTTACGTTTGAAATATGACGACGTTACAAACAGCGCGTATACGACTACGCGATCTTTTTGTGACACATTGCAAATAGTTACAGACTTTAGATAGCACTCTATGGGCGAGATTCACAGACCACACTTCGACTTTACTTTGATGGAAAATTCAACTTTATGGCGAGATTCGTAAACTTTGTATCAAAGTAAAGTCGAAGTGCGGCCTGTGAATCTCGCCCTATGTACCTTTCTAATAAAAAAGAAGATAATATGTAAAATGTAAAATTGGCACCTACCCAAATTTGATTGATAGTATTAAATTTTGAATGTTGTACTGTCTGTGTAGTTCTGACCTTTGACTGAAGGCCAATAGAGGTGGTGTGTGGGTATCAGGTGCCACAGACGACTTCAGTGTCAAAGAAAAAGGAAGAATTATTATTTCATCGTTGTTTTTTTACACGTGGGGCCTATATACATTGGACCTTTAAACAGTGTTTTTTTTTTCTTCACTTTTCTATTATTATTTAGATGGAGAATTATACGTACAATACTTAAGCGTATACATGCAAAAGTTTGTGTAAAAGTGTGAGTTTGTTGCTAGCATGGATTTGTTACCAGTTACATAGTCCTTATATATTATGTGGTAAGTGTAAACCGAGTCGTGTTAATGAGTTCATTAATACACTAACCATAACCTTTCTATTAACTTTTTATACCTACTAAAAAAAATAAACGCCACCTGCCCCATATTCTCAATAATTCGAAAACGTTTCCGATCCGATTCCAAAAAGTGTTAAGCTCAAATCATTCGAATCTCGTTATACGTTTTTTAAACGCGATTCATTCTTCCGTCTGGATTTAAGTATACTCGATTTCCTATTCCAAAAATGAAAGTGGTATTAGTAGTTTATATACTTAGTCGGTACCTAATACTGTTTCCGCCAGGTGCGCTTTTTTAAAATGTATGGAGCCAAACGAAAACGAAAAAAGTTTTCGGAATTATCTCATGGTATCGGTACTGAGCTCTGTACAGCTGTGTACAACAGAAGTAACCGCGGCGCGCATTTTTTTTAAAGCAATTTTATTTATTTTGTAACACACATACATACCTACTTTTACCCAAAATTTAATAATACGAGTACAATGAATAAATAACAAATAATAGAATACCTTTGACCACAGCTCACCAATGAAGTGACGGTAAAGTCGAAGATGGTAAACAGTAAACTCACTATAAGTATTTTTTAACCACGCTGCACTACACCGTACGGATTACTACGGCTTTAGTAGTGGTTTATTTCTATCACCAGTTTTCCGCATTTTCCTTAATAAAAAGGTATCCTACGGCCGTATACATATTTCATTCTACTTTAATTGTAACCAAATGTATGCAGGGGGCTTACCGCGAGTCTTGATGCCATTTAACCGACTTAAAAAAAGGAGGAGGTTCTTAATTCGACGTGTTTTTTTATGTTTGTTACCTCATAACTTTTGACTGGGTGAATAGATTTTAATGATTATTTTTTTGGTAGATCATAGGTTTGCGGTCAATCAAGCAGTTTGAAAAATATCAACAAAAGTTTAAAACTTGTTTACATGGATGACGAATTACAGAATGGGAGGTCGGCTTTACTTTTTATTTCGTTTTCGTTTGGCTTCATACATTGAGCCTAGTTTTTAAGAAACATAGTTTTTAAGAACCTCATTTTGCACGCCCGCGATTGCAATTAAGAACACTTTTTGTACACAGTTTATGCAATAAAAATATTCTATTCTATTCTGTTCTATTATTTTCTATTCTTAACGTTCCCGCTAGGTGCGCTTTATTGAAATATATGGAGCCAAACGAAAACAAAAAAAGTTTTCGTGACGGTCAATACTCGTGGTAAGCCCCTAGGAATGGTTCGGTAGTTTAGTAGTGAAAAGGTAACATTCATAATTACATTTAGACAAAGGGACAATGTGATTTACCTGCACATTATATCCGTTAGGCTTGACAAGTGAAACAGGGAGAGGTATATATTCTCCGTCAGCTATAATATATGGAGATATAGTTTCATTGAGTTCGGACATACTAAACTTTGATAAGTTTAAATTGCAATCAAACCTGTGAACAAAAGTTACTCATCATTAACACAATATTCAGAACTTGCGAAAGCTAATCATATGTAATAAATAGGTGTTGTTGACTACTTGTACAAAATGTTATAACAAGAAGATCCTCTAGATTTCCAGACCAGGGATTCCCAAAGTGGTCGATAGTGGTTTCCTAGGGGTCGACATAAACGAAAACTGATTTTGGAGGTCGACGAGGTCTAAAAATCGACCCCTATTAAATTAACACACGTTCTTAACTAACTTAGCACTTAGCTTTAAGCTAACTTAAAGCATTGCTAATTCTTACTCTGTCTTCTTCTATTGAACTAAGTCAGCATGAAAAATAACACTCTGTAGCAGCTGTTTTAAGTTAGCGGACCATTATGAATAAGGGGGTTGATCTTAAAAATTGGTAATTTGGCCATGGGGGTCTGAGGTAACAGTTCATTTCGGAAAAGGGGTCACTTGTCCAAAACAGTTTGGGGATCCCTGCTCTAGACTCTGGAGGATCCAGGGCGCTAAGGGACTAAGTCTCTCCCATTCTATAAATCAAAATCTTACCTACGTATGTCATCTGCTACATGACTGGAGCCCGGTGTATGGCGACAGGCTCGCCCACTGTCACATTTGGGACTGAGTATCGTCTGGCGAAGTGTGGGTGTTGTATTACACCTCTGACAACCCTCTCAGGGGAAAGGCGTGACGATACATTGCTGTACTATGTATTTATATCATGACTAAAGGCTCTCGCAAGCCCATTATTATTACTTATATCGTTTACTTACGTAAAATCCTCCCCTATCCTAATTGTCAGTGGTAAATGGCATAGTTCTTGTCGTCTTTCAGGATCGCTGATAACAGTCATTCCTCCATTGGCGGTGAAAACGACCACAGCTAGATTAATTTCGCCCTGAAATTCAGATAAAACTGATAAACATGTAATTATATATTTAGTAACAGATTTATAGTTACACACCTATAGTTCTAGCATGATACATTGTCTCTATACCTAGATGATTCGAGTAAGCAGACTCAGTTGGCTCGAAAAGAACATACTCGTACCCCGAGTCGGCCAAAACCTAATCCTAACTATAAATCCTAATCCTATCCTAATCCTAATCCTAATAATATTATAAACGTGAAAGTTTATAAGAATGGATGGATGTTTGTTATTCTTTCACGCCAGAATGGCTGAACAGATCTGGATGAAATTTGACACAGAGATAGATTATGGTCTAGAATAGCACATAGGCTACTTTTTAACCGCGGGTGAAACCGCAGGGCGCAGCTAGTAAAATATAAGTTAAAAATTTAAAAAACTCCCGATACCGATTTTCATCAAACGTAGCTGAGAACACCCTCAACTAATTCACCTTTCAAACAAAAATAAAATCGGTTCACACGTTCGGGAGCTGCGATTCCACACACCCACAGACAAGTCAAACTTACAACACCCCGTCATTTTTGCGGGAGTTAAACATTACTAGCTGCGACCCGTGGTTTCACCCACGGTCCCACAGGAACCGTTGATTTTTCCGGGATAAAAAGTACCTTAAGTCCTTTTCTGTATGCAAAATTTTAAGACGATCGGTTGAGTAGTTCAGACGTGAAAGCGTTACAAAGAAACAAAGAAAATGAACAAAGACTCACTTTTTCATATTATAGATAGTACCTTTGATTTTAGTCTAACCTCAAAGCAAACACTCATTGACTTCGTGTTACTTAACAACGCCATCTGCTGGTTGTGTCGTTAAAGCAATTAGTTGCTCACAAAAAATAGTATTACTATTCGCCAATAGATGTCAGGAAGAGTCATATTTTTCAGTTGAGACTACTCAAACGCCTCCTTTTTGTTATTTTTCTTCCAAGTTTATGTTTAAGTTGATTATCGATAAAACACGAATAAAATGACATTTTCTAAAAATGATTCCTAGCTAGATCGATTTATCGCCCCCGAAACCCCCTATATACTAAATTGTATGAAAATCGTTGGAGCCGATTCCGAGATTCCAATTGCTCATTTAAAGATATAAGATAACATAACATATCGTCACGCCTTTCCCCCAAGGGGGCTGGCAGAGGTAAAAATTATGAATCATGCGAAAGTTTGTACATGTGTTTGTTTGCTTGTTTGTTACACTTTCACGGCTTAACTACTTAACCAACCATCGTGCAATTTTGCAAACACATTGCCAGGGGTACAGAAAAGCACATGGTACCTTTCATCCCGATAAAATTTAACGGTTCCCGGACCGCGGGCGAAGCCGCGGGGTGCAACTAGTATATTTGTTAACAAATATTTTCATTGGTTAATTCCTTGAGATAACCAATAAAAACGCAGTCTTACAGGTCCCCGCAACCCGCGCTTTCCTCCAATTGGTGCATATTTGTAACGTAACGTATTTTGTTACCTTTCCACGAGGCAGGCTCATTTTTCCAGGGGCAGTATTATTCACGAGAAGGGGAGGTAGGCCTGTAAAATAAAAGTATTTTATTTGATCCGAGTGTGAAAAGTCGCTGAAAATATACCGATCGATGTACCTACGCAGTCGCTCAGTTGGGGTTTCTGGAACGGGAAAAGACGATAGCTGGGAAGAGTCGTGTAAGGTCGATGACATTGAGATATGAAGTATTATCAGTTTCGTTATTTTATTGCATAGGTACCTACATGATCCATCATAGCAGCATTATTAGCAATTTTTCACCTACTGCCGAGCATATAGGTCTCCTTTTTTAACTGACGAAACGGAGGAGGTTTACAAGTCGACTCGTTTAAATTTTTTAACAGTCCCAATACACTATATTTATTACATTATCAACAACTAAAGCAGACTTGCATACTTTCTAATTACATAAGTACTTAAGTGTTTTTATCGCATTGCCAGTGTGCCATACGTCTAGTCGAACCGAGGTCGGTATATTTTGTATTTTTCTACCAATAATATCTATAAATCTACCAAAATAGCGTGAAGGTTGAATAAAAAAGACGTAAGAATAATTCCCTAGGGAAATACAGGGTAGTGGGAAAAGGTACCACTTGTTTACGTCACGGTCAGGTGCTATGAGACCCTGATACTTGTCGATTCTATAAAAACTGTCCATAGTAAATATCTACTGAAGATTATAATATCGGGTGTTTCTGTAAACGACAGATTTGTTCTAGAGTAGGTATGTCTGTCGTTTACAGAAAAACAATCTAGGATATTTTGGACTCATCGTTAAGAACACAGACCTAAAATTAATAAAGAGATCTTTGGTTCTGTACTTACTTACAACTTTTATGACAACAACGACATTGCAAAAAAAACAGCTGTTACTTACATAGAATAATTTCATTTAACCTCAACGAAATGTTTGGATCAGCTGATTTTGTTTTTACGACTTTATTATTGCTCCTACAATAAAAGTTGTCAAAATGATGATAACTATGTATCCTTACAAATTATAAAATTAAAATTAACTCTGTCTGTTTGTAGTTTTTTCACAGCTTAACGGCTGAACGCACCTTGATGATATTTGATAAATAGTTGCAGTATGTCACAAGGAGGGTTTTGGATACTTTTTTTCTGAATAAATAAATCTTTTTGTCATGAAATTCTGTAAATTCATAAAAAATAACGCACCGCTTACCAAATGCGTCAGACAACATCAAAGAATAGTACCTAAGTACGTAGTTGGTACCAAAATAACAATTGACAAGTAAAATTAAAACTCCGCTCAAAACCAGCCAGTATTTTTTTGACATTGGACTCTGATCTCTTTGGTAACGGATTATTATTCATAATTTGATAATTAGTTTGATAATTATCAGGAGGAGGATTTATGGATACAATTTCTGAATAAACGCGAACGAAGTTGCGGGCAACAGCTAGTCATAATATAATTCAGTTATATAGTATCCTAGAATATGTCCTTTGTTTAAAGACACAACCTGTACCTTTAAGTTGTTTTGACGGTCCCTAGAAAGTTAGAGAACCTTCAAAGTTTCTCCCAGTTCTATGCCAACGCATTGTTCGGATGACGCGTTGTAGAGCCCGGTCGTCTGTTTTACAACAACAACCGCTAAACTATGATAGAGGCCTTCAGGCGGCTTAAAACTCTGACATCTGGAGGCCTACGATAACATCTTATTGCTACGAAGGTTACGTTTTGTTTTCGACGCTGCGTGATCATGAACCTTATTGCGCAGCGACACGCAAGGTCGGACTGGCCCTGTGGACTGGCCATACAGTCAGGGTTGCATTTGTCAGCCAGGCCCCAGCCGGCAAGAGCCTCCCTCGGGCTTGGCTTGCGGGGCTTGCCGCAAGCCTGACGGTAAGTAGGTTGGGGGCTACACCCCGTCTCGGGCTCTAGCTTGTGGGGAGCCACCCGGGCCCTTCCAGCTCAGTCCAATCCTGGCGTCACGATTTGCGTTCGCGCAGCGTCGAAAACAAAACGTAACTATCGTAGCAATAAGATGTCAAGATAGACCCCTAGGACTAGTTATTCGTCCTTTACAGACTTACACTTAGTCTGTTACGACATGAGGCGTTATTCAGAACGCTTATCTATTTGCTAAATCTATACTCTTACAATGAGGGTATTAAAAGGTTTAGAATTATTTAGAAGACAAAGATGTCTGGAGCCTTCCACTTCCGCCAAGTAGCTACTAGTATTTATAGATATTACCTAGTTGTAAGCCAAAATTTGTAAGACTGTAATTTATTTATTCTTTAAAATAATAATGCCCCTCAGTTTCTTGCCTGTTCTTCTGAGTAGAGGCTCTTTATCAGAACAAGGCGGTCGAGTCTATTAAAAAAAGCTTTGACATTCATAAGTGTATCTTTGAAATTGAATAAAAACATTTTGACTTTGACTTAATGCTTAAAATACATTTGTATTTGTTATTAAATTCTAAATAGGGCGAGTCTTTTAAAAATAAATGCTTATACTTATAAAGCTTAAAAAAATCTAATCTATTAGAATAAGAGGTGCGTTTTATGGACCTTTGTCATACCTTTAGGGGCTAATTTAGGCTGCAACCAGAGTCTGCAGGGGCCTCCCAAGTCGCTCGTGTAAAAGTTCTGTACGCATTCATTGGCCAAGGTTCGACACATCCTCGAATCATTTTTCTGAAATCAAAATATACTCGTAACTTAAAAATCATTGTAAACATTTGTCATAATATAGTAAATATGACAAATATTAACAATGATGTTGTTATTTATGCAGGTAATTTTTTTTCTTCTCTACGCCTTGAGATTGCAACCGCTTTGTTCACTTGCCATCTCCTTCTTTAAACTCCTTAGTATGCTTGCGCTTGGCCGCCAACACGCCTGATGATAAGCAGTTTTACGGCCGACGATGGAGCACGCTTGCCTAGAAGAAACCGATTCATTCGAGACTTGAAGACACCCAGTTTATAAGTGTCAGGGATCTACTTATTCCCCTTGCGATGTGTCCTGCTAAAACAAGTAGGTGCTTACATCGTCCAAATTTAGAATAGGAATTCTTGAAACTTACAGTGCACAAGTATTCATGCTTAACTACGTCCAGCAGTTCCAGCGGATGAAGAAACTTTTCCGAGTATGTAGGCCTTCCATTCACATACACCTTCGGCACGCAAATACCTCTAACCACCACCTGCCGATCGATAAAGCTTTAACAACTGTATTCAATTCCCACTCTTTTTATGATGAATTCTGTTAAAACTTGTTACTTGGACAATATCTACTTAGTGTAATTTCGCTTTAATTACACTAGATATTGTCCAAGTAACAAGTTTGAAGATGAACTTCCGTAAAGTAACGCCTGATTCAATCAACTGAATTCTGTTAGTTTACCATAAGTTACCATTAGTTAGAGTTAGTAAATAATAAGAAAAAAAAAACGAGAGAGCATGGAAATGAAGAAATATTATAGGCTGATTCAAATTTAATGGCAGCTGTGAAATGCGCCGCAAGCAAGACTTTACGGCGTCTTGCCTCTCTAACGCCCGCGTAAACCTTCATTCCCCTCAGTTTCTTGCCTGTTCTTCTGAGGTGAGGCTCCCTTTCCGAACAAGGCTGTCCAGTCATTGTTAATAATAATTTTAATTTTATTTTTAACCTTAACTTCAACCGTCCCAATTAGGGCCCTAGAGCAAGCCCATCCTGGGCTGCCAGGGCAATTTGAAGCCCCTCCCTCGGTGACAGCCCAAGCCGAGGCCGTACCTTAGAGGTGCCCTTGCGCTCGCCGCCTATAGTCGTAAGCATTACTGAGGCCCTGCGCCATCTGCGCTTGCCTAATGCCCGGTACGCTGTCGAGGCCTCAGTGGCCAACAGCATAGAGTCATCCATAAAAGGCAAAGCAAACCTTCATTTTCGCTACCGTGCAGCGTTTCGCGCCTAACTTCACAGCCGCCATTAAGTTTGAATCGGCCCGTACCTGGGCTTTACTGCAGGTGCAAGACTCGCAGCGCACGCAGGTGTTGCCTTGAGACTTGAAACCTCTTGCGCATTTGACGCACTGCATCTCTTTCATTGGAGACCCATCGAAATTTTGAGTCACTGCATGGTAATGCAAAAGTAACTTTAAACATAGGCAGCAAAGGCTGAATTTGCATAAGTGAGTAATAGCATTAAAAGTTTTATCAAGATTTTAAATAAATTTTAAGTGTCTACAAACGCAAATAAAATAAATTAGATCCTAAGATTTTCCTTGAGAGCTTTCATCATCATCATCACTTTAGCCGGAAGACGCCCACTTCATGACTAAAGCCTTTTGTCATTTTCAAAAGGGGTTTCAAAAGGCTTTTGTCATGAAGTGGGCGTCTTCCGGATTTTGGGGATCGTTTGGGGAAGTCAAACGATCTCCACAATGGCCAGTCTTGATTTTCGCGTTTCAGGGCTATGATGCTAGGTCATTCTGGCACATATAAAGCAATATCCATTCACCAGATATGTAATCGCTCGGGCACTTCCTGCAGGCCACCCTGCCTGCCACATTTTGGCACTTTCTGGGCACGCAGGCTGTTCCATCGGAAGATAGTACTTCAGTCGCGCTGCAGGTCTTGCACTGGCCAGGACCTGACGGTATGCTGTGGTCGTCGCAAGTGCAGCTAAAACCTGGAAGATATCACATTTAAATTGTATTTCTGAATCAATTTTGTCTAATCCTCTGTTAACTAGTTATTTTTTATGAGTTGGTTAGACCAATTTGGAAAGATTGGCACGGAATGTGTGTGTGTATGTGTGTGTGAAGTGGTATGCTTTATGACCTTCGATCATATTTTCGATGTAAGGACACATTTCTTTAAACGTAGAGTTTTATTTTAATGTAGGTAGGTAGTATACTTATTCAAATTTTAATCTCGTCTCTATCAGATAGTCCGTACTTTTTATCTGAACACCACAATCCAAAACACTGTTGTCATCTTATTCGTTTGGTATGTATCGGAAATTACGGTACGAGTCAGCGTTGCAGAGCAAAACAATACTTAACTGAAAATGGGTCATTGCGTAATACAAGGTTCTCATTCGAGGTAAATAATAAAATAACCTAACATAATCTTAACTACCTACTTTAAACGTATGTATTTACAATTATTCGGAAACGTTTCCGATCGGATTCCAAAAATGCTAAACTCAAAATATTCGAATGTCAGTCCGCATCCTCAAGTTTTTACATGTGGTTCGTTCTTCTGATCGAGTCTATACTCGATTTTCTATTCCAAAATGCATAAAAGTAGACTGAGATTAGAACAATTTGAGTTTAAAATTTTGTGTGAATGAGCACAAATTAAGTTCTCACCATCAAGAGACTTGATCATAGAAGAATTCGCTGAACAGGATTGGCAGCTCAATAATGCTGGGTCATAGTACTGGTTAGGTCCACAGCTGCCAGGCATCTCTAGACCTCTCGCACCAAGGAATAACAACACAGAAAACCACCTCAGCATTTCCTGTAAAAACTCTTTCTATCGAAAAATCTTTGTCTTACGTATAAAACTTTCAGAAGGATTTCATAAACAAATTAAGAGAACAAAACATCGTTAACATCCCTTATTTTGTTTCCATTAAGATTATGGCCCTTAACTTACGTCTAATGACGCATTTAATCTCAGCTAATTGATGTAGGTACTTATGACGTCATTAATCTCCAACACTTAATACAGAATTCGGGTCACTTCGCTTAATTGAGCACGGCACTTGAATTAGTAAGCACATTAACTTGATGCAAGTTGTTTTGTTTAGATCAAGTTGTTTGGTGACCGTTGCTAGGATACGCCAAGCTTGGAGACATCGGCATGTTTATATAAATTTTTCAAATAAATCTTCTTTAATCTTGGTAGGTATGTGCATGAATATTCTTGCTATGATTTGAGTGATCTGCAAACCCTTGTTAAAAATGTTGAGTATTGAGTATTGAGTACCAACCACCCATCTACCACGAATTACAGTTCCGTACCATATCCTACTAATATTATAAACGTGAAAGTTTGTATGTATGGATGGATGGATGGATGTTTGTTACTCTTTCACGCCAGAACGGCTGAAAAGGTTTGAATGAAATTTGGCACAGAGATAGAATGTAGACAGAGATAGTTTTTAACCGCGGGGCGCAGCTAGTTATCTATAAACACGGCAAAAAATCATGTCTGTTGTATGGGAGCCCCTTAAAAATTTATTTTATTCTGTTTTTTAGTATTTTTTGTTATAGCGGCAACAGAAATACATCAGCTTCATCAGCTACATCAGCTACAGCCTGGTGACAGACAAACGGACGGGCAACGGACTCTTAGTAATAGGTCCCCGTTTTACCCTTTTGGGTACGGAACCCTTAAAATATACTCCTAAGCTGCAACCCGCGTTTTCACCCGTGTTCCCACAGGAACCGTAACTGTTTCGAGGAGAAAGTTACTCTATGTCCTTTTCTGTTTGGAAAAATTCAAAATGATCGGTTGAGTAGTTACAGCGTGAGAGCGTAACAACCCAACAAACTCATTTTCGCTTACAAAATGCTAGTTAGGTTCATTAGGAAGATTTAAAGGCTTTCGTCACTAATACCTCGGCAGGATTTCCACGCCTATTCTTCTAGCGCCATTTTACCTGAAACTGTGATAATAATGAACCTTCTAATTTAAATTAAGTATATTTTTTTTGATAAATACATACTTTATACTAAATTATAGTCAGGTGCTTTAATTTAGGTAAGTAAGTACATAATTAAAGTCGTTATACAAAGTTACTTAGCTAAATTTTTGATAAGCACTTTAATTGTGAAATATTGTACTTGCAATAATTACCGAGCTTAGCTTAGCGCGACTGTACCTAATTATACTAAGTTAAATACCTAGTTAAAACAGTGTTAAAATTTTACTGCCATAAGCTAACAAAGTTTGGTCCTCACTTAGTTATAATTAGGTGTATGTAAATGAAGATAGCAGTTATTAGGGTATCTATAGCAAGCACAGCATTGCTTTAGGCTTATTTTTTATTGTCAGCGAGTCGAGGAGAATTTAACAACACTGCACACAGTAAAATTAGCTATAAATAAACTACAACGCACAATATACGGGTCAAAATCGAAAGACGCTCGCGAACCCACACGAGTCACTTTAGGTCGCGCGCGTCCTCATGCGCAACACCGTAAAATTCTCCTCGAAATGTCGGTAAATCGAATTTTCGGATTCATATTTACCTAAACTTCATAGGGTGAGTACCTAGTATGGATAACACTTCTTTCATCGAAAAATATCGCGTTTTCGGTATTGATGAATTTATTTACCTATGCTCTTTGAAAATCAGATTTACTTTAAGTTAGTAAAATGATTTTAAAAAAATCACGGCAAATTAAAAGCCGCTTCCATAGTTTATTAGCTTTTGGTAGGAAAATTGAACTTTAAGTAGGTAAATATGTACTTATCCGAATATCCGATGTCTAGCTTATCACATAGCAAGTTCATAATGACTCAATTAACTATATATAAGTCAGGGTCTTTTACAAACGCGCTATTAATCACCTGTCTAACCAGCTACTGTGCAAAATGTAATCTTGTCAATCCGATGCAGATATGCAAACTATCAATGAGGCGTGGATTAAAGGCGAGGGGAAAAGGGTACACCTCTTGGTTCCCAGTAGGGGCGAAAAGTAGGGGACAAGAGGTAAAACCCAAAAGACGGACGACGACTCTTGGAGAGTCTAAACATAGATTAGGCTCTGCAGACTTTAGTGCGTGTATATTCACGAAGAAAACGTTAATTGCCAGCTAATCATTTGATGTACACACACACACCAGTTGCGTTATCAACTTTTATTTAAACTACGTTAAGTCTAAAATAAGTTACAGCGTAACCGAGAAGTTCAGACTCGCCAAAATACGACGGCCGTAGTGTACCTAAGTATTCATTCACTTCGTCTCGAAGAATAGAGTAATATCTTTGTCTTCGTGGACGAAGTTCTCGAAGAATATAATTTTTTTATTGCTTTTTATTGTATAATTTTTTTGATACAATTTCATGACATTATTTCTGTTAAATGCCTTTTTGAATTAGCTTCATATATATCAAAATTATAAAAAATTATAAAGTTTTTAGTAGATTTCATTAAATTAGGCCTGTTAAATTCGTTAGTTGAAATATCAAATTGTATGACGTTTAAATAAGATTCAAATATCAAATTTGCATAAGTTTATAAAAAAAAAATTAAAAATAGAATTTAAAAAAAACATATTCCTTGATGTACTTAATGCGACGTTAAAGCGGAGATGCAGTTAATTCAAGTAACAATTTAAAATACCGACTTAGCATATCATATTATTATGTATCATATTCTATTCTTAAATCCTTATTCTAATTATAAAATCGAAAGTAACTCTGTCTGTCTGTCTTATTATAGGCTTTCCACGGCTAAACGACTGAACGTATCTTGATGAAATTTGATGAATAGTAGCAGTAACAAGGAAAAGTCATAAGGAACATTTTTGGATACTTTTTTCAGAAATGAAATGAAATGAAATGAAAATATATTTATTGCCAAAGTAAAAAAAAACACAATAGAAATAATTAGGTACAATAGTTAGATAAATACGGTGGCATAGGGTGTAAGCTCAGCACTGAGCTGCGTAAAACTAGATCAGTTTATGCAAGGCTGATTTTCAGCTTACCCCTAGACTCTTAACAAACAATTTATTTATTAACAAACGCGAACGAAGTTGGGAGCAACAGCTAGTAAATAATATAATCGTACGCACGGACATTTAACTGACCTTTCGAATCGGTAATTTCCATACAAATTAGTCGAATTAGTCGATTTGAAACATCAGTTTAAATGTCCGCGCTAGCACGCCTACATAGGTTAAAATAAATCTTGAGTACGCTTCTGCTTGACTAGCTTTGCCTGCGCCATCGATCAAATCCCTGACTGAAAGCGGTGCAGTAAATGCCAGATCTTAGAACAAAGCTTGATTTATGACAATTCAGCTTTATAACTCACGCTAGGGACTGACATGGACCATTAAACCGGCTAGCGCGCCCGAGCGTGGAGAATGTACAGATTTCACACCTCGAAGAACATTTGAACTTTACCTTCTCAGGTTTATATTTTCCAAAATGTCTGTTCAGTCACTGATAGCGGTCTTCTTTTGTTTCCATCTAACATTTGCTAAACTAGCAATTCCTACAAACGGAAACTACAGTCAGCGACAAATCATTCAATGCGCTATTGGAATAGTGAATCAGAATTTCGACTTTCGAAAAGTAACCGTGGTTCTGCATAAAGATGTCGAAGAGATTTTGGTGGACGAATTCCTGATGAAGTATAGAGGGACAGTGATAGTGGAGAGTAAAAGAGATGGAGTACCGACGAAACAAGTCGTGGTCATAGTAGAGTCTTTTATGTCCTTCATGAAAGTCCTTGCAAAATTAAAGCCGGATTTAAAAGGAAAGTCTCTTCTGAACAACGGCGCCAAATTCTTGATCCTTCTCCTCGGAAATCACAAGAAAATCGAACGAATTAATAGTATCCTGTGGAGTTATTACGTCACGGATGTTGTGATAGTTACCAAGATTAAGAATAAAGTTGTCTTGTTCACTTACTATCCTTATAAAAACCATCTGAAGTGTCAGAATACTGAGCCTACATTTATTGGATTTTGGAACAAAACCACGAAGCTGAAAAACCTTTATCCCGATAAGATGTTGAACATGAACGAATGTCCGCTCTACATATCGACTAATAAAATTAAATATCCGCTCACAGAGAAGAAGATTCCTTTAGAAGTCATCAAAAAATCCATAGTAAAACTATTTCGAGACATCATGAACTTCACTCCCATAATATCTATAAGAGATTACATAAGTATCGATTCAGATCGGGCTAGGAATTGGTCTGATTCTTTAAGCGACGTCCTGACTGGAGTGGCGAACATATCTACTTGTACGATTCCTCTAGGTATTGACAGGTTAGGGCTTATCGATTATTCCATGCCTTATTTCAGAGTGCGTCTAATTTGGCTTGCTCCTCCAGTCACGCCAGGACCAGTATGGTGGCGTCTTTTCTCGCCACTTAACGGTTACCTTTGGTTAGTTTTGCTCATTGTAATATTTTTTGTAAAATCTCTACCATTCATCATAAAAATAAAACCAGTAAAAAGATTTTGCAGCAGATATTTCCGAAATTCTACTAAATTAAACGGAATTGTGTTTAGGAGTTGGGGTATTCTAGTCGGTCAGCCAGTCAAGATTGTTCCGAGAAAGTTCAGAGATTTCTACGTCGTGGCTCTCTGGATGTGGTTCACGTTCGTCGTCCGCAGCGCATACCAAAGTGTTCTGATCGGAGCCCTGAAAACTGACACAATGATCGGAAACTTCGCGAACCTTCGAGAAATCGTTGATGCTGGCTACGAAATTGGTGGTCGAGCAGGAATCTACGCACATTTTGAATATGATCCGTTCATACGAGAACGATTCAAATTTGTATCCGAAGTGGATTTCGAAACAGTGTTTTTTGATGTAGTAGGAGGTCGAAGAAAGTTTGCTTTGGCTACGTCTTTGGAATACGCTTTCGCTTATTGCCTAGCTGTGGGAAAAAGTGGAAAAGAGTGCGGTCACCTTCTTCCTGACTCGATCATGTCTGTTCCTTTGGTTATTTGGATGAAGGTGCATTCTCCTTTCAAAAGGGCTTTTTCTGTTTGGCTTCCGAGACTTATAGAGAGTGGTTTGCTCCAACGCAGCAGTGGCATAAGTAGCCCGTCCAGTAGTCAGATACTTTCAGAACCTAGTCCGTTGACGCATCATCAGATCTTGAGCTGCATGCTTTGCTTGTTCCTTGGATATCTTGTATCAACTGTAGTGTTCATATTAGAAATTGTAAGATAGAAGGCTATTGTTTATGCTATTGAAAATAATAGGCCTTATTGCAATTAATTAGAGTGAGTACTTTTTTTTTATAAACAGCCTAAGAGGAGTATGCAATGGGCATGGGACTAGCGGGTTGATGGTGGGATAAGAATGAAATGACGAAAAATATGTTTTCAATCTTTATTTGTATCCAGAATAATACATACAAAATATTCCTCTCACTTCTTAATTGACTCTAAAATAGAAACATCTAAGGTTCGATTTACAGTATGATATATTTCTTGAACCTCAACATTTGTAGAAAAATAGACAGTGATATTGTACTTACTAATAGTTTTTATTTACTTACATGAATGTTGCAGTATGTAGTTACGTAAAACGTTTTTAATTAAACTACTAGGTATAGCATAATTATTAATGTTACAACAGCCTATGTGAGCTGTAGAAGAAGCTTAAGAAGAAGAATTTTATTAGGAAACCAATATAAGTATAGGAAAAGATCTAATTTCCTAACTAGACTAGAAAGTAGTATACACAATAATAAAATACACAATTAGATATTAGAATAATGTTTTACATAAGTCACTGCGCGTTTTAGAGTTAACAATACTGTGGCACATGTAGATAGGTAGATACCATCTTATAAGATAAAATGAACAATACTTCACCCTAACATTTTACGAAAACTATATATTATACATAATGTTAAACGTATTGTCGTGTTTTACTTAAGTCCTGCATAAGACAACGAAGCCTGTAAAATGCAAATGTTATAGCATTCGAGCCATAAACGAAGCATCGCAGAAAGGAGTTCTAATAAAATTATACAAGAGTTTACTAGCGGCGAGATGACTAGCTTTACGAGCGAGTCCGTCGTTAATCTGTAAGCTAAGCTGTCGTGATTTCATTCATACTAGTTGTAGTTATAATGTACGAAAATAATAAAGGATGACCCATATTAATATACTAGACTTTGTCTACAAGCACAGATCGTTTCCTGTAGATAGCGCATTGGGAAATATTTGCTCCAACTAGAGACTTACCACTATGGAGTAAAGCGAGAGCTTCAGGAACAAACCGAAACATTCCTATTAGATGTTTGGTTAAATGAGTGTTCTCTGGCGCGTCTCGCAATGAACCTCTGAAAGTAAATGTTTTATAGGCTCACTAGCTGCGTCCCGCAGTTACACATGCGGTTAAAAAGTAACCTATTTACTGTTCCAGACTTCATTTAAGTCCGTTAAGCCGTTCTGGCGTGATTGAGTAAAAAATACCCATCTAAACATCCATCCAAACTTTTGCATTTTTAATGTTAGTGAGATTTTCGTAGATGGTTTGAGATCGCCTCAAGTACGGAATGTTTATAAGGTAATCTATGTATGTCCACAAATATGACCAAAAGTACTATTTTATCATTAGCTCAGGATAAAGCAGAGTGTTTTATATTGCTTAGGGAGGCCTAGGGAGGCCTTCGTCCTGCTGTGGACTTAATTGGGGGATGGCAAGTAATCAAAAAGCTTTATGGTTCTAAGAGCGGTCTCTGTATCTAGGGAAAGTGTTATACGGCTAATTTGAATGGACGATATGTGCGACGAGTTGGGTAGCCTCGTAAAATTATATTTTACTTAGCAACGTATGTTATCTTGAGAAAAGTTGCTCTTGAATATGGATTTAACTATTTATTTAACTTTATTTATTTCTATACTATGTTAACTTCTAATAATTTTAAACGATTTGAATGGAAGATAGTTAATGAAAACATGACTAGTATTTATTAAATTCAAAGATAGGTAACATCATTCAAGTTTTTAAAAAAGTATCTTATACTTACTTTAAATCCAGAATACGCCCAATAATAACAATGGATAATACGCCCAACAAGGATTTTGAGATCGAGATTTGGTCTGCGAGCTCCTGAGCGCTGATCTATTCGGCATCGGTGATCATCTCCGCCGATCGTCACTGCGTAGGCGCGGCGAGGTCCTCTTTTAAGTTTTTTTTTTTTTTTCGATTTCGTTGAAGTGTACAAGTTTAGGGTATGATGGGATTAGCATGCCAGTATTGGCAAAAATCCCTAAATTATTTTTACAAGAATAAAAAAAAAAAAAAAATCCAGAATACCTTTAATCCAAAATAAATATGCATCATAGCGCTCATCGTATCAAATGATTTTTGTCAGAAAATGGTGTCAGCCTAAATAAATTACACACATACGAGTACATTATACTTACTGATTTATTTGGCTTGGTCAGTTATATTCTTTTAAGGCCCGTGTTAGCCGAATTTTAATTTGCGATTATATTTATCTGTCCATTGTTGACATTTAACTTATTGAAAAACTGTCAAAAACATAAGGTTAACATTTTCATACTTAGGTTAGAGTAATATCTATCCATATTTTGGTATCACATCACAAGCCAGTAAATATCTTAACGAGTCAATTACAAGACTACGTGACTAGTCTGGCCTTGTATTTAGCTCCTACATAAATCATAACAGATTATTACGAATAACGGCCTGGCCACACGATGTGTTGGGGCAGCGGAGAGGGAAAAGAGCCGAAAAATGTGAATTTCTGGAATAGCTAGAATATTTTCGCCGCGCCGCGTCGTCGCAACGCATCGTGTAATCGGGTCATATAGTCTAGATAGGTACAGATTCTACAAAAAATTCTTGAATATATTAGATAAATAGGCAAGCCTCGACAACTCTTTGCTTCTTTCAAAATTCAAAATCGATTAAATCGAACTAAATTCTTAAGAAGTATTTAGGCCTAATACTTGCTAAATATAGTCGTCTGTGTTTTTGCTGCTTAATACATAAGAACATCAATATGTAAACAAGTTTTAATTAATGCCATAAGTGGAAAACTAACGGGCCGCCTGATGGTAAGCGATCACTGTCACCAATGGATGCCTGTAATACCAGGGGCATCACAGATACGTTGCTGACCAATTGACAGCCCTTTTGAAGAACCCTATGTTGTAGTTACGCGGAAATGTCTATAATACGGAAGTTTACATAAGTCAATGATTTCACCTAGAATAGAAGTCCATTTACACAGTGCAAGTTTCTTGTACAGAAATACATTTTGAGAAATAGATCTAGTACAATTGAATTATACATTCAAGAGCGATAATTGATTACACGCACATACAAATAACCTTCAGAAATTGTAAGCAAATATCGTTTAGACGATGAAAGATATTTGCTGATTCAATACTGTTGTTTGCAACAGAAACGAAGCTTGCAGCGTATACGTACCATGTGTCAAAGAAGACAATATGACCACAAGTTTTTTGATTCCTGTTAGACAAATCAGGTAGACTACCCAGTTTTACCACGAGGAAGAACCCGTGTAAGTCAGGCTTTAGGCTCTTGTAAAAATGTCCATCTAAATGATGATCTCCTCGCATCATGCCTGCAGTGTCGGCGGCTCCACGACCAGGTACGGAACTTGGAGGGACAGCGCCTGCGGGAGCGCCGGGAACAGGATCGGGTACTGCGGCGGCGGGACGGGGCCCTGGCTCATTAGCCTGCAAACACAATTATAATTACGGTTGGAGTTGAATTTGGTCTTCCAAATTTTCAACCAAGAGACAGCATGACCGGTGAGCTCAGTAAGTTCAGTGACACGCAAAGATTCTAGCGTTTGGACGGCAATACTAGTAAATGTTTTATTTCCAGTTATCCACTGTCTGGAGACCTTTGCCTAACATTAGGACATCACAGGCTTATAATAATAATCCACTGTTTGTCTTCCTTATCGCTCATCGTATGCCGTTTACGTATATCCTATCGCCCCTTCAGTCTTCTAACGCTCCCCTAGTTATAAAAGACTAAGAGACCGAGAAAGCAGAGCTATAGTAACACTCCATCAGCAAGTACCAACAAAATACTTTATTAGGTTAAACATTTTTTGAGATCCTATTTTTAGGCTTGAGTTTGGCCGCCATCTAGCCAGATTAAGCATAATACGGTCTGCGATAAGCACGCTTTTCTAGAAATAGATAGAAAAAAATTCAGTCGAGGTTTGAAGACACCAGATTACAAGATCCTATGGGGAAGCAAAGTAGAGGAGCTGACCTGGCCTCGGGCTCGGAGCAGTGCAGCAGCCAGTGTGTGAGCATCCTGCCGCGGCCCTTGAGCTCCACCTCCCCGCGGCTCTCCACCACGAACGAGCCCCACTGCTCCAGCAGCGCGCGCGTGCTCTCGCTCAGGTGGATGCGAAGAGCTACAATAATTACTTGTAAAGCAAGGCTGCAAAGTTGTTTTTTGGCGTGAGTCGTTGTATTGAAACTTAAGCGTGACGAGGGTTTCAAAAGTACGAGACACATAATTTTCTGCCGCCTTTCCGCCTTTCCGCGAGAAAATCCCTGGGTCAGAAAGAATTTGAAAAGAATACAGTTTTTTTTCGTGCAGTCGTCGTGCTGGCCTGTAAGATCATTCTAAAAATGAGGTTGGCGCACTAATCTAAAATGCATTTTCAGTGGACAGTTTAGAAATTATTGAAGAGAAAGATTCGAATTTTAAAAACTCTTTGCACACTAGCGGTTAAAATCCACTTTAGCACTCAGATTTCGAATGATAAACAGAACCTTTCCGAGTTCGTGAGGTGAAAATAGTTTTACTGTTATAGGAACTGCTAGCAACAACCACAGTGACAACACAGGAACTATGTAATGTTATCACGGCTTATTCTTAAAAAATCTAAACAAATAAAAAAACTTTAACATTCAAAATATGCCCAGTATGCCCATTTAGCCTAATTGATGTAATAATATTTATGAAAATGTTCTATCTGAGGCATACTATTTTATATTTCACCACTACATCTAGCCTTATGTCTTATGTTTTAAAGATATTTTTATCAATATTAGAAGCGATGACAGCCTAGTTAGTTGATGAAGGCCTGCCTCTAAACCCAGAGGGAGCGGGTTCGAATCCAGCCAACGGCACGCACCAATTTGTTCATTGTGTGAACATATGTGCGTATTTTATGTCATCTGCTACATGACTGGAGCCCGGTGTATGGCGACAGGCTCGCCCCCTGTCACATTTGGGACTGAATATCGTCCGACGAAGTGTGGGTGCTGTATTACACCTCTGCCAGCCCCCTCGGGTGAAAGGCGTGACGATTATGATTAAATAACTAAATTGGAATTGAAATATTAAATTGCATTGCATACTAGAATTGCTAAGTGTTAAACTTTGGCTTGGTGTTTAAGGCTACATAATGCTCACGTTGTCCAGTGGACTCCATGCGGCTGGCCGTGTTGACCGTGTCTCCGAAGAGGCAGTAGTGCGGCATCTTCACCCCCACCACGCCCGCGCACACCGGCCCCGAGTGCACGCCCACGCGCACCTGGGTATAACCGGGTCATATAGTGTTCCGAGTCAAAAATAGTCACGTGTGCAACACGTAGTGACGTCAATCGATGCTTGAGCAAGACCGAAATAAGTCATTTACAAATAGTTCGAAAGAGACCAATGACGATGACGTCATCACGTGTTGGCTCCCGGAATGCTAGACCTTGTTTTTTTTGGGGTCATCATCAGCCATCCTCTCTCAAGGCTTAAAGACATCACGCAAATTCTCGGCCATGCCCGAGAAATCGCGTAACCTACACTACTAGCCAACTTTAAACTTTCACTTTTCTTTTTCTACGTCACCATACGTGTCAATTTGTAATTTTGTTTGTATATCATTTTATTTATCTGAGAGTTCCCAGTAATCAAACCATAAATATGTTGATTCGTAATCTCCATTCTAGAACACAGGACCATTAGGTATACATCTACTAATTCTTGTAGAATTATAACTTTTGTGGTGAATAAGGTGAGGTGACCTTCGAAGTCCTGGTTTTCATAATAAAAACTATTATTAGGTATGGATGGTGTGCATCTATTGCATTTTTACCAACATGTATGAGTCTGTAGGTAGAAGGTATGCGTATTTTTGATGAGTTGTAATTAAATTAAATGTAGCATCACAAAGTAGCCGTGCTGACCTCCAGTCGATGCGTGGGTCGGTGCCTCACCACGAAGCTCCGCACCGCCTCCACGATGGCCAGCGCCATGAGGCAGATCTCCCGCGCGTGCAGGTCTCCGTTCCTTTGCGGCAGCCCTGACACCACCATGTATGCGTCGCCTATCGTCTCCACCTTTGGGGAAATGACCATGACATTACTTACTTGTTTACTTTAGTTGGTAAATTAACTTTGGTAAATTAAAATAACGAAAACGTTATTTGTTCCGAGTCATTTTTGTTATTTTTAATTCAGGGTATAATTTAAGTTACCCCCATACCAAACATCCAAATTGTTTTTTGTTTTTGTTTTTGCGCGAATGTTTGTTACTCAAGTTACAAACATTCAATCATACATTACACTTTCACATACTAGCTATACTAACTGCACCACGCGGCGTTATCTGAGGTTAAAAATTGGCCTGTGCATAGTCTGTGTGTTCAGGATATAAGCTACCTCCATACCAATTTTTATAAAAATTCGTCTATCCGTTGGAGCGTCAAGAAGTGACAACCACACACTTTCGCATATAAAATACAAAAATAGAAAGAATGATTCGTCGGATGGGATCGTAGGGCTCGCGTTAAATTTTATGACCGCTTTGAAGTGCGTTAAGCTAACACCAAACGCGTTATTGCTACGCCGCGACGCTTTCTTAACGCGCAGCAATTCCGAGCAGTCATAAAGCAGCATAAATTCTGATTTCTGATTTTTGAACAGTAAATAGATTATTTTAGATCGAATTACTCGACACCGACATGTAAGATGGAACGTCATCCGCAAACGCAGACTTAGGACCACTTTTAGAAGCTCAGGTTATCTTTTTAACTCGAAATTAACTCAACAAACGTGTGGCGGCCAATCGACTTTTGCACTGGCTGCCCGTTAGCCGCAACCGCAGGCCACGTCTGCCTGGAGACGCTAATCGTCTTGCACCACAAAGAGTTAAAAACTTAATTATGAGATAACAAAATTTTAGAGTGACATTTCTAACATTTTAACTCTTAGTTAAAACAACAATTACATTTAAACTAAATGTTATGTTCAAACTAAATGTTATGTTTCAAACTAAATGTTACGAGTATGTTTAATTTGTAATGTTAAGATAAGGAAGAGCGGGTCTACCTGGCACAGGTATTAATTCTATACCTAAAAGGTAGTCCCTACCTCAAAAAATGTGTAATACGTTCAGAGATGAAATAAACGATTTATTATTTAAAATATTACAAAAATGTAAGCATAAACAGTTAAAACAAATCAAACATTTTAAGTCTTAGTTAAAATGAGTTATTTAGCCCTGCGTTTAAGAATTTACCTCAGCTTCTTCTACAAGGTGGTTATTTTTAAACTTAGTTTATCGTGGATTTTGTAGATTGTAAAAGTAGCTCTACCACCTGCGACTGAACTTTAACTACGGAGACAGTGTGAGACTTAGACCGTTGGTTGACATTCTCTTGTGACATAGGTCAGAACCTACTATAAATAGTTGCGTTCATTCTACTAAAATTGTTTACCATTTTATACTTCTCTATTTTGAGTACGTAAACGAACTCACACGTACGTTTAAATGTAAAATCATGCTGATGTTTTAATAGTAATGTTTAAATAAAGTATTTATGCTAATATTTTAAGCATGCTAATGGTAAATATCGATAGATTTTTCATCTGCCACTGTACAAACTCTGAAAATAAATGAAAGAACAGAACCCTTTGAGATCTTTATTGCTCAATGGTTAGACATTCTTAATACATTAAAAGTCCGGCCACCACTTTAGACTAACTACGCATTGGCTTAAGGTATTCTATAGCCATTTCATCTACAAGAAGAAGACGAGCGAAGAGGGAGAGTAATGATACTGACGAGCCTCTAAAGTTACCTGTGACAAAGTGCAATTTCAATTTTTTTTATGACTTTTGCACTTCTGTAAAAGTAAAAAAGCCTTTATTTCAATTACACTTAATTAATTATAAATGTCCATTGTCACATAATGCAGTCATGTGTAGTTGTCGCCTCCTTGGCGTAGGCCTCCCCCAGTTTTGTCCAGTTTTTTCTGTCTATTGCTTTTCTCCTCCACTCTATTCCCAGTCTTTGGTTGAAGATGTCTTCCCAGCGTCTATGTGGTCTTCCTATATTTCTCCTTTCTCCTCTCGGTACTCATTCTATTATCTTCTTCGTCCATCTACAATTGTCCATTCTACATATATGTCCTGCCCAGTTCCATTTCAGTATTCTGATAGTTTCGATAATGTCTCTTATTTTAGTCTTTTGTCTGATTGCTTTATTGCTTACTTGGTCCGACAGCCTTATCCCTAACATACTCCTTTCCATTTTTCGTTGACACACCGCTAGCTTGTTTTCATCCTCTTTCCTTAAAGCACTTTGCACGTTGCACTTTAATCATTCTTAAATAACTAAGAATTTCCCTTGTATTATGGATTCACTTAACAGCTAATGATGTAGACATCAACCTTCCTATGTAATGGAATTTTTGATTTGCTTTGTCTACCTATTGAATAAATCAGTCAAAAGTTACCCCTTAAAAATGCGGATATTTCTCATTGCTCTATTTTCGCTTGAGAACGTTTTTAAAAAAACCAAGAACATAGGGGCGGAGATATTGTTAATTTAAATGTACATGCTAAATTTCATCATAATCTAACAAATAGTTTTCAAGAAATTTGAGTAGCGCGTTTGTATGGAAATTTCAGAGCGCCGCGGCCCTCTTAAAAACAACATTTGTCCCATCAACTCATTCTTGTTCAATCGACGCGGCCAACAAATGTCGACTGCAATAAAACCACTCTTAACGCCTTAATCTGTTTCATGGTCTCATTTCGATGTTCTAATACCGTTCCGCGCCGCGTCTAGTAATTAAAACAACACCAAAGTCGAATCCCGTAATCTGTTAGCTAAGCGGCAATCAGCAAAGCAAGTTCATAGAGATCACGTTCAAAGGTACCGACTTATCGCCTTAAACCCTTCCACGGGAGCGCGCAATCCGTCAAAGGGATTCATTGCGGTTCGTTGAAACTTTACTGTCGTATATATCTCTCATTAAGATCTGTTACCTGATAGGAGAGACGGATAAGTATTATTTTTTTAAAGCAGCTATAGTTTATTTGTGTACAAGGTAAAAATGTGAATTCGCGTACTGTAATTTTTTATACTTCTGTTTGGCAAGGTGTTCCATTCCCTAGCGGTTCATATCAAAAAGCAATAAAAATGCATACCGTTTTAATCGGTGGCGTGCCCAGACTATTTTGTCACGTGCTATTAGTTCGCCGTACTGCTAACTCTAGCAATAATCTACAACTTTATCGACCGAGCAAGCGTCAGCGAGCGAAGTTTCTTTGACTCAGCTTCGACAAAAATGCTTTCGTATGTCCGAATTCCGGATCTCTGTCTTCGTCTACAAGTCGCATTCCTTGAACAACTTTCTTGAAACTTTGTGAGTAGGTTTGATAATTATACACTCACTGACACACACAAATTGACTCAGCAAAAACAATTGTACAATTATCGTTCACAAAGTTTCATGACAATCGGATCGACTAAATTATCATTTACCATGCTAGTTAAAGTTTTGATGAAGTTGTAATTTTTGATTTTTTCGTTTGTATTTAAATGTGTGTGTGTGTATTTAATTGTGTGTAAATGAATAATGAATAAATAAAATAAATAAAGACTGACGATTGACCATGAGAAGACAGACGTCGGCCGCGATGTCTACAGCTCACAAAGCTACCAGTTACAAACGACTCACTTTATAAACATCGTAGAAGCCGATAATCCTGTCGAACGTGCTGTACAGGTCGTTCAACAAGTCCACGACCTGTATGGGAGTGGAGGCGGCGCACAGCTCCGTGAAGCCCACGATGTCGCTGAAGTACACCGTCACACACTCGAACCCTTCCGGCTGAACCACTTCCCCGGCCATCAGCTGCTGAGCGACGGGCCTGGGGACAAGCGAAGTTGCTGTTGACGTCAATACGTCCGCATTTGTCTAATCTGTACAAAAAACTGTGTTCCTACCGTGGGATAGTTTTTTTTCCACCACCTTCCATCCTCCTTCCAATAAAAAAAAGAATAATCAAAATCGGACTACTCTGAAAAAGTTATACATAAAAAATAATAAAAATATATAAATATATACATATACGCGTCGACTTGTAAACCTCCTCTGTTTCGTCGGCTAAAAGATATAGTTGAGCTCACCATAATGTTAACAACATTCAGGTGTATGTTAAGGCACGGTAGCTGTCCCGCTCGCTCGCGACACTATTATTTGGATTTAAAAATTAAACAATGTACTTTTGATAAATCTGCCTCTATCAATGTATCGAAATCAGTGCTGCAAAGCATTCAGAATAATTTTCATGTTGATATTTATAATAAGTGCACAGAGAAATGTGAACACGTAATTTTTTACGTGGTTTCTTTTTTCTAAGAAAAAGTTATACATATCAATATGAAAATTATTCCGAATACTTTGTAATACTGTTTTCAATGCATTGATACAGGTGTATTTATCAAATATACATTCTATAATTTTATATCTAACATAACAGTGTCGCGAGCAAGCGGCACAGCTGCCGCGTTTTACCATACACCTTAAAGCGAGCTCGTCTGTCCTTTTGCAGTCTAAGTAAAATACTTTAGGGTGGGCGGGGTGGTTATGTAGGAATCCCGTCACTGGCGGCCTACACACTAAAACCCCAGGCTCGGCTATCTTAGGATCCTAATCAGCCTACATTAAGCGATGCTCTGTTCTATAGGTGTCAGTAGGTCTAAATTAGGATGACGTGGTCAAAGATATATAACATAACATATCGTCACGCCTCTCCCCCGAAGGGGCTGGCAGAGGTGTAACACCCACACTTCGCCGGACGCCTGTCACCATACACCGGGCTCCAGTCATGTAGCAGTAGTCATTTAAAGAAGGGAAAAAAAGGAAAAGGTTTTGTTAGTTTCACGTATCTCACAAATTAATAAAGCGGCCTATTATTCGTTCAAAGATGACAAAGACCCGCTAACTATGACTCGGTTTGTATCAAGATCGTATTCCTTGCCTCTCAAAGAATTAACTTTGAACGACACAACTATTCTTAGAAAGCACGACTCACCGAAGAACCGCTATACGAAAAAAAACATGAGCAGAATCATCATAATTACTGACTGGTTCCGAAATAAATTATTGTTTAATGTAATTTAATAAAATAATGATTAACATTTTTGGCTACAAATCTTTTGACCACAAGCACTTTCTCGTTTGATCACATTTTGATCCCGCGCTAATAGTCTGCAGGACTGTGAAAAAATAATAGATTTCTACGTGTAACATGTTTGTGTAATAAATTCTAACCTCGGTAAGACTTGGTAGAGCAGTTCCTCGGAGCGCCTCTTCTCCAGCGAGAGTTGTTCCGTCTTCTCCTCGACCAGTGTCTCCAAATTGTTGGCGTACTGTTCCATGCGGCTCAGGAGGTCGTCCATTAGGTTGTCACAGTAACCCCTATGAACAGCACATCTAAATATAACAGTGTTTATTTCAACATCAGCGTAATGTGGTGTTGGAAGAGTAAGATGCGAATGTGGACCGCTAATGTGGACGGGAACATCGCCTATAGCCGCTACGATAATCAACATCAGCCCCACCCAAAGTCATTTAAATTGACTACAAATGATCATACATAAAAAAAATACGCGTCGACTTGTAAACCTCCTCCGTTTCGTCGGTTAAAAAGACATTCGTCTATGTTTTTCTAACTACGCGCTCGCACGCTGCGTCTTCTATCACGACAAAACGTTTCAACCTAGTCTTTCATCATTTCGCCAAAACATTTGATAGAATTTTAGGTAACTGTGAATTTGTCACACAGAATATCTTGGTAATGGAACTATGTATAGAACTGTGGATCAGTTTAATACCTTACTAACATCGAAAAGATTATTTTAAGCTCTGTTTCAACTAAACGGTGTAACCCGTTGTTACAGCGGGTTACATTTACAAAATGCTGCAAAATGTTGCAGCATTTTGTTGTAACATAGTACAATCAGAATTTAGGACATTAAACATTTTTGAGCTATGAACATTTTGCTCCTTGGTCATTATTTAATTTACTAGATTTGATTTTATTTCATTTATTTGATTCGATTTGTTTTTTGTTTTAATTTAATCTTGACATGATTGTAAAATCGAAATAAATGATTTGATTGATTGATTGATTATGCGCCTTGGACATTTTGCTGTTTGGACAATTTGCGCTTAAACCATTCCAAAACTAACCACAAATCAGATGTACCGTTTCAGAGTATACAAGTAGCGGCCGTACACGCAAGATCAGTCAAAAACTATCGTATTTCAGTATCAGTGCAATGTGATGTGAAGTGTGATTCTCACTTGATATAGTTAGCATTGATGGTGTCAAACGAAGGCCTGTCATCTGGCGACTCGCACCAGCACTTGCCGGCCAGCTCCAGCAGCTCCACCGCCGCCCCGCCCCCCGCCGCCCCCGCCTCTGACGCCCCCACCACCGGCCGGAAGGGGGGAGACTCGCGAGCGCAAACACGGGAAACTATTTCTGTGAACATGCTTGTTTCTTTTGTTTTTTGAAACACAACAGAACAAATTGTAGTTATACTCGTATGTGTTTAGCGGTTGCGCTAAAGTGACTTTCAATATGGATAGTTGTCTATACTTAGTTTTGAAAGAGAACTGACTACGGCGTTGCTTGCTACGCTACTGTAGCCGTAGCATATGCTACGCTGGTTTGGTTGTGTATTTATTTTTATTAATCTTTTCATTTTTTATTGACTATTATTTCTTTATTCACTGTCTTTAGTGAGATGGGGAAGATTTTTGCCAGGAGAAGTGCAATACTGTAAAGGTTAATTAAAAAACATTTAATGCTATTTCCATCAACACAAACTGTTAAAAACATACAAGTCTCCTCGTAGCTAGAAGTTTTGCGAAAAATTCTTACTTTATATCTCCGTGTCTTTTACTACCTACCTTTGTTAGACATTGTCATAGTGTAGTGATGGAAAGGGCCGGCTCTCAGCACGATTTCTTCCAATATGATCCCGAAACTGTACACGTCTCCCTTTAAAGAAGCCACTGATCCCGGGTAGATGCTGCCTGAGATCAACTCGGGCGCAGTCCACAGTAGTTCTGGTAACATATACGTAAAAGGATTCTAAAGACTGCTAGGAGGCGTAATAAACTAGACCATCGCGAGGCAGATGAAGCAGTAATGTCTTGGGACGTTCTAATGGATTAACTCGCGCAAGATTATAAAGTGTGATGACGATTTCAGAGCATTAAAATCTTTCTTTTCAAATACAACCAATTTTATTGTTTCAAGGATTTAACATTCAAATTTTATTAATACAAAAACGAAACCAATGTTAAAACTTGTAATAATTTTAATTAAATGAATTGAATGATTATGTGCTTAGTTTCGGAAGCCAAAGATCTGAATAGACGCTCAGCGATCTCTGTTGAGGAAAGTCCGTAAGCCGTGACATTTTAAGTTCTATGTACTCGTAAGTATTGTAAGTTGTTGTGTTAGTCAGTATGTTGATAAAGTCATAATAATAATATTCGGGACACTTGCACACACAGTCGTCTGACCCCAAACTAAGCAAAGCTTGTGCTATGGCGGCCAGAGACTGATATGCATACATATATATTTTTATACATACTTAGATGATTAAGACGCAGACGTAGAACAAACACAAATGTTCATCACATGAATGTTTGCCCTAGGTGGGAATCGAACCCACGCCCTCTAGCTCAGAAGGCAGGTTCGCTACCGACTGAGCCACCGAGGCAGTCGACAGTAGACATACTATAGTAATAGGTGTCATCCTTGATGAGGTCGGTGGGCGTGCAGAGCGTGTGCAGCCCGTAGTCGGATATCTTGAGCACGAAGCGCCCGTCGATGAGGCAGTTGGAGGAGCGCAGCTTGCCGTGCGCGCCCAGCCCGCCGTGCAGGTAGCACATGCCCTGCACGAACAATAACCTTAGGCCTCATCTCGAAGTCAGCTGGCGCGGAGAACGGCGCGAAAACGTAGGCCCGCCGCTGCCTTCGAGGCTAGTTCCATATTATCTATGTGTTGCAGCCAACTAGTTTAATTCGCCGTTCAATTAATAGCCTAGCATTATTACTAAACGGCGGCGTTCAACTGATTTTCAGATATTTAATCAAACGGCTAGTCAAAAATTAGATCGATAACATTTACTACTTGTCTAGCCAAGTCATTTTAAGTAGAGGTTAGAGGTTCGAACAAAAAAAAATAACCACGAGGGCTTTCGTGGTGCTTCGCTCCCGCCTTACTCTTCTAACCTAATCAAGCCAAGTCGGATTTGCCCTAATAAAGGAGTGGGGCAGGAGAGGTTTTTAAGTTTTTATAAACATCAGAATTGGGGTCGTTTTACCGATTTACGGATTTTATTTTATCACAATTAATTCAAATCGCATTTCGTCGGTCCAGTATAGTAATTTTGGCAAATAATCACCCTGTCCTATGAATGGCCTAAGCATCAGCCAGCCAGTTTATTAAATGTTGTATTAGACGATACGATACGGCTAAATATCATTCCGGAAGCTAGTTGAACAGCGCCAGTTAGTAAAATGACTAGGCTGTTAACTGAACGGCTGATTAAGCAAGTTGGCTGCGACATATGCATTGAAACTTTGAGATCACGGCCTTAAAAAAGTATGAATACAAGTGCAACTGCACTGAATAAGATGTTAGTTACGTCATTCATCATAGATTTATAGACCAAAGATCGATATGTGGAAAATCGTAAGATGACTGATACAACTGTATTTGCTTAACAATGTATATCTATCTAACTATCCGCCAGAGCCATTTGGTGGTAGACTGAGGCCTGGGATAAAATGTCTAATTTGCTAAAGCAACAAAAAAATTACGAAACAAGATTGATCGCGTACCTACTGAAATTTAGTGGTCCCCAACAAGTCTACATATGTACTTATAATCTGAGTCTTTAAACAATACAAAAAAAAAAAAATAATACGCGTCGACTTGTAAACCTCCTTCGTTTCATCGGTTAAAAACAAATGAAACAGGGCACATTTCAAGCAAGCAAACTAGGCTCGGATAAAATGTGTTACCTATATAGCTTTAGTTGAGTCGCCTCGTGTACGATAAGCCTCACTAATCTTACTTTACATGATATAACCTTACGCTCAATAGAAAACAGAATGACTCCTTCGCCGAAACGTGTTATAGTCTCTTTATGATGTGGATATTGGTGATTCTCTGCGAGCCACATAAAATCCTAGCACCACAGCATCTGCCGGTGAAGTTGGTCGGTTTATTATCTTTCCTTTCATTTTATAGGCGGACGAGTCGGGACAACTACCTATTAAACTAGACCTCTGAAACGTTTATTTTTTCGTAAATCGTCCTAAGGTTTAAAAGAGACGTTCCTTTTAAGAAGCGTTATATTTTTTACATGACGGAGGTTCTAGCATGTGTACTCTTAGGCGCAAATTGTATAGGCCGGACGTAAAGCGAGAAAGCGGAAATGGTTCAGCGCGGTGTCGCTTTAAAACTTGTTCATAAAATGTATAAAAGCGACGTGTTTTGAATTATACACAAGCGACGCGGCGCAGGCACGCCATTTCACAGTTTTTACGCCTGAACCGAGTCCATGCCGTATCTTCGCCTTACGGCCGGCCTGTACAACTTGCCCTAAGAGTACACATGCTAGAACCTCCGTCATGTAAGAAATATAACGCTTAATGCCTTAGGGCACAGCTAAAAGACCCGCCATGTTGTCTTCATAGATAAATCTCCCCGTAGCAAGTTCGAAAAATATTACTACGCTAGTTTAACTTCACGAAAAGATATGATAATTGTTAGGAGTGGTCCCTAACTTTGGTGATCGGTGTCGCTAAATAAATACGTACTGTACTATTCACTACAATTAGCTATTTATTTTCGTACTGAAATGTATCTTAAGAATTAAATAAATCAAAAGGATAATGATGAGGTAAAACGGTATTGTTGTGCACAAGAACAAAGTACGAAAACGTTAAGTAGGTTTGCGGTCGTGCGGTCGGACGGATTTACGCAAGTTTCAGCTGCCCAATTGGTATAAGGATCACACAACGTAGCAAGAAGTCATTGTGCACTTTGAAAGGTCATCGCGCACCCGATTAAGTAAGTTTAGAACTATGTTGTCCCAGGGATCGAGCTAGGGTTGAATATTAAGATGATTGTTTGAAAATGTAAGCAGCTTCTTTAAGCTTATCAATAGACAGTGAATATTATTATTTATTTCGCAAAGAATAAATACCATTTATGGATTCGGTTCTTGACATTTTTACTGCCGCCGATCGCACTAAATTGTGGTTTTTATGAGCTTGGTTTATGATAAATTTTGAATTATTGGTTGTACTGCTGAATATTTGCTCAATAAGCATCTATATTTTATAGACAAATTTACCAAGAATTTTTCAACCAGCACGGCTTGATTGTATATTTATTGTCATTCAAACTGATGCCACAAAAGCCTGTTACTTCAAAATCACTTCTATTAAAAAATCTTCTCCATTCTAAATAAAAAATATCATGAAAAGAAATAGCTTTAAGAGATCTCTAGGTCATTCCTCACTTGCTTTAGGTACCTAGGTACTTACTTAGTTTTTTTTTTTTAAGATTTGATGTGAAAAGTAAGTACTTTTCACATCAAATCTTAAAAAAAAAAAACTTAAAAAAATATAAAACTACATATAAACATAAAGACTCCTAAGCTAGTTAAAAAACCTTCAGGAGCCAATGACCTCTCCCAATTTACATAACAATACCTTACCGTGTTAATGTAGATTCTATCTCTAACCCAGTGGTTCCCAAAGTCAACCGTGCCACGGGCTACCTAACAAAAATAAATGCTCATCTAGGTTGTACAATATTATGTTATTTTTTCTATATAACATGTGCAATGTCGTGCATCAGCGAGGTTGTGATGTTCCAAGCTGACCTAACTTGTACATTTGTCCCCATCCACCAAATCTTTCATTCATCTCATCACCCCAAAACAACGTTCTTGAAGAAACAACCGGATACATCCGGCTGTTTCCCTAAACAAACATAAAAACATTATACAAAAAACCTGTACATTTACAATGTCTGTTTATCTTTATATTCGTATCTAATAAAATAATGTCATCAACATGTACAATGTCATATTTGTATGTTAATCTTTCTATCTATCCAGTACAATGTCATACACCAGCGATGGTTTGAAGTTCTAGGCAGATCTAACCTGTACGATGTCGTGCACCAGCGAGGTCCTGAAGTTCCAGTCGAGCTGCAGCTCTTCGTTGGCTAGCACGTCCTTCAGCGAGCCCTTGGGGCAGTACTCCGTGAGCACGAACACCAGCGGGCAGTCCACACACGCGCCTATGAACCGCGCCGTGTTCTCGTGGGACACGTTACGAGCCTACAAAAATGAGGGTGTGTTTAATTAATACTTGTGGATCCGCAAAGTTTTGGGGTAAATACTTTATGCAAATAGTAGGTATAGGTGTATAGGTATAGGTATAGGTTAGTTACCATCATTATTACAACATTTTATTTATTTGACTTGTTATGTTCGCATAAGTAACAAACTATTTTTATACACTTGCTATCCGATTGAGAGTTTAATTTTGGCATACTTGTGTAAGTTTGTTGATAATTTAAAACTACTGGAACCATCGAGCTGATTTGATTAAAAGATACAATCTCATTTTACAACATCATTTAAAGACATGTTTAAAAATAGGTTTTTTTTAATTACTTAAAATTTATTTTTAATAGCATCTGTTAATTTGCGTAATTGCTTAGCTAAGCAATTTCATCCTAAGGTAGTCTGGAAGAGATCGCTTTTAAGCGATAAGACCAGCTATTGCACATATATTTAAATATTTAGTCCTATAATAGTTTTATATTTTATTTGGTGTCAATAAAGAGTTTTGTATTATATTGTAAGTTGGTAAGAATGTTGCTCCTGCAATTCGTTAGGTCAATTGGTCGTTTTTTGGACAGTTACGTATGACCTAAGTCACAGAACACTCTCGTCTATACTCAGTCAAGGAGATTAATGGACAGCCCAAGCAGTCTATAAATCGTGCTGAGCTCTTTGTGCCACCCATTAAGAGCACCACACTATCTACTTTGCTTACAATTTATTACGATTCCGGGCAAATAGGTTCGAGACGTTCAATATTACCAATACCTTTCAATCCTACTTTACAATCGCTATTTATACGTGCACGGCATTACGATACTCTCTAGAACTATTTAAAGATATGCTGACTTTTATGTAAGTTTAGATGAATAATGAACATATCGGTTGTTTCTCGACATCGGGAAATATTGTACATAATATTCCATACATTTTGTAAAGTTTGGATGTTTATTTATGGATCATCTGTATTTTTTTCGGGATTTGATTTTAATTCTATAAGTAATGAAAGTTGGTCATAATGACGAGTACAATGATGTCCTAGAATACGTCCGTCAACTAAAATAAATTTAATTAATTAATTTATAAATTAAATATAATTTAATAAATTTAATTTAATAGCGTGTTTAAATAAACACGCTATACAAGGTGCTGTTTTTGGGTGTGATAATACTCAAGGGTGTTATTAAACCTGTCAATGTAAATAACTGTTAGAACACAACGCAAGTTTGCAAAGTTCTAAAAAAGTCTAGTCTCTATATAAAACTGATCACGTGACTAGTCATTAAGTATTCGATTCTTTATCTTTCGAATTTTGCAAACTGGTGTACTAAAAGTTGTTCACTCTGACAGGTAGAACAACATAACATAACATATCGTAACGACTTTCCCCTGACAGGGCTGGAAGAGGTGTAATACAACACCCACACTTCGCCGGACGATATTCAGTCCCAAATGTGACAGGGGGCTCCACTCATGTAGCAAATGACATACAATACGCACATATGTTCACACAATGAACAAATTGGTGCGTGCCGTCAGCTGAGTTTGAAGCCGCTCCCTCTGGCTTGAGAAGCGGACCTTCTCCAACTTGTCTATCATCGCATTAGAACAACGCCCTTAAGTATTACTAGACCCAAAACAAGCACGTTGTATATCAACACAATTGAAATATCTAATTAGAACTTACAAGAAGATTTTGATATTCTTATCTAAGTGTACCCAAAACATCAAATCGAGCTCACTTCAAAAGTTTTTAGTTTCTATATTTTGTATAAGTAAGTTTCAATTTAACTTGGTCGTATTATTCTTACTCATACATATTTAAATTGGTCGTTATGGCGTATAGAGATTTCATTTCTCCGTTTTGTATTGAAAATAAACATTCATAGACTTTAGATTCAATTTCAAAATGTAATAATGTTTGCGAAGTATGTGATTTAGATTATAGAGCTTGATAAGTGTGATGGATACAATGAGGGGATGCAATATTTGACCACAAATAAATATTTAAGGGTTTTCATTCAATCCTACTAACATTAAACGCGAAAGTTTATAAGAATGGATAGATGGATGTTTGTTACTCTTTCACGCCAAAACGGCTAAACAGATCTGGATGAAATTTGGCACAGAGATAGATTATAGTCTAGAATAGCACATATGATACTTTTTAACCGCAAGTGAAACCGCGGGGCGCAGCTAATTAATTATACAAAAGTTAAGCTTGATAAGTATTGAGTTTGTTTTTAAGGTTTCGTAGCGATACAATAAACTTTTACCTACAGATTTAGTTCACAACATAGTATGGTAATGCACTAAAATAAGTAGACTAAGAGAGGTCAAAGGAATTCAATGACTTACGCCGCCGTGATTAAACTTCCTAGTAATTTATGATACGGGATTTTTTCACGTACGATTAAGTCGATAATTCCGACTATGGTTCCGATATCCATCCTACTATAATATTATTAACGCGAAAGTTTGTATGTATGGATGGATAGATGGATGTTTGTTACTCTTTCACGCCAGAACGGCTGAACAGATCTGGATGAAGTTTGGCACAGAGATAGATTATAGTCTAGAATAGCACATAGGATACTTTTTAACCGCGGGTGAAACCGCAGGGCGCAACTAGTAGTTCTATAGTTCCTTGTGACTTTATTAAAATGGTGACTGGACAATATTCAATAAAACTTACCTACCTGTTTAATTGGTTACGGTGAACGAAGAGAGTGAGAGACGTCCCGGCTGCACTCACGCTGCCCCGGTGACGCCAAACGAGAGGTTTGGCGTCACCGGAAACGATTAAATTAGGTCTGTTAAATTCGTTAGTTGAAATATCAAATTGTATAACGTTTAAAATAGATTCAAATATCAATTTGTTTAAAAAAATTTCAAAATTATAAATATAATACAAAATTCATATTCCTTGATGTACTTAATGCGACGTTAAAGCGGAAATACACTAGGTATTAGTTCAAGTAACAATTTTGAAACTTACCTGTTTGATTTCCCACAGTAGTATCTTGTTCAAAACAAGCTTCTTGCAGTGTATAGTCTTGACAGTAACCCTGTTTTTTTGTAGAGGCTCACGGCGAATGAGGATAGGATGAATGGGATCCTTCATGTGTTCGACGCTGCGCTCACGCTGCCTCGGTGACTCCGTTGAATGAATCAACGTCGTTCAGCGGTATCTCGTTTGGTATCTCGTTTCACTTACTTGCTTGATTTCCCACAGTAGTTTCTTATTCAAGTCGAGCTTCTTCCTATGTATCTTCTTAACTGCGACCCTGTTCCCCTTGTAGAGGCCCACGGTGAACGAAGACAGAGTGAGTGACGTCCCGGCCGTGTTGGAGGCAGTACTGACACTGCCTCGGTGACTCCATCCCAGGGACAACTGGACGACATTCAATAAGCATGAAAAAGTTTTAAAAGTATAATAAAAGAACATAACATGTTATGAACATAACATGTTTTTTTCCGTCATATTTTTGTGTCATATGTTTTGTAGAAATAATATATTTTATTTTCATTACATGTAGTTTAAAAGTATGCACCTGACTGGAACTTTGAATGTACATAATGGTGCTTTGGTTATGACGTACAAAAAGAAAATAATTTCTATCGTTTTAGTGGTTTTTTACGTGGATAAGCTTGTGACACAATTTGTAACCAAAAAAAAAAAAGTTCATTTACTTACCTATTCACAATTGTCTTTAAAAATAAGAAAATGTTTTTACACACACACACACACACACACACACACATACACACACACCCTCTCTCTCTCACACACACCCACACACACACACACACTTTACACACTCACACAGACACACCTCTCTCACTAATAGATAGTGTTAACAACGGAACACACAAAAACCCATTTTGGCTCACACCCGAGCCCCAAGTTACAAGCCTCGAGCTTAGTTTGGGGCTCACCGTCACAGCAATTCCGTGTCTTACACATTATTGTTTGTTATCCTAGTATTTAATTTCCTGTGTAAGTTTCTTTCGTTAATCAACTATCTTTATCTTTATTGAAACACCGTAAACTTCGCACCTTGCTGACCTTGCTCTTTATTCATTGGAACAATACAAAGCAGACTAAAGAAACTTGGCCGGTCTCTTTCAAACTCTTCTATTTTAATAATTTTCACAAAAGAACATAAAGCATTCTTTTATTTGAATTATTCGATGGATTCATTGCTTTGAGAGACTTTCTAACTGCCTCTTTGTTTCACTACAAACAAGGCGCTCAAAGAACTTTGATCAAAATTAAAAACATTACGGAAAACGATTGACAAATCGTACTTAGTCAATTTCAATATTGTAATTAATTGCAAACCAAAATATTCTAAACGACACCAAAAACATATTAGGTGCACATCAATCTCTGTGCGTGGTAACAGATAATTCAATTTAAATTTTAAGCTTTTAGATTATCACGATACGTGTACGAATTATTACGTGTTGTAGTTATAGCCTGTGTTTGTAAAAAGTGTTGTCTTAGTTACAATTATAAATAAACTAATTTAGCTTTGGCTCCGCTTCGCTACAACATAAGCATCATCATTCCTTGTAAGCATCATAAACACTTTTTAAATTAATGTGTAACATTATGAAGTAGATGACAAGAGAATGTACGCAATGGAGCTGACATAGTCGCATAGCGACTTAAGCACCAAATAGTTTAAGATTAAAATTAATATTCGATTCGATTTCGTATACCTGATTTTGATGTGCGTTGCGTATTTCTGATGAACGACTAACCTTTCCCTTTTCATAGCATTAGTTTACACTTACCACAATTTTCTAATTGAAACGACAAAAGAAGCTCGGGTAAAAGGTATATTTAATTAGATAAATGGATGAACTGAAGCTTGTCCATGGCAAAAAAAAACAATTACGTTAATGGTGCCTTTTGTTGACAATCCTGTCTGATTGTAAATTGAATAGGTACGATGGTAGGTAAAGAAATGTTTTTCATTTTTATTAGACCCAGGTTAATGTTTAGGCTATGACATATTGTGTGCTATAGGCCATGGTATAATAATATACTCCGTCAGGTATAGCATTCCCGTCACGTACTGGGCAACACGTAGTGACGTCAATCGATGCTTAAGCAAGATCGAAATAAGTCATTTACAAATAGTTCGAAAGAGACGATGACTATGACGAGTGACGTCATTACGTGTTTGCACCCGAAAAGCTAGACCTTGTTTTTTTTTGGAATAAGCTATGACTGTAACGTGAAAGAGACGCGGACAGCTAATATAGTATTTGCATTGTAGGATGGTGCGTTCCTTTTTACCCTTGAAAGATGCCGCGAACAAATTGGTGCGTGCCGTCGGCTGGGTTCGAACCCGCTACCTCTGGCTTGAGAAGCGGGCCTTCTCCAACTGGGCTATCATCGCTGTAGTAAATTAAGTAATAAACGCGGGTAAAATAAATAAATACGACGAATGTAAATACAGTATAGTGTACTTGTAATAATATACTTAATGATAATTAAACAAATATCTAACTCTACTACCGAAAAATGTCTCTACTTTTACTTACTAATTGTTTATACTCATAAAAATAATTTACATAACATAACATAACATAGCATATCGTCACGCCTTTCCCCCGAGGGAGCTGGCAGAGGTGTACAACACCCACACTTCGCCGGACGATATTTTGTCCCTAATGTGACAGGGGGCAAGCCTGTCGCCGTACACCGGGCTCCAAGTCATGTAGCAGATGACATGCAATGCGCACATACGTTCACACAACACAAAATAATTTACATGCAAAAGTAACATTGTTTTGCGATTATTTAATAAGGTATTGTTTCGTAACCACGACAGAGTGATTCTCTCTTCGTAACTGGATTAAAAAAATATATTTCCACGTTCAACCGAACAACAGCCATAAAATCACAGCAAGAAAGAAACAAGTGAACTTGATTGAAACTATCCATAACAAGGTTGTTGAAACCAATTTAAAAGTGTTCGCTGGCGGTAACGACGCAGTTAAACCGAGTTATGGACCGGAGAAGACACAATCCAAGCACTCGTAACTCCTTTTAATTTGATTTATATTGTGACCAGTTGAAAACGAAGCCAAGAAATATTAAACTTGCTTCGGGTAGACTCTGTTAAGTAGGCTGGAGCCTAGGGCAGTAGATTCTAGAGCTGGCAAAAGGGTTCGAAAATATTACTATGGAGACTAGCTGGAGACTGGAGCTAGCTATTATGTTAGTTAATTGAATCAGGCGTTACTTTGCGGAAGTTTATCTTCAAAACTGTTTCTTGAACTAATCTGTAGTGTATTTACGCTCTAACGTCGCTTTAAGTGCGTCAAAGAATATGAATTTCAATTCTATCTTGGAATTAATTTAATGAAATTTACTAGAAAACTTAATATCAATATCATATTCTTTGACATACTTAAAGCGACGTTTATTCTATCTTGGAATTAATTTAATGGAATTTACTAGAAAACTTAATACAATATCATATTCTTTGACGTACTTAAAGCGACGTTAGAGCGGAAATACACTAGAGATTAGTTCAAGAAACAGTTATTTGTTATTAGTATACCTACATGGGAAGGGGACACCTAAACAATAAAAAAAACATCAAGTGTGCCTTAAGTGCCCTAAACAATCACGTTCTAGAAATCATCGTAAGTCTTTTACGTCCCACATCAGGGGAACTGACATACCCTACGTCTAGGGTGTTTGAGCCGTTGGTGGATGTCACATATCTTTCGAAATATTCTTCAAGGACATGTCGCTTTTCTCACGATGTTTTCCTTCACCGTAAAAGCACGTGTCAAATTTAAATATTTCGGAGGTAAAGATCCATCCATTTATAATCAGGAATTTACCAACAACAAGCAGTATCCATGTACTCTCACAATCACAAAATCAACGGAATAGTAATCGTGCAATGTTTTTGCATATCCTATTGGTAGCAGATGTGTCAATCCGCCCCTGGGCTGGTACTGTTTGCTGGTAACTTGGCTCTAGGATACATGCTATAGGATATAGCTCATTAGTTTCACGAATTTTGGCTTTTGTTTATTTATTTTTGTAAAAGATACAGGTAATGCCTTTTAACTTTCACATGAATATCGTAGAAGGAAAAGTTCAATGTACGTATGAACTTATTTATTACTTTTTACGGGGCCTACGCATACACTTTTATTACGGGTATTCCCAAAGAAACAAAGCCCCTTTCTTTTGTTTTTTTTTCTCGGGCTGGCTTTGATAATACTTCTCCATTGTGCCAACGGTTTTACTCGCGTGTTGAGATTTCCACAAGAGCAGTTACTTTTTTCTGAGAAAAGGTAATCTCGACTTTTTTGAAATTAAAATGACTTAAGTCTTTTTTCCCGCCAACAGAACGGCATGATTTGTTATTCGTGTAAAAGCACGTCGATCCGTGTTTCTATTCATGTTTACCGAGAAGAGAAACCAATCCGCATTTCTAATATTAGTTTAGAAGGACAGTCCTATTTCAAAGTTTTATTTTAGTCCTATTTTAAATTGGATCATTGATTGCTTCTCAATGTTCTACTGCCTATTGCAACCACTAACAGGTGCGAAAGATTGCTGTGCAGCTTTATTTAGAGATTTCTTACTGTCAAAAAGTGGTTAGTGCCCTACCTTGAGGACTTCATTGATGCTGTGCAGCGCGGGGCTGGCTCCCAGCCCTGTTCCGACTTCCACCAGAACTTCTTCAGGTCTCACTCGCCAGGCCATGTTGTTCAGCTCCGCATCTATGCGCGCTTGCCTGGTTCATAAATAACCGATCAAGTTTTGTACATGGTTGTTCAGGATAAAAAATGTCAGGTACTACCAGTTTTGTTCAAATCGCCCATTAAACTGTTGTTTACCAGAACGTGTCAGAAGAAAAGAACCTATGAATTTATAATAATCCAATATTTCATCGTAAGAAATCCTAACTAATATTATAAATGCGAAAGTGAGTGTTCGTTTGTAACGCTTTCACGTTTCAACTACCTACTCAATCAATCGTCTTGAAATTTTGCATACATTTATCTGGGGTACAGAAAAGGACATAGGGTACTTTTTATCCCGAAAAAATAAACGGTTCCTGTGTGACCGCGGGTGAAACCGCGGGGCGCAGCTAGTCGATTATAAGTTACAGCGGGATTTCAATGCCCCAAAATTCAGCATCATCACGTGCGATCGAACATAAAATTTTATGATTTTGCTAAAATACCGAACCGATGGTAGCCGTGCTCGTGTAACACAGCCTTAGCTCAGCAACTCCGACTTTTTATGACATCAATTTTTCCTTCCATCTGTCGACTCCATAAAGTTAAACAAAATGAAATGTTGAAAATTTCGTTACAAAGTACCGTAGCTACTTACTTGTAAGCGACGCACGCAGCAGTCACAGCGAACGTTAGAAATATTGCGAGGCCAATGAAACAATATATTATAACCGTCTGGGCCTCTATCCAAAGCAGCGTGAAAAAATAATCCCAGTACACAACACTACATAACAATTTCGGCTGTACTCCTATTGAAAGTGAGACGAAACTTGCTTGTCTTCTAAAAGTGACACTATACACGGTTACGGCCAAGTTCGAGCGTCCAATTTAAAAGTTTTTGCGACTAAATTGAAGGTAAAAATGCGTGTTATTTATTAAAGAGCAAGAATATTAAAGAGAATCTAGCTGAGCGGTGATTTCTTGTTCTAAACAAACAGGTCCCGAGCGATCTCTCGATGTAAGTATATAGAAGCCATTTTCCCTTGTAATTTATGCTGGCAATCTCTTATAAATAACTGTTCATGAGACAGAGATTGATGGTTGGATTTTCGGTCATGATGATAAATATTCTGAGCTTTACCTGCTTATTAGCTAACCGTAAGATATCTGGATATAAACAGCTACAATATGATGTGGCAACATCTTTTTGTTTGCTAAAGTATTGTGTAGTAAAAATGAAATTTCTACAAGTACTTTACTTTACTTTCCGTACAAATGATTGTATTTGAGAAATTGAATCACGTCTGAGTGTGTACAAAATCAAATGATATTTAAGCCACCTGTTGACTTTACTTAATACATTTGCACGATATTTATTGATGTGTATTTTAACTTATATGTTTTAGCGGTTGATAGGCTTGGCTAAGCTGGACGTCATAACAATTTATCTTTTTTTTTTTAAATGACTATGCTGTTGGCCACTGAGGCCTCGACAGCGTACCGGGTATTAGGTAAGCGCAGATGGCGCAGGGCCTCAAATAATGCTTACAACTATGGGCGAAGAGCGCAAGGGCACCTCTATGGTACGGCCTCGGCTTGGCCTGTCGCCGAGGGAAGGGCGTCGAATTGCCCTGGTAGCCCAGAAGGGGCTTGCTCTGGGGCCCTAATTGGGACGGTAGATGTTACGAGTTATCTAAATGTCTTAAGACTTACCTACTAATATAAAACGGTGCGGTCTAACTTACCTACATTAATAGCCAGGCCATGGACTTGGTTCACAAATAAGGCTGGTGTGCGATTCATCAACAGTGATGTACCTAAAACGTAATTAGGCTAATCAGCCAATGTTATCAGTTATCGCTGTCTTCTTACCTCCTTGACACATGGGATCCGTTCCCAGGAAGCCGCAGCGTGGCGTGTCCGGCGGCGGGCCCCGACGGCCCCCCGGCCAGTGGATGGCCTTCCCCGCTACCGGCTTGTAGCTCATGTTGAGTCCGTGGTAGAACGCCACCACCTGTACCAGAGGACAACTTGGTCAAGGGGTACCGTGAAATAGGATTGTGACGTCACAGAAGTAAGATGCAATTCGCACTCTACAAAAATTGCTAGGATCCCTTTTGATGACCAATGGCACTAATGTTATCGACGTGGAATCCGTGGATTAGTAATAAAAGAGGTCAAGGACCAACTGTATAATAAAAAACGCAAAATAATCTACTATTAACTCTGAGCTAAAGACCTCGCGAAAGCGTAACATCAAAGTCAAAGTCAAATGGTTTTATTCAATTGGATATCAAAGACATTGGACAAACGCCCGCCCGACAGATGGACATGCGAAAGCATTTTTGCCAAAGCTGAAGCAGAGACGCTTCGCTTGCTAAAGGTCTTTCGGTCATCAAAGCTTATTTATAAAAAACGACGAGGCGTTTTTTATAAAAACGAATCCGGAGATTTACTTAATCTCCGGATTATAAACGAGCACAGGTGCCTTTTGTCAACAAGAGGTAAAAATGTTTACCTTTATTTTTAAACAAAAAATGCGCAACCTACTCCAATAGCCTTCTTTGAGCAAGCATATAGCATGTTTTATGGCATAATAATATACTCCAACAGGTATATCATTCCCGTCACGTGGGCAACACGTAGTGACATCAATCGATGCTAAAGCAAGACCGAATTAAGTCTTTTACAAATAGTTCGAAAGAGACGGATGACGAAAGCGAGTGACGTCACTACGTGTTTGCTCCCGGAATGACCAGACTAGACCTTGTTTTTGGATCATGGCTGGTTTATATAGTAGTCACATAGTTGAAGACAAATATGTAGGTATGTAAAGTAAAAATCTAACTAAAAAAATCTTCATGATTGAAGTCTTTAAAGGACATGAAACTTTATTCTGCTTTAACCTTAAAATATTTACTCGTATATACCGAGCTCTAGCTCATTAGACAGCTGTTGTAAGTACTTACAGTTTAGTGCAAAAACCTTTTTTCATTACACCGAAGAGGTCATTGTTCCTAGTCTAAGAGGGTCGTCCAATATCATAATCTTGGCAGTATAAACATTTGCGCCGTATTCAGGAGCTAGCCGTCAAATATTTGCAGTGGCATACAAAAGATTTGAGGCAAGCGACGGCGGCGCTTGCAAACGACCTACTTTATTATACTACGTTACGACAATCTAAGTTGAACGCAGTACTGGACCTTCTGAAAGATAGAGAAGGCCAAAGGCGAATGGAAATATTTTTTTTTTTAAATAACCTTGAGAAAAATACACCAGTAATAATAATACATTTATTTCAAAAAACAGCACATGCATACAAATTAATGATGATAGCCTAGTCGGAGAAGGCCCACCTCTCAAGCCAGAGGGAGCGGGTACGTACCCAACCTAAGGCACGCACCAATTTGTTCATTGTGTGAACACAAGTGCGTATTTAATGTCATCTGCTACATAACTGGAGCCCGATGTATGGCCTCCCCCCCAGGCTCGCCCCCTGTCACATTTGGGGCTGAATATCGTCCGGCGAATTGTGAGTGTTGTATTACACCTCTGCCAGCCCCGTCAGGGGAAAGGCGTGACAAAATGTGACAAATTAATGATAGAAGTTAACAAATAAGAAAAACCCAAGAACATTATTTCGGTGGGCACCAAACTAAGCTCGGCATGTAACTTGGGAACCCCCCTGAGAACTGAGCATATTTACAATTGATCTGCGCTGACAAAGTGGAATTATATGAATTTCAAATCAAAATTCTAGTAGGATTTAGAAGCAGAAAAAAAAAAGCAAAGGTTGCATAAAATATTTTGGTAAAGCTTTTGTTTTTTGTTGATTGGATATGTTCCAGCGCTGACGCGGTATCCATTGTTTATTAGATGGGGTTCTGAGTTTGGCTTCAACTTGTTTTGCATAGCGTAACTCAATAATCTTTTTTTATGTTTAGATCTCAGTTACTGAGTCAGAAACTCACTATTACCACAGTAGAAGTTGTAGTAATTTCTATGGTACGCTAATAATGTGACTTTTTATCGCGAATAGTCCGTATACGATAGACAACCACTTATGCTCAAGGTTAAGTGGCAACCTAGCTCAAAACTCCAACAAAAATTGCCTTATTTCCGAGAGAAATCAAAACAAACTGTGGTATAACCATCTATCTCTCGACTGAAATAAAGATGTTTACCGACTACCTGACTGCAACGGCAAACTTTTCTCAGTAGGTGGAAAAACGATTCCGTTTTGAACCTTACACGGATGATAATAAGAGTTTATTACTGCTGTCCATCAGATAAGATGGTCGTAAAAGTAATTGCAAACGTTTCGCTTTATAACGGCCTTCGAGCCATAGCTTGGTGATTGTGGAGGCAGAGCCTTCAAGATTACGTCCAGGTTGGGCAGGTTTGAATATTAAGTTAAAGGTATAATACCCGAGAGACATTTAAGAAAGATATGCAAATCACGATTATAAACACCCAGGAAAGCGTAGTTCTGGAGCTGAGCGAGATATTTGCTGTCTACAAATGTCAACCATGCGGCGCGGTTGAAATAATAGACTCACATAGTAAGGAACGGGTTGAGGAAACTTTTACAATGATAAAAATTCAGTGGTGCGAACAAGCATGTTAGTTCAATGTAAATCCAGTCACATGTAGACTTCGCTGGTAAGCAGTCGTCGTACGTGGCAGCGATGTGACATAAGTTAGTAGATAACAATTTGATGTTAGAGATTTCGGTAGACGGCGTTTATTTATTAGTGACGCGTAATTTTTTTTTAAATTGGGTTGCAAACTGGCTTCAACAGCCCATATCAATAAAAAACACTGTCACATACAAATAGAGCCATGTGGCTGAACAGCCTTCTAAGGGCAAACACAGCATGTACACGAATATTACACTCAACATTGATATGAACATATCGTCATGCCTTTTCCCCGAGGGAGTTGGCAGAGGTGTATTACAACAAGATATATACAATTAAGAAATCGAGTTGTCAAATAAATTCTGATTTCTGATTAGACTGTAACACAAACGATCCGATAGTACTTTCTATATACATCTTTGAGTCGAAATAGAGTAAACAAACAGGTTCAAACCTCAAATTTCCCAGTAACAGGATCTAGGTCCAAGATGGCGTAGTCGGCGTCCCTGTCTCCGACCGCGTCGATCCTTACGTGTCCAGTGATACCTGTCAAAACAATATTTTCATAACTAAAAGCTAAGCTGTACACGACGACACTGACACTCGATACTAATGTCCAGCGACACCGCCACTTCACATGAACTTTTACACGATATTATTTGGTCATTGTCTCTCTTGTTTCAAAAGTCAAAAGAGTGAGAGTGACCAAGATTAATGACTCACACGTCAGTCGGGCCCGAGTGTCGCTAGAGAGAACACAAAGTAGACACTCAATATTTACACAGTGTCTAGTCTAGTGTATAGTTTAATCGTGTATCCTGACCCTAAATGTATCCTTTTATATTTTTTTCCATGTATACTATACCATTTTTCGTTTATCCTGAACAAGCTCAAGCGGCTCTGGCGGCCTTAGTAATGTAATGAATGTCGCAATGGCTAGAGATTAGGAGAGAGAAAAACTATTTTTTCGAGTTTCTGGTGACGAGAAAGGAGGACTTCTTTCTTGCCAAGAGATAAATTATCTTTTTAACGTACGTGTGTAGAAATATACAAAACATTAAATTAAATTCTTGTAAGCTTGGTCTAAGTGCCAAACCAAAGGGATTCTGTTTATATGAATAAATCACGGTGACGTACGATGGTGTGCCGAGAAAATACTTGTTCCGAGTTTCCACACGTTACGCTTTGCGGAGATAAATTATTCAAAGTAAGAAGAGTATACGCAAGAGTGACGTTGAAAAGACGTGAGTAGCTAACTATTTTCAACAATTGTTGCGAAATAATTATGCTTCAATTTAAGACTGTGATTGCATTTATATAGTGTCTATTGTTTACTTTCGCTCTTCATTAACGTTAAAAGTTCTAGAATGTTGGTTCTAGTCAGTTCAGTTACGAAATTAACAGCTACGAGTTCGTAGCACTGCATTGCACTGCAAAATTAAATGTTACGAAATCTAATGTAAAATCCGAAGCATTCTAAAACTACAAGCTGTAATGGCAACGGGCTCGTAGCAATAATTTCGTAGAAGCTACGAAATCGTAGCATTGGTGTGTTGAGAAAATTTGAAGCTACAAAATTATTTGGTAATTCGCACGTGCTAGGAACTTGAATGCTACGAAAGTCTGTAGCACTTTTCAACTACAGAATCGTAGTATCTAACTGCAACTGGTAGTTCCTAAAGTTTGAAAACTAAAGGTTAATTTTTAAAACTAGTTTTTGTAATAGCAGTTTTTAAAAATTGGCCTACGATTTAAGTTCTTTTTTCGGAAATCCATAGTTTTACAAGTATTTAATGCCAAACTATTTGAACCTCTGTGCTGAATGAATCCCGCCTCTCATGCATTTGTGAAGTCATCGCTTTAGTGTCGTCATTCTGAAACGTTACGTTAATTTATTTAGGAAGTTCAGAAAGGGTCAAAAGAAAAAAGTTTTTTTTACAAACCCACGCTAGGGTAAAGACTGTGTTAAAGTTTGGACTCACCGTGAAAGTCTCTGCCCCACATGCGTCGTGTGATGCTTCTCCCGTCCCGAATGTCTCCACCCTCAGTCAGAGTCTCGTTTAGAGCCATGCCGAGCAAGTACACCCCATCGTAGAACGCTCCGATGAAGAAATTCACCTGTTATAAAAAAAAAGACCGATACTTCGGTCCCCTTTCACCACTTACCCTCGCGGCTCTGACCGTGTGAGAGAGGGCACGGTAACAATTTATACGATACTTTGTTTTTAGAAATAAAACTATGCTACACAAGTTACTAATCGATTCTAGTATCACACAATCAACGTCATCCAAACTTAAATTAAAAAAAAACACTGGGCAATTACCTCTTCACCATCAGAAAAAGTATAGTTGTAGTGCTGACGAGCTCTTGCGCGAACGGTGTCTGCAAACTCGTCGAACCGGTCGCCCGTGGGCAGCTTGAGGGACACCCTGAGAAGCGCCTCGTAGGCGACCCTCGCTGCCGCGTCCCGGGAGTCACCGGCCGCCCAGCCAGTCTCACCCCAGTACCCGCCCTGCCGAGCAATTACTTGGTTATGTTCAGAACGAGCATAAAATGTGCACTGGACCTCACCATAAATTGTAATTATTGTAACGTAAACTTTTTCGTTTTCGTTTGGCTCCATACATTTCAATAAAACGCTTCTGACGGAATAGAAGGAACGATATGAAGCTAATAAGTTCGGATCCAAACGAAAACAAAAAAAGTTTTTTTAACTATCAGAACCATGGTAAGGGTATTGATCCATAAAAAGTATTTTTCAAATGAAGCACTTTCCAGAATATAAAACGGCCCAGGACGGGCACTATCAGGGCCAGAGCACGCTTTAGGCCCATTTCAGCTTGTGCAATATTTTCCCTGTCACTCTTAGGGTGCTCCTAGACAGGCTATATTTTTACTGCAATTCTGGCCCGGAAATACTGTTCCGGGAACATTATGATAATAGTTTGAGTGTGGCCCAGTCATGTTTTCAAACATTTCTAGTATGACTGGTTTCTAGTCTGGATGACCGAACTACAGTCGGCAATATTCCCAGTATTGCCGGGAAAAAAAAATTACGGCCTGTCTAGGAGCGCGCCCTTACATGACATTTGTGATGAGAGAGATTAAGATAATCAAGCTAATATAACACGCGTAAAATAGCGCGTTCTGGCGCTATTCTTGTGCGTGTTATATCTGACCTCCTATTCTTGACGCGTAAGATAAGATCTGGTTACTTTCACTCCTATGACTTTTCAAACGAGAGAGACAAGGACCAGAAAATATCTAGAATTGTAGGAATAGCCTTCTTAGTGTGACACTTGAGACGCGTAGTACCATTATTTATTCTGTGGTATTACCATGGAGCCCATGCATGCAGTCGTGCGCGACATCACCTGCCAGCCCCAACGGACCACCAGCGTTAGTAGCGTAGTAGTAGTAGCGATCAGTATCATATTTTATTGCCGTTTTATAGCAGAAAAAAACAAAATAAAACCTAAAATTGGATATATTCCAAAGCTGGATTAAGCATTATAGTAGATTGCAGTTCCGTCCTGATAGATAAGTAGCGGTGTAAACAACGCGTTACTAACCCCACACAAGAGGGGAGGTCGCACGATCGGGACTTAAAAGATTAACCAAACACATTAGAGTTTGAAGGACAATACAAAGACAGTTTATTAGGCAGGTTATACAGCTATATATAAAAGCATATAAGAGCAATTCCGAGAGGGTTTAAAAGCTTTTTTTATCGTAATAGGTCTTCTTTTGATTGCCAAGTAGCCTTAACTTGCCACATTTTACATTTCAATAAAAATTGTTCACGAATAGCCCGCTACTAACAAGCTGCCCCTCGCGATTTCACCCGTGGTTTAAAAGTATCCTATGTGCTATTCTAGACTATAATCTATCTCTATGCCAAATTTCATCCAGAGCGGTTGAGCCGTTCTAGCGTCAAAGAGTAACAATCATTCATCCATCCATCCATTTTTACAAACTTTCGCGTTTATAATATCAAGTCAATTTGGTAGGACTAACTTCCAAGACACGGGGTTTTCAACACCTTGTAGAACCAACATAACGTGAATGTACTATTTTCAAATAAACAATTGTGATGTAACAAAACAATCGTACAATGACTACCACGACACTGATTTAAAGCTCAATTCGCTATGGACGTTGTGAAACATGTTTGTAGCTCGTAAACTGAATTAAACTTGTTTTGAAGTTAGATGGAAGAGAAAGACGCTTTTAAACTGTTCAGAAGATTTAACACAGTCGTAAAAGTGTTCTAAAAGGAATTTAAAAGCGAGTCGACCAAATATAGGAAACATTTGGTTGAACGCTGGGTCGCCGTTGTTTCGTATAGCAGTACAAGTTTTAGCAGGATTTTCACTACATTACGTAGGTATGTAGAGAGAGGTAGAGTGACATAGTTAGCCTAGGTCACTCATGGAAGCTTGTAATGGTGAAAGAATTTTTGAAATCGGACCAGTAATTTTTGAATTTATTCGTTATACACATACAAAACACAACACAACATAGGTTGCGAGTTGTTTGAAAGGGATATCGAGGCCCTGGCACACAGGCAATGGAAGGAACACGGGTGGGTTTTAGTCAGTAGAAGTCTGACATGCCCTCCCGCTCAGCCCAGGGCGGGAGAAGTCATCTGATGATTTCCCACCCAAAAAAAAATACACATACAAAAATTCAAATCTGTTCTTTTTATAATACTAGTGTAGAAGTACTTACTGTGACATTTCAATATTTTGCAGTATGAATTAGCAGTTCAAAATATCATTGTCTTTGTTTTGTATGTCGCGTCAAAATATTACTTTCCTTTACATAGTTCGCAAGTCAGGAGTAAATCGGTTTAAGGCAAGCGTGCTCCGTCGCACCTCATCATTACTTTTTAACATCAAACGAGAAGGCTACGAAAAAAAGCAGTTACACTTCTGCCTATCCAAAACAGATACTACATTTATAACGTGTTCAACGATTCCGCGTAAAAAATCAATCAGTCTGTTTGTATTTATGTACAACTCTGAATCAATGTTGTGAATTGATCCCTCCCCATTGATGTTTGTCCGGCTTGATTGAACTCCTATGATCCTTGGAATTTGTTCAATTTACTTATAGACTAGCTGCGCCCCGCGGTTTCACCCGCGGTTAAAAAGTATCCTATGTGCTATTCTAGACTATAATCTATATCTGTGCCAAATTTTATCTAGATCTGTTTAGCCTTTCTGGTGTGAAAGAGTAACAAACATCCATCCATCCATTCTTACAAACTTTCGCGTTTGTAATATTAGTAGGGAGTAGGATTAGTAGGGTAGGATACCTACAGTACGCGATCTGTTTGAACTTGAAAGCAAGAGCCTTTTTCTTGGATCCAAGTTCCCGCCTACGCTACGACATTGAAAAGGAAGCAGACTTTTAATTCCAAACAACAAAAGATTTAAGGATAGCCGCTCAGTGATTTTGTTCAGAGATAAGTAATTTGCCAAATATTTTAGGGATTCTTGAAACATTAGTAAGATAGATTAATAATATTTAGTATTTTTTGTTTACAGAGCTAAAACTTTTTTGCTATTAGTTACAACAGCTACATGTTGTTTGATTCACTGATTATACTCGTAAAGTATCAACTGCCAAGCAACGAGAACACGTCTTTGTAAGTAGTGGACGGAAGAAACAAGAAAACAAAATCACAGCACCTGCTCGCCAATTACCAATTACAATTCACGTAGTCTCAATGTAAAGCAAGTCATTGCCTTCTTAGGGAAAATAAAGTTGTAAAAAATGTCAAGGAAAAATATTAAAATTGTATGAAAACTCTGCAAACGGGCACTGTAAGAAGAATTTATTCGAAAATTGAACTAGCCACCAAGGAAAAAAAATAACGCAGCTCGATCGTGGCCTCCGCACGAAATTTAAAACAAAAGACGGTGTTTGGTGTATATTTTCACAATTCCTTTTTATTGCCCCGCTTGTCCCTTCGGTGAATACTCTACTATTGCTAAACTTGGAAGAACTTCATTGTTATGTGAAATATGTCATGTCAGGAGTCCTGAACTGTTTACTCACCTGAAATATCTCAACGTCCAGGAAAGCCCAGTCGCCGCGCGTCATACCCAGCGCGTGCGCAGCCAGCAGGAACTCGCGCACCAGCGACCCTCGCACGCTCAGGATCACTACTGCTTGACAAACAAACAAAATGCTACCATTAATGACGAGTGTATGACGAGTCATACACGGTACAACATGAGTACCTACTATTATCTGAAGAAATTTCTATATTGAAAATTAAATGGTATTCGTTGGCCGCAACGCTTGAGTCCCTTCGGCCGCGTACGAAACCGGATACCCGTAACCAGTTACGGCAAAATAATTATTCTTCATTATACGAAACTAGTTACTAAATATGGCTGGAACGGTTTATATAAAACATTATATTTGCAAGGCCGAAGATCAAAGTTTTAGAGTCTAGCTAGTTAATCTATGTAGATCTATAGACTGATATTTTTTTTAAATTGCGAATTATAACTGACAATCGCACTATAAAGACGAATCTAACGACATATGACTGCCTCGGTGCCTCTTATTCTTACGCGTGACATATTTTCTGGTCATTGTCTCTCTCGTTTGAAAATAAATAGGAGTGAGAGTGACCAAGATAGAGACATCTCACGCATCAGAATAGGGCCAGGTACGAAGTTCCGGGTATTAGCTAGGATGTATGTAGGTACGTGTTTGCTAGGTCAATAAATTTATCGTATCTTACCTTTTCATCATCGAAACCACTAGCTTTGCTTATCTTCTATCTAATTATGGTAATAGACAGCCCGTCGAAAATAAAATTGATGAGCAAAAAGCTCTCAATGTAACGAAAATACAGGTGGATTTATCTATAAAACCAAAACGCAGCTAAACAAATACGTCGACTTCATTTCAAACAACGAGGAATACCACGAGTGGAACGATCTTAAATCCCAATAGAATTTTTCAACTCAGATTACTCGCGGGACCCGTGTCAAAGAAAAAACTTTTCAATTACATTTTACTGTTGTTTGCATCGAAATAATATAAGGCAGAGGCGGTACGAGTCTAATTTCTAGTACACAACGCGTGGACTCAATATAACTACAAGCAAACGGACACTACACAGCTCCGTTGACATGTTACGTGTATCAATAACAAAGATAGAGAGACACACAAGATACTATAGCGAGAACGTGACAAGAATAACTATCACTGTTGCGACTGGTTGCGTTTGTTTGTGACTACGATGAATTGTGTGCAGCACCTAATTTATGCAGTCCATTTTTAGGTTCTCGTACCGTTTCTCCCTTATATTTAATCGAAAGTTCCCTATATTTAATGTTTTGACATATGTAATGACGAATTTATAAATACTAAATAGATATTGATTTAAAAAAAATTTAAAGTTATTTAAGATTAACTACTAAGGAAAAAGGAACATTTTAGCATAAATCCACGAAAGCTGCGTTTATTTTGAACTTTGTCTTTAGCATTCGTCAGACATATTTACCGTCGTTCGTCAGCAAATTTATAATTATGTTAAAGTAACAGTTGGATCTATATAGTTTGCTATGCCTGTGTTCACGTTTAAATAGAGTTTGTGCTAGTGGAAATCGTGACACCTTTCAGTGTATTTGGAGGTAATTTTATGGTTGGCCGGTATTTAATGTCAATTTCAAGTGGTTTGTTATATTTGGTAATAAGGATATTTTGTCAACGATATTCGTATGCGAATGTCCTTAATTTGGGACATCACTTAAGGTGCTAACTAAACTAACTATTGCTATTTCGTTTAGAAGACGACGACGAGCGAAGAGAACATATTCAGATACTAATGAGCCTCTAAAGTAATCTACAGAGTGACAAATTGCAATTTCAATATTTTTTATTTATTGTCAAATCATTTTTAAATAACTAGGAATTTTCCTTGTGTACTTAAAAGGAAATGTAGGCAACCTCCATAAGGGATGGGATTTTTATTTACTTTGTCTATCTGTCAAATAGATCAGTCCAAAGTGACCCGTTACAAATGTGGATATTTTTCATGGCTCTGTTTTGCCTAGACAATTTTTAAAAACGTTTTTTTTTTATGTACAATAGGTCGACGTTTGACCACCAACTCCCCTGATGTTAAGCGATGTTGTGGTCTAAGATGGAGCACGACGACCTATAAGTTACTTCTTCACTCTAGTCTTGAAGCTTTGTAGAGTGTAGAAGTACAAAGACGGCAGTTGAGTGAGGCGCTACAAGTGCGCTACTGCTCAGACCCGTCTTCGGAACGGACAAGAGGGAAGAAGATTTAGCCCATTTAATTATCCAAATTTGTTCACAATCTCACGAATGGTGTCCAAGAAGTTCTAAAGCGCGTTTGTATAGAAAATGTAGAGGTTCCGAACCCTTAAGACAAAGTATTACATTTTAATTTGTATAAATGCCACACAATGTACTTACACAAATTACTTAATTTGATTACTATTAAGGTAGTACTACAATGGATAATGCGATTGTAACAAATTATTCCTCTAGTGCGTTTTAGTCGGTTGTTACGATCAGGTCCAATTTCAACATTATTTTTCTAAACTCTCGAACTGTACAAAATAAATCTGTCATGAATGATCCAATTAAAATAAATTCGTTTTTAAAAAAAATTCGAGACGACAACCTATCTCAAAATGTTGTATTATTCTATAAACTTTTACATCTAATATTTGGTTTAAACTTTGGATTTTACGACTCATCGAGCAAAAAAATATTCAAGTGTCTTACAGTGTTTTCTTCTTCCGTAATATGTGTTAGCTACATACTGTATTCTTACTACTTTGTTCATACGCATTGGGCGTTTTTAAATATATATTATTCTGTAGAACATTTAATTTATGTCCTCATTCTTTTTAGACAAAAGTACAATTTGAGCGACTATATAATTGCGTTGAAAAAAGTCGACGCAAAGTTATATGCAACAAGCAAGACATACTGTGAATATAAATATCATTTTCTAACAATAAATCTTTTAGTGATCTTTGCTAAGGTTTGCTTGGGAATCGGTTGGAGTGTTGTTAACCAAAAGATATCAGATCCTCTGTCCACATTCGTTGCATATTTTTTCCTGTGGCCGTGTCAGAGCATTGTGACAGTTACAAATTCTTTGGTGTTATTCTCGTTGTATCGTCGTTTAAAATCACTTTCTCATCACCTGGAGACAGCGAGTACTGAGTTCGTCTCATATAATAGTGTCTACAGATCTATTGTCGATGCCACAGAATCTATCAAAAGCTTTTTTGATCCAATAGTAAGTTAGATCTTCGTTTTCGATGATTAATAATAAATTTAAAAACCCAACACCGATTTTCATCAAACATAACTGAGAACACTCCCGACTAATTCACCTTTCAAACGAAAAGAAAAAACAAAATCGCAATAGGTTCGTCCGTTCGGGAGCTACGACGCTACAGACAGACACACACACAAACATACACGTCAAACTTATAACACTCCGTCGTTTCTGCGACGGGGGATACGAGTATGAAAAAGGAAATAACGTTATACATATTTATGATTTTTTATGATGATTTTTTTATGATTCGATTATGATTTTTTTTTCAGCTTTTTACAGCAACGCTATTCAATATTCCGGAAAACATGCATTATATCTACTATGTAGTGGGCATGTTGAAAGTAAGAAGTTATTTGGTGAGTAAAACAATATGAATAATCATCATATCTGTGCCTCCTGTGATGAGAGAGATACAAGTGAAAAATCACCGTTTTACAGGAGAACAAAAACAAGATTAAATAAATCTAGTTCATGACCTAAGTGGGCTAGGTAACACATTAGTACCTCATTTTGTAGATAAAAACATGCACTTTCACTCTGCATTTCAAGTTTTATGGTAAATCTTATAGTTTCCTGTTAATCTTAAAACCTGTCAGTTGTACCTTTTTTATTTCCAATATGTCTTAAAATTACGTGATAAATGATACAAGTACAGGTAAATAACCATTAACCACCCGATGGTCATGTCTGCTGATGACAGCACTGCCATTTTCACCGACCACAAAAACAGCGACCATGAAAATGATATAAATAATTCTGTAGCAGCAATAATTGACTGGCTAAATAAGAATAATCTAAAAATTAATCTTGACAAAACACACATAATGACATTCAAAAATAAAAATACTAATTTTGACACATTGAACATAAACTATAATGGTAAGCATATTGACGAAATCTCGACAACTAAATTTTTAGGCATTCATATTGACTCAAATTTATCCTGGAAAACGCAAGTTGCGTGTGTGTGCGCAAAGTTAAACCAATTTTCATATGCATTATACATGCTACGGAAAGTAGCGAATGAGAAAACGTTGTTGAGTGCTTATCATGCTTTTGTAGGTTCCACACTCAAATATGGAGTACTTGCATGGGCTAACTCCGTGGAGAAACTGTCAGTCCTCATAGCTCAAAAAAAATGCATTCGTGCAATATGTGGATTGAAGCGAAGAGACTCTTGCAAACCATATTTCAAAAAGCTGAAACTTTTGACTCTTCCTTCTATTTATATTTTTGAATCAGCTCTAATTGTCAAGAAAAATTTAAGTAACTATGAGACCTTATCAAGTAAGAGACATAAAAATAGACTGCGTGAACCATACCGCAGAACAGCTTTATACAGTGACAGCACATTTATTATGAGATGTGCTATCTACAATAAACTACCGCAAAGTATAAAGGAAATAAATAATATTGACATTTTCAAATTTAGGCTTAAGAATTTATTAATTGACAAAACTTATTATTCCATCAATGAATTCCTAAATGACATGTTGAAATGATGTAATATTTTTTTATTTTTTTACTATGACATTGAATGAATGTAATAATATAATGCGATATGTACACTTAATGATAACAATTTATAAAAAAATGCATGCCCTGGTGCTAGAGCACGGTGAGACCAAACATTGTTAAATTATAATCTATGTATACCAACCCTTGTTTCTGCATTAAAATATTTTGAATTTAAATTTGAAATAATGTTGCACCTATAAGTTGTCTTTGCGTACACTGATATAAGTACAAGAAGTAAAAAAATCTAATAACTCATTCCTAACATGTTGCTCAAACAAAATAGAATTAGCATAAATGGATTATTATTTTCAGCTTCCTTCTGTAGTCATTGCGCTATCGACCATCACAGTGGTTACTACGCTGGCCACAATCATAACGCCTGCGCTGATCGCCGGGATGCTCACAATTCAGGCTAATCAAATAAAAGTCATACTTCACAACAAGTTGATGGATATTCAAGGTTCGATGTCTTTTTAATCACACTAATATAATAAACAGGTAAAATTAAGGAGAATGGGCATTAATGGTCAAAGAAAAAAAAATAGAGCGGCCTCTTCTAAAACTTGTTTTAAATGAAAATTAATATTATTAAGTAGATAATATAAAAGTCATAGCCATCCATAAGCACCTCATGGGCAAGCGTACTCCATCTTGAACTATGTACATCGTCACTATCCATCATATGTTGTTGTGGTCAAACGTGAGCCCATGCAATCATAAAAAGAGATAGTATACCTACTACAACAAAGCTAGGTCACGATTTGTGGTAAGGGGAATAACACTTCCCCACGGCGCGGCACTACTAGTTGTGCCAAGTAGTTGTACTACGGTGAAGTCACGTGGTTTAGGAGATCCTAAACTACATGACTTCCTCGTAGCACAACTACTTGGCACACTAGTAGTGCCGTGGGGAATTGTTATTCCCCTTACCACAAATCGTGTCCCGGCTTTGTTGTAGTAGGTATACTATCTTTTTTTATGATTGCATGGGCTCACGTTTGAATGGCGAATTAAAAAACTTAAGTGGCCACTTTTGAGTTCAAGTGATAGAAGATTTCAAACTTGAGATTTTTGTTCTGTTTCAGATACCGCAAATAAGAAGCATATAAGGACTTTCATCCATTATGTAGATGCGCGACCCATGAGTTACTCTGTTTACAAAATTATTCCTTTAAACGTGGATCTTCTCTGGATGATTGTTAACTTTTGTGTAACGTATCTTATTGTCATTATACAGTTAACTCACTTGTATTGATTAGTAAGGTCTTCGGTCGTTTCGCACCATGATACCGATTCGAACCGCGTGAATAGCCCGATTACTGTTTCTGAATGGAGCCATTCGCAGTGGTTGAAACGGTGCGGGGTAAACTGACTTATGTAATGATCTTACTAGCTGTAGTTATTCGTTTGGCGCTTTATAAGGTATCTTGATGTCTTTTTAATTTTCAGAAGTAATAAGCATGTAGTTCAACTTAAAAGTAAATAAACAAGACCTGTTTGTTAATGGAAACTTGTTTTGTTCGCTGGGTTGTTTTTAATCTAATTGGATTTCCTACTTTTTTTCGTTAAAAGTGATGATTTCCTAAAAAGTATTACGCAATTTAAATAATTGCTTTAAAATAGTTTTACGTTTTTTCTTGCTACAAGGTTTCATTTATAATTCATTACCTACATAACATAACAGTACTGACCAAATGTTACTTAAACACTATTATTTAAATTACAAATTACAATATTACTTAAATACCTATTATATCACTAGATTACTGTGTACTTCGACGAAACGGTACTCGAGTACTTCTAGTATATACTTCTATACTTCAGTAAGTATGACAATTTATTTCGATGTTATATTTTGTTTTAGACTTTCGGCTTCACAAAATTGTTTTTTTGACGTGACAACGTCTTATAAATTGGTTTGCCGGGTGACACTTCAAGAAACTGCGTTACGCTCCGCTCACGTTATGCGCTCACAATGAGAGCGAGTGAGAGGCACGCGTCCCTTCCAGTCGGGCATGGTTAGCCCGCCTAAGAGCGAGAGAGACAGACATAAAAAGTGAAAGGCACGCGTCCCTGTCGTTGTCACGTAAAACTTTCGCCCGTATACCGACTTTACAGGCAACCAATTTTTCTTTTTTCTTATTCTTATAAATTTAAAAAGCAACTTAAAATAGAAATAATCATGAACCTTCCTTCCAAAATAAACTCTTATCTAGAAATTACAAAAGACGATGTCCACCAACTTTCAAATTACTTACTTTTGTTCTTTTGCACACCCAGTCCCATACATTTGTCGTATCCTCTCCATCCTAAGGTTGCCTGGAAGAGATCGCTTTTAGTGACAAGGCCGCCAGTTGTTACACTATGTAATTAGTTTTATTATAATTTTTCTCTTGTTGTTTTGTTATTTGTGGTGTGAGCAATAAAGAGTTCATCTATCTATCTTCTATTGTAAATTTATTTGGTCTAAACTTCGGATATTATGACACGTCGAACAAAGAACTTTTAACCAAGTATCTTACAGTGTTTCTTAGTTTTATAATATGTGTTTTATAAATATGTTATTACTTCCTACTATCTTACTATTCCGGAAGTAGCTTTTTTTTATTATTCTATGTATAGAACATTTGTTTAACGTCGTCATTCTTTTTAAACAAAAATACATTTATATAAAATTTAACAACTATTTAGATGTGTTGAAAAAAATCGATGCAAAATTAAATGTGTGCAAGACATACTGTGGAAATAAATGCCATTTCGTTACCTTACCACACTTGGCAACTATTGTTTAGGTTGGTTTGGGAATCACTTGGAGTATTGTTTTCCAAAAATATTTAAGTCCAACGACGACATCGATTGTCTTTTCTTCTTGTGGGTATGTCAAGACTTCGTATACAATGACTGGAGTGCGTAGCTACAGGATTCATTTCATACAATAATGTCTACAAGTCGATTATCTATGCAACTGAATCAATAAAAACCACGTTTGATCCTGTATAGCGATGGCAGCCTAGTTGGGAGAAGGCCCGCCTCTCAAGCCAGAGGGAGCAGGTTCGAACCCAGCCGACGGCACGCACCAATTTGTTCATTGTGTGAACATATGTGCGTATTGTATGTCGTCTGCTACGTGACTGGAGCCCGGTGTATGGCGACAGGCTCGCCCCCTGTCACATTTGGGACTGAATATCGTGCGACGAAATGTGGGTGTTGTATTATACCTCTGCCAGCACCCTCGGGGGAAAGGCGTGACGATATGTTATGTTATGATATTGTCGTAAGTAAAAATTGCAAATTAAATTACTACGCGCGCGGGCCGCGTGTAACCCACTTATTCCTTTTATTTGTCAACTCGCTGTGCCCCGCCGAGTTATCCACTATATAGCTGTGAATATGAAAACCTAGGATATAAGCTATCTCCGTTCTGAATTCCATCCAAATTCATCTATCCGTTTGTGCGCGAAGAACAAACTAACTAACACAAAATCGCCTCGAAAACTTTATCGCATTTATAATGTTAATGCATAGACATAGAGTAAAGACCCCTAATCGGTCAAAAATAATGATTCCAAAAAAAGTAAACCAAACCATTGAAAGTCAACCAATTCACTAGTCAGTCTTCGATGTCATCCAGTAGCGGTTACGTCTCCCCACTAACCAATAAATATGGTGAACTGTGTAGTCCACTCATGCCGAAATTTCAGAATTTCCAAAACAGTAAAAAAAGGCAACGTCACATATCATCCGTAAGTCTTAAATATATTTTTATGTGCTTTAAAAAGCTCATATTTGTAATTAATTCTTAATGTCAACACAGCGAAAAGTTGCTGAAAAAAGTGTTGCCACAAGGTATTTTTATATTTTCCCTTTAATAAACTTTAGGTTTCTTAAGGATCCAGTTTAGCCGATCAGTGGACAAAAATAATTCGACAAAGTAAAAATGAAAATTAGTGAAAACTTCGTCGCCTCTATAACAATTTGCTCTGTGCACCTTCGCAAGAAAGAAATATACGTAACAGTGAAATATCCTGACAAGCAGGCGTCAGTTTTATTTTGATGTAAATGTAATGTTATTTTATTGTCGAAAAAATAACTTAATTGTATGATGTAAATAATGATAGTGTGTAAATGTATGTGTAAATAAGATAAAATAAATAGTTAAAATCAATAGTAATCCCTTTACTATTGATTTTAACGCAAATTCGTACTCTTGATTTTTACTTAAATTCTTACCTTTTACCTACTCTGATTTTAGTTAAGGATTACATACAATCTATAATATTAGTTTGTAGAATAGTGTCATGAATGGATCTGGGTAAGGCTTTGTGTGTAGTTTAGCTCTGGCCTAAGCTGGCCTAATACTTTGTTTCCGGTCTTGTGATTTCTTTAAACTCTGATCGTTATATAATTTACCCAACTAAATCGGGTAACCTCTTTTAATGGCAAGTTCATCACGTATAGAAAAAAAGGTTTTATTAAGGTACCAAAATAAATTTGACACGTTTCGAAATCGTGTTTTGTATGAAGACTATCCTTCTGGACCTATGTAATAGAGCATATTCTGTGTGTTAATGTAATAAGGTCAAAATTTATGGACCCATTTTTTACGTACCTAGAACGAGAATTAAGTGCTGAACACCCTATATCAATATCTAAAGTGTAAAGTCACCCGGTGCCCGGTGGTGACTAGGTCACTCTAGGTCATTAGGTCAGTATATCAGAGTTTCTTTTTCAATTTTTTCAGCACTTTTATTGAATGTTCCGGAAAATCTGTTCTACATTTACCATGTTGTGGCCTGTTCATCAGTAGATTATTTCTCTCTAACCGGTGTAGGTAAATATTATGCCCAGTTATCAGCTTTTTGAACTAACCAGTAGATAAATTGTTTTCGAGTATTTATGTGAATGGACATACTCGTAATTGTAGGAACAACATAACGTACTTCCAGTTTAATTAATTATAAGTTAAAGCAGTAATTTTGATACATATAAAATAATTAGGGAACTATTTATGCGTCAAGGAGGCAAAACTACGCAAGAAGGAGGGTTATGTTTTTCGAGTGTATGTATGTATGTGGGTATGTACGAGTATGTTGATTGAAACAGCTTCATTGATTTCGACATGTGAGGTGTCGTTTGAATCGTCTTGACAGTGGAAGTGACAGTTTGCATTTTGCAGCCGGGTTTTTGTTTTTCTTTTAATAATGTTACTTGTTTCAGTTTAGTTCTGGGGTTACATTAGTATTAGTATTGACTTTCATAGTGGTTACTACTATGGCTGAGATCCTAATGACTGCGTTGTTCGCTGGCTTGTTCTTAACTTAAAAGTTCACAATAAGCAAAATTGAAATCATACCGACATGACATGACACATTGATGGATATTTCAGGTTCGAAATTGTTTTTACAGCTCTTAAAATATTCTTTTCATTATCCTAATTTTAAATTCGTCGGTATGCGTCGTGATGTATCCGTTTTGTCGTTTTCTTTGGCGGGTAGGCACCCTATTCTGGTTCGTGAAACATTACCTCGCTCTGTATCTCGTTACAAAAGTTATGAGGCTGAAAATGACCGAGATAGACGCCCCAGAATAAGGCATCGTTATCTTAGACCTACCAGTTATTATCCGGCTGTATAGCCGTAATATTGCAGCTCTCTCTAAATGCAAATGCTCAAAAGTCTTTGTAGAGCTTTTAAGCTAAAGTTAAAGCTTTTAGCCTCATGAGAATAGAGACGTTGGTATATGGAGCCCTTCACGGAATACGTAAAATGACTAGAATCTCTTCTTAAAAAGCGTCAATGTCATCCGTCTGTAGCTCTTACGGTCAAGTACCTCCTCTACGCTGCGAAGGTAAATAGGAAAGTCGAAGCGAAGTCCTGACGTGAATATTTAAATGAAGTGATTACTGTTTTGTTTTCAGAAGCGACAAATATAAAGCATGTGACGATGTTCATAGAGTAGCACGCCCATAAATTTCTACGTCTATCAAATTAATACTCAAAACGCGAATCTTCTCGGGATGATTTTCAATCTTATTATATTTATTTTATTTTGTTATACATATTACAATTCAATTAATGTTAAAGAGTTGTTCTAAAACCTATAAAAGGTTTAACTAGACAACTAGTTCTCGAAAAAAATACTTACACAAAAAACAAATACCTACATTACACAAAAACGATGCACCCATCGCACAAAACTGCTGTCGCTAGTAGCTATTGTATAAGGGTATCTTATTGTAATCATAGAGTTCACTCACTTGTATTAATTAAAGTAATGAAATGAGTGGTTGAATTTTTTTGTATTCATTCGACATATATGGCAATACGGTTTATCTATGAACCCATATGCGTTTCGATACACGAACCCCGTTCCCGAACCCCGTTCAGTGTTTATTATTATGATACGATAAGATAGAGCTTTCATGATAAAAATATACGATGAGAGAAATTTATGTATTCACATAAATACGATGAGCTTAACCACGACGGAAAACGATCCCAAATTCAAATAGAATTATTAAAATAAGATGACTGGAAGGATCCGTGACCAAAAAACAATTTCAACTTATGAGTTCAAATTACTTTTTAATCGTTATCCAAAATTAACTGACCAGTAGGGTCAGTACCTATCGACGAATAGTATAAAAAAAACTTAACATAAATCTACATTTATTTTAAACCTTTTGTTTAGCTTTCATCAGACATATTAACTGCAGTTCGTCAGCAAATTTTTAATTGTGTTGAATTAACAGCCGTGTTTATGTACCTTGTTTTCGCTGTGTTTTGTTTTTCGTTGTTATAGAGTTTGTCCTAGGGTAAATGACGAGACTTTTAATGGCTACTTGCATTAAATATAAGAATTACTTAAGTCTTTGAGTAACTAGTTTAATCTACTCCTAGCTAAGTTCCTACCTAATTTTTTATACAAACTTCAACACGTTCCTTAGGAGAATTTTAACTTTATGTGCCTGATAAGCGAATATTTGGATAGGGGTAGTTTAAAACTAGTTAAGCAAGGACTTGTATTTAGTGCAAGTGGCCATCTATGTGTTTACAGGTAGGTACTTTAAAAAGTATAAGCTTGTCAATTTTATCGTTTATGATGATTGGCCGGTGTTTGAAGTTCATTTTATGTGGTTTTGTTATATTTGGTGCTGATAAATAAGGATATAACATATCGCCACGCCCTTCTACCGAAGGAGCTGGCAAAGATGTAATACTACACCCACACTTCGCCGGACAATATTCAGTCCCAAATGTGACAGGGGGCGGGCCTGTCACCATACACCGGGCTGCAGTCACGTAGAAGATGACATATGTACAATACGCACATTTGGTCACACAATGAACAAATTGGTGCATGCCGTCGGATGGGTTCGAACTCGCTCCCTCTGGCTTGAGCGGAGGGCCTTCTCTAACTAGGTTATCATCGCTGCAGGATATTTGGCAACGGCAACGTATTCGTTTGTTTATCATTTGAGACATCACTAAGACAAAGTATTACCACTTTAATTTGTATAAATGTCACACAACAGTTACTTAAAATGATTACTATTGAGGTACAATGGATACTCCGACAGTAACAATTATTCGTCTATTGCGTTTTAGTCGGTTGCTTGGATCAGATCTATTTTCAACAGTAATTTTTATCTCTCGAATATAAAACCTCTATAAAATAAATTTATCATGAATAATCCAATTAAATTAAATTCCTTTTTAAAGAATTCACGAGACTACGACACCCAATCTCAAAATTTTATATTATTTTATAAACTTTTACACCTTATATTTGGTCTAAACTTCGGATTTTTCGACTCATCAAGCAAAAAAATGTTTATCAAATATCTTACAACATTTTCTAATTTCGTAATATGTATTAGCTACATATTATATTCCTACTACTATGTTCACACGGTCTACTCTTTTTTCAATATTTATTATTCTATAGAACATTTAATTTACGTTGTAGTTTTTTTTAGACAAAAGTACACTTTGAGCAACTACTTAGTTGCGTTGAAAAAAATCGATGCACAATTATTTGCAACAAGCAAGACATACTGTGAATATAAATATCATTTTCTAACAATAAATCTTTTAGTGATCTTTGCTAAGGTTTGCTTGGGAATCGGTTGGAGTGTTGTTAACCAAAAGATATCAGATCCTCTGTCCACATTCGTTGCATATTTTTTCCTGTGGCCGTGTCAGAGCATTGTGACAGTTACAAATTCTTTGGTGTTATTCTCGTTGTATCGTCGTTTAAAATCACTTTCTCATCACCTGGAGACAGCAAGTACTGGGTTCGTCTCATATAATAGTGTCTACAGATATATTGTCGATGCCACAGAGTCTATCAAACGCTCATTTGATCCAATAGTAAGTTTAGACTTTGTTTTTAACAATAGAAAATAGCGTTTTATGAGTTAGGAATATAATGGTTTTATTTTCAGTTTATTACAGTACTTCTATTCGATATTCCGGAACATATGTATTTTATCTACTATTTGGTGGACTTGTTAAAATTAAAAGTTTGTTTGGTGAGTGAATTAATATTATTAATTAATTATTTATTTTCACCAACAATCAGCTTTCAATCTATCTACAAACCAGTAGCTAGACTTTCCGTCCCTTTGTTTTTATTAGAATTTAAAAAATAATTGCTATATATGTATGTATATATGTATATGTCGGAGCCAACTTGCTTAAGCCGTTCAGCCATTCAATGAACAGGCTAACCATTTTACTAAACGGCGCCGCTCAACTCATTTCAGCTTCCGTTCGTGGTGATAACGCTATCAACTATGACAGTGGTTACTACTCTAGCCACGATCATAACGCCTGCGGTGATCGCCGGGATGCTCACAACTCAAGCTAATCAAATGAAGGTCATACTTCACAACAAGTTGATGGACATACAAGGTTCAAAAATGTTTTTTTTTTAATGTACCTCTATAATCTACATACTACTCATATCATAATAATATACTCCGCAAGATATAGCATTCCGGTCACGTGCGCAACACGTAGTGACGTCAATCGATGCTTAAGTAAGACCGAAATAAGTCATTTACAAATAGTTCGAAAGAGACGGATGACGATAACGTCATTACGTGTTTGCTCCCGGAATGCTAGATTTTGTTTATTTTTTTAATCATGCTACTACTCTAATCATGGGCGCACCCAGGGGGGGGGGGGGGGCAGGGGAGGGCAGCTGCCCCCCCTTGAAAATCTCGCAGAACATGTATGAACTCACCTAATTACTAATTAAAGTGGAAACGGGTTATGCTCTAACTTTTAAATAAACCGCGCAGTAGACACTGACAAAATACACGATGCAATAGGGAACTTGCATTAAAATTTTAATGACAAATTAGGTTAATGATTCACTTAAGAATATAGTAAAATGTACTACTGTGACAGGATTGTAAAATTTTAATTATTTAACTACCTATAAAACAGGGTCATATGCGGGTGTTTGCCCTACACACTACACTACATACATCTAAAGACTCATGTAGGTGTGTAGTGTAGTGTGCATGACAAAACAACCGCGAACGATCCGACCTAAAAAATCTGACTTGCACCCTCCTACGCCAGAAGCTGGGTACGCCCATGACTCTAATAGATTTTATAAAGAGGTAAAATAAATTTCTAAGTTTGTATCAACGGTACTTTGGCAACTTCTGGGACTACTGATGACCATTTTATTAAAATAGGAAAGCCCAAAATCGAGGCTAATTAATTAAGTTTATAAACAAGAAACATTGTTAAAAGAAAAACTAATAACCCGGCTGCAAAATGTTGTACGCTGTCACTTGCACTATCAAGACGATTCAAACGACACCTCACATGTCGAAATTAATCAAGCTGTTTAGGCTGTAGGGCGTGCCAAAGAAAACTCAACATACATATATACACACACACTCGAAAAACATAACCCTCCTTCCATAGTCTGGTAATAAATGAGGTCACTTTATTTCGCACTTGCTGCTCTGTTTTCAGATGTCACAAACAAAGAACTTATAAGGAGTTTCATCAACTATGTGGAAGCGCGACCTATGATTTACTTTGTCTACAACATGATTCCTCTAAACGCAGATCTCATCTGGATGATTGTCAACTTTTGTGTTACATATCTTATTGTCATTGTACAGTTAACTCACTTGGATTGATTGTTAAGACGCGGTCATAGCACGATTTTTAGCCTACACACACGTTTACGTAAGCCGCTTCGTTTAGCGATGAAAATCGTATATCATATTTGATGGTAAAATGAGATCGGCGCCTAGAATCACATTTTTTTTGCCGTTTTTATTGGAATTAATTCGGTGATTTCGTGTAACACCGGGCCTATGTAGTTATTTCCCTAGCTACAGTAATTTGTTTGATGATTTGTAAGCTTTTTTTATGTGTTTAGAATTTTCTGAATTGTTGAGCGTGTAGTTAAACCTGAAAGTAATAATTAAAATCTGTTTGTCAATGGAAACTTGTTTTGTTAATTTAAGTCGATTTTTCTCTCACTGAATTTCCTATTTTCGTTTTATGGACCCAGATTTATAACTTATTGAAGCAAAAAAACTCAACACGTTTTATAAACGACAAATGAAACATACATTAAGAAAAGAAACATTTTTTTGGTTACAACTTGGCCCCAACTGAGCATGATGTCAGCTGTACACAAAGGCCTTTCATAAAAAATTCAATGAAAATTAAATAAATATATACAACACTAAAACCAAATGCAATACAATATTTATACAATGCAATATTTATAAACAAGAAGAATTAAAACTGGCGACGAAGACCAATAATTCAAAACGTAGGTAGGTATGTATTTAAAAACAAATCATGAAGTACCACTGATGTTAAAAACGTCAGTGAGAGTCAAGATAAGCATAAAAGCCTAGCGAAGGTCTTCTGCTTCATTGATGTTTTATTTCGTTTAATATCGAAACTTTATTATTTTCCTAGTTATCTAATTACTAATTAATTTAATTTTGTTCTTGCCCGAATTCTAAAGTAGGGGTTTTATTTATCATTTATCACCTATATGACAGGTAGAACAGTACTCAGCTAATTTGATTACTTTGTAAGTACTATCGATACTTCAATATTGTTAGAATTCATTCCAATGGTATAGTTTACTTTAGGCTTTTGTTTTGATCAGATCGGTACGAATAATGTTTTTCTCTGATTAACATACATTTAAAATTACACAACTTGAAATAAATCGACATGAATCAGCCACCAAACATAAATTCGTTTCTGGAGAATTCACAAAATGAAGACGATCAATTCTCAAATTATGTTCTTTGGTTCTACAGATCCTTACATGTATTGTTTGGTCTAAATTTCGGGTTCTTCTACAATTCAAACAGGAAACTTTTAATCAAGTGGCTAGCAATTGTTCCTAGTTTTATTTTATGTGTTTTCTACATATTATTTTTATACTATGATAGTGATTCAACAGCAGATTTCTTTAGCGTATACTATTCTATAGAGCATTTGATTTACATCCTCATTCTTTTTAGACAAAAATACACCTTGAGCGACTATTTAGCTATGTTAAAAAGAATTAATGCAAAATTGAATTTAAGCAAGACAACTCCGAAGATAGTTTTTTTGCTACAATGACACTTTTAGCTATCACTGTTAAGGTTTGTTTGGCAATTAGTTGGGGTTTTATTAACCAAAAACATGGGCGTCCGACGACGACGACGACGGCGTTATTCTTCTTTTGGTTGTGTCAAGATTTGGTGTCACTTCCAAACTCGTTGGTGTTTTTCTCGATGTATCGTCGTTTAAAGATAGTCTTACATCAATTGGAGACAGCAAGTACAGGATTTATTTCTTACAACAATGTCTACAAGTCAATTGTCGACGCTACTGAAGCAATCAAAAGCGCGTTTGATCCACTAGTAAGTACTTAAAGGGTCTTTATTTATTTTGTAAATGCCTTATATGTAACTATTATTAGATACAAATACCCTGTAAGGGTGTCGCATTATAAAACGAAATTTGGACATTCAAGGCCCGGGTATTACACGAAATCAATAAAAACAAGTATTTTGTTTGCGCCTAGTTTGATATGAAGAATTATGATGGTCAGGTACAAAAAATACAGCTGGTAGAAGAAACAACCAACTTTAACCGAAGCACAATATTAAAACTCATTCTCATTTTGGAAAAAAAAATCACAAAAAACTATCGGAACTTAGTTCTCTAAATTTTCAGCGATTACAACACATTCTATTTTCGATTATTAAATAGCCAGATTAGTTCTCTAAAATTTAACCGAGTAGCTTATTCTAATTTGTGTTCTTATTACGATAAATACAAATAAAAACGGCAAAAAAATTTTTTTCGGCGCGTACGTATGTACGTGACTTAAGTACCTAAACGTGTGTGTGGGTAGAAAATCGTGGTACGATCGAGCCTTAAATCATACACAATACAAAACAATACAATAGCCATTTCGTCCGAATATTTTAGGTTTTAGCATATTTGCATAATTTCCTTTTTTTAATTTTAGATTATGTCCCTCAATTGGGTGCGTCTTCTGGCATAGGCCTCCTCCAATTGTCTCCATTGAGTTCTGTCATCTGCCACTCTCGTCCAGTATGGCCCCAGAGTCAGCCGAATGTCTCCCATCTACTTGTTGGACGTCCCTGTCTTCTTGTGCTGTCTCTTGGGTACCATAGCGTCACTAGCTTACTCCATTTGTTTAACAGCAACGCAGCACGTGCCCTGTCCAACCCCATTTTTGGTGATCAATACGAGTAAGAATGTCGGCAACTTTTGTTCTTTTTCTTATATCTGAATTTAATATTTTGTCTATTAGTTTAACTCCTAGCATGCTTCTCTCCATTGCTCGTTGACACTTCGCAAGTTTCATTCTATGGTTTTTGGTAAGGGACCAGATCTCACACCCATATGTTTTATATTAAACCATTTGTTATATACTAATAAAGTGTATACTACTGCTCTCTCTCTCCCTCTGCTTTGGAACATTGTACTATTAGAATAGTGCAATGTGAAAATGAATATTTTTTTTAAAACTAAAACTAATATTCCAAAACCACCCATATTTTCTTAAATTGTTGACGTAGAAGTATTCGAAACCACTCTTACATCAAGAGCAACAAAATCACTGTTCACCAGTGTCATCTTTAGCGAAATGGCGCATTTTTAAATTGGATAAATGGCTATGTCAACAATCAAAATTACCGAATATGGGACGACTAAAACCCACATGAGGTTTACCAAGTTGCAATGCATCCACAAAAAGTTACTGTTTGGTGCCGATTTTGGTCCGGCGGCGTCATCGGTCCGTACTTATTTGATAACGACGATGGCGAAGCCATCACCGTCAATGGCGAGCGCTACAAGTCAATGATAAACAATGATATGGACGCTCATTATCATTATCAAAAAATAATGATATGGACGCGGACGACATGTGGTTCCAGCAAGACGGCGCTGAGTGCGACACAGCGAACGACACGATGGACATTCTGATTGAACGGTCTGAGGGAAGGATTATCTCTCACAGAGGTGACGTGAATTGGCCACCAAGATCGCGCGATTTGACCCCGGTAGATTTTTTTTGTGGGGTTTCCCGAAGTCACCGAGTCTATCTATGCCAATAAAACGCAATTGACCGATGCCTTGAAATTCAACATATCGCTTAGATTCAAGCGGATTTATGAGTCATAGAAAAATGTACCTCTCGGATCCGTGTCACTCTGTTCGAAGCCGCGGCGAACATTTAAACGATGTCATATTCCATAATGGCATTAATAGGCCTTTAGAGCAAAAAAATATGTTTATTTCTCACACACAGCTTGATTTATTCAATTTCAACATCAGCCCGTCCTTGTTGAAAGACCCTTCTAAAATAAAAACTTGTTTGTTTATTAAAAATACAAAATAACTAGCTGTGCCCCGCGGTTTCACCCGTGGTTAAAAAGTATCCTATGTGCTATTCTAGACTATAATCTATCTCTGTGCCAAATTTCATCCAGATTTGTTCAGCCGGTCTGGCGTGAAAGAGTAACAAACATCCATCCATCCATTCTTACAAACTTTCGCATTTATAATATTAGTAGGATAGGATTTTTTACAATCTGTTACAAATTATTCTAAGTTTGCATTTAAGAAAAAAAAATCGAGTCCATTACAAAATTCTAAACGTAAAAACGTAAAATAACGTGTCTAGTTATTTTGTATGGAAATTCAATTTTTTTTACAACACCTGTTGTGACAGATTGTATAGGTTTAATGGAATCAATGTTTTTGTTTTCAGTTTATTTCAGTAATTTTGTTCAATGTTCCGGAAAATATATTCTATATCTACTACGTGGTGGCTTTTCCAACATTAGATTATTTTCCTCTGACTGAAGTGAGTAAATATTATGATCATACATACATACATACATATCGTCACGCCTTTCCCCCAAGGGGGCTGGCAGAGGTATAATACATCACCCACACTTCGTCGGACGATATTCAGTACCAAATGTGACAGGGGGCTAGCCTGCACCGGGCTCCACCGGGCTCCAGTCTTGTAACAGATGTAATACAATACGCACATACTCGTATGCTCACACAATGAATAAATTTTGGTGCGTGCCGTAGAATCACCAAAAGTAGTAATCATCAAAAGTAGTAACCATCAAAAGTAGTAATCATCAAAAGTAGTAATCATCAAAAGTAGTAATTTTAACTCTGTAGATTAACTCTTTTTAGCAACTCTCTTCGAACGAATGAGTCAATATTATTATGTAGTACAACAACAAAAAAAATATAGTAAAAAAGACGTTTTCCATTAGTTAAGGTTAAAAATAACGAACTAAGACAGCTAAGCTCTCGTGTATTTTTCGTTAGGTTGGTACAGAAGCTGCCGTAGTGTCAACTATCGCAGTGGCGGTCACGCTGACAGAGATCCTAATGCCTGCGCTGTTCGCTGGCTTGCTCACTACTCAGGCAAGCAAAATAAAAATCATACTTCATGACAAGTTGATGAAAATTTCAGGTTCGTAGCTCTTTTTGTAACTCTCTTAATAACTTATTGTTCCTATTATCTTCTCCAGTGACCAGAATCACAGACAGTGATCAGAAAGAAGTTTGGCACCCTCAGGAGCCAAACAAGGTCTATCATTCCAGGAGCCAACACGTGATGCCGTCACTCGTCATCGTCATCTGTCTGTTTCGAACTTACTGTAAGTGACCATATTTCGGTCTAGCATGAGCATCGACTGACGTCACTACATTTTTTTTTACAACAGACTAGGCATGCGTTTCCCTCCTTCCACTTGTATCCACAGCTAGGCTCCACATGTGGATCCACTGATACTTTTTTCTCCTCTTAAATCCACAGGTGGATCCATGGATACTTCGGTTTCCTCTTAAATCCACCGGTGGATTCATGGATACTAAAAGAAGTCTTCTTTTCCTTCCTTTTCGATCTACCAAGTGGATCCCAAAATATACCTGGTAGAGTATATCGAACCCCAGAATGGGGTGCCAAAACCTCGCTCATTGTTTCTCGTTACAAAAGTCATGAAATAGCGTGATCGAGATAGCACGCGCCAGAATAGGGCCTCGTTCTACCTAACTGTTATTAGGGCTGTTATTATCAAAACTGTTTTGTTTTCAGATCCTACAAATATAAAGCAAATATCAAATTTCATCGAGTATGTGGAAGCGCGTCCCATGAATTACTACGTCTATCAAATTATTCCTCTAAACGCGGATCTTCTCAGAATGGTTTTCAACTTCAGCGTTACTTATCTTATTGTCATGATACAGTTTACTCACTTGTATTGACTAGTAACTGACTTACGTAACTATGTATACTATGTTTTTCTTTTGGGAAGTTTAGCTTTCCTGAAGTTTTGAATTTTCTGAGCTAATTAGCGTGTCGTGAGATTTGAAAGTATCTGAATAAATAAGTTTATTTTAGTAATGAAGACTGGTATTGTTCATTATGGTTGATTTTTCTCTCTAAATTTTTTGCTTTTTTAGTTTCATTGATGTTTTACCTATTTCGCAACATGGGCATTAAAAAAAATATTTTTATTATCCCGAGTATTCATATGAGGCTTTATTTATAATTGACTAGCGATCCGCCCCAGCTTGCATGGTATCTATAAATTTTCTTTAAAAAAATATGTAACTGATGGTCAAAACCGCATCTGAAATGCGTGCAGTGTAGGAGGAGTTATTAGCGGCTATACAGACAATGGACAGACAGACTCGGAAAGTGACTTTGTATCACAATTGACTTGTGAGTAGACGATTTGATCGGGATCCCTGTCATATATGAGTCCCGAAATTTTCAAGATTAAATTAAATGAATCCCGGGATTTTCGGGATTGCTAGATTTTTTTAAATAAATCAATTAAAATGTGCGTGAAACAAAACGCACTTACCTTGATTTGACGTTTTGACAGCCATCTTGTTTACAAAGATTTCATTTGTTTTTGCTTACAATCGGTACCGGATTATGCGTAAAATAAAAGTGTGTAAAAATTCCCGCTTCACATCGTGTAAGTATTAATATTTCTTTGTTAATTGGTGATAATCAATGAAATTATTAAAAAACAACAACAATGTATTAACGTGTCTGAGTAAATATAGATGAGAAACAAGTGTTATTTTATGTAGCTCTAAGAGGTTATGGTAATGTCATACATAAACTTAAATGTTCATCAAAAGTATAATTTTGTTTGACCGCCTTTTTGAAGATTCAAAACTTAAATTTTGTACTCACATAAAAAAAAAATATTTTGATATGTTTCACCGTCTTTTTGTTACCACTTTCCATTACCAATACAGTCCCGGGACTATCCCGGGATCCCGAGATTAACTGAAGATAATCCCGAATCCAAATCCCGAATATCGGGATCAGAAAAATCGACCGGGATCGAATCCTCTACTTGTCAATTAAAGTCACCCAAGTCACTCAACTTGGGTGACTTTAATTACCATGTAGAGCTCATCAAAATTTCAGGTGTACGAGTACTTATCTAATTGATTACTATTCCTAAGTAAGCACCATTGATACTTCAATCTTGTTACAATTCATTTCGATATCATAGTTTACTCTAGACAGTTGTTTTGTTCAGATCGGTATTAAATATAATTTTCTCCTATTAAAATAAATTTAAAATTAAACAACTTAAAATAAAATGATCATGAATCATCCACCTAAAATAAATTCTTTTCTGGTGAATTCACAAAATGATCAAATATCAAATTCAGTACGTTTATTCTATAGATCCCTGCACGTAATATTTGGTCTAAACTTCGGATTCTTCGACAATTCGAAACAAAAACTTTTAATCAAGTGGCTTACAATGGTTCCTAGTTTTGTTGGGTGTGTTTTTTACATATTATTTTCATATTATTATTATGATCCAAAAGCGTTTTTTTTTAACATTTACTATTCTATAGAGCATTTGATTTACATCCTCATTCTTTTTAGACAAAAATACACTTTGTGCGACTATTTAGTTATGTTAAAAAGAATTAATGCAAAAGTACATTTAACAAGCAAGACACACTCTGAAGATAGTTTTTTTGCTACAATAACACTTTTAGCTATCACTGTTAAGGTTTGTTTGGGAATCTGTTGGAGTTTCGTCAACCAAAAATACGGGAGTCCTACGACGACATCCGTTGCGTTGTTTTTCTTATGGATATGTCAAGATATGGTGTTAGTTCCGAACTCGTTGGTGTTTTTCTCGATGTATCGTCGTTTAAGGGTACTCTTACGTCAATTGGAGACAGCAAGTACAGGATTTATTTCATACAACAATGTCTACAAGTTACTTGTAGACGCTACTGAGGCAGTCAAAAGCTCGTTTGATCTACTAGTAAGTACTAGTCGTAAGAAATTGTTTGTTGAAAAAATTGGTTGTCTGTAAAGTCGGTTTACTGACGATAGTTGAACGTGACAACGTGCTCACTCAAGTAGGAGAGAGACGGATGTCGAACGCTGCCGAACGCAAAAGCCGATTGTGCTTCTTTGTCGCTCGTTCCGCGCTCTCGCTTGCACTTCAAGCCTTACATGGAACGCCTCAGAGCGAGGTAACGCCGCATGAGTCATGTTTTTTTCGTGCGTGCAGCCGGCTCTATCGAATTATAAGACGTTGTCACGTCAAAAAATAATTATTTCACACAATCATGTTACAAATTGTTCTAAGTTTGCATTTGAGAAACAAAAACCGACTGCATTACAAAATTGATCACGTGGCTAGTTATTTTGTATGGAGACGCGATTTTTTTATACACATGTTGTGACAGATTGTATTGGCTAATCAATGTTTTTATTTTCAGTACATTTCAGTAATTTTGTTCAATGTTCCGGAAAATATGATCTATATCTACAGCGTGGTGGCCTTTCCAACATCAAATTATTTTCCTCTGATTGAAGTTAGTATGACCACCAAAACTAGTAGATTAACTCTATCTTTACCCGACTGCGCAAGAAAGAAGGTTACGTTTTTCGAGTGTATGTATGTGGATATGTATTTATGTATGAGGTGTCTTTGGCACGGCCTACAGTCTAAAGAGTTGGATGGATTTCATGTGAGCTGTCATTTGAATCGTCTTAATAGTGGAAGTGACATAGGATACAATATTTAGTAGCCGGGTTTTTTGTTTTTCTATTAATAATGTTACTTGTTAGCAATGCTATTCGAACAAATGAGCCAAAATAATTACGTAGTACTCAATGCCAAAAAAAAAGAATGGTAGCAAGGGTGCTTTTAGTAGTAAAGGTTAAAAGTTACGCAATAAAGAAGAAAAACTCCCATGTGTTAGCAACACTTATAACAAATGCAGTCTATGCTCTGCTGTGTGACGTTTTGCGAGCGAACTGTCAAAGGAATGCCAGTGGGGTAGCGCCTGAGTCGCCCGCCCCGCCAACCGGCACCATGCGCTGGAGCACGGAAGAGAAGGATCTCGTATTGTTTTTTCTTTGGCGTCTTTCTGTAGTATTGATCTGAGTGTCCATTTGATTCATACTGAAATTACCTACATATCGTACATGGTTTGGATTATTAGAAGTATTCGTTGTTTACATTTACATTGAAGTGGTTTTGAATACCGTCCCTTCATAAATAGTTTACACATGTATTTTTATTTTTAGGTTGGTACAGAACCTATAATTATATCAACTGTTATAGTGGCTATTTCGCTGACTGAAGTACTGATGCCTGCGCTGTTCGCTGGCTTGCTCACAACTCAGGCAAGCAAAATAAAAATCAAACTTCATGACAAGTTGATGAAAATTTCAGGTACGAAACTGTTTTTTCAACTATAAAAATAACAAATTGTTCCTATCGTCTTCTCTAGTAATTTGTTTAGCAGTGAGCGTCGTGACGTGTCCGTTTTCTTTGTGTTCTTCGGCGGGTTGACACCCCATTCTGGCTCGTGCGATATTACCTCGCTCTCTATTTCTGGTTTAAAAAGTCATGAAACAGAGTGATCGAGATAGCACGCGCCAGAATAGGGCTTCGTTCTATTAGACCTAAAAGTTCTTAGGGCTGTTGTTATGAAACTGTTTTGTTTTCAGATCCCACAGCTATAAAGCATATTTCAAATTTCATCGAGTATGTGGAAGCGCGTCCCATGAATTTCTATGTCTATCAAATTATTCCTCTAAACGCGGATCTTCTCGGAATGATTTTCAACTTTAGCGTTACGTATCTTATTGTTATAATACAGTTTACTCACTTGTATTGACTAGTAACTCGCGTACGTAACTATACAGGGTGTTACAAAAACCCTGTTATATCCACGAGGTGAGCATCCAGTATGACTGGAGAATGCAATTATGCTAGTTTTCATTAAATATTGATAAAAAAATTAAGCACCCATCGCGCTCCGCCCTCCTAAAAGCGTGAACGCAGACCCTAATCGCGTCGGTTTTATTTGTAAACTATTCTCTTCGTGCCGCTACTTTCTTAGAATAAAAGCCGACATTATGATACAGATTTGTTAACATTCTTGTCAAATTTCATTCTTTTCTTGCGTTCTTAAACCGATCATAACCCTTGCTATTTTTAACGTGCATTTTTGGTAATTTTGCATGAATACTTAGAAGTGCGTGTTGCCCTTTGATTATATTTGATCAGGGTTTTTGTAACATGCTGTAAATAGGTATATTGTTTCGTTTGGTATCTTTTGCTTTCTTGAAGTGTGGAATATTTTAAACTAATTAGCGTGTAGTAAAATTTGAAAGAAATAAATAAGATTCGTTTATATACGGAAGCTTGTTTTATTCATTCATGTTGATTTTTCTCACAAAATTTTCTGTTTTTTCGCTTAATTGATGTTAAACATATTTTACAAAATACGTAATTTCATAATTTGAACTTGTTTTTCCTTCCTAGTATTAATTTATCATTTACTATAACGGCCCTCCCCGGCTTCGCACGGTACCTAAACTTCTGTGAAAAATTATCTAACTGATGGTCAAAACCGCATCTGAAAACAGCCTCCTAAACAGTTTTGTGTGACTAAAGAAAAATCATCAAATCTAGTGATGCACAGTTTGGGCCCTCACTGAATGGCAAAAAAAAAAATACAACAAATTGCCTAATAAATTTAAAGACGTCAAAAAGTACGTTATTCCTCCTTCCTCCTTCATTAGAAATTTAAAATCCTTTTTGACAACGAAATGCTACTTAATCTTGACGAATTCCTTGCAAATAATTTGGATGACATAGAATAAATCGTTCCGTACAAATTGTTGACATGTTCGGATTTACAAAGCAGCAGATGTAGCCCCTAACTAGTAAATGTTGAATAGCCTCAGAGTAGTTATGCAGTGCTTTGTCTTTTTCGATCAAGATAAAACCTAAAACGAAGATAACATAAAACAAAGATAACAACAATACGCAGTCCCCTTAGCAATGAACGTTGTACAGCCTCGAAATAATTGTACAGTGTTTTTTCTTTGTTTGTCATCTGTTACATGACTGGAGCCCGTTGTATGGAGACAGGCTCTCCCCCTGTCACATTTGAGACTGAATATCATCCGGCGAAGTGTGGGTGTTGTATTAAACCTGTCAGCCCCCTCGGGGGAAAGACGTGGCGACATGTTAGTTACGTGGCGACATGCCGACTGCCTCGGTGGCTCAGTGGGTAGTGAACCTGCTTTCTGAGCGTGGGGGCGTGGGTTTGATTCCCAAATTCCCAGATTCCCAAACATTCATTTGATGAACATTTGTTTGTTTTATGTGTGGGTGTTAATATCTATTTATGTACGTATTTAAAAATAAATGTGTACGTCTATCAGTCTCTGGCAGCCATAGTTCAAGCTTTGCTTAGTTTGGGGTCAAACGACCGTGTGTGAAAAATGTCCCGAGTTACCAAATCAAATAAATTTATTTCGACTAATTTTTCAAGTCATATCTTAGTAATTTAAAAAATATATAAAATCAATTATGTTCTGTCTTTATCGATCAAGTTTAAAAATTCTAAAGAAAGAAAGAGACAAAACACTGTGACATTCCGAAGCTTTACAACTTTTAATTCTAAGGGGCCACATGTATTCCTATTAACTATTCCCAGGCTATATATCCAACGTTTATCAGTAAGAGGGTAAGAAAACACTGAATGGCTATAATATGAAATCGATACTTAGTTGTCAGTTTTCAATTACCGCCCTCCGCCTCGCTGGCTTTGAACTTGTTGAAGTTTCTCTACCAACTTATCTCACAGTTGCAGTAAACTGTTCGCCGTCTGATGCTCTTGTACGCTTTTATATAATATAACTATATATCATGTCTCGATCAAATGCAGTTTATTCAAAAATATATTCTAACGTTTCTGATATAAGGGGTGTTATTCCGTTAGCGTGTTTATTTATTAGCAATGTAATTACCTCTTTAATGTAATTAATTTTCGTCTTCTTGGTTTCGGGACGTTACGGGCCTTAAGCCTATTGTGGGACCGCAAGTGTATCTGGGAATTGTGTTTTTTTAGGGATTTCTAATTTTTTTTTGTTAAAATGTAAATAATTCGTATTTTTGGAAGTCAATTATAAAAAAAATGGTATTGCCATTCTGCTAGCGCCAATTTACTGGCATCATTAAAGCGAGCAGAAGAGCACATTACCACCAGTATCATGCTTACACAATAAGGCCTCTCTACTAATGTACCTACATAAATCAAGAGACCAATGTTCTGAAGTAAAATATTAAATGCTTATGATACTGATAGAAGCGATGACAGCCTAGTTGGAGAAGGCCCGCCTCTCAAGCCAGAGGGAGCGGGTTTAAACCCAGCCGACGGGACGCACCAATTTGTTCATTGTGTGAACATATGTGCGTATTGTATGTCATCTGCATGATTGGAGCCCGGTGTATAGCGACAGGCTCGCCCCCTCTCACATTTGGGACTGAATATCGTCCGGCGTAGTGTGGGTGTTGTATTACACCTCTGCCAGCCCCTTCGGGGGAAAGGCGTGAAGATATGTTATGATACTGATGACGTCAACAGTTGGTGTATCCCTAATAGTTATAATCTCAAGTCTAGAGGGCTATTCCTACGCGTGAGATGAGATGAGATTTTATCTTGGTCACTCTCACACCTATGATGTTTCAAACGAGAGCAACAAAGACGAAAAAAGGTGAGATGAAAATCTCCGAATAGGGCCCCTATATAGAGAGAATCGGTTTCTCTTAGGCGACTCCATCGTAGGCCTCATCATTGCGGTCAGGTGGCGGCCAAACTCAAGCCTATTATAGAATTTCAGCGACCCTCCTAACTTAGTCGGAGTTTTATAAGCAGGAGTTCCAGGGTTCGATTCCCAGCCGGGTAGATGCTTGAATGAAGAATTTAAGTTTTCTATTCTGGGTCTGAGTGTTAGCTGGCCATGTCTGTGTGTTTCATGAAATCTCCGACACAGGGAATCGTAATGGGGAGCTATGAGTTTGAAACGTTATTTATTTAAATAATACATTTATAATTTAAAAATCGCCTGAAACCGATTTCCATCAAACATAGCTAAGAACACTCCCGACTAATTCACCTTAAAACAAAAAAAAAAACGAAATCAAAATCGGTTCATCCTTTCGGGAGGTACGGTGCCACAGCCACACACACACACACACACACACACACACAGAAAGAGAGAGCGACGCCAAACTTATAACACCCCGTCATTTTTGCGTTGGGGGTTAAAAACATCCTCTAAGATGAAATGAAACTGTTGACGATATAGCGTACCTCGAGCATACATGCTGACGTCACGCAGCAGCGCCTCGTACGACTCCTTCTCGTTGCCGTCCAGCTCGCGAACCGCCTTCAGCACGCCTTCCTTCCTCAGGCCCCACTCTAAGCTCTTACCTGCAAAAGTTACAAGCATTATATGTACAGAACACTTTAGACGTAGTCAAGATTAAAGGGATGTTAAAGAAGTCTCACTGAGGATGTGTGTGAGCTGAAGACCTCGTGATTCCCATATCTCCGCTATTTCGAAATAAAATCCAAAAAATAAAACGACAAAAAAAAATGGAGTCAACTGGGGCAAATGCGTCTGTGGGGCAATTGCGTCTTTTGAGAAAATTACTGACAAACCCTTTACAAATTAGGCGCCACCTACATCTATATTCTATCTTTAGTTGCAATAATCTGTACAAGATGGCGTTAGTTCCCTAATTTGTGAAGGGTTTGTCAGTAATTCTCGAAAGACGCATTTGCCCCAGTTGACCCTAGTTACCGAACCTGCTCACAAAATTTCACGGTTGAGAAATCCGGACATCCGAGCGATCCGAAAAGAGAGCGATGGCTGGCACATGCGTCATACTCGTGATCGGGTTCTGCTTGCGGGTCGCTGGTCTGATCGTGGTGTACTCACAATATAATAAGTACATTTAATAACCTTTAACCTAACCTTAGATTAAGACTTAATTACTAACCCCCCTCTATTTGTTAATAAAGGTCACAGTCCCTGGAGTGACTGGAGGACGTACCTACGTGGAGTGTAATTTTTTATATTAAAAAAAAAGCAAAAGCAACCGATAACGTTCTTAATTTTATGTTTCCTTAGGTATCTTCAATTAGTTGTGGGTACTCGCGCAGCTAATTTAATTATTAATCTGTGCCATTATTGTACACCTGCTTTTGTGTTATTACAGCGCCTATTCCCAAATCTCACTTGGCTAAATAGAATTACTAAATCTCGAGAGGTTAATTCAATTTCTATGCGCAAATTGGCACTTTAGTATCAGATAATTGGACCTTTGTTAAAATGGACTACAGCTAAGTGAAGTCGGAAAACGAAACCAGGAAAACAACCAGCGTAATTGTAGATACCTTTATATTTATGTTTAACCCCCAACGCAAAAACGACGAAGTGTTGTAAGTTTGACGTGTGTGTGTGTGTGTGTGTGTGTGTGTGTGTGTGTTGTGTGTGTGTGTGTGTGTGTGTGTGTGTGTGTGTGTGTGTGTGTGTATAACATCGTAGCTTCCGAACGGATGAATCGATTTTGATTTTGTTTCTTTTTGTTTTAAAGGTAAATTAGTCGAGAGTGTTCTTAACTGTTTGGTGATAAAAATCCGTGTTGATGAAAACCGGTGTCGGGGAGTTATTTTTTATTTTTAATTAAACTTGTTATAATATGTGTGTACTGTACATAGTCGATATCCATCCGAAAGTAATTCTATCTGTCTGTTTGTAGGCTTTTCACGGCTATACGGCTGAACGGATCTTGATCTAATTTGATAATTAGTTACAGTCTTATCGAGGAAGGTTTATGGATACTACTTTCTGAATAAACGCGAACGATGTCGCGGGTAGCAGCTAGTAACTGTTTCTTTCAAGTTTACATTCTATTAAAACGGTCATGCTATTACATGACCGCGCTGTTTCACCAAAGCTTGTGAAATATAACTCACCTTGTCCAGAATATTTCTAAAAGCAAATGAATATTTATTTTCCTCTCTCGTGTGTTTCAGCTATTCTATTTGTATCAATACAAAACAAGTTTGTTTTATTAAAGTTGGTAAACAGTCCTATATTGTTTCACGAATTGTTTGAAATACTCATCAATCAGGCGAGCACCAGCTCCGTCGTATTAGAATTGATATTAGAAACACATTCTCTGAAAGGTCGATTGAATTATTTTATCAAAAACTCATTATTTACGACTTAAGTTTAGGTATATGCTTTCGACAGGTAAGCTTTATATAATAAAGGAGTTTTATTAGCTTTTGTTAGACATAAAAGCGGCTAAATTGTATTAATATCTGAATAAAGACGCCATTAACTAAATCCAAAAAGAAAAATACAAGATTTATTTAACTACGTACGAGTACATACAGTCATACATGTAAGTCAATGTAACTAATATTATACTCGTAAAACGTAAGAGGTTGTAAGAATAGGAGTTTGTAGTATGTGCGAAACAGTGATGAATACTGACCAAAAGCGAGCGATAACCAGTCAAAAGGGTCGAGAAAGCGAAGTGCACTAATCGAAACTGCTCTAGTATTCGTAGTTCGAACACGGACATCAACACACGCGACAGCTGTCAATTGTTAAAACTGACTAACAATGAGCGAAAACAAGTCAGACTTTTCAAGCTGTAGAGAGTGTAGGGAGGGACGTGCACATGCAAGTCAGTACAAAGTTAATACTGACCAACAGTGAGTGAGAACAAGTCTGACTTGTCCAGCAGTAGAGCGACGTGCACCCACCCGACCCGCTCGAACATACTCGTAAACACTCGTGGCAGCCGGCAATTGTAGTATGACATACAAATCAGTGAAAGGTAAGTACGACCAAAAGTGAGCGAGAACTAGTGAGACTTGTCAAGCAGTAGAGCTTAGTGCCAAACCGCTCAAACATGCTCGTAAACACATGCAGCAGCCGTCATTTGTAGAAAATGCAACAGTAAAAAGTTAATACTGACCAACAGTGAGCGAGAACAAGTCAGACTTGTCGAGCAGCAGAGCGACGTGCGCCCACCCGAACCGCTCGAAGACGCTCGTGAACACGCGCGGCAGCCGACACTGGCAGTACGACATGCGAGTCAACGTCGGGTATTTCCCCTTGTCATTGAACAACGTTTGAGGCTGAAACAAATGAGAATGTTAGAACTTTTATAACCTTATCTTATTTGTAGTTGAAGATCATACAATAATAGGATTAGTCTTACCCTAGTTCCTTTTCGTAGGTTTCTCAGCCTGTGCATTCGACTGAGCACACTGGCAGGTGCCGCTAGCTCTCCTTCTGAAGGAGGCTGCAACAAAAACAAATTAGGTTAAAACCTATTACTATAAACTAAGAGAGACCTACTGTATTGGAAGTCCGTAGGAGAGACATTTAAGCTATAACATTTTTTTTTTTTTTAAATATATAATTAGTGGCTTCTGCCCCTTACGGTTTTGGGGCAATTTTGCCATCAACAGTGAGGGTGGTGATAGTATTTGATATGAAAAGAAATTAAGAGAAATAATCCTGGTAGGGCAGATGGTACTGTAGAAGAAATGAAAGGAAAAAGAAAGAAAACTAAAGACGGATGTTATTGGACTGAATGATATTAGAAAGCTAATAAAAAAAATTTTTTGTTTGGGAATGAGAGTAGAGAAGAAATGTGTATTGGAAGCGGAACTTTACACTTAGTGATGTTAGAATAAAGGGATGATTTACAACGAAGAGGGCAGCTTAAAAATATATGATTCACTGAACCAATATTCAAACCACAAGAGCAAATTGGAGAGTCTGCAATTTTGAATTTAAATAATTGAACAGGACTACAAACATGACCTAGTCTTAAACGAATTAATACTGATGTAACAAATTTAGGAAAAGAACGATATTTAAAAAACCACGGCCGAGAGACAACAAGTGACTGAATAGATGAATATTTATATTTATACACTTCCTATAACATACTTATAAGACGTTTATAAATAAGACCATCAGACATTATTATTTCAAGGTTGACAATAAAAATTTTGCATAGAACCTTGTGCTATTCAATGTTTTGAAAATCTGAAGCGAGAAAACTGTATTATCTCTAACGATGTATTTTGTATTAATTACTCATTCCGTTTTCGTCAGCTGAATGTGAGCATTACGAATTAATTTAAATGTCATGAATTTTGAACTGAGCCCGAGCGTAAGAAAATAGCGTGGAAGTTTATTGCAAGCGCCGCTTTTTACGGGCACACCTTTTTCATGTCTAATTCGTAAATGGTCCCTTTTGTGTCACAACCGTAATAAAATAATTTTCAGCGTGTCGAGGAAGAAGCAGGAAGTCATTATACGGTAAGAAAAGAAAAATGAAAGTAATTATTTAGCGTTTCTTAGACGTGCAACCCACTTTGACTAGCCTGAGGGAATGTTATGTATTTTACTGGAGGCAGGATATGAACTTGTAATTTAACGAGTAAACGCTTTCATTGCTTTTTATCCGACTGCGTGCACGTTACACGTTCTCAAAAATTGTCGTTTTCGGAAGTTGTCACTCTAGGAAGTTGTCGTTGTCACCCTGAGGGGCAAGAAGGAGGTTTATGTTTTTAAACGGAAAAATATTTAAGTAGGTATAGTCATGACGTGATACACATCGAATTTGTCTACCTAATCCCCCTTACTAATAAACGTTGTGTAGCCTCAGATTAGTTACTCAGTGTTTTGTCTATTATTTGTTTGTGTACTATAGTTATATTATTTTAAGATCTTTGTAACACAGTTAAACAAAAAACGATTCTGATTCTGTCTTTACTTCTTTTAAAATTTTAATTCCTCGAAAAAGGCAAAAAACTAAATAACTATTCAGAGGCTAAACAATGTTTATTAGAAGGGGGAATGTGTTTTAGCACTCCATTAGTTCCTAGCTATAATGATGCTGTATTTAATACTAGCTGCGCCCCGCGGTTAAAACGTATCCTATGTGTTATTCTAGACTATAACCTATCTCTGTTCCAAATTTTATCCAGATCCGTTCAGCCGTTCTGGCGTGAAAGAGTTACAAACATCCATCCATCCATTCATCCATTCTTACAAACTTTCGCGTTTATAATATTAGTAGGATAGGATTAGAGCCACTCGGGACCCGACCCTCACCGCCGCGTCTCTTTCGGTTAGGTAGTCTTTATTGAACTTCTATGGATATGCGCTTACTACATCAACTCTGGTACGCCTCGGCGTAAGCTGTCAACGCGCGAACAGTGAATGGCCCACTCGGTGACCACCCGCCGCCCGCGAGTGATTCACGCGAGAACCAGTGGCAATCGCTGACAGACTACTTGAAAATTCGTAGGCCACGCGACGTTCACCACGTTGTTGACCACGCGAGGTTCACTGGTTGACCACGCGGTGTCCACCCGTGGACCACCCGTTGACAACGAGTCAAGGCGGTCCCGAGTGGTATCAATGAGTGATAACCTTTATCCGTAAAGTATTGAAGTTTTTGGAGCAACTTTAGAGTAAGTAGGCAGTAACTTAACAAAGTCTTTAGTTTTCTTTTTGAGTTTAAAATATTTGAAAACAAACTTAAAAAAAAACACGAGTAACTTGCTATTCCAAAATTTAATACAGTATACAGTAAAGAAAATCGTACAATAAAATAAGAAAACCGTCGGTTATTCTAAATTTTCCGATATTGGTATTCCAACAAACATTATCTGTCGCCTGATAATAAACCTACTACATAAAAGATATCATGTATGTGTTAGGCAATATTGATACGGTTCATTGTATCCAAATCACAGAGCTTATGGCGCGGTAGATCAACTACGTACACGACAAAATGATAGAAAAAAAACAAGTAGTAGCACTTCAGTTTATTCTAACAAACTGGTAACGTCGAGGGGTCTACCATGACATCTCATTGCCATGCAGTTGACGTTTTGTTTTTGAAGCTGCGCGACCATGGACTTTATTTCGTGGCGATACGATTCGCGGTCGCGCAGAGTTGACAACAAAACGAAACTAAGATGGCAATAAGTAGTATGCCCCATTTAGAGTTGGTCTAAAACTTATACAACTTTAACGTTAAGTTGTGAAACCAAACTTTTACAATTAGTTTGAGGATTTGATGTTAAATATCGAGAGCTCGAGTCGAAGAGAACTGATGTGGATTTAAGGGCGCTACTGTGCTTTTAACCCTTTATTTTGCTCAACAAGAATTTGTTTTATAGTTTTGTTCGAAACGTCGGTTCGCTTTGTTTTGTTTCGCTACGATAGTTCTCTTTCTGAAGACTATGAAAATGGTTAATTGGTTTTACATCACTATTTCGGGCAAAGAGCGTATAGCTACAATATCAAAGTACTGAACCATGTATTTCAGTAGTTTGTTTGAATTTGAGTGAAAATATAACTTACTACCTACATGATAAGATCCCGAATACGAAAATAATTTCAAGTAAAATCTTGTTTTATTTTATGATATGATATCTCATGATGTTTTCTAGAGTTGAGCTACTGAACGATCGTGTTCAAGGCCAGCCGACAGGTAAATATTAAACGAGAGCTTGAGACGAGGGTAATCTGATTTTCTCGAGGAAAAAGCGTCGCCTCGTAGTAATATAGTGTAGTGAAGGATAAAGGGAACTTGTGGTGAACAGTGGCAGCGCTGAGGGACGGTTTGTTATTGTGCCCGCCCTCAATTAATGTACAAACACACGTTCTCTGATTTACGGGGTCTTATATTACTTACGCTTAAGGTTTTTAACCTTTGACGCAATCTGTAGTGACACGGAGACACGGAGGCATGTTAGTCCTACTTCTTACTTCACATTAATATTATAAATGCGAAAATTTGGATGGATGTATGCATGTGTGTTTGTTACTCTATCACGCCAGAACGGTTAAACGGATCGGGATGAAATTTAGCTCAGAGATGAATTATTATTGTCTGGAATAGCACATAGGCTACTTTTTATTCGCGGGTAATACCGCGAGGCGCAATTAGTATATTCTAAAGGCGAAAGTTTATGTGTGTTGTTTGTTACTCCTTCACATTCAAACGGATCGACGGATTTTTATGAAATTTGGTATGGAGGTAGAGCTCATTTCTGATCACGGATAACAGCAAATATATTTAATGTGTATGATGTATGATGAGGGTAGTAAAACTTTCAATGGCTATTATAGGAAAGGATTTCTATCGGCAAATCCTTTCTGTAGCCCTATTAGGAATAGCCATGGAATAGCCCGACTGATGGCTGGATCTGTTCATTAACAGTTAAATAAGTTTAAAAAAACAAGTTTCAAACTTTACTAAGTATAAATAGTTAACAGCGTTGATAGATAGACAAAGAAAAAGCTTCAGTTTATTTAACCAACCAACAAGCATAAGTCCATAATGTCCAAACTTAAGAGGGCCGCGACGCTCTGAAATTTCCATACAAACGCGCTTCTCAAATTTCTTGAAAACCATTTGTCAGATTATGATGAAATTTATCCTGTACAATTATATTAACTATATCTCCGCCCCTATGTTCTTGGTTTTTTAAAAAAACGTTCTCAAGCGAAAATAGAGCTAAGAAAAAATTCCGCATTTGTTATGGGTCATTTTTGACTGATTTATTCAATAGATAGACAAAGCAAATCAAAATCCCTTTAAATAGGGAGGTTGTCTACATCATTAGCTTTTAAATGAATCCATAATACAAGGGACATTCTTAGTTATTTAAGAATGATTAGAGAAGTGCAAAAGTCATTAAAAAAAAAAAAATTCCACTTTGTCACTCTGTAGGTAACTTTAAAGGCTCGTCAGTATCTTTACTTGCTCTCTTCGCTCGTCATCTTCTAGACGAAATGGTTATGGAAAACCTTAAGCCAATGCGAAGTTAGTCTAAAGTGGTCGCCGGACTCTTAAAGTATCTGCATGATCACATATTTATCTGTCGCAGCAATGTACGACGCAAAACACCCCGTACCTACTACCGACCACTCATTTATTTAAAAACCGAAGCTCATTCCGGCGACCCGTCGATGTATAAGGGTTAGTCCTCACGATAAACTTGCCCCATTACGCTTCAATCCAATCCTATCCGGACACGATCTATCTACGAAGACATCGGAATGAAACCCAGGCCAAAATAACACGCAATTTGACTATAAGGTGTGGGTGTGAAGGGCCGTAGATACTGTCTCCAAGGAATTTATTTTTTTACCTCAAATACATTTGACCGACAAATGCTCTGATATTTTTGGGTCTGCAAAAATATACGCAGGGAAAGGCTTGAAAGGCCCGGGTGGCTCCCCACAAGCCAGGGGCCTGAGACGGGGTGTAGCCCCCAACCTACATACCGTCTGGGTTGCGGCAAGCCTGGCAAGCCAAGTCCGAGGGGGGCCCGCGCCGGCTGGGGCCCGGCTGGCAAATGCTACCTTGACTATATGGCCAGTCGGACCCTGCGCATCACTACAGTGCTTATGTAGCAGATGATGAAGTTCACAATCAACAAGTTAGTGTATATAATTGGTATTAGCCTCATAATTTTATAGATAAGCATTACATGGTAATGTCAAATCGTTTCATTAAACATTCAAAGTAATTTTTATACATTAAAATTAAACCCAGGCTAAAAGTTTAAGGAGGAGCTAAGAGTTTTCAAGCACTAACATAGAAACCTTATGTTATATAAGTTACTGCAACTAAGAAACACCGCGTAAAACTTTCCACTAAATGAGATTGCGAAGTCTGCGCAAAGTTATATGAAAAGGTTTAAACCTATGTACGATTACGATCTATCATGATACACCTCAAGAGTACATTTGTCTGAAAGGAGCATCCCGCCACGTGTTGACATAAAGGGCAGGACTCGCCTCATTACACTTCAATCCAATACTATTACGCGTCAATGCCAAGTTCGCGTGGACATTGAGGCTTTCAACTTGATCACGTACCCTTGACTTGATGTCTTGTCTTGATGGGTAACACTGATGCGTAGGTAAACTATTTCAGAGGTCCGATAGAACAAACTATCGAATTTCGAATGCTTCAGTGCATGATCCAACAAAACAAGGTCTAGCATTCAGCAGACACATCATGACGTCATCGTCATCCGTCTCTTTCGAACCTGTTGTAAATTACTTATTTCGGTCTTGCTTAAGCATCGATTGACGTCACCACGTGTCGCTGAATGCTATACCTGGCGGAGTATATTATTATACCATGCTTCAGTGTATCTATTGAAGTCTATTAGATTTAAGTCTGTAAGGAGAATCATAAGGTTCCAAATATTGCATGTGGTTGGTTTACTGTCGTTTTGTTACGCTAGCAACATTAATAATGCGACTGTTATGACCGTTTAGGTGCTTTCAAAAGGTACCACGCGACTGTTTTATGAATTAAAGTCTTGTAAATAAATAATTACGTGCAAAGTTTAAGCTAACGAGTAACCAAGAGTAGCCGATCGTTGCGCTAATGCTTTATAGAAATATACCTACCAGTTATCAAAACTATAAACAAGTGCGGCCCGCCACTACCTCATTTGGCTACAATGTGGCCCTTGGCTGCCAAAAGGTTGCTGTCCGCTGCTCTAGAGACTATTATCACAGAACATAACATAAAATACCAGTTACCCCCCAACCAATCGGGGCTTCCTCACCCCGCCACCGATTCAGAGCTGTCGAGGAGCTGCGACGACGCAGCGTAACGGTTGTATTTTAAAGTTGACGTTCGTTACTGGTCGATGCCTACGGTAGACTTGACATCGATACACGGCTGACACGGCACACTTCATGATTGTTTATATGCGAGCATGTATACAAGAACAATATTTATTATTGAATCGGAATTATCATTTATAATGTGAACATGGAATGATACGTTTGTAAGTGCAGTTATCTATTATTGTATTGGTAATGAAATAAATGTGAGGTAAGTTATGAATTACCTACTCGGCTATGTGTTGGATACTAGAATATTCCTTTAAACTATGTGATTGATCGAGTTGGAGTGTTGTGATTGTGAATGTGTCTGTAGGTACTTATGCAAAACGTAAATATACCAAATCTATAGTAATTAGTAAAGTCTATACTAATAAATAACATCAGTATCAAAAGCTTCGTATTTCTAGTCAGTACAATAATTCTTTATACGCTGACAACCCTTACTTCACACACACACAAATGCGCGTGTACAAAAACGACACGTGTGTATAGTGCGTAATAGGTAGCGGCTTTTGTAAAGAGGTTTGGTCGAGTGTCCGGGGTATGTATTATTTTAAACAGAAAACATCAAACTTCGTAGATTCAAGTGTTACGCACGCCTATTCTCTTTACGAGTTTCAATTTATCACATACCAGACTATCTAAAGTTTCACTTGGGTTTTATTTTCAACTCAAGGTAACAGGTAATAAAAGCTACGTTCAAAAACATTCTACATGTGCGCGAACTTTGTTGCACATTCTAAAATAGCGGTTACATAAATAGTTGGATCGCCTTGGCTACTGAAGGTCTATTATGTAGATACAAGGCGAGTACATTGATACCTATTTAGACTTCTATAATGAACTAGCATATATAACAAACCGTACATCAGATGATTGGATTACTACAAGTAATCCCAGTCAAGTCACATCCCAGCCGCTGTGAGTGCCCATGCACGTACAAATTTATCTAACTTGGAAGTCTGAACTACAAATTGAAACGCAATTTGTGAGATTGTAGCGAATTCAATTACAATCGGTACTACTAGTAAATATGAATAAATTTCTTATCGCACCTATTCAAAAAGAGCTAGTTTATTCTTCGTAAATAGGGTCCCAACCCAAATAGCTTTTAAATCTCAAGAAGTCTAAATCATCTTTCCTTCCTAGAGAGGAAAAGTGATTTAAAGAAACACACTCGCCTTAAAATAGTCGTTCGCTCCCGAGATAAACAATCTACTATTTAATATTGCGTATTTTATGTAATTAATATATTTCAACCATCAAAACTGTTAAATAATTATAATAATAAATTCGGGACATTTTCACACATGGTCCCCTGACCCCAAACTAAGCAAAGCTTGTACTATGGCTGCCTGAGACTGATATATATACATATGTGTTTTTAAACGCATACATAAATAGATATTAACACTCAGACATAGAACCAACACAAATGTTCATCACATAAATGTTTGCCCTAGGTGGAAATCGAAACCACGCCCCTAAGTTCAGCAAGCAGGTTTACTACCAACTGAGCCACCGAGGCGGTCAAAAACGTATTCAAAGAAACTAATTGAGACAATTTTGTTCTGACACAGCTGAATGAAAATTAATCAGGAGAGCCATTAAAATATCGACGTCGATGTAAGATTCCCCCTCGAAAAAATAGCCTCACCATTGTAATCCGTTTCGATGAGACTTCGAAGCCAAGATAATTTAACTAGAAGATCGGGCATGTAGCGAAAAATACAAATAAACCAAATACCCTTCACGGCGATGGATGTAGACGAGGTAATAAATCGCTCTAATGCTTTTTTGCGGTCAAAACTATGGCCCAAAATGCGTACATATTTTACCGCTTTAGGCTCTTCTCATCAATTTAATTATCATTGGCTTGGTAATATGTACAAGAGACGAATATTATTACGTTTGATTAACCCGATTGATTGTATCTGCGCTCACGGCAGAATTGACGCGTATTATATCCGTGGGAAGAAACTAAGACTGCCTCGGTGGCTCAATCGGTAGTGAACCTGCCTTCTGAACTTATGAAGTTGCTGAGTTCTATTCCCAACTAGGGCAAACATTCTATGTCTGGGTGTTAATTATCTATTTAAGTATGTATTTTAAAATTTATTATGCATGTATTTCAGTCTCTGGCCGCCATAGCTTAAAAAAAAATAATAGCTTATAAAAGCTTTGCTTAGTTTGGGGTCAGACGACCGCGATTGCAATTATCCCGAATATTATTTTATATGGATTATTTATTCTATTTATGTAAGATCTGTCTAGTGCTTGTATGGTCTGTTTTTGGAAGGCTGTAAAATCTATATAACGACACAAAACCCCTCGCTTTTGTAAGAAGCTCTTGCAAATGAGGGTTCATCGTCGCATGTAAGAGCACCTTTTATAAGAAAACTTGGTGAAAGGAGAGCTCATTCAAATTTCGGTACGAAACTTAAGGGACAGATAAACGGTCGTCAGTTATCTCATTTATACATTTTTATATGTTTGTAAAGACAGAATTACATAACATATCGTAACATAACATATCGTCACGCCTTTCCGCCGAGGGGCCTAGCAGAGGTGTAATACAACACCCACATTTCGCCGTACGATATTCAGTCCCAAATGTGCCAGGGGGCGGGCCTGTCGCCATACACCGGGCTCCAGTCATGTAGCAGATGACATACAATACGCGCATATGTTCAAAAATGAACAAATTGGTGCGTGCTGTCGGCTGGGTTCGAACCCGCTCCCTCTGGCATGAGAGGCGGACCTTCTCCCAACTAGGCTGCCATCGGAACAGAACAATAAACTACAAAAGTCGAAAAAACCCATTTCAAATATTAAACTCTAACGGTCCCGACATTTTTTGTTTGTAATATAACAAATGTCGAAAAAAACATAATCAAGTCTATATAGGTATCACCTAACTCATCTGTCTAATAAAAGTTAATATCCAAAAAGCCTTCTTTTAAGACGTTTGCAATATTATTGTAAATGGTTTTAAATAAGTACCTGTTTATTGTAGCTAGTAAAAACTAGCTGCGCCCCGCGGTTTCACCCGCGGTCCCACGGGAACCATTAATTTTTTTGGGATGAAAAGTACTCTATGTCTTTTTCCGTACCTCAGACAACATGTATGCAAAATTTCATGATGATTGGTTGAGTAGTTGAGACGTGAAAGCGTTACAAACAAACGAACAAACTCACTTTCGCATTTATAATATTATTAAGGACTAGCTTCTGCCCGCGGCTTCGCCCGCGTGGCTTACAGATAATGTATAACGTTTTTAACTTCAGAAATAAAAATTATAAGCGGTCACACTCGCTCTCAATTGAATACACAAACTGACAATATCCCAAGCAGAGCAATATGGACGAAGTCCTTTAGTTAACTAAACTATCTCTGGAATGAGAAAAGTAGGAGTAGTAGTAGTAGTATGGTATCAACAGAACTTAAAGCGTGTGTGAAAAGATAAAATTAGAAAACAACCGAAAGTAGATAATTGACTATTAATAATGTTTACAACGAAAACCTACTTTTTTTTTCTTTTTTAGAAAAACCAGGCTGCTCCATGAGCTTACTCTGTAGCAGGCCACGTATAACTAACCATGTGAAAAAAGCATTTTAGTCAATTATGAGTTTGGCTTATGATTTATATATGGTCATGGCAAAGCAGACTTTGAGGGGAAACTGCACTCTTTTTAACTCGAAGGGGTAGTTCAGTGGTGTTAGAGATATTAGAGGAATCCTCAGCATAAACACAGACTCATTTGGAAACTACACCAGTCAGTGTGCTGGCAGACCTTTAGAAGACCTTCGAAGCAAAGACAACCCGTAGTAGGTTTTGTCTTCCTAATACTAAAGCAGCTTTTTCTATTAACTTCGTCTATTTTTACTAAATACTGCTTCTAAGATCAGACAGACATAATTATAAATTTCATCTCCTAGCTCATCTACCTGATCTTTATTGATAGAAAATCTCTTCACTTACCGTTTGTAATCTTCTGACAGGCTTGGACTTAATTCATGTATTTTTCCCTTACTGATTAAGTAGGTTTGAAATTTGATAGAATGTCACCAATATAGTTCACACATTTTACACGGAGATTCATATGGAAAAACAATTATAGTTTCGTATTTAATGTCATCTGCTACATGACTGGAGCCCGGTGTACGTATAGCGATAGGCTCGCTACTTATTACATTTTGGACTGAATATCGTCCGGCGAAGTGAGGGTGCTGTAATACACCTCTTAGGGTAAAAGCGTGACGTTTTACCCACTATACGTAGCTACTACCCTTATCTAGATCTGTGCCAAATTCCAAGTTGCTGGCTATTACAGTTTCCAAGATAATCAGCTCACAGACATACAGACAGACAGACATCGGGTTCCTTTCACAAGTTTAGTACGGAACCCTGAGAATGATAACAGCGTCGTTTATAGTGGGTTAATAACTTTCTCAACAAAGTTTTCGGAGTAAAAAGAAGCCCTATTAGACTTTGTCGGTGGATGATGATGATGATGATTTTGGAAAGACTGTGATACACGTGTCTCATAATTTTAACTGAAGAGTATTTGTACCAATTTTTGAGTCAATCGACCCAGAGAATAAAAAGTTTCATAGAAATTTGAACCCCCCATTTCCCCCCCTTAGGGGTAGTTTTTCGAAAAACCCTTTCTTAGTGGACGCCTACACTGTACAAAGAACATATCCTCCAAATTTCATGTTTCTAGGACCAGCGGTTTAGGCTGTGCGTTGATATATCAGTCAGTCAGTCAGTCAGTCAGGACTTTGAATTTTATATATATAGATTATTTCCACCGGATTTTTCTTTACGCTGATTTCAGATCGACGCGAAGGTACGCGGCATATAGTGACACTCGGGTCTGTTCCGTCTGTTGCATCTCGCTCCTGCGATTTCCCTATAACTGCATCTCTGTCTGTGTAATATCGCTACATTATGACGGCTCACTATGTCGTTATTAAAGCAGCGTCAATAAGCAAAATTGTTGGCTGACGACCGTTTATCTCCCACTAAAGTATTCTGTCCATCCAAAGGTTGCCTGGAAGAAATCACTTTAGGCGATAAGGCCGCGATATTATATATATTTAAATATATTTGACTGCCTCGGTGGCCCAGTTAGTAGTGAACCTGCCTTCTGAGCGTGGTGGCATGGGTTCGATTCCTACCTAGGGCAAACATTCATGTGATGAACATTTGTGTTTGTTATATATCTGGGTGTTAATATCTATTTAAGTATGTATTTAAAAAATATCTAAGTATGTATATTAGTCTCTGGCAGCCATAGTACAAGCTTTGCTTAGTTTGGTGTCAGGCGACCGTGTGTGGAAGTGTCCCAAATTTATTTATTTAATAATTTTTTTCTTTGTTTGTTTTACTTTGTATTTTGGCGTGCAATAAAGATGTATTGTAAAGTTTCGACCCAAACTCGAATGAGTCCATGTCCCCTTAAAACTTTATACATAATCCACGTGAGAAACCCTGTAGCCACCTATGTATAGACCGGGAATACATGTTGTAAAAGCGTAAGGTTTACGTACCTATTAAAGTTTAAATACATAACATATCTTCACGCCTTTCCCCCGAAGGGGCTGGCAGAGGTGTAATACAACGCCCACACTTCACCGGACGATATTCAGTCCCAAATGTGACAGGGGGCGAGCCTGTCGCCATACACCGGGCTCCAATCATGTATCAGATGACATACAATACGCACATATGTTCACACAATGAACATATTGGTGCGTGCCGTCCGGCTGGGTTCGAACCCGCTCTCTCTGGCTTGAGAGGCGAACTTTCTCCCAACTAGACTGCCATCGCTTAAGTTAAGTTTAAGCTTGCTTGCTTGTAACTTGCTTTTTGTAGTATAGTCTTTGATCAAATAGAAGAGACAACACAACACTGTCAACGGAGCTGTGTAGTGTCTTTTTGCTTGTTATTGTATTTGGTCCACGTGCTGTATACTAGACTCGTATCGCTTCTTAGTATAAGTACTAAGAAGCGATAAGAGACTAGTAGTTTTTTAGCATAGCTCAAGTATAGTTCTTCGTAACTGCCCCCAAATTTTTAATTATTCGTACGTTTCCGATTGGATTCGAAAGTTTTAAACTCAAATTCTTCGAATCACAGTCCACTTTCATAAATTATGGAACAGAAAATCGAGTATGAATACGACGGAAGAATGAACTGTTATTTGCGTTTAAATTTTAAGAACTGAATTGATCAATGTTTAAGTAACGAACGACGCGGTCAGTCTTGGTCAGACGACGTGGTCGGATAACCACCGACGGTACTTTACAACTACCGTGAATAGGACGACACGTAAAATTGTAGGCGCCGATTGTTTGTTCTCTTACAACAACCGCTAAAGCCATGGGCAGAGGCCTGACGGCGTAGAAACACTGACACCAGGACTAATCACTCGGCCTTCAAGAACTAACTTTTAGTTGACGAAGTAAATGCGTGCTTGGAAAGTGCACACTAGGGCTTGCTATGGGCTTGATTGCATAAATTATCTCTACAAACAAAGTAAATGATCTGCGTGAGCATTTATGAAGTAATCACTAAAATCAAGTTTAATTACGCCTTTAACCTTTAACGTTGTCCTTAGAGAACGATTTAGCCTAAGATTGCTTTAATTGTAATCATTAGTTAAAGACGCTGCCTAAGACGACAGTCACACAGCGAGAGGTCTACAACTTTTCAGTTTAGAGTATCCATACTTTATTTTTCTGTCTGACCTACCCGCTTGCAGTCCTATTTTTTGATTATTATTTGTATTTCATTAGCTACAAAATAAAATAAAGGGCTGACTTGATTTGGTACAAAAAAAGAAATCATACGGTTGGTAAGATGATTTATTTATAAACCATTCTTTTGCAAGAAAAAAAATAGCTTGTAAATCAAGTCAATTTGTAAAAGTAAAAGCATAGAACACAGCTGCTCGTGTAATAACAACCCACAAGTCGTTCCGCAAACAGACGCGTGTCGCGTTTGTAGCAAATCGCTACGGGCGTACTACGCCGTAGCCGGCTACGATGTAGCGGTAGCGCTACGACGAAAGTAATGTACTACGGTGCTACGCTCGAAAAATTCAGCAATCCAAGTTTTTTGGAGCATGAAACAATAAATTTGCACAATAATTTTCAACGTAGCAAAATACATTTGAAAAAATACATTTCCAGCGCCCATTAACACAATAAATTCAGGAGAATATACATTTCAGGCAATAATTAAATCCTTCCACTTTTCAAAATACAGGGAAAATTTAAGCAACACAAATAGATATTTTACAAAATACCAGATAGGTCGATTTACCTTTAACATTCTAAGTGCTACTGCAGCAATCTTGACAAAGCAAATAAAAGCAAAACTCAAAAATGAGATCCACTTACGTTTTGAAAGTCATCCAAACTTTTCTAATAAAGAAATAGAGTCTACATGTAAACATATTATGACAAAAAGCCATAAAAACTATGGTCATATCTCGCTCATATAGCCCCTTAGGAATGCGAAGGGCATTGTTGTAGTTACTAACTACGATTTAATCTTTGGGGCCGTTTCGCTCGGCGGAATTTCTGAAACAATTTCGTTTGCCACTCCAAAATGGCTGTCGAATTCTGAATAAAGTTTAACCTTTGAAATATTCAAATCATGCTGCGTAGCAATATGTTTATACTGCCTAAATACATGTAGGAGAGTTTTAAAAGTGCCGTGAATTTGAACAATTGTTTTCAGTGTGGCGTGGTTATTTTATTTATATATTTGCACGTATATAACATCACACCGACCGAGCGCACCAATCTGTATATTTTCCGGCGAAGTGTGGGTGTTAAATACATCCCTTCGGGGAAAGGCGTGACGATATGTTATGTTTTAACATCATAATTAGCATCTATCATTTTCTACCTATTGCTAAGTATACCTATATTTCTTTAGCGATGGCAGCCTAGTTGGGAGAAGGCCCGCCTCTCGAGCCAGAGGGAGCGGGTTCGAACCCAACCGACAGCACGCACCAATTTGTTCATTGTGTGAGCCCGGTTTATGGCGACAGGCTCGCCCCCTTTCACATTTGGGATTAAAAATCGTCCGGCGAAGTGTGGGTGTTGTATTACACCTCTGCCAGCCCCCTCGGAGGAAAGGCGTGACGATATGTATATTTCTTTAGCGCGCCATAGTAGTGCATATTTATATTTATAACTACTAACTTACTACACAGGTGCACCTGTGTTAACTTTAGGCTCGATTCCTCTACACACATTTCTCGTCATAACAAAAACATCATCATTCATCATTCGCTTTGCTTTTGTGTGATTGGTTTTACGTTAGAACCCTGTTAGCGGAAGATGAAAGATCTGCTGATGTATAACTAAATTAAAAGGTGAAGTATTATTTAAGAATTTAAATAGCTACGCCCGTGACTTAAGGACCGGTCGTACTACGATTTACCACCTGCACAAACGTTTACTTAAGCCGCTTCATTTAGTTGGAAATCGTATTTCATTTTTGATGGTAAAATGAGATCGGCGCCTAGAATTAGGTTTTCTTGCTGTTTTTATTGCTATTAATCGTATTATGAACACAAATAAGTATAAGTTAATCGGTTAAACTTTAGAGAACTAATCTGGCTAATTCATCGACAAAAATATTGTTTTATACGCTGAAAATTTAGAGAACCACGCTCAAACAGTTTTTTACGAAGATACTTTTAGTGATTTTTGTTTTTCTTAAAAATTAGAATGATTTTCAAAATTTTACTCTAGTTAAAACTAGAGAAAATTAGAAAAAAGAACCAAAATCAGTTTAACCAAAGTAGAATTTTGAAAATCATTCTCATTGTGGAAAAAAACCCAAAAACTATCGTCTTAAAAAAACTGTTTGAGCGATTTTCAATTCTAAATGAAGCGGTTTAAGGAAACGTGTGTGTGGGTAGAAAATCGTAATATGACCGAGCCTTAAGGCAATAAATAATCTGAAACCGAAACTAGACTATGACTCGTTGAGATGTCTCACTTGATCTCCCATTCCAGTGATGATGGGCGTGTTCCAGTAGGCGGCGAGGCGAGCCACTGGCTCCAACGCGAACGCGCACGCCGGACCCACGAACGCTATCACGTCTTCTTTGAAGTGCATGTCCGCTGCCAGCCCGGGTGCTATGGCGCCGGAGCAGGACGGGTAGCTGGTAACAAAAAGGAATATGAAAATGCGTCCATCAGAGAATGATGTTGAATGCGCGGTCTACTAAGTTTTATTATCTTTGACAAGAAGTACGAGTAACAACAAAAGCAATCAAAGCAATTTAAATCGAATTAGTATCAAGGCGATTATAAGACATCTTTGCGCGACACGACGAGACTAATTTCACGAGCACAGTCAGCACACAGTTGTGTTTTCTATGATCACTAGTAGTGCGCCTCGCCTAGCTCTACAACTCCTTGTCCGATATAGCTCGTTTAAAAATTGCATTTGCGTGAACTACTCGTAACTGCCTGTAAAACTTCATGACGATATGTTCAACAATACTCTAGTTATCGTGGAACAAACAAAAGCCGTTTTGTCCCAGTAGGCTCTGAGACCTCGCTTTCGCTAGATTCATAAAATGAGTTCATTCGAAATGCGGTCAATGTCGCGCGGCGCAAATCATTGCGAGAATCACCAAAAGGTCTTCCATTAAATAAATATGAGAAATTAAATTAAACATATCGTCACACCTTTCCTCAGAAAGGGCTGACAGAGATGTATAACACCCACACTTCGCCGAACAATATTCAGTCCCAAATGTGACAGGGGGCAAGCCTGTCGCCATACACCGCGGGCTCCAGTTTTGTAGCAGATGACACACAATATATTATGTTCACACAAAGAACAAATTGGTGCATGCCTTCGGTTGGGTCCGAACCCGCTCCTTCTGGCTTAAGTAAGGAGCGAGCCTTCTCCGACTAGACTATCATCGCTATAAAATTAAATATTATAAGTAAGACACTGCCCATAAAGCAGTCTCTCAATCAAATTTTAATAGCCCTGTATTTTATTACAGAGTACCTAATATAAGTACACAAAATCCTTTTCACCCAAGGATCATAAGGCAGTTGTATGTAAAACACTGGCTCGGCGAGTTGGCGAATGTTTTACACATATTTTGTACAAGCTGCGCCCCGCAGTTTCACCCGCGGTTAAAAAGTATCCTATGTGCTATTCTAGACTATAATCTATCTCTGTTCCAAATTTAATCCAGACCTGTTCAGCCGTTCTAGCGTGAAAGAGTAACAAACATCCATCCATCCATCCATCCATTCTTACAAACTTTCGCGTTTATAATATTAGTAGGATCTCTGTGCCAAATTTCATCCAGATCTGTTCAGCCGTTCTGAAGTGAAAGAGTAACAAACATCCATCCATCCATCCATTCTTACAAACTTTCGCGTTTATAATATTAGTAGGATACTCGCTCATTGCTGGCGGCGGTCTGGCAGCTGCCTAAAGGAAAGTACTCTGCCTTATATCGAGGTGGAAAACATATAGAAAACAATTTCAATCTCATTTAGCTTACATCACCTTTTTACGCCGGCGGATCTTTGAAATTCAGCAATAATAAACGTGCTGCCTCAAGGCAAGATTAGACTTAGTCTTAAGGATTTCCTAGAAGAAATTTAATCTTATACCTTTAAATGAGCAATTCTTGTATATATATATATATATATATATAATTGGAATCTCGGAATCGACTCCAACGATTTTCATACAAATTAGTATATAGGGGGTTTCGGGGGCGATAAATCGATCTAGCTAGGAATCATTTTTAGAAAATATCATTTTATTCGTGTTTTATCGATAATCAATCTCAACTGAAAAATATGACTCTTCCTGACATCTATTGGCGAATAATAATACTACTATTTTTTGTGGGCAACTAATTGCTTTAACGACACAACAGCAGATGGCGTTGTTAAGTAACACGAAGTCAATGAGTGTTTGCTTTGAGGTTAGACTAAAATCAATTGTTTATTATCCAAAAAACACAATTAAAAAATAAAAAAAAATACCGAGCAAAGCTCGGCCATCCAGGTACTGAAAATTAACGTTGGAAATTAAAATTTCCGAAACAGTAAGTACTGGCAAAAAGAGATATACTGTTTAAGGAATATTTAGTTGGATAACAGAGAACGCGGTTTTAACGCGGCAGTTAAAAGTGTGGTGAAGTTTGTGCGTGTGGTAGGCCTATTAGGGCTGTAAGGCCTTATAAATGCATCAATTTTGATAAAATTTCATAGTAAAATTCTTAGTTCTCTTTGTGTCATACTTTTTTAGTTTTACTTAAACGGCAGGTAAATCTGTTAAGCAATATAATATATGAGACACCTTTGCTCTGTTTTATCAATATCTAAAAAGTTAGAGACTTTAAAATACTATACAGTGTAGTAAAACGCCGAGTGCTGTTTTGAAACCGACCCTATTAAATTATATTCCTCCCATATTGAGTATTCGAGTCACGAGTCGAGCTCAATGTGTGGAAATAGATGTCCCTAGTGAGGTGAAACTGTTCGATTGTGTTGTTATTGCTTGTGTAATACAATCATTAGTTTACATTGTACCTTTCAAGCAATTACCTAAATATGTAAATTGTAAATACATGAATCGTGTACCTATTGTGTACATACATAAGTTTTACAGTTTAATGAAATAGATATGAGTAACCGAGTGTGATTTATTGTAACTACTAGCTGCGCCCCGCGGGTTCACTCGCGTCTAAACTGTATCCTATGTGCTATTCTAGACTATAATCTATCTCTGTGCCAAATTTCATCCAGATCTGTTCAGCCGTTCTGGCGTGAAAGTGTAACAAACATCCATCCATCTATTCCACCATCCATTCTTACAAACTTTCGAGTTTATAATATTAGTAGGATGTATTTACCACAAACATATAAATGTCGCAGCCAACTAGTTTAGTTCGCCGTTGGATTAACAGCCTAGCCTTTTTACGAAACGGCGCCGTTCAACTACATAGCTTCTTAATGATATTCAGCCATTTAAACAAACGGCTAGACAAAATGACTTGGATTGATAACTTGACTACTTGCTTGCTTTTCGTTTTACCGATTTTCAGATTTTAATGTTATCATAATTAATTCAAATCACATTTATTCGGTCAAAAATAGTAATTTTGGCAAATAATCACCCTATTCTATGAATGGCCTGAGCATTAGCCAGCCAGTTTTTTAAATGTTGTATTAGACGCTTTAGCTGAATATCATTCAGGAAGCTAGTTGAACGGCGCTATTTAGTAAAATGGCTAGGTGGTTAATTGAACGGCTGATTAAGCAAGTTGGCTGCGACATTTACATCGATTTGAAAATCACCAAATTAATTTAGCACATAATAGCAATAAACACATAGCACATGTGTTTATTTTGAACCAATAGATAAAAGTGCGCGTGTGTGTGTAAAAGGTTTGTTTTACATAGATTCCTCTACATAAATTCGCTAGTACAGCTACACGCAATCCAATCCAACCCTAATTCGTAGGTACATGTAGAAATGCATTATTAAAGCTAGTCGGAAGCTAAGTATCAGTCGTAACTCGTACCATATTGAACCTAGGCTGTATCTAGTATTCTAGTAAATACCTACCTAAATGTACGATACAATATCAATTTGTTGTATTTATTAAATGTTTCAACTTGTTATCACTGTTTCTAGTAATTGTTTACTTGCAAATGAAATATGTTCATATTTTTAATTGTACTTACACCAAAAATCTTAACTTGTATATTTATCTTACCTTGGAGTAATTAAATAAATAAATTCGGGACATTATCACACACTGTCGCTTGACCCCAAACTAAGCAAAGCTTTTACTATGGCCGCCAGATACTGATATCCTACTAATATTATAAACGCGAAAGTTTGTAAGAATGGATGGATGGATGGATGGATGGTTGGATGGATGTTTGTTACTCTTTCACGCCAGAACGGTTGAACAGATCTAGATGAAATTTGGCACAGAGATAGATTATAGTCTGGAATAGCACATAGGATACTTTTTAACCGCGGGTGAAACCGCGGGGCGCAGCTTGTATACACATATATATTTTTAAATACATACTTTTATATATATAAACACATAGGTGGGAATTGAACCCACGCCCTTAAGCCCAGACGGCAGGTTCACTACCAACTGAGCCACCGAGGCAGTCTACATTAAACATAAGGTTACCCACTACTAGTAAACTTGTTTACATCTTTTAGCCTATAAATTTACCCAATCGTAACTCTACTTATCGCGTTTGTTCATTCAAACGCTCCCTCCGTCCAGATACATAAAATTAACGATCCATCGAGGCGGCTTTCCCGGGAATTCTTCCGGGATTTCCGATAAACGTCAAAGTCTTCAGCAATTACGCAAGCAGAATCTGCCTTTAGGGATAATGGTTATGTCAACGAATTATAACCATACAAGTACTATGGAATGCTGATCTAAGATCTGCCTCATCTGCCGGTCTATGAGAATGCTGACATTTGTGTAATTAATATACCTACTCCTACTCAAATTATGTAAACGATGCGGAACAGTCTGCTGTTATGAGAAAGTTAGATATTATTCTACGAAAACCGCACAACGCCAGGTATTTTAGGAAACGTTAAGCACCTAATTTTATTCAACAGAGCGTGCTTTTCACCTTCAAAACAATACTGGTGGATATTTCCGAGAAAACATTAATTACCTAGCCAAAATTACCAATTACCCAACATAATTATATTTTCTCTTACTCGTTTCTTTAAATACGCGGTCCAAATAAAATGTAGGATATAGGCTGAACAATAACTAAGTACCTATGTAATACTAGCTGTCACCCCGCGACTTCGTTCGCTATCCTATCCTATCTGTTAAGTTAGATCGAACTGCACACGGTGTGCAAATTTGATTGAAATCGGTTAAGTAGTTTAGGAGTCTATAGCGGACAAACAACGTAACGCGTAATTTATATATATTAAGAAGGATAAGATATGTACATATAATTATATAAATATCAATCTTTATAAATTTCTAGCAGTATTTCTCTTAGGTTTTATTACGTTAAGGTTAGATTAGCAACGCTAAATTTACTAAAGTTTAATAGAGCTATGAAACTGATAATTATATACGAAAGTTCGGATCACGTAAAACTAATACTACCCTAGCAGAGGTTTGAAGGGTCGGTGTTAGTTATATCTGGTCGTATCAAATTTGAATAAAATTTGATCATGTCAGGAAAACTAGAAAAAGTATAAGAGCAAACTTTGAGGTAATTTACACAATACGTAGTTTTGTTCCTGACTAGCTTTCCGCTTTGCTAGCGTTTTAGTTAGTAAAGTTTAGCTCACGGCACTCAGTGTATAGCTATTCTATGAATGAATGAATGTTTTTTTTTTTAAATCGGACTAATAGTTTTGGAGTTTACCCAAACTTTACCTTTTAGGTTTCTGTTCCGTTGAAAGGGTAAAACGTGACCCTATTACTAAGACTCCGCTGTCCGCCGTATGTCTGTCTGACATCTTGTTGCCATGATGGTTACGTTTTGTTTTTGACGCTGCGCGACCATGGACCTTATTGCGCTGCGATACGATTCGCACTAGCGCAGCATCGAAAACAAAATGTAACCATCATGGCTATAAGATGTCATGGTAGGCCCCAGGCAGTTTTTAAGATTCAAAGATGTTCAGAAGAGACACATGAGAAATTGCAACATTAAGCCCTCTCGTTGGGAATATAAAGCTGAAAATCGGTCTGAGTGGAGACGACTTGTGCAGAGCCACGTCTACGCTTTTACGGAGAAAGAGCGAGTTGGACCGGAAACGTGATGAGCTAAAGAGCAGGCTTCCCTCAAACATAACTTACAATTACGTAAATGGCATCTTGACTTGCAGTGATTGTTCTAGGACTTTCAGTGCAAAGACAGGCTACATAAGCCATGTGAGAGCACACCATCAAGGCTCACAATTTACCTAGCAGAAGCAATAGTCGCCGTGGCCGGATTCGGCTAGGAAGTCATCATCATCATGAACCGTGATAGTCAGACAGTTGAAATGTTCACAGATGATGTGTTTCTGTTGCCGCTATCATAACAAATACTAGGAAACAGAATAAAATAAATATTTAACGGGGCTGCGTGTTTTTTTTGCTAACTAACTTCTCTACGTTAATCTATAGCTACGAGTGTACCTACTAGTTCTCGAAACTCACCTGCCCTGCACCTTCTGCAACTCCACGCCATGGTGCGCCAAGAACCGCTCGTTCACCTTATCCAGCGCCAGGTCCACAGCCGGCCCGCAGCGCTCCAGGTCAAACGGAGAGTCCAGGTGCGAAGCCATCAGCACACCGACGTTGAACACAGTGTTGTTGATGCTTGACGTCGTGGTGGAAAGCACGGGGGTTAAAAGCAAAATACTCGTGATGGTTAACATGTTTTTAGTTTAAAAAAAAGAAACTTGTAACTTAAATAAACTTGAAATGTTTCCTTAATTTTTCTAACAGTGTTCATAAACCAACGAATTTTTAGAAAAGCTTTATTATGGTTAAACAACTGACAACAAAACTTTCATTCAACACACCGTAAACTCGTATTCTCGGTAAAATCGAAGCGACAGACGTCTGTGCGCTACAAAGGCCGAATCAACACTGCGTGCCGGGTCGGGGTCTCCCATCCCAGACGCTGAACACAGATTCCTGAAATCTGGTGGTAACTGTCATGTATTCTGTGCCTACATCAACAGGTCCAGTTGTTTCTACGCCATTAATTTTGATGAGAGACGTCACAAACTAATTTGCAAGTTCTGTTTCATTTCACAATTAATGTATATAAGTAGGTATTTAATATCTCTTGGAACCTAGAGTACCTAATCTACACGTGATTCTCAAGCTCAATTCTTTTAAATTCTTATTCATTCTATTTAAGGCTATTTTAAATTGCACGTTTTTGAAATGTCTAGGAAATATTGAGGTACATACATAGCTATACATATTTGGTCGTACCAAGCACCTAAATTAACTTCGATACCCTTTAACGCCTTACCTGCACGCCCGTCCTGCGCGGGTGAGGGCTTATTTAAGCGGTACCTACGATTTTACTCGTAGCTCCAAAAATAAAATCATTTAAGATTTATTTCGGTTTCTGAGCAGTTTTAGGGACATATCTAAAAACACCATCCAAATTATCCAATCCTTACTGGATAGGACATCCAGCATATCTAACGATCTTAGCAAAAAAAAAACAAGTTAATTAACTTCATGACCACAGATTTCGAGATACTCCTTCATATAAAGGAACGGTCTGGCAAACGTCCCTAATACACCCATTATCGCTAAATGACCTACATAAACTCCTCGGGGGTGGAAAGATAAGATTTTGCATTATTCGTATTTAATGGCCTTCATTGTGATATAACAGTGAGTACCTATTGATGTTAAATTTAGAAACGGGATAGTATGGAAAACATTTTCCGCCCTGCGTTTCGTTTTTCCTCGAAGTTAGATGAGTATAGTAAAGGGTTATGAATATAAAGATCGTGGAAAGGCTTGAGATAAATACTGTTTTGATGGAGTAAACAGGCGTCGTCAACTGTTTATGAGGTGTGAAGTGATCTGAAGGAATTGAGCTCAAGAGAGAATAGCTAAAGAGAGCTTTCTACGACTCGCGTCCACTTCAGAATTTTTATTGTCTTTGGAGTTTTAATTTTTAGCTCGTATTTAAATTTACTGCCCACATCTTTTGTACATACCTAATAGATAATGTAGAGTGTAGGATGTAGGTGTAAATAGCACAAAGTCGCTTTCCGTGTCTATCTGTCTGTACATATAGTTCTTTCTAAAAGACGCAATGGATTCTAATGCGGTTTTCACTATCAGTTAGATGTTAAGAAATTCACGTAATTAAATTTTTCCCTAAGGGCGCTCTGAGACGGGCCATATTTTTATTGCAATACTGGCCCGGATATATTGCGACAATATTTTGAGTGTGGTCCGGCCATACTGTCATGCATTGACAGCCTCGGTGGCTCAGCTGGTAGTGACCCTGCTTTCTGAGCTTGGGAGCGTGGGTTCGATTCCCACCTAGGGCAAACATTTCTGTGACGAACATTTGTGTTTGCTCTATGTCTGGGTGTTAATTATCTATCTAAGTATGTATTAAAAATCTATATATGTATGTATGTTTATCAGTTTCTGGCAGCCATAGTACAAGCTTTGCTCAGTTTGGGGTCAGACCGTGTGTGCAAATTGTACCGAATTTTTTTTTTATTATTTTTTTTTATTTCTAGCATGGCTGATGCTGTCCAGGCTATACAGTCGGCAATATTCCCAGTGTTGCAGATAAAATATGGCCCGTTTAAGGGCCAATGGCGTGAAGGGTTTAATTGACAGATCTATACTTACTTAAATATTATCTATCGCTTCTCTTAAATTTCATATGTTTTTTTTTTCCTGTTTTTTTGGTTTTTATTTCTTTGTTATCGCAGCCTAATAACAAGTATTTTAGTTAGTTTAGGGTGCATCTAGACGGGCCATATTTTTACTGCAACACTGGCCCGGCCATGCTGGCAATATTGCCGACTGTAGCCCGGCCATCATCAGACATGCTAGAAATGTATGACTACATTTATGGCCGGGACACACTCAAAATATTATCGGGCCAGTATTGCACTAGGAGCACCCCTAGATAAGGAAGTCTTCAGTATTTGGCCTATTAATGGGTCATAGAATTAAATGGATTAGATAATTTAAAAGCAATATATTTCGAAACATGACATTTAATTCAACAAAATCTCTACACACTGCTTATACAATATACGCAATATATTAAACATCTGAAAGGTACTATTTGGTGTTATAAATTATATTATTACACATAACAAATTATCAACTTACAATAATTATATATGTAGATATTTGAAAGAAAATTACAACATTTTAAAAATACAACATATAAAAATTTAGTGCTTATACTAAAGCGAAATAAATATATATATTATTGTTCAAATCACCTACTCAGGGGTTATATTCTCTTAGACCACTAATATATGGAATAACTATTAATTAAATACGTCTTGTAAGCGTAAATTCAAAATACATAATATACTACCAGTTTGTTTAACTATAACATACTATATGCCTAGAAATTCTACGTTAGTTACATATATAATAAGTAATAACACAATAAAAAACATGACAACGTTTTAAATAATCACATTACGATAAAGAAGTATATTAAACCAAACATTATTACGACTGGAACAATAACGGGTAGGTGATTTAAAAAAAAAAAAATTTTTAATCAAAGTAACTGTTTTATAAAAACTTAGCGCCGACCACGAAATAAAAAAATCTAAGATCACAAGTTGCATAGTTTTTATGCATTAAAATGATTATAATGATGCAAGAATTAAAACTCATCACTAATAATAATAAATAACGAGGATTGGTTCCAAAAACATTTAGCAAGTACTCCACATGAGTACCTACATAAATACATAATTTATATTTACTAAATACATAATTTATATCTGGCCTAGTTAGAACAAATTCTTAATTTTGGTCATATATTTTTTTTTTATTAAGAATAATATAAGATTTTTTTTTAATTTAATACGTGTTATTTTTTGACTACAGGCGAATTAATAACTTTATAGACAATCCCTTTACATTAGTCGCAAACTCGTTTCGTGTCGCCAGCAATAACCATTCTTTATCGTTTTCCTCGCGAAAGAGATAGAAAGATTTTTAAAGTGCGCTTTTAATATGACGTCAAACTATTTCGTGACGTGAACCATAGAAAATCCACAAACCATATAACCGGGCGACAGCTCGTACTTATTCCCGCTCACGAAATTACTGCGCGCAAAATAGCATGCTTTCGCCAACTGTCAGGCTCTTTCAGCGGGCTTTGCATGAACGAATTTTGAACGCGCCTGAAAGGCGCATATAAATGGGATTTCACCTCATTCACCGGGAGTAATTATAAATTTTATTATAAGAATTTTATAAAGATAAAAATATTGTTCAAATTGACAGAAACGTAAGTGATCATGGATGCTATAAAAAACTTAATCTGCACATTTGTATAGTAATTTGTTTCATAACTCGACCAGAACAGTAATACCATGTAAATACGAACATCTATAAACAGCTACATAAAATAGCAATGACTAGAGTTAGTAATCCTATAAAATACACCTTTCATACTCAACCAAATTCTTTTAAAAGTATTTATTAGGTAAATTGCAGTACAAAAGGGTTTTATGGCATGTTATCACGTAAAATGGGAAAGGCGTTGCTTGTTATAATTTGTTATGTTAGGTTAAAACCTAGGTTAAATTAAAACCTAGGTTAAGTTAAAACCTAGGTTTGGTTATAACCTTGAAATACAAGATATTTTATGGTGTGTTATCGGGTAATACGAGATAAGCTTGGCTTTTTTAAACTTTTGGTAGGTGATTAGGTTTTCAAGGGCCACGGAAGTGGAGGCAGAGGGGGTCAAATGCCCCCCGAACCAAAATTAAATCACACTCCCTTCAATTCTTAAGAAGGGTGACCAAAGAAGTTCGCCCCCTGTCATGAAGTGCTTCCATGGTCCCTGTAGGTTATTGCCAATACCAAATTAGGACAATAACATCGCTTCTGTTCCACCATTTTTTCAAATATCCACGTTGCAAACGACTTGCAATTTCCCCAATAAGTTTTCGAACAATCCACGACAATTTAACACGTTCAGTGCTACCGACACAACCTGCGTGATCTCATAAATTTGATTGCAGTGCCGGCCGCACACACGGTGCGTTCAGTGTTTAACGTGTCAAACGCGTTTCTTAGGCGGCATCCGCAAAACCATCATGAAAATCTTGATGGCATTGAACGTGTTAATCTAAACTACACATAAAACTTTAATCACAATAAACGCTAACTGCAAACGAGAAGCACAATACTTGTCCACCAGTATACCAACACGAACATACAAATGTACAAACTACACTAATATTTGTGCGTATCGACCTAACAGTTAACAATACAATGTACTTGCAACCCACATTACAATTCTGTTACAATTTGGGAGGAAACCGCACTGACTGCGAGTGTACCTGGCTACTCGGTCCAGGAACAAAATGTTCTAAAACGCCCGGAACCGACCGCACTACGCGTTTGTCGCCTCGGCAGTCGTCTCCGCATTTTATTCTATGACCTAACAGTCAGACAACCTGTTAAGGTTTTAAGCAAGTTGCCGGCCATTGCATTTTCGGCCTCACAATTTAGGGCTATTTTTTCAATCGTCTGATATTTTTACTAAGGAATATGGGAAGTATGGCGTGCGCTTTAATATCGAAAATTGCAAAACTTCAAATTTAAATCTTTTTACCTTTGGCTGTTGGTGTGTTTTTGCATAATCAATTGGCTTAGGGGTCTGCTCGGCCCGTATGTTACTAATGTGACATATCAATTTACTTTGGCCGGGCTTAAGCGGCCCCTACTAAGTATTATATATGACGTTGATAAACCTTCCCGATAAGTACACACTATAAAAAAATTATATGACGATTGAAAAACCTAGCCCTTAAACTAACGTACTTTGTAATACACCAATTTGAAGGAATGTTGTTTATACGGATATTTTGTTGCAAAAGGAAATACAATCTTTGTATTCGAACTGCGGTGTTCTGGAAAATAGTTCTGATTCGATTTTTTTGATGATTGACTGACAGATCGTATGAACTCAATGCCAACTTCAATAGCGTAATGGATGATGGCAAAGACATCTTTAGTCAGGGTTCGTATCGTGACATCTTATTGCGGTGATTCTTAGGTTCAGTCCGACGCTGCGCGACCATGAACTTTATTGCGCGGCGATACGATTCGCCGTTGTGCAGCATTGGCGACTGAACCAAAAAATCATCGCAATAAAATGTCACAGTACGAACCCGGGAATTGGAACTGGCTTTAAAATATTGCTGCCAGAACCCATTAATGAAATCTGAAATTGATTTACGACAAATTCTATATCGACCTTAGTTATCAAATATTATGAAAATGTTATTATTCTTTGAGTTAACTATATTTTTTTTACTATTCATAGGTAAAACGTCGCTTTCATACCCGATACACAATATAAATATCGAGTATAAATGGACTCTGGTAATATAAAATGTCGGCTGTATAAAAACTCGGCTTTCCCGGCTTGACTCGACTTGGCCGACATTGCCGTCTGTGACATCCACAGACTTTTATCTAGATAGACGACACAAGCTCGTCAAGTTGTCTAAAAAACGTGCCAAATTTGGAATACCTGTCTATTATGATAAGACCGGCAGTTGTAACTATAGTTTTGAGCCATCTTTTATAATTTGTGATTTCTGTTATGAATAATAAGTTTATCTATCAATAACGTCAGGAGATACACCAGACAGAATGAAGCGGCACTCTAGTTGGTGCTATAATCAAACATGGGGTGCGAGCATGGACAGTTTTTTCAGTCAGTTTCAAATTTGTATGGAAATTCCCGATTTAGTCGATTTGAAACGTTAGTTAAAAGTCCATGCTCGCACCCCTGATCGGATATTGACATGCAGTGCTTTAAAGGTGCACTTACGGCGTCCAACTAGATTAAGTCTGTGGTGACATCCATCATCAGCAATTATAAAGACACAATAATATCCGACTACAATAAACCTTCAATTACTTACTATTACCGTTATAATATTATAAATATATTTTTTACTTTTAATATTATTGCTGTCTCTGTCGCACAGAGCAAAAAAGAGCTCGTTATATCTCACTTACATTACTTAATTGTACTAAAGGTTAAAATAAAAATTTAATATAAAAACGGGTAACTTTACTTGTTTTGGTTAAATTTTAAATACTCAATAACATAGAGGTACCTTCTTTACGAATACTTTAAATTAAATTTGTCTCTACAAGGTCCCCTAATCTCTTTATACCTATAACTACGTGTATAATATTACAAGCTACACATTAAACACTATAAAAGAAATTACACAAAAACTTTAAGCGTTTTGTAAATAACATTTAATTTTTTTATATAATATTGCTTTATTTAAGGGTTCCTTTCGCGGAAGACGTCTGCTACTTTAACATTAGGCTCTTGGGTTCAGACTTACATTAGGTTCTGAATATTAGTAAAAACTACAGAAGTTATAATGTGTAAAGCCGCGAACTATTGCCGCGAACGCCCGCGAAATTTATCCTATTGTTTATTAAAAATATTATGACAATAGGAACGGCGTATCGGCGATTTCGCGGGCGTTCGCGGCAGTAATTTGGAGCCGGCTATATAGATTTATCAAGATTTACAATCACTATAGGGATACTCTTGATAAATATATGAAAAATACTTGCTGTTTACTTTTAATGAATAAAAAATAATTGATTGAAACCTATTCTGGCTACGAATTTAATCTACCACAGTTATATTTGATTTAAATACTTTAAAAATAAATAAATTACATGCTATGATTGAATTAGGTAATCTACAAATCACTAATTACATATATAAAACATATGTTTTAAGTACATATAAAATAAAATATGTGATATATATTTTTAGAATTAAAGTTCACAATCCCATTCGGTTATTCCCCGCCTATATTTCACTTCTCTAGCATTAAGAGTACAAGCAGACGGCAGACTTTTTATCGGCCGATTGTTTGATCGGGTTGGGCTGCTAGTACTAGTTTGAAGGCAATTGCGGTCGATACCGAATTGCTGTAATACGTACATTTGCATACCTCCTCACACTGATTAAGAAGCCAACCAAACCACCGGCCGATGGAAAGTCTGTAGCCAGCGGGGACTCTTAAGCTTTGTTACCCGACCGCCCAGAACGAGAGTAATATTTTTTTAATATGTAATCTCCTACTGAATAAACGATTTAATCGATTTTGGACTGCAAGGTATCGTTTGTAAAAAAAGTCATGGCTACATTTAGCAGTCGGGTTTTCAACATTTTCTTTTTCGCGCGGCCTCACATTGGTTTAAGTTCGGATCCAACCTTGGCTTCAAATCGAATTTCGAAATGGCCAACACTGATAATTGCCTTCAATACCAACTTATATTGGTGCAAATATGACCAATGTGTGGCCAGGGTATCAATATAATAATACTTGTTCAATATAATGTAGTAACAAATACGATTAGTTAGGAATTCATTAAGAGGTAGAGGACCAAGGCATAGGAATTCGATGGTATGTTTTATGGCAAGTTTAATACTAAATGCTTTTTTAATATGGCAACATGAAGAACAATGAACTAACGACATACAACAATGGCTATTTTTGTTCGGCATAAACCTTTGTTGTGTGAATTAATATAAGAAAATATTTCTTTTGCAGGCATGAAATGTAACATGAAGTTGAGGTAGAGAGAGGTTGGATAATTTATAATTATATCAAATAATCAAGAATTACTTGTATCAAAAAAATTAGTAAATTACTTTATCAAGAAGTAATTTATGGAAGTGTTTTTTTTTTACTTTCTTATTATTATTTTTGTTGTCTCATCTCTAATTTATAAACGTAGGCCGCATTTATATGCCACAAGGGGTTTTTAAATCACTATACGTGATGGGGTCAATACTAGTGAAGTATTTAATTGATAAGCTACAGAGAAATCTTTTTCAGAAAATGGTATTGCTAATTTAGCATTGTAGGCATACTGCGTCACATCAATTATCTTTGAGGATAAGTTGCGTCAAATCAATTATACTCTTAGCACGTTGTTTCACTATATGTGTATAGATATTTTTCTATGTATTGTAATTTCTGGTGTGAACAATAAAGAGCTTATCCATCTTTTCCTAAACAACAAAAACTGATCCAAGTTGCGTGAAATCAAATTAATATTCATACACAAAAATATCGTGAAATCAAATATCTCTGTGAACAAAATGCGTCGAAACAAATATTTTTGTTGACAAGTTCCGTCATTTCAAATATCTTTGCAGACAAAATGCGTCAAATCAAATATCTTTGTTGACAGGTTCCGTCAAATCAAATATCTTTGTTAGCATGTTCCGTCAAATCAAATACCTTTGTTGACGTGTTCCGTCAAATCAAAGACCTTTCCAGACAAGTTGTAGTGAACCTTACGGTGGGAGTGTGTCACGGCGCGGAGTGGTGGCGCCTCCGGCGGCGGAAGACGAGCGCGAAGATGCTGCGCAGCCGCCGCCAGCGCCGCCGCCCGCCGCCCGTCGTCGATATGCCCGTGCCCATTATAGAGGCCTACAAGTTTAAAACCAATTACAAGTTTATCTGCTAGTTTATTTTATGTTTTAATAAAGCCTTCATTTGTATTTTAATTTGTAAAAATAAATAAAATTAAAATTAAATTACAAAAACGCAAATCGTATTTTTTGTTTTAATTGGCCTGTTAGAAAGTATAGGGACAATTCGATAATAAGATAAAGTAGTAGTTAGTAGTAGTACTGAATAGTCTTTAATATGCTACAGACTGATTCAAGTACTACAATGGCGGCTGTGAAGTGCGCCTATGCGCAAGAGCGAATTTCTTTTTTTTTTGTACACTTTTACACACGGTCGCCTGACCCCAAACTAAGCAAAGCTTGTATTATGACTGCCAGAGACTGATATACTTACTTAGATATTTTTAAATACATACTTAAATAGATATTAACACCCAGACATAGAACAAACCCACGTCCTCTAGCTCAGAAGGCAGGTTCACTAGCGACTGAGCCACCGAGGCGGTCGGTATAATTTGCGACGTCTTGCCTCTCTGACGCCCACGCATACCTTCGTTTTCGTTACTGGGCAGCGTTTCGGGCCTAACTTCACAGCCATCATTAAGTTTGGATTTGACCATTAGGTGAAATCATTTTTGAACCAAGACCAGCAGTATTTGAGTTTATTCATTGCAAACATACAAAGATACAAATCTTTCCTCTTTATAAAATTCATGTAGAAATGTAGGTAGTGTAAAACAATAATATCTCACTTGTCTCTGTCTCTCCAACCGCCGTATCTCTCTGACTAGCGCGTGAAAGGCGTCGTCGACGAAGTGTCGCAACGCGGCCGAAGTCTCGAAGAATGGACATCCTAGCTGAGTCGCCAGGGCCTTACCCTCGTCTGTGCTTACCTGGAAATAATCAAAATACACTATTTAATAAATGATATGATAAAATAAAACACTTAAATAAACTCACTGAGTTTCTATTTACTTAACATTAGTTATTTTATTATATTACTAGCTGCGTCCTGCGGTTTCACCCGCGGTTAAAAAGTATCCTATGCGCCATTCTAGACATAATCTATCATCATAATCTATCTCTGTGCCAAATTTCATCCAGATCTGTTCAGCCGTTCTGGCGTGAAAGAGTAACAAACATCCATCCATCCATCCATCCATCCATACATACAAACTTTCGCGTTTATAATATTAGTAGGATGTTCTGGTTTTAACTTTGATACAGATTTGGCTACACTACTATAATTTATCTAACTTATTATATCAAATTACTGAAGTTACTACTATTAAAATATATCAGTCTCTGTCAGCTTAGTAAAAACTTTGCTTTGCTTTTTGGGTTAGATGTCTGCCAAAATGTCCCAAATATTTGTTTAAATACTCTTTACCCTTAACTTACTTGTCTGAACCTCGGAGCCAAATCCAATTTGTTCCCAACGAGGACCAGGGGTAGCCTCTCTGAAGGCCGAGCCTGTTGGAGTAGCCTCCTGTACTCGGCTGCCGCTCGGAACGACCGTCTGTCCGTCACTGAATAGCAGATAACGAATCCCTCACCACAGCGCATGTATTGTTCACGCATTGCCGTGAACTCCACCTGTGAATTGGGTTTGATCATATATTGACAGCCATGAGGACAGAACTAAGAACAGATGGAGCAGTGGCTCTTCCTCGCCAAACTCTAACCTCTTGTAACTCACCTATGATTATAGTCTAGTCATCCAGACTACAATCATATGCTGATCACAAGTTAAAATAAGGAAAAATGAGTATATAGCATAGGCACCTACTATTTATAATTTATTAACACTTAACTTTAATTCAGTTAAGCCAACTTAGTTTAGAGTACCATAATGTTGTAACACACCTGTCCAGCTGTATCCAAAATATCCAGTAGGGCTGGTTCTCCATCTATTACAGCTTGTTGCTGGTATGAATCCTCTGGAAACAAATAGTATTTATTTCAACCTATGGACTGATTATACCTTTCTTTTTTTTTAGGGCTATCAGGGAACACTTACAATAATGATTAAAGGAGAAATGAAACAGACCTTGGTATCTAGTAAAGAAAACAAACATGTTAATAATGTACTTAATTATTTGTTGTCAATCGCTTCTTTTGAGTTTGGAGCATCAATAATATTTGACAGAAGCGGCACAGTCTAATTTCTAGTACTACAGGGTGTGGACCCAATATAACTACAAGCAAATAGACACTAAGTACATAGTTTCAGAGAGACAAACAAGAGACGATAGTGAGAGTGAGACAATAATTATTACCACTGTTGCAACTGCTTGTGTTTGTTTGCGACTGTGGAGAACAGTGTGGAGAACTGTGGAGACAGCACCTAATTCATGCAGTCCATTTTAAGGTTTACATACCGCCTCTCTCTTAAATTTGATTAAAGTTTGGAGGGGAAATGTAAAATTGATTTTTTTCTCCCCTTACCCCTGGGGGAAAAGTTTAGTAGGCAGTTTCAGTTTTGTACTTTCAAATGCTTGAACTTAATGAATGTTTACTTATTACAATGACAACAGCCTTGAAGCTGTCAAGTGTGTACCTATAGTGGGGTCATGGTAGTCGAGGAAGCTGTGGCTGACGAACTGCAGGGTGACGGCCGATTTGCCGACACCGCCGTCGCCCAGCACCACGATCTTGAAGACGCGGAGGCCGCGCGACGTGCCCGCAGCCTCGCCTGCCATGCCGCCGCATGCCTGCGCGTCCGAGCCGCGCCCGCGACGCGGGCCTTCACTCGCCCGCGCCCATCGCCCTCCACACACGCCGCCGCCGAACACTAGCACCACCGTGATCACTACACGACAACCGGCTCATAGAAAACACCACTTTCATTTAATAAAACACATTTTGTTTAAATTTTCTTACAAACAAATACAAAATCCATTAAAAATCGACAGCTGATGAAAATGATTTTTTGATTGACGTTTGTTTGACACTGACTTCATTGACAGTTTGACAAACTTCAAACATAATTGTTTTTGTTTGGTTGGCATGACTTCAAATGCGTTCATATAAATATTTTTGCAAACCCACTGAAATCCTACAGGCACTGTCATCGTGTGGACATACTAGAAACGAGAATTAAACTGTTGTCAAACTAATGTCACTGTCAATACAAGTCAAGAGAAAAATGAAAATACAGTCTTTTTTCACTTTGTTTTGTTTTCGATTTACGACAAACAGCTTATAATCAATAAAAATGTCTCATATCCAGTTTGTAGATGAACTAGTACGTGAATACCTTCTTTACAGAGGCTTCACATCCACTGTTAAAGCTTTTGATAGCGATTTAAAATCTGACAAAGATAAGGGATTCAGAGTGGACAAGATAGTTGAGCAAATTGTTCATTTCATCAACGTTTCGGACCTCAGTGGCCTAAAGGAATACTGGTCTCACTTGGACAGCTTGGTTTTCTCCAAACTTGAAATTCATGTTCAGCCAGGTAATTAAAACAAGGTTTAGGCAAAAATTATAATATCAGACAGTTTGAAAGCATAACCTTACGGATGGAAAGATAATATTTTACGCTCTCTTTTTTGCTCACAGCTGTCCGTAAGTTAGAATACAGCCTGTACAAGTTATATCTGGTAACAGCAGCCCAGAGCACAGGAGGAGTGCGCAATGAACGTGTGGCTGAATTCTTTTCGAAAATGCTACCAGAACTGCAAGGGCAGAGTGAATGGAGAGATTGGTTCAGTAAGTATAATAACTACACAGAATATGCTCTATTACATAGGTCCAGAAGGATAGTCTTCATACAAAACATGATTTCGAAACGTGTCAAATTTATTTTGGTACCTTAATAAAACCTTTTTTTCTATACATGATGAACTTGCCATTAAAAGAGGTTACCCGATTTAGTTGGGTAAATTATATAACGATCAGAGTTTAAAGAAATCACAAGACCGGAAACAAAGTATTAGGCCAGCTTAGGCCAGAGCTAAACTACACACAAAGCCTTACCCAGATCCATTCATGACACTATTCTACAAACTAATATTATAGATTGTATGTAAACCTTAACTAAAATGAGAGTAGGTAAAAGGTTAAGAATTTAAGTAAAAATCAAGAGTACGAATTTGAGTTAAAATCAATAGATCAACATTACATTTACATTAAAATAAAACTGACGCCTGCTTGTCACGATATTTCACTGTTACGTATATTTCTTTCTTGCGAAGGTGCACAGAGCAAATTGTTATAGGGCGATGAAGTTTTTACTAATTTCCATTTTTACTTTGTCGAAATATTTTTGTCCACTGATCGGCTAAACTGGATCCTTAAGAAACCTAAAGATAATTAAAGGGAAAATATAAAAATACCTTGTGGCAACACCTTTTTAGCAACTTTTCGCTCTGTTGACATTAAGAATTAATTACAATTATTAGCTTTTTAAAGCACATAAAAATATATTTAAGACTTACGGATGATATGTGACGTTGCCTTTTTTTACTGTTTTGGATATTCTGAAATTTCGGCATGAGTGGACTACACAGTTCACCATATTTATTGGTTAGTGGGGAGACATAACCGCTACTGGATGACATCGAAGACTGACTAGTGAATTGGTTGACTTTCAATGGTTTGGTTTACTTTTTTTGGAATCATTATTTTTGACCGATTAGGGGTCTTTAATCTATGTATATGAATAACTATTATTACTATGCTGAAAATAATGAGAAAAAAACTGTACTCTGCAATTACCAATTATTAATTAGTAATCAAAATTTTATTATTATAATATTTTAAATCTGACATGTGTACTATAATATAATTTGATTTGACTTAATTTATAAATTGTATGTGTAATGTGACTAATTGTAATTTTAATTGTATGAACTTATTTTGTTACCAATATGAATTTGACATTTGAAATAAATGAATTTGAATTTGAATTTGAATTGCATCAGCTACTCCACAGGAAATGTTAATCCAGTGTAACCATAGTTACATCCCTAAGTACCACATTTGTAATTCATAATGAAAACCCACATACTCTCATTATATGTATAATCACCCACATTTCAAACTTCCTCATTATCATCGTTTTTATGTGTAATTTTGTTTTGCTAAGTTATTGTTTATTTTGTTGCACATACACTATGTAGGTCTAGCTTGTTTGTGACTTCACCTGCCGGTCGCAACGGAAGACCAGCACTGGTACAACCGGCACTGTGCGGAGTTGCAGCCGATTTGTAGCAAAAAACCATTTGGTTTTCAAAGAAGAACATTTTTTTAAGAAAAGACATTTTTTTGTTCAACCTGTATTCTGTTTCTTTTTGCCACAAATAAATGATTGTCCATTTCAATTTATTAATTTGGTTCAGACATGAGTGTTGTGCAGGATTGACTATACTTGCACATAAGGATAATAGAAAGAAAGAAAGATAGAATATTGTCCGGCGATGTGTAGGTGTTGTATTACACCTCTGCTATCCCCCTCAGGGGAGAGGCGTGACAATATGTTTGGACCTAAAAGAATATATTTTATGATACTGAAACTAAAATCTCTGTCTCATTATCCCCAGTGCTGCCTTATGTCCAGAAGCCAGAAGAGAACCCATCATTCAGCCTGTACTTCACCCGAGCGTGGCAGGACAGTGTGCTGGTCTCGCTCCACAACCTCCTAGCTACGGTGTTCCAATGCATGCCGCAGCCAACCCTGACCAGCTACGAGAGTGAGGCTGCTTTAGTGAAGAGACTGCAAGATAAATTATCTGCAGTTGGGAAGGTAACTAAAATTTTCCTAATACAGGGTAATTTTTTGTAGTGCTCAAATTTTTATCATCCAATCAGTATTGTTAATAGACTAGTGGCTCTGTGACCTGTAGACCTCGTGGCCGACGTCTTTCCTCCTCCACAGGTCGCATTCCTCAACCGATTCTCGTGAAACTTTATGAGCAGGTTTTATAATTATAAATACAGATTTTTTTGACCTGTAGAGGAAGACAGAATGCCAGACAGAATTCGGACATCTGAAAGCATTTTTGCCAAAGCTGAAGCAAAGATGCAAAGATGGTTGCTTCGCTTGCTGATGCTCGCTAGGTCTATTACATTTCACTGAAATTCTGTTTTTTTAATCTATCCCAAAAATTAAGACTAAATTTTCACCTTGTGATAACGGTGTGAAGTTGGCGGCCTAGCGGCGCGTTGCCGCCGCCCTTATTGGGGAACTATAACTATCAGATACTTTCAGGTCAATTTATTTCGGTATTATTGTACCAAAGTGGATCAAACTAAAGAATTTAATTACGGTTCTTTTACTTTCCTAAAAGTACTTACATAAAATTTGGGCACTGCATAAAAAAATATCCTGTATAAAACAAGAAATAAGTTATTCTGATAATCTTTAAACAATAATTTATGTTTGCCTGCTAAATTTAGAAAATGCAGTTAATTCAATCTCATTTTATGTGATTGCATAGCACAAAGTTCCATTATTCCATTTCTTACCCAATTTTCTTTTTCTTAAACATTGTAATCTTTTCCCCAACAATTAATTAATATTGTGATTTTTAACAAATTGCAGACCCAACCACCCATAGAGAAGACATCACCTATTGGTCACCAGTCGCGACTGTCCCAGTATTCGGAACGGCTCAGTGGGCCTTTGCCCCTCGTAGACGATTTCTGCGCCATCCCCTCAGAGCAGCTCGAGAGTGGCGTGAGGGAAGCCAAGGGTCTCCGAGGACTCTTGCGACAGATGGGCGGCAGCCCAGTTATGGGTAGAAAAACAGCAAGGTCGCAAAGCCAGAACTAAATAGCTATTACAATATTTTAAGTTATAAACATTATTTATTTAAATAGATCTAATGCCTCGGTTAAAACGGCGCATGCTAGCACGAGCAGAGTCAGGCTCGGCGTGCAGTGCGCCGCACCACGCGCTACGTTACCGCGTCCGCTCGGGAAAGATCAATGCGGCTCGCCAAAGCTAGCACGAACCGACGCTTTTCAATTTTTTCGAAACAGATCAACGGCGTAAAAGATCATTGGCGCGGCTCGTGTTAACACGCGCCGATTAACCGCGGCCTTATATGTAAATACATATAATGAAATCATTCCGTAAATGTGAAAGTTGGAGATCTGTTGGCTAAGTATGTATGTAGTTACATTTCTGTGTTTAGTTGTAAGGAAAACTCAAGTCAGACATGTTGACAAAGTATAAGCAATTTGTTTTTAGTTATAAGAAAAACTATTATAAAAATAAATGACACGATTAATTTGAAATAGTTTACTCTTGTTTATTATTGTCATATAAGTAAATGATTTACTCTTGAATTACGGCACTAAACCTATTTGAAGTACTTAGTGTAAATTCAACGACCAAATTATCTCTTTGAGAAGTTTGCCCACTATGTTCCATACATTTTATTTGAATAGCACTAATCTTGTTTGTAGCATAAAGCATGCCACAACGCCACACGACGTTGTCTTGGTGAAGTTTTAGATTTAACATCGAACTTCATCAACGTCGAGTCATCGACAGTAGTCTCGACTTTGGAAGTCTCGACGTTGGAATCTACGGCGCGTAGGTGTAGCTAACTCGGAAGTCGAGGTGCGGACGTTTGCACTTCTTTCTCACATTTCAATTTAAACAACATGAAACATTAAAAAATGGCGTAGTGCGAGGTTCCTGACGCGACGCCGCTGCGTCCAAAGAGTACTTTGTTAGAAACGGAAGGCCATGTCTCCGCCTCGACACCGCCGCGACTACTTTAGTGAGCGCACTCCCATTCTTAAGGCGAGCCTGGCCAGAAAACGTCCAGCAAGAATCAACTTTCCTCTAAGATAAACCATGGTTTTTACTGTGTAAAAAAAAATATGTTATTCTTAAGCATGTTTTTAAGTGGAATCATAAATCTGATACATGTAATGAATAACTTCACTCGATAGAAAAAAAATCCAAAGTCACCTCTATTTGGTATTTTAAACACGATTTGCGACTTAAGTTTTACAAATCATATTGCTTTTTAATTTTTTTTACGAATTACAACGCAATAAAAAAATGGAATCATAAATAAAAATGTTAAAAAGTTAACATGGTAATTTTATATGATTTTTTTATCATGAATTCATGGTAAAAAGGCGTGTTTGCGTGACCGCCAGTCCGCCCGCAGACCCCGTCGACGCCGGACGTGTGCCAAATTTTTGTGATCTCCGCAGTGCCTCACACACCAACACCAACCAAGCATTTAGTTTTGCCATAATGGGTAACAAACATAATAAACGAAAAAAATGCTCAAGTCTGGCTTTTAGAAAATCGTACGAGTCAAGGAGCAAACTTCGGTGAGTAGATAAACTTCTACTAGATTAAATTGTTTTTATTTACTTACTAGAATCGACATTTCTTGCATTGCTTTTTGTAGTCAGATGATGTATCAACAAATCTATTAGTACCTACTTATATTCGTTTTAGTGTTTTCAAATACTATACTCATCATCATAGATACTTTTTTGTCTCTTTACGTGTATTCACGATGTAAATACCCGGCCTAGTACACCTACTGGTATACCTACTAGTGATATTTATGTAGTTATACCTACCTACAGTTACAGTTTTTTTTTGCAGAAGACTACTACGTAACAAACTCCAATGACTTTGGAATTGATGAAACGTAAGTACCTACCTATCTACCTTTTGTATCACGCAGGGAGGCGGGTGTTCTGCGAAGTTTTGACTATGTCGGTCACCATTTATTATTTCACCCAGACAACTTGAGAGATACGGATACGGAGCGACGTTCATACTTTCATTTTTCCTGAGCATTCTAAACTGCACAACGAGTAAATATCCGCCCTAGTGGCATACCAGTGATATTTATATTTATATAGTTATACCTACTTACACGAATACCTATCTTACAGTTTTTTTTTTCAGAAGAGTACTACAACCAAATTTAATAAACTCCGATGACATTGGAATTGACGAAACGTAAGGACCTACCTACCTTTTGTAACATGCAGGGCTGCGGATCTTCGCTAAGTTTTGACTATATATGTAGGATGTTAGGTGAGATACGGGAAGACGTTTATACTTTCATTTTTACTGAGCAATCTGAACTGCACAACGAGTAAATACCCGCCCTAGTGGCATACCAGTGATATTTATATTTATATAGTTATACCTACTTACACGAATACCTATCTTACAGTTTTGTTTTTTTTTTCAGAAGAGTACTACAACCAAATGTAATAAACTCCGATGACATTGGAATTGACGAAACGTAAGTACCTACCTACCTTTTGTAACATGCAGGGCGGCGGATCTTCGCTAAGTTTTAACTATACAGGATGTTAGGTAAGATACGGGACGACGTTCATACTTTCATTTTTACTGAGCAATCTGAACTGCACAACGTGTAAATACCCGGCCTAGTGGTATATCTAGTAGTGATATTTACGTAGTTATACTTACCTACATGAATACTTATCTTCGTTTTTTTTTTGCAGGAGAGTACTTCAAGAGAATGTAATAAACTCTGATGACATTGCAATTGACGAAACGTAAGTATCTACCTTCTTTTTGTAACATGCAAGGTGGCGGATCTTCGCTAAGTTTTGACTGTACTGTATGTATGTAAATTATATAGGGTGTTAGGGGAGATAGGAGACGTCGTTCATACTTTCATTTTTGACTGAGCAATCTGTACTACACGAGTGTTTGGTAGCGTTTGAGTTATAGCCGTATGATTTGAACACATCTAGGCCTGATTAGTACTGCAACGTGATTTTGGCTGTTTTGAAGAAAACTCGTAAAGTTGTATATTCGTTTTTAACGATTAGCGAAAATCGAGCATTTCGGTAAATCTTGTAAGTACGGCTTTTATACACCTACGACTGGTATGGATGTGTTCGTCGTTGCCTTTGAAATTCGAAACTGCCGGTTGTAAGAAGCGATAGCGGGGACACGCGAAGCTATGTATATACGTCACAAAGATGGCCGCCGACCGTTGTAGATTATTGCTTATATCTCGGGTTCTATCTCATCAAATCAGTTGTTTGAGGTGTCATTTGAAAGCTCATTTATTTATAATGTAGTTGTTATATAATTATGTACATACATACCAACAAGCTTGAACGACAGCTTCCGTGCGCGAGTCCGACTCGAACTTGGTCGGTTTTTTAGAATTTCTATATTTTGTACTTTTGGACATCATACTTATAAATATTTATTTTTATTTTGTTTTAGGCACGTGGATGACATTGACCCTGTTTCACTCAGCGTGGTCATCATCCTGCGTCAGTCATGGTTTGGTGGGGGGTATCCTATCACGGCGTCACAAAGCTTAGTTTTTGTGAAAAGGGGGTTAAAACTTCTGCCAAAGTGTATCAAGAGACCGTCTATATGGTGTTGTACAACCCCTTAGCAATACACTTTTTAAAAATCTACCGTGGAGTTTCCAACTAGACCCGCACATGGTCACATGCGTGAACTACCCAAGCCTGGCTGGAGGCCAATGTTCCGGACTTTATAAGGGCTGAAGACTGGCCCTCCTCTAGCCCAGATAAAAACCCCCTGGACTACAAATTATGGTCAGGTTTAGAGGGCATGGCCTGCTCTAAACGACACGCCGACATAGAGTCACTTAAGAAATCTTTGAAGCAAGCAGTGGCTAAATTTCCCATGGAAACAGTCCGCAAATCCATAGATTCTTGGCCAGACCGACTAAAGGCCTCTATCAAGGCCAAATGTGGTAATTTTTAATAAAATAATAGTTATATTTTTGTTAAGACTTCAATACATATGTAAATATAACTTTTATTAACATTACATTACTGTATAAAAAAATAAAAATAAATGCATTTTCATTTGTAACAGAACTTATGGCTAGACATGCATACATATCGTCACGCTTTTCCCCGAGGGGGCTGGCAGAGGTGTAATACAACACCCAGATTTCGCCGGACGATATTCAGTCCCAAATGTGACGGGGCGAGCCTGTCGCTATACACCGGGCTCCAGTTATGTAGCAGATGACACACAATACGCACATATGTTCACACAATTAACAAATTGGTGCGTGCCGTCGGCTGGGTTCGAACCCAGCAGAGCAAAATTGCCACTCCCAACTAGGCTGGCATCGATTCTACAACTATATCACAGAACAAATAATAATACTACGTACCTATAGCTCAATTGTATATATAAATGTAAATATTGTGAATGTATATTTTTGTATTGGATGTTTTGTTAGTACTAGCAGAATGTCCGCCACTTCGTACCCAGGTTATGTACTCGTATACATATATCCGGTATAAGTTTACTCGATTCTTTCATAATTATTGTTCAAAATTATATCTGAATCGTGTAGTTTTTTAACTTTGTAACATTTAACATACCATACAATATTATTAGTACGCACCTAATGGTAAATTAAGGTAATTAAAATTGTTATTACCATTGTTATACAATACTAGCTGCGCCCCGCGGTTTCACCCGCGGTTAAAAAGTATCCTATATGCTATTCTAGACTGTAATCTATCTCTGTGCCAAATTTCATCCAGATCTGTTCAGCCGTTCTTGCGTGAAAGAGTAACAATCATCCATACATCCATTCTTACAAACTTTCGCCTTTATAATATTAGTAGGATAGGTACCCAAAAATAATGAAATTTACTATGTTGTATTATTTAATGAATACCGGTAGTTACACAATCATTCCAACACCCTGTATAAATATTTGTCCTAATAAGGATAACAAGTAGCCTATGTGTCAATCCAGGGCATAAGCTAACTCCGTTCCAAATATGATCCTCATCCGTCTAGCCGTTTAGGTGTGAATAAGTGAAATACGAGTAAGTACCTAACTTCCACACACAATCGCAATCTTTTGTATTTATGAGTGTGAAGTGTGATAAAATAGAAATATGACACTACCGGTAAAATGAAACTAATGCCACGACTCACACATCAAAAATACAACAACTCGTGGACATGAGATTGGTTGTTACCTATATTGGCTTGAACGGCATTTTTTAGATTTTTTTTTGGTTGGCATCATGTAAAAAATTTTCATAAAATGGATGAGTACAATGACGGACGGATTATTTTATCGATTTCCTAAAAAAGGGTGTTTAGGTACTCGATACCATAACGTGACTGACGGGTGAAAGACGTGCGCGCGGCGCATCGCACACAACTTTTGTGTCGCGTGAATGAATACGTCGCGCTCCCAAAAAGTGCGGCCTGAGGTAGAGTAAAATACCTAAAGTTCTGGGAAAGCCTCGCCTTAAAGAAAACGACATGTGCCACGCCGCAATACCCGCCTGCGTCTCCAAGCCGCTTCAACGTTTATATCATGTGGGCTTGCCGATGCCGCTTCCGCTGTAACGCATATGTATCATCCCTAATTAGTCGATATACCATCAACTCGTACTAAGCGGTTCGCCTCCACCTTCTTAATACGAACGGCTAGGGACTAACTACAACCTAGGTATCTTCAAGGCCAGAGTGAACAAGTACCTACTAGGTCTTCGTGCTTCATCTTAGGCCACAATGTCGCTTCACATCAGGAGTTGGTGGTCGAATGTTGACCTATCCTTAATAGATTAAAAATAAAGTACCACCTACACCTACTCATGCTTAGTGAAAAATTTAACTTTAGGGTTCGAAGCTCAGGCTTACCACACGCACAAGCTTCACCACACTTAACTGTGCGAACTTAACTAAGGCCTGCGCGTACTTAACTGAGCCGTGTGGTAACGATACGATCTTCTTGTATACGTCTTTAGACTTGCATAAGCTAGTCGAAAAACGCGCAAGCCATGACGTGGAGTCACGCGCGGTGTTCTACATTCAAGCCTGCGGTGCTATTCACAATCATTCGGAAACGTTTCCGATCGGATCCCAGAAATTTCAAACTTAAATTGTTCAAATCTCAGTCTACTTTTATACATTTTGGAAAAGTTAATCAATTATAAATCCGATCGGAAGAATTAATCACGTTTAAAAACTTATGAATATACTTAGACTGAGATTCGAATAATTTAGGCTTAAAATTTTTGAAATCCGAACGGAAACGTTTCCGAATGGTTGTGAATGTGAATAGCCCTGCTGATCTGCGCAGTTAAGTGTGGTGAAGCCACAGACCTAAGATTTTTTTTGCTTCGCAAAAGACCAACGAAGCGTGGGACAGAGAAGTCTCCATCGAAATGTAAACTCCACAAGAGAGAAAGAGGTCGCCTACAAATAAAATGTTAGTCAATAATTCTTTTGTCATTAATGACAGCGCGCCACCTGGGAACACGCGAAAATTCCTATGATTTATATTTTTACTAAAATAATTATAAATAGACTCAAAACAGAGCAATTGTAACTAAATGCAGTTATGTCATCTTGTGAGTTTAGCAATTGTGATGTGAATCCAAGATGTAACCCACAAAATTTGTCGTTTCATGGGTAAATATGAAAATTCCATTGTGATGTTTTTGTCTAAATTTTGTCTAAAACATAACCTAGATTGGTTCCAAAAACCAATTTACCAGCGGTATGTTGTTGTCGTTTCTTCGTAACATCTATATTTCCTAGATGAAAGCAGAATTGGTGATGAAATTCAGCATTAAAATATTAGTTAGTTTACGCTCGATTTTCACTAGAGATGGATAAATAGATGACGTCATTGTTATCGATAGTTTTTATCAAAGTTCATTAGGTAGGCGATGGGTGCAATACATAAACAAAGCATACATTTTTTAATCAATGCCATCAAAAGTAAATTGACATTCTTCCGAGTTTGTACTGAATGATGAGGCGTAAAACATTTTTGTATTAAATATAAGTATGTACCTTCAATTTCTGATCATCATTTTAAATTCAATTTACACATTTTGGGTGTCTTACATCCAAGTCTAATTTAATAATTTTTAATTAAATTAAATAATATATATGCAAAATATAAATAAATGTACAAAACCAATGAGATAAGTATCATTACTTATCCTAATCCGTATACGAGTAAATTTGGTCAAGGGTCACAATTCGAAGCGAATTACTAGGATAGTATTATGTTGATCTTATTATTTACTTTTCTTATGTTAATTTAGATACATGGTGACACTGATATCTAACTCTTCCGCCTAGCTTAACACCCGTTTAGTGATTAATATTCATTTTAGCTCAGCAGCGGTGTTATACTTGGAACAAAAAACAACTCAATTGGTATGCGAAAGATTATATTTATCGACAAGCACCCGGAGGACCATTTTTGCTCAATCGATAAATTAATAAGTACTTTTCACAACACTAATTTACTCACGCATGCGCAAATGTTTTTTTGTATCACTATCGAATTGTCACTGTCGATCTTTTACATCCTAGATCTGTGGGTGAAGCTTTGCGTGATGTAGGCCTATAAGACCAAAACTTCAATATTAAATGTATCAAACTTCAATCTGCGCCTTTTCCCACCGTCATCCGGCGTCAACAGAGATTTCAAAGAGCAAAGAGAATATAATTAAGGGGGAAGAGACTTGTCAAAATGAAAATGCTGTCAAAGAGCAGAGATTCATGCTAACATTATGCGTGAAAAACATCGGTGAGAAATTACAAGTTTGTGTTTCAGTTCTAAAATTCCTGTCGTTTTCTGTTAATTCACCATTTATTTTCCAGACACTTATCAAATCGTACTTTTTCACACAAACAAGTATTCTTTTGATCGTAAATTTCTAGTTTCTCGTAAATAATGTCTGGCCTGGGGCCGTTCTACATCGACGCCGAGAAGAAGTCGACGCGTCGAAACCGCATATGGTACCAGACGTACCTTATGAAAGTGCTACAAGATAAAAAGGAAAAGCAAGTGCGGGATATAGACACCACCATAGGACTTGCTAAAAAATTACTTGCGGTACGGTAATAAGAATTGGTACGGTAATAAAGACAAGACGGTATGGCGAACTGTGAACCCACAGACAACGGACTTGCTACTTTGCTATGGTGTGTTTACACTCAAGCGAGCAAAGTACGCACAGCATTTGCAGAACGCATAATTATTTGTTTGTTTGAAAAATTCTCGCGCGCTGTAGTCATCCAATCAATGCGCGGCGCCGAGCGAATTGTTCGCTGTGTTTAGACACACCTAATTACATCAGTCAACATGGGCGTACCCAGGGAGGGGCAGGGGAGGGCAGCTGCCCCCCCTTGGAAATCTCGCAGAACATGTATGAACTCCCCTAATTACTAATTAAAGTGTAAACGAGTTATACTCTAACTTTTAAATAAACCGCGCAGTAGACACTGACAAAATGCACGATGCAATAGGAAACTTGCATCAAAATTTTAATGACAAATTAGGTTAATGATTCATTAAGAATATAGTAAAATGTACTACTGTGACAGGATTGTAAAATTTTATTTATTTAACTACCTATAAAACAGGATCATTTGCGGGTGTTTGCCCTACACACTACACTACATCTAGTGACTCATGTAGGTGTGTTGTGTAGTGTGTATGACAAAACAGCCGCGGACGATCCGACCTAAAAAATCTGACTTGCCCCCTCCTACGCCAGAAGCTGGGTACGCCCATGTCAGTCAACCTGCATAAATCGTACTACTGGCACGATTAAAACTAAAACACCAATAGGAAGTTATATTGTGAGAGTGTCATAGGGTATGAAACGCTGGTGAAGCTGCAGGCACATGAGCTCGTTATTATAAAATTGTGCAAACCTATACATACTAAAGTCTAAATTTTAGACCTTAGAAAGTTTTTAGACTCTTGTTTGCATATTGCTACCAAATTAATCATCTGTAGAGTTCACATTTCACTATGTAGGAAGGTAACACCATAATCTAATACAGTTGCACTAGTTCGTTAAACCAGCCTAACATCCGAACTACCTACTGCAGCTAAAGGAATGAATTCTGGTAGTTTTTTAGGTCTGGGAAGAGAAACTACCTCCGCCAGTAGTGGTTCCGTCCCACGACTTGATACCGTCCGAAGTAGGGCATGCAAAACCCGACAGTTTTTAGAACCCGGTTTTTTCGAGTTTTCAATTTTGAAAACCGGTTTTTTCGAGTTTTTCGGGTTTTTCGAGTTTTTTTGTTTTAGGGCCTTAAAAAATTGTATTAGTGTGAGTATTATGGTGGCGATGAGTTGCATGAAGTACTGTGGAAGTTCTTTAACCGAATGTGGGTGGAAGAACGCATACTTCAGGCGTTCGTGACATCAAACATCAACTCATACAGGGGTATATCACTTCTGTCTGTAAAATATTTGCCAAAGTTCTCTTGAATCGCCTTGTCGAGCTCTCTGAGACAATACTGCTTGAGACTCAATTTGGGTTTCGACCCGGTAGAGAAACCTGCGAAGCCATTTTATCTGTCCGGCAACTGCAGGAAAAAAAGCAGAGAGCAAAATCAACCGCACTTTCTTTGTTTTGTGGACTTTGAAAAGGCTTTTGATAGTGTTCCTCGTGAGGCTCTATGGATCATTCTGCAAAAATTGGGTTGTACAAACAAGTTTAACAGAGTTCTGAGGCTTTTGCGCGTTGATATGGACTGCTGTGTTTCAGCCAATGGGAATCAATCGAGCTTTTTCTTTGTAAGTTGCGGGGTAAAGCAGGGATGTGTTGTGGCACCCGTTCTGTTCGTGCTATACTTTGCTGTAGTTGTGAGGGAAGCTCTGTGAAATTCCGCACATGGTATTCACGTGCGCTTCAGAAGCAGAACTGATGGCAAGCTTTTTAACTTAGCTAGATTTAAAGCTCGCACCAAATGTTCATTCGACACCATCAAGGAAATTATGTTTGCTGATGATCTCTGTTTTGTGGCAGAAAGCCCAGATGGTCTGAAAGAGCTTATAGGAAGCCTTGATGAGTCGTGTTTAAGATTTGGCTTAAAGATCAGCGTGACTTAGACCGAAGTGATGGCAATAGATCGCAAAAAGCTGGATATCCCATTCAGTACTCACGTTCTGAAGCAGGTAGACAAATTTAAATACCTTGGCAGTACGATAACCTCAAAAGGTGACTTGGATCCAGGAATAAGCAGCAGAATTGGTGCTGCCGCTGCTGCCTTTGGAAAACTCCGGGTGAAAGTGTTTCGATCTCACGACCTATCGTTATACACAAAAATTAAAGTCTACATGGCGATCGTTTTGCCAAATTTGCTATACTCTTCAGAGACGTGGTGCTTGTACGCACATACGCGTCTTGGATAGGTTTCACCTCAAATTTCTCCAAGACATTCTGAACATATCGTGGTCAGATCGGGTCAGAAATACGGAGGTTTTGAGAAGAGCCAATGTTGGTGGAGTGGAGGCCTATCTAATTCGACGTCAACTACGCTGGTGCGGCCATGTCTCGAGGATGTCCAACGAGAGGGTAGCAAAGCGCATCTTTTATTGTGAACTCCGTGATGGTAAGCAAAAAAGCGGTGGCCAATTCTTAAGCTACAAAGTTGTTCAGTAGAGGCATATGAAAAGATGCAATAATAATGAACCTTCTCGCTGGGAAGCATTAGCTCTAAATCGTGCCGAGTGGCGGCGTTTGGTGCAGCAGAATGTGTACTCTTTTGAAGATGATAGAAGGCTCGAACTAGACTCCAGACGAGAAGACCTTAAAATAGACCGCCTTCAAGTATTGCCTACAATTTTATTAACGGTACCCTAACGTGTAGCATTTGTTTGCGCACTTTTAAAGCCAAGAGAGGGTACCACAGTCACATGAAGGCACATGAACGAAGCCTTCCTCTACCATAGCAGAGACTTGTCGCCGTAGCCGATATCGGCGAGGAACCATAGATAGAGTAGTGTGAGTAAGTATAAAAAGGCCGAAATTTAATTAAAATATGTGTTTGTTTTCGTAATCTTATTCTTTAGCTATATATCAAGAGATCAATTAGGTACCATTTGGTTTAAGTACACTACAAAAACAAGAAAATCTAAGTAACAAAATTTAGAAACAAAATCAACAAAATAAAATGTCAGTCTTACCATTTGCTTAAATAGTATTAAAAATATAATTTTTTCTTTGTTTTCTACAAAAAATAAATAAACAGGCGATTCCCAATCAATTCAAAGTAGAAATGGTGCAAGTTTATTATTAAGCTCCTCTGTCAAGTTGTCAAGGGAAGGGACCATAATAATAAATCTGTACCATTTCTACTATGAGTATTTCACTGAACATTTTGAAACCCTAGTCAAGTTTATACTTTGACATTAAAAACTGACTACCTAGCTCTTTTTAATTCCACATTCTAAGTCACTACTTCTACTCACTTCTATTCACTAATTCTACTTCCACATTCAACTAGATTCTTTATTAATGTTCTGGTGGTGGAGTTCATCATGAGCGAAAAAACTCGAAAAACCCGAAATACCCGAAAAACCCGGGTTTTAAATATTAAAAAACCGAGGTTTCAAAACAGTCGGTTACTCGGGTTTTTCGGGTACTCGGGTAACCGGTTTGCATGCCCTAGTCCGAAGATGACAGCATGATGATGCCGATCGAGCCTGAGGTGCTAGACATCCTTTACAAGAGTACCGAGAAAGGCGCTGTGGAACGCTACATGAAGGCTAGGAACAAAAAATGGCCAGAAGAAAAGTAAGTTAAAACCACAGAAATCTAATTTATTTGAGTACTTAATGCATATTCTCTTTTTATCTTCATCATTACAGTATTTTACGTGCCACTGCGGGGACGTAAAAGACTTGCTTCACTTTGCTTTGATTTCATTTGCTTGCTTTGATCATAAATAAATAATACCTATTTATCCAAGAACAAAGCTTACTTATCTGATTACCTACCTACCATTTTCACCACAAATACGTAGGTAACTTATTTGTGGAAGAGGGCTAAAACTATCGACCATATGAGGTTCTAAGAACACGACAGTGGCTACCACGCTCATTTCTAAAATTTCATACTCTCTCATAATGGCGATCTATAACTACTCTGTATTTTTAGAAGAGATTTTCAGGCCAATTTTTAAAAACTAGTGTGCGTGACAGGTAGGTACGTCTTTTGCTAGGGTTGCGTCATACATTTTGTTCATTTAGATACTCTCTCATTGGCGATCTATAACTACTCTGTATTTTTAGGAGTGATTTTCAGGCCAATTTTTAAAAACTAGTGTGCGTGACAGATACGTACGTCTTTTGCTAGGGTTGCGTCATACATTTTGTTCATTTAGAACCTAACAGTTGGCTGTTATTTTTTTGGCCTGTGCAATGTTTTTTCAGTCCATCTGGACATATCATTTATCAAAGTTGACGATCTTGAATACTCATGATCCCCAATGGATAGGTACCTACTTATTATGACACATCGGTTTTTCAATATCTCACCAGATACTTCTTCCGGGTATGCTCAAACTGGGACTACGGCTGGCATCAAAAGGATACTCGCGTACCTCCCCGTGACATCAACAAAGGCCGCTGTGCAATTCTACGCGAAACATTCTACAGGAAAAACAACTTGGCTCCCGATCCACCCCACTATCCACAACCGTCCGGTGGAGACCTTGGCATTTGTAGCGAATATTCATGTCATTTTAGCAATCCTTCTCTATAAAATGTTCATTGTTAATAACCTTCAGTGGTAATAAAAAAAACTTACCAACATATTTCAAGCTAATTTAAATAAGACTTTTAAGAGAGAGGCTTCATTAGTGCCTTGCGTTGTCGCAACGGATCAACGCATTTTAGGCCACATCTGTGTTGCGACGACATACGACGTCGCAACGCAAGTGGGCGACGCACGCCGTCGCAGCGCAGCGCCTCAGAGTAGATCAGTCGACTCACAAAATAAAATATACGGTTAAAGAAACAACAGACGAAAATGAATACACTAACGCCGTCTGGTCGTTGTGGGTCGCAACTACCAAGCGGTATATATAAATATAAGTAGTATTATACTATGCATACAATTGTTTTATTTAAATGAGTCGACTTTCGACAATAGATCGGAACGAATACTGTCCGTCGTGGCACGTGCGGCGCGGCTTGGGGCTCGGACACCGCAGCGCTTCACCTTTCCCTGCTTAGTCGTTAAAACGTCTCGTGCGACGACGCAACGTATAAACGTGTCATGCCAGCATGCCACTAAAAATTTATATAAAACGAGACGCAGGCTGCGACGCACTAAAAAGCCTTTAACTTGAAAGACCTACAATTTAAAAAAAAACCTTAAATTTTCTTATCTGTGGAGCGAAAGTTAAGCTGCCAACATTAACAAAATAAATATGTTGCCATAGCTTCAACACCTAATGTTTACGCAGTAAATAATATCAGTAAAACTTGTAAACAAAACCGAGTTCCAGCTGCAAATATGTCTCCTGCCCATTTAAGTAGATTATATACAATAAACTAAAAACATCACACTTACAGTAATAATATTATAAGGGCGAAAGTTTGCGAGTGTGTGTGTAAGTGTACCTATGTAGATACTTCTTCACTCAAACGGTGGACCGTAATGAAAGGTATAGAGGTAGCTGACACTATAATTGACACAGTCTACTTTTTAAACTTCTATCGCAGGTAAAATTGCAGGGTGCAACTAGTATGTGCATAAAAACAAACAAACACTCCTTCACACTCATGGACACAGTGTTACAAATGGTAAGAAATGCTGTTTTGGTAGAAAACTGAATTGGTCACGATCTAGTAGATTTTTAGAACAACGGATAGCAACATTGTTCCCTCCAAGCAGAAATGTCAAAATGGCGTCAACGCAGGACGCTTGGTATATTTCTTTACTTGGTTTAGCAGAACATTTCCGTACATCGAACCCTCCTGACATAAAAAGTTGTATTCAGTGTTTACAAGCCGTATTTAATTTCAAACCACCACAAAGAGTCGAAGCCAGGACACATTTGCAACTTGGAAATATACTCTTGACACACACCAAAAACATCGACTTGGCGAGAACGCATTTGGAGCAAAGTGTAAGTTTTTTTTACTGTTATTGGTTCGGTGTAGTGTCTACAGTGCTTGTACGAAAGTGGTTTACTGATGTGAATAAATTTTGAGGTAGTACTCTATAAATATTCTGCCGAGTGTATGAGAGGGAACTTTCAAAGTGGTATGTAAACATTGTTGAAGTGGGTCATAAATGCAATAAACAGTGTTCTGGTTACAGTGGTGCCTCTCTCAGACGATAAACGGGTTTGACGACGTGAAGTTCGAGGCGGCAAGTGTGCTCGCTGAGCTTTTTGAGCAACAGGGGCAGCCAACACACTCCAAACCTATCCTAAGGAAAGCCATCGAATTATCACAACACAGCGTATATTGGCACTGTAGACTTATATTTCAACTTGCAGTAAGTATTCCACAATAATAAGATGATAATAAAATGTTTTTTAGTACTGTAGATCTGCTTCATAAATTATGTCATTGGTGAAAGTTCCTTTGGTGGCCCGCTTACTAAGTACTAGCTGAGCCCTACTGTTTTCCCGCCTTTTTGACAATAATGTGTACATATGTGCTTGAGTTATGGTTTATTTCCCCTCAAAATATAATTTAAATTTAAATGCTCTGTGTAACCAATTTTTCAGGAGCCAAGCAGTAATTTATAAAACACATTACAAACTATACTAAAATTTAGATGTATAAAAAAAATGTGTCAGATCAGTGCAAAATTATCATGCTTCCACTGTATATCTGTAAAATTATATAACATTGAACTATTTGTTATACATAATGTTTGTTTTATTTCAGCAAATCCATGCAACAGAGCGTGAATATGAGGTGGCAAGTAGTTTACTTGGAGTGGGGGTGGACTATGCCCAGATCTCTAATGCGGCATACACAAGAGTACTCTTCTTACTCAGTAGGGTAATGGTGAGTCAAATATAAATACCACCCAAATTTGAAAAGATACCAACTACATTTTGGTTTTGTTAATTTTTCTGTCAAAATAATGATTTTCTTTTTTAAACTTTATTTGTATTGCTTAAAAAATTTTTAGTGTTAAACAGGTACGTCAAATTTACTATAGGACTATTTTGGCCCATTAACTGACATTAAGGCTTAGCAAAAACTTAGCAAAAACAAACTAAAGCAAGAAAATAAATTGGCTGTTACAACAACCCTTGCAATTAATTGGGCCTTTAATTAATTTTACAGTCAAAAATCATCAAACATATCTCAATATGTATAAATGTCTGCTAATAAATAGGGTACTGTGAAGGGATTTTTATTATACCTCCTATGTTCCAAATTTATTTAATACTTACTTTTAGGAGTAATAATTATCATTTTTTCCAGTTGTTATTAATAGATAAAAAGATCCAAGAGGTGCTGCCGTTGCTCAATCAGGCCGGTCATCTTGTGGACACATGGGCTGGTAGCCCACATCAGAAAGAGTACCTAAAAGTGTTCTTTCTTGTCTTACAAGTGAGTACTACATGTCACATCTAACTAATACTGCTACAAAGAAAAAGATGATAACCTAGTTGGAGAAGACTCACCTCTCAAGCCAAAGGGAGTGGATTGGACCCAGCCGAAGGCAGGCACCAATTTGTTCATTGTGTGAACAAATGTGCATATTTAATGTCATCTGCTACATAACTGGAGCCCGGTAAATGGCGACAGGCTTGCCCCCTGTCTTATTTGGGACAATACACCTCTGTCAGCCTCTTTGGAGGAAAGGTGTGACAATGTTTTATTATGTTATGTTACTATTGCTACAAAACTACTATAAATCAATATGATCAAGTTGTTCTAGTAAGGGTTTTACTACACACTACCAAAGCATACACCTACACTCATGCTCTTCACCATTGCAAACCCTGGCTCTTTCGAGGCTTGGAGTATCACGGGGGTGTTGCACACAGACATTCATCTACACATATCACTCCCCTCCACCCTTGTAATACTTTCCTAATTCCCTTTACCTTACGTAATAATGATAATAATATTAAGTACCTACCACTAAATTGCCAAATTGTTTGATAGATAGATTAGCAAAATTGTAACCTACTTTTTGCATATAACTTTATGATTTGTTTCTTTTCGTCCGGCGGGGGGTATTGCTATTCCAAAACACAGGTTAATTCCTAGTTTGGATAGTAATGCTTCTCAACACTGATTTAAACATTTAAGCAATAAGCTTCATTTGTTAATTTAATGATATGTGACGTTTGTTGCTACAAATAAACTTTCATTTCATTTCATAAACAACATCACACATGTAGTAAAGATACAAAAGTATAATCTGTAACTATAAAAATCAATGTGTAGAAGTATGATCCTTAAGGACTCAAAAATGACTTGAGCAATTTTGATGGCATTTTCTCGCAATCTTCAGATAGACCAGGCAGGCGATCCTGTAAAATTTGGTTGTAATTAAACATGGATAAAAACAATTTTTGTGTGAACAATTTTAATATAACAGTGTGATATAGGCACATCAGCCCTGGGCTGCTCGCCTATAATTAAACAAATAAATAGTCAGAGACAAATAAATTTTATGAAATTCAGTACAGAAATCACGGGGAGCAGCTTGTAATTAATGTTCTAAAAAGTTATGTTCCAATGCATTGTTGTAAAAGAATTTGTAGAAAATCACAACATCACTCATTATGTTATTATTCTCTAGTATAATATGCTATGAAATATGACCCAAGCTGCAGGCCAATACGCTAGAAAATAATACAACTTTGTGCTTATACAGAGTTTGTAATTAAATCTGCAACAAACTTTTAATTTATACTAAGAAATAACTAAGTAAACGTTAATTATCCAATAAACGTTAATTATCCAATAAACGTTAATTATCCAATAAACGTTAAGTCAGGTCATTGTCTTGGGAGTCAACAGTACGACAAGGCTGATACGCACGCAACATCGCTGTGCTAGTAAAAACTAGGGTTGGTACAATGTAGTGCTAAGATTACTGACAATTGTAGACTATGTTGCTCTTTGTCATTATTGGAAGTTTTGTTAACCAATCTGTAAACCTAAATAACAGTGCTATAATAAAACATTATCCACCCTTTTTATCCTTGTGTAAATGCGCAACTGCTAGCATATGAATAGCCTAATATCTCAAGTATTGATCTATAGTCTTTAGTCGTAGTATATAAAAAGTCTTATATCATTCATACTCATATTTTTCACCGACCGAGTGAGCGTCAGCAAATGAAGCGTCTCTGCTTCAGCTTGGGCAAAAATGCTTTTGTATGTCCGTCTGGCGTCTTTCCTGCTGTCTTCCTTTGCAAATCGCATTTCTTAATATCTTTAAAGATAAGATCATTTATTTTGGCTTTAAACATTTCAATAAAGTGCCCCTGGTGAAAATGTTGAAAAACTAAGTTACGACGTTAACTAGTAAACGAAAAAAGTTAACTATTACTATAAAAACTTATGGTTAGGGTACAGCTATTCATTCCAAATTAAATTAAATTTAGCCATTCTGGCGTAAAGAAATCACATACATATAGCAGTCATAGCATAGCCTCTAACCTCTAGCCTCTAACCCTCACACAAACTTTTGCATTCATAAAATTAATGTGATTTGGTATCAAGTGGTTTAGTGGTGTAGGTTTCACTGATATGCAGTGAAAAACAATAGCATTAAAAGCATTTTACACCATACTACACTCATATTAGACCTTAAGAGTGTAATGTAAAGTGTTTCTGTTCCAGGTATGTCATTATTTAATGGCGGGGCAAGTGAAGAGTGTAAAACCATGTCTCAAGCAGTTGCAGCAGAGCATACAGACCATTATGGCGCCCACGTGGCCGGACGATGACGGTAAGACCATTCATAATAACTTAGTCTTATTGAACTCGCGAGGTCGCGATCTTCTCATCTACTTGCAACTTAATGACCTTGAACTTTAATATTCAAGCCTGGAGTCAATAAATTTCTTCTGGGCAAGCTCTTAATGGTCTTTAACTTTAATATTTAAGCCTGGAGTGAATCAATTTCTTCTGGCAAGCTCTTAATAGCCTTGAACTTTAATATTCAAGCCTGGAGTTAATCAATTTCTTCTGGGCAAGCTCTTCATGGCCTCGAACTTTAATATTCAAGCCTGGAGTGAATTTATTTCTTCTGGGCAAGTTCTTGATGGCCTTGAACTTTAATATTTAAGCCTGGAGTGAATTTATTTCTTCTGGGCAAGCTCTTGATGGCCTTGAACTTTAATATTCAAGCCTGGAGTGAATTAATTTCTTCTGGGCAAGCTCTTCATGGCCTCGAACTTTAATATTCAAGCCTGGAGTGAATCAATTTCTTTTGGGCAAGCTCTTAAGGGCCTTGATCTTTAATATTCAAGCCTGGAGTGAATTAATTTCTTCTGGGCAAGCTGTTTCCATCGTAAGCCGCATGAACAGCATCATCGGGTGAGATAGCGGACAAACGAAAGCTTATCCTAACTAATATTATAAATGGTACAGTGATATTGTTCGTTATCCTTTCACGCCTTAATGACTCAACTAATCATCATGAAATGTTGCATACACATTGTCAGGGGCGCAGAAAAATGATATAGGGTACTCTTTAGTCGCAGGTAGTACCACGGCACGCAGCTAGTTATAGAATAAAACAAATAAATTCGACGTCTATTGTAGAATAGCGACGTGGGAGCCTCAGCGGCTCTGAGATGATAAATTACAGACCTACGCCTGCATGTCACGGAAAAGGCATGGACGGAATACCTGTTCTCCATTTTTTTTACAACAGAGTAGGCATGCGTTTGACCACTGACTCGCCTGATGGGAAGCGTCGACGTGATCAAAGGTGTAACACGGTTTCCTAGGAGATACCTATTCACTTTTCTCTTGGACACCCCCGGATTGTATTCAAATAGAATTATCCGATAATCCCAAATCCCCAAAACAGATTTTTTAATTTTCTCAAATTGAATCTTGTTGACAAGTCCTGAAATATAAAGCAAGCTAACTCAGAATACATGAAGTTAGAGTTTATACATACGGGCGTGTGTGTGTGACGTGACGAACCCATGTTAACGTGTACGGTATTCGGTACACTGTCAGCTAATAGGCCTTACCTTACGCTCCAATTTCCCTACACTTTTAACTGTGCGTACTTAATGAGTAAATGCGTAACGAAACGATCAACTCAAAAAAGTACGCGCAGGCCTAATTTTTGTCAAACTCAATAGAGCAGCCCATAAAGGCAACGTAGCTGTGATGCCCCTGGTATTATAGGTATCCATCGGCAACTGTGATCGATTACCATCAGGCGGCCCGTTAGCTTGTTTGCCACCTATGGCATAAAAAAAAATTGTTGGCGTCTTCCCTACACTTTTAACTGCGCTGGCCCGGCTTGAGCACTGAACGCCCAACCATACACGTTCAAACAAGTACGCACAGGCCGGGATTGCGCAGGCAAGTCGAAATCGCGCAAGCCAAGCTGGGGTTGGCGTGGTGTACAGTTTTACCAATCACACGCTAGGAGTTCCGTGTTCAAGTCTATGACCTGCGCAGTTTAAAGTGTGAGGAAGTTAAAGCGTATAGTAGGCCTATAACGCGTGTCAATCTTGCTATGAGTATGTAGCACTTATGTTAGCGAGCAAGTCGTTTGTGTTGCTCTCGCGGCAACATCTGCATTTAGTCTTGGTGCCTCTCCCAAGCTATAAGCTCGCAGTAGCGAGCAAGTCGTTTGTGTAGCTCTCGCGGCAACACCTGCATTAATCTTGGTGTGCCTCTCCCCAGCTGTTTGCGGGAACGCAGTAGCGGGCGAGTCGTTCGTGTGGCTCTCGCGGCAGCAGCTGTATGTGCTGGTGTACCTGGTAACGGTGATGCACTCGGCGCAGGCCGGTTACATGGACAAGGCGCACAAATACACTGAGAAGGCGCTCGCGCAGATTGACAAGCTCACCTGTGAGTATACGATACTTGTTACACTGCAAGTCGGAAACCGACAGCAGGAAAAGCGGCATAAATGTTAATTCAGAGTGTAATGCTGTGAACATTTACCAAAATTACAAAAAAAAACCATTTACTTACATCTTTTATTCAAAACTAGTTTTTTATTTAACTATTTTCCTAAATCTACTGTGTTGGTTAGAAGCTGTGTTTTCTATGTAAAGTAAAATCAAAAATAAATAAACAAAATTTTGATGATTCACATTTGGCTCGAAGGGTCATAACGACCAGCCAACGTAGCGTGACCTATAAATGAAATAACGGCTTTTGACTGTTCCAGCGAGCGGCGGCGAGAGCAGCGCGCCGGAGGCAGGTCGCGGCGGCGCACGCGGCGGCGCGGCGCTGGCGTGGCGCCTGCGCATGGCGCTGGTGGAGCACGCGGCGCTGTGCCGGCTGGTGGCGGGCGGGAAGGCGCACGCGCTGCAGGAGATCGCGCGCGCCGCGCACCTGCTGAACCACGCGCCCTCGCGTGAGTATCACGCCGCCCGGGGGAGGGGGCGGGGGCGACGCTCCGTGGCGCCTGCGCATGGCGCTGGTGGAGCACGCGGCGCTGTGCCGGCTGGTGGCGGGCGGCGATACTCGGTGGAAGCTCCGCTGATGTGCGTACTTCCGCGCAAGTTTAAGCGGACCTCATGATCGAGCAACTTCAATTTCGGCTTGAAATGTCGGAGCGTGGCTCTAAACCGTTAGGTCGTGGTGGTTTCATAATTATTATTGTGTGAATAATAGTAATTTCTTTACAGCGTTTTGCGCGACTGCGCACACGCCGCAGTTGCACTGCCTGCTGGGACTGTACTCCATGTCCATGAACTCCATGGAATCCGCCGAAGCGCAGTTCCAAGCCGCGATACACGTAAGTAGTACTGCGTCTTTCGCCTTCATTGCAGTATTGCCAGATGGAAAAAAAAAGTTCCCTCACATGGCGTTTTTGCCAAGCTACACCTCACGGGCGTTTGAGCATTACAAGGAATTTTACTGTCCGGCAGTCCAACTTTTTACGGTCCATGGTGGCATAAAAAAACGAATGACTGGCTTGTGCTCTGCATGAAATTTTACTATCCAGCAGTCAGTCCGATTTTTTTTGTATGCAATGAGCGAGGCGTGCGTCGTGTGCGCAGCAGTAGGAGGTAGAAGAAGGAGGGGACGCAGTGCACAAGCTTAGACGCGTTTTTCATTGCTGTCATCTCGGATCGGAAAAAACGGCCCGGAATGGAGGAAAAAAAAATGTCGGACGGCAAAATTACGTATAGTCCACAAGCTAGTATATGAAGTTATGGGGTGCCATAAAATTACATTGTATAAAACATATTATTTTTTGTTCCAGTTGTCACAAGAAAGAGATTTATGGATGTTCGCGAAACTGAATCTCGCGATTGTATATTTAAGAGGGAGGAGAGACACAGAGTTGGCGCAACTCATGGAACAAGTATGTTGAACTAAAACATCATAATGGCTTGAATGGGGTTTTGTTGTTGTTCGAGTAGATATCACACTAATATTATAAAGCCGAAAGTTTGTGAGTGTGTGTAATGTGTGCAAGTGTGTATGTTTGTTACTTCTTCACACTCAAACGGGTGGAAAAATTTTGATGAAATTTGAAAAAAATGCAGGTCTTCTTAGATCTTGCAAACATGATTGAATCAGGCGGCCCGTTAGCATGTTAGCAACACCTATGGCAGAAAAAAAAAAGAAAATCTGCTTACATTTTGATGTTGCCAGATATACATATATGTTAATCTGCTTATACAATAAATCACGATATAGATCACGTCTTAATGAATACCATATTTTTATTTGAATTTGTAAATTATTATTATTACTTATTATTATTATTCTTCAAATTTCCTGACATTTTTAGTAATATTTTTTTTTTTAAATAATAATTTGCTTTTTTTTTTATTATAATTGTATGGATCTAAAGTTATCTGAAATAAATGAATTTTAATTTTTTTTTTAATATTCCCAGGTCCGTCCAGAAGCGCTCCCGCCGTACGCTCACGGTCTCAGAGCGGCCTCCTACTACGTACTGGGGCTGCAAGCTTTCTTCCAAGCGCGGTACAATGAAGCCAAGTAAGAGTTACACCGATTTTGTTAAAAAGCAAGCAACATCGCATAGGCCGAGTGGCTAGCTCTGTCAGTTTCCAAGCCGCCCGAAGGCAACTGACATGATATTATTTTGTTAAGAACCTGCTTAATATTGTTACCATTCTGAACTGTGAGAAGAGGATTATGCTAATGATATATTTTATTTGCTACAACTGATTCGTACTGTAACTATATGATTATAGCTATATAAGCTATATAGTATAGTAGCTGTCACCCCGCGACTTCGTTCGCGTTTATTATTTATATATATATATATATATATATTTAAAGTATCCTATCTCTCAAGTTGGATCGAACTGCACATGGTGTGCGAATTTTATTATAATCGGTTAAGTGGTTTAGGAGTTCATTGAGGACAAACATCGTGACACGAGATTTATATATAATAAGATTATATATTTTTAAACTTTCACGTCGATATTTTAATTATCTTTAGTGCAAAATTAGTTTCTTTTCTGAGCTATAAAGGGATTTGTTAACGAATTTTTAAATTCTTTCTATTTTTACCCGATTGCGCAAGAAGACGGGTAGTGTATTTATGTATGAATGTATGTATGTGAGTATGTATGTATGAGGTTTCTTCGGCACGCCCAACAGCCTAAACAGCGTGATGGATTTCGACATGTGAGGTGTCATTTGAATCGTCTTGATAGTAGAAGTGACATAGGGTACAACATTTTGCAGTCGGGTTTTTTGTTTTTCATTTAATAATGTTACTTGTTTCTTATACAACCTTCCGTTATTAAATCTCCGCAGGCGGTATCTCAGAGAGACTCTGAAGATGGCGAACGCTGAAGACCTGAACCGCCTCACCTCCTGTTCGCTCGTCCTGCTCGGTCACATCTTCCTCTCGATCAACAACTCGCGCGAGAGCATGAACATGGTGACGCCGGCCATGCAGCTCGCCAGCAAGATACCCGACGTGCATGTGCAACTCTGGGCCTCCGCTATACTGAAAGGTTAGTTGCAGTTCACAAGGAATACCCAATGCAGAGGTGATCAGAAACAAAAATACAGATATAAAAATACAGAAACAAAATAAAATGCAACAGTAATAACAATGACAAACATTGAAGACTTGAACCGTCTGACGTCGTATTCGCTAATCATGCTGGGCTTTACACCACTGGTGTGTTAAGATGTGTGCTGGGCTACGTCTTCGTCCCGAAATGAGCATTCCTCAAATTGGGTACCACAGAAAATGTGTATTTATAAATTAGATAAATTAAAGAAAAAAAAATTAAATTCCCATTCTAAAACGACGACTAGTTTTAAATCGAGATTCATGACTGAGCGTCGTTTTAGCATGGTTTTTTTTTTTTTTTTATGTAAAATAGGTCGGCGTTTGACCACCAACTCGCCTGATGTTAAGCGACGTTGTGGTCTAAGGTGGAGCACGACGACCTATAAGGTACTTATTCACTCTAGCCTTGAAGTTTAGAGTGAAGAAGTACAAAGACGGCAGTTGAGTGAGGCGCTACAAGTGCGCTACTGCTCAGACCCGTCTTCGGAACGGTTACACCGGACTACATCCCGAAACACGACTAGGTCATTTCACGACATGGCTTGGTCCGGTGGGTGGTAACTAGCCACGGCCGAAGCCTCCCACCAGAGTTTGCTACCCGGTTAGCACTACCCGGGGACCACGTGTAGGGAATCAGAATAGAGTACACTCCTACGGACGTGGGTAGCTCAGCCCCCTAAAAGCCTTGTGTAAAAGGTGTGTAAAAGGTTGTGTGCCTAAGAGCCGCATTTTAAATCGAGATTCACGAGAGTCGAGTTGTTTTATCATACGGGCCTAAGGGTCGCATTTTAAATCGATATTATAAGAGAGTGGAGCGTGTGAGAGTCTGAGCGTCGTTTTAACATGCTGGCTTTAGTGTTTCCTTAATACAAATGACAAAGAAAATTAAGCAACTGATAAATCCTCACTTCGACTTTCGACTTTCGCTTGTACACATTTTGACCCAATGCAAAGATGGTTTAAATGTCGAAAGACAATAAGCTCAAAAATCCAGCATTTGTTAAAAATTGTATAACAGTCAGAAAATGATTTCTAGGCGTTCCAAAATAAATAGTTATTAAAAATTACTTCTAATATTACCCCTTCATAATGATGTGGGAATTTTAATTATAATTATGCGTGAATTTTTAATTGGCCTTGTAAACCAGGTACAATACTAATTTCTATTATCAATAGACTGTAAATTCTCAAACAAATATAAAATTTCCCCATCGTCGCTCCCAGAAGCTTGTGGCAGCCTGAAAAGGCTGTTAACCTTCTGGGAGCACCTGGGTTGGCTGGAGTGAGGGGAAGGGAAGAGAGGAAGAGTTCACGCACAATGGCCCAATCAAGTGGCTAAGTGCGGAATGTGCCCCGCTAAACAAACAAACAAATCTAAATTAAAATGTTTTCACAGACTTGTACCGGCTAGCGGGCGACACGGAGCGAGAGAACGAAGCGTACCAGATGCACTGCAACTTCTCACAAGCGCTACTCAAGGACCACTTCCAGGCGACGCAGATGCCGCAGCACGCGCTCCTCCAGTGGACGAGCGGCGCGCCGCCCGTGCTGCCCGCGCCCGCGCCCTCCGCGCACCTGCCCTCCTAGTGCGACGCCCCCGGGGGCAGGGGGCTGCCCTTGACTACAGTGACCGTGGACGCTGAATAAAGTGACTCGTGTAACGCTGAGGCATCTTCTAAATATGAAGTGACTGGTGCGGCCCTATCAGGCATCCTCTAAATATGAAGAGACTGGTGCGACTCTATGAGGCGTCCTCTAACTATGAAGTGACTGGTGCGACTCACTATGAGGCATCCTCCAAATTAATACTAGACAGCTTTAAAAGTGCATCTGTTGCCTGTGCGAAAAACCTAAATCCCAGTGTTGTTACTTTGATCATCAAGGAATAGTAAAATTATTGGTTGGAACAGACAATCTACCAGAGGAATGAATCAGCAATTCACCCCAGAAAGCAATGATTTTGTTGCAGATTGCTAATGTTGCATGTCCCAATTTTTCATTTGAGTTTAGAGCATATTGGTAATATGTCTATGGAACCTTTTCCAGACACATTTCCAAGATGCTCTAATGTAATCAAAGTCTAATGGTCATTCCATAAACAATGCAATGAAAAACAACCAAAATAGACTTAGAAATTTGAGTTAGAGTATCTTCCTAGAAAATCGTTATAAGGTAGGTAATTTCTACACAGTTGAATCACGAAAAAGACTAGATGTAAATTGGGACAGTACAGAGCCGTTTTGGCATCAAAAATGAATCAATTCATCAATTACTACTAACCCTATATATAAATTGCTTGTTTAGCACACAATATTATTTTTTGTATTGATTTCTCTCATATTATTATAACATGAAAAATTTTAATTTGCTCTATTTAGGGTTTCGTAGCCAACAAGGAACCTCTAAAATTTTGTCCGTCTGTATGTCATGTTCCCTATAACCAGAGACTAATAATAAGAAGACAATGGTAAAAAGAATAATGGTCACGATCCATACAAAATGTACCCAAGCCCAGTGCAAATGAAACATCTGTTATTTTAGTACATCAATTTATGAGTAAAATAAATATAGACATATTTCTGTGGCGTAGTTAAATTGTGTTAGTTAAGATGTACTGTACTATGTTCTGACAACACAACAAAACCACAAACCGACACACAACTACCATCACTCAAAACTACCGAAATTACACTTACAATCATTGAGAAGAAAAAAATACAGTTGCTATTGCAAACACATTTTGTCGAACGGCTTTCATTCACGAGGGTGTGCATATTTTCGCGCGTTTTAGTCGAAAATCTGAACATACTTGTGAAAACTGGCTTTTATTTTACTCTTTTTTTTTTTGATGTCACAATATTTAACATAAAGCGCGTGTAGTCTTTCCGAGTGCCTAACTACGTGTGAGACTCTCAGTATGCTGTCATTTCGGGATGTCACTGAAATACATTATTATGTCTATGCTAACGACATGAGCACAGCAACGTAACGTTTTTCTGAAGAACACGTTAGTTCGGTGGCGTGAGGTCATGGTAGTTGTCTTGTCGGATTTAAGATAAGTATTTTAGGTACTTAAAAGCTGTTTACTACTCAGTATATATAATAGTCATTTAACCAAGTTAACCACAGAAATAGTAAAAAAAACTAGTAGTTGGTGTACACAAAATAACAGTAGAACTGAGATATGTTTATTTTATGCCAGGCTTGGCTTAGTCATGACCTGACATTTTCTGAGAAAAAATTGGAAAAAGCCACAATACTAGCACACTGACTGAGATTATTTTTAGAATTAGATCATAATGAATTCTGAAGTTTAATAAATAATTTACAAAATATGTCCGACCAAGTTAAAGGTGTAGTAGGAAGCGGGCCGGCCGCGCTGGTTAACCTGCGCTTAAGCCCGAGTCTGCGCAAGCAATCTCCATACTTGGTGCTTAACTAATGCGAACCCGCGCCGACCTGGGACCCTATTCGGAGATTTGAGATTTTCATCTCACTTATTCTCATCCTTGTTGCTCTCGTTTGGAACGTCATAGGTGTGAGAGTGACCAAGATAAAATCTCATCTCATCTCACGCGCAGGAATAGCCTCCCTGCGCCGTACAGTGTAAGTGGGCCACCACGTAATTTGTTACTTTATTTGTAAGGGAACAACGCGTGGCTATATTCGCTTGCATTGTGCAGCGGTTACCTGCGCAGACCAACGCCGATAAGCGCGGTCATACCAGCACTCATGTTCACAATTATTCGGAAACGTTTCCATACGGATTCCAAAAATGTTTAACTTAAATTATTCGAATCTCCGTCCCCATTCACAAGTTTATAAACGGAATTTAATAAAGAATCAATCGTGTTTAAACTCGAACAATTTGAGTTTAAAATTGTTGGATTCCGATCGGAAACGTTTTTGAATGATTATGAGTATGGGCGCAGCGCGGTCAACCTGCTTTCTATTTGTATACGCCCTTAGAAGAGTCAAACAAATTATTCTGATAAAAAAAACGCAAACTAAGATCTTAGTCGACAATAATGATTATTTATTTATAATTTAGCTACGAAACCCTACATTGAGTGTACTTAAAACACACTTGACTTGTGTTTTGCATTTGAGAATGTATAAAATTGTCAATAAATAAACTATTTAATATCAAATTCACTAAAAGTCCTTTGCTATCAAGGTAATGCAAATAGCTGCAGTGGTGAAAGAAAATACTATGTTTTAATTTTGTCTTTTTAGTTTTTCTAACATGAAATATGTTGCATTATATTTATTAAAAATTAAAATAAGAAATCTCTTCAGGTTTTACATTGCAGTTGCCCTGATAGCAGTTCAGGCTAGTGATGCTTTTGGTATTATATAAATATTTGGCAACAGGTGTTGTCTGCATTTTGATTTGAAGTATTTTTATAGGCCAATGTTCTTAGTTAAAAACAGCGCTAGTAATATGCCAGTCATTTCTTTGTTAATGACTGGTTTGAAATCTGAAGTCGCGACAATAAACTCATATCAGACTTGTATGTGTGGTTGATGACCAATAATAATAATTGTCTGTCTGATCTCATCTTTTTCACTGTAAAGAATAAAACGATTTTATATAACTGTATTATTAAAATCATTTTATTTTACTATACATAATAACTTTTTTTTAAGTTTGTAACTTGGCACAGGCCTTTTTATCAGAATGATAAATAGCAACTGGCTAATTAACAAAGGTGGTTTCATGGACTGATAAGTAAATTAAATTGTACATAGTAAAAATTTTGAGAATGAACAAACCTCTCATATTTATTTTTATTTTGTAGTACATAATTTTGTTAGGCAAAGAACGAATATTGTTGATGATAAATGAATGGTTAGTTAATTCAACATTTATAATTATAGCTGAGCAATGATTGGTTGTTTCAATGGATGTATTTCTTTGTATCATATTCACAAAATCGTTTAAGTTTCAATGTTCATATTTTTATAGATAAATATTTTTTGTAGGCTGAGTAGACATCGATTGCAATCCGTTCTTTTTTTCTTATAGAATCCATCCATTGGAAAGTGTAACTGATTATTCTGTATGTCCGGCGACATAGCTGCAAGATTTATTTGTAAAATTTCCTTTCAAACAGTTAGCTGTGGCCTTAATTAAAACAAAGGGATTACACTTGCTGTTGTTAATATGTAAATAAAAGTTAATTATTGTAAATAATAAAATATATATGTTTTTTGCTATAACATTGGGTATTATTAGATTTTTTGCTTGATTATAATTTAATTTTGTCTTGATAAATTTTCCTGTATTGATGACTTGAAAACAGCGTTACAATGTATTGAGAATAATTTTCATGTTGATTCATAGTTTTTAACTTAGAAAAAAATTACGTGTTTACGTTCCTCTGAACACCAATTATAAACATCATCATGAACATGGTTCTGAATACATTGTAACATGGTTTTAAAGTCATCAATACAGGAAAATTTATCAAAAATACATTATATAATTTTAAATCTATCATAATAGTGTCGCGTGTGAGCGATACAGCTGCCAAGCCTTACCATACCCCTTATAGGCTTTTCCACACATCCGCCGCGAAACCATTACCAGTTTTAGGCCCTTCTGCTAAAACACATAAAATCAGAGTTATGAATCTCGATTTATGGTGACATTAGACCGAGGTTTCAGTACTTTTGAGGGGGTGAAGCAGAAGCGCGCGGGCGGCCGTCGCGCGGGGACCGCTACTTGCCGCGCGCTCGCCCGCGCACTACACGAGTGTGCGTAGCTGCAGTGAGCATAATCCGCGCTATCAACGAAGGTGCGCTCTCCACTTTTCCACTTGCATTAGTGCGCGCGTGCGGGATGAGTGCGCCAACGTAGATGGATCGCGAGAGACTCGCAACAAAATATCGGACAATAACCAGCCACTCTAAAAACTAAAACTACCCCATACATTTCAAATATTTAGTACAGCTACACTCTTACGTGTTACGAATGTAAAAACTAAAACAATTACAGCAAATACATATCTATTAATATTTAGTCTAATTATTTTTGAATTAAAGTGGCATTTTGATTACAACGACAATTAAATATAAATTCTCGTAAAATTACGAGTAGCTTCTATAATTACAGATTTTTTTTGGCAGTCCGTTTTTTGAAATTTGGCGATAATTGAAATTGGCGAATATGATTAAAAAAATATCTGCCATATTGAAAAAAATTCAATAGCCGATTCGACAAACAAATCATGTGCATAACTACAGCTGCTTCCTCATAGGTGATGGAATAATTCTACCTATGCCAATGTTTAAGGCATAATAGCTGCAATATATCCCAGTCTTAGTTCAGCTCCCAAAAGAACTTTGTTAATATGAGCCGTTTACTATGTGCTAGCTGGAGTGACGTCACCTCAGCTTCCTCATCCAGTACAGGCAAAATAGGTAGATAATCCCAATTATTTTACGAAAACAAGTAAATGTGACTATTGTAGTGGTGTAGTTGACTCAATCAAATCAAAAAATTAGCAACCAACTACCTTTTTAGTTTTTCCTCAAATGAATATTCCTTGTCTTAGGTGATAAATACGAGAAAGGAAAAACAATTAAATAATAAACTAAATCCTCATTTATTCATCAATGGTAAGTGTTCCAGCGTTGATGTCATTGATGAGATCATGTGGGGGCCTGCCCTCCACTGTGCAACCAACAGACTGAGCTGTGCCGAGGATCTCCTTGACGGAGCCGGATAACTCGCGCGCCATGGACCGGGCCCTCATGATTTTAGCGATGCCAATGACGTCTTCAAGGGTGATGTTACCATTGTGCTTGACTGAAAGCAAAATAGTCAAAAGTTAGAAAATTACTTGTAGCTAATCTACAACCTACAAAAGACAACAGTATAAAACACGCTTTTTGAGTCTGTCTGTCGTATATCTGTTAAAAACAAAAACATGATGAAAATCACATCAGGATCTTGATGTGATTTTCATCATCAGCATCAGTTGGATAATTTTAAATGCAGAAATAGCAGACCTCAAGTAATAAAAGATTGGTGCTATGCCAGCCACCCACTTTACAATATAGTGGCCTAAGTTAAAACTTGCATATGTGGTATGAAAGATTATTGTTTTTCTTTTAGATTATTAAATAAATAAATAATTTTGGGACACTTCCACACACCTGACCCCAAACTAAGCAAAGCTTGTACTATGGCTGCCAGAGACTGATATACATACATACTTAGATATTTTTAAATACATATTAACACCCAGGCATAGAACAAACACAAATGTTCATCACATAAATGTTTGCCCTAGGTGGGAATCAAACCCACACCCCCAAGCTCAGAAGGCAGGTTCACTACCAACTGAGCCACCGAGGCAGTCAAATTATTGTTTTTCTTTTCGGTCATGATTATAATTTACTACATTATCCATTTATCCAGTTTAATAATTGCATAGTAGTGTGTAATGGTGCAGGCATAATGCTTACTGTTCTTTTGCTTCTTCCTGTCACGTGGGGGCTCCTTCAGAGCTCTGATGATGAGGGCAGCAGCAGATGGCACCACAGCAATTTGCGCCTGCCTGTTTTGTACAGTCAGCTGGACTGTGATCTTCAAACCCTTCCAGTCACTGGTGGCCTTGGCAATGTCATCACCAACCTTTTTGGGGGACTGTTACGCAGAAATAAGATTAGCAATACTAAATTATGTGAAATCCTAATCAAAATATGCAGGTAAATAAATATAATTACTATTACATACACATATCCAACTGGGCTAGGCACATTGCTTAGCCCGCAGTGGTTGCAAGAAGATAACTGGAAATGTGAAAAGATGTCAAATAGGTAGCAGGGTCACACTTATACTTTATAGTGTAGGTTTGCAAACCAAATAACTAAGAAGAATAAAAAGTAATGCTTCTTTACTACAATACATTATACTTAGAATGTAAGCATGGCAGTCACATGGCCTGGTCCGCGACTCCTTATTGGGCATTCGGAGTAGCCGCGACAGGGACCGGATCCTGAGTCGCGGGTTCCTTCCATCCGCCACCCGGAAGGACGCGCCTGGTAGGGAGGCACCCCCCAAGATCATACAATCATCTTGACTAAGTCGAGGCAAGTAGAAAATATTGGGAAAGCTGAATTAAGTAAATATAGTATAATTTACCACTAATATCAATCTCTCTCAATCAAATCTCTAATTGCCTCTTAAATCCAGTGGACCATAATGAGATATTTATTTCAGTGGTCAAACGAAACTGGATTTTGACTGCCATGCACAAGTTTTAGGTTATGAATCTTGTAATTTAATTCTCTACTTACCAGACCTAGGGGACCGATTTTGGGAGCCAAGGATGATGTGGCACCAACTTCACCACCGATACACCTCAAGTTAACTGTAAATATCATACAGAAATTGCAAAAACACATCACAGCAATCACAAGTAAAACAAACACTTTTACCGCGAAGTTTCTGACTTACCGATTTTAACTTCGTTAGGATCGAACTTCGGCGGCATTTTTATGATATTTTAATACACGTACTATGTAATATTAGTGTATTTCCAAGACGATTAACTTGGATTTAAAAAGGAAAGCTATCAATACGTTTTACAACATTGACAGCTCACCGGAAAAGAAATGAAAGGAAACGAACGGGAAAGTTGTCAAAATCAAAATTGACAATGACAACGGATATTACAGTGTTGCAAGAATAATAAAACATTCAGATGTCACTGTCAGCTAAAAAAGAATAGCCATTGTCTGATCAATCATCAAACGTGATTCATGAATGTTTTCACTGTATTCGCCGTAAAGAAATGGGATTAATTAATTTATTTATTCTATTTATAATTAAGTTAATTTAATTCGCAATGCCCGCCCTAAGATTTAAATAGTACTTTGAAGGATCGTTCATTTCTACCGCCGTCGAGCATGCCCGACACGTGCTCTCACCGAGGAAATAGTATTCTTTCATACATTTTGGATGGACGTTTGGACGTGATTTCTCGCTACGCTAGCATGGAATCGGTGGGGGAGTTCGTCACTCGCTTAGCGCGTTGCATGTACGACAACGCTGACAACGGGCCACACCCCCACCTGTATAATTTCGCGCCATGTCACACACTTCCACCCGACGCTCCACAAATGCGCCCGCTTCCACGAAAAATCGTACCATTTAAGTGAAGAGAACTCGGAAACAGAAAAAGAAATACCTACACAGCCACACATCGTGAATCGTGGCTAACGTGACCGCAAGGTAGATGCCCCGTGAGCTGAAGCCAGGGCAATGGGCTACATAATTCCCGAGGCCCCGAGGCCCTAACCTATTCCCCTATAAAAAAATAGGTGGAAGATGAAAAAAAAACCATTGACATCTTGAAAAGTCATTTTTGACATTTAATGGAAGTAAGTTGATTGTTGAATTTGTAGTGATTTTAATTTATTCGAGGGTTTTTGTGATTTTGTTGAAATACGTAACAACTTCGTTTTAGTCATTTAACACCATGGCTAGCGACGAAGTAGCGTTAAAACAATATTTAACTAAGTATAAACATCGCGACTTTACATGTCGGGAGGTGATTGGTCTCATTCAAGTTTATCGAAGTTTGGCCTATCGTTTAGAAGCCTTTGTCTTTAACTCTGGCGCTAGAAAGGATCTCCTCAATCTGGAAGGCACAATCCCAGTGAATTACAAAGGCGCCTTCTACAATATACCCGTTAAAATCTGGCTCATGGACACGCACCCTGCAAATGCCCCATTGTGTTTCGTCAAACCCACTGCAGACATGTCAATCAAAGTGTCCAAGTACGTAGACAGCAACGGAAAGGTTTACTTGCCTTATCTACACGAATGGACACAAAACGGCTCAACATTACAGAAACTCATTATGTGCATGATCACAGCTTTTGGGGAGTTACCTCCTGTTTATTCGAAACCCCGTAACGAAACTAGACCGCCTTATCCAGTAAGTGCGTTCATGCCTCAGCCTGCTGGTCCTGGGTACCCGGGTTACCCTCAAGTGACTCCTCAGCAGGGTTACCAAGGAGGCACACCATACCCAACATCATCTAACCTGCCATACCCTAACTTTGGTACACCTTACCCGGGAGCTGGCAATACTAATGGAGGACTGCCATATCCTCCTACTTCTACTCCATACCCTCCTCAATCAGGGTATTCACCGGCCCCAGATGTGGCTGGAGGTACAATAACAGAGGAACATATCAAAGCATCATTGCTATCAGCTGTGGAGGATAAACTCAGGAGAAGATTAAAGGAGCAATCTCAGCAGTCACAGGCAGAGCTGGACACCCTACGCCGCACACAGCAGGAGCTCAGAGATGGCAAGACTCGTCTCGAAGACATATTGGCACGGCTGCAGAGAGAAAGGGCTGAACTAGATAAGAATGTGGCACTATTACAGGAGAAAGAGAAAGAACTAGAGACTGCAGTGGAGAAGTTAGCTGAGCAAGAAGGGGTAGATGTGGATGAAGCCGTTGTGACCACAGCCCCTTTGTACTCTCAGCTCTTGAATGCTTTCGCTGAGGAAGCTACCCTTGAAGATGCTATATACTACATGGGAGAGGCTCTCCGAAAGGAAGTCATTGATCTGGACACATTCTTGAAGCAGGTTCGTACTCTGGCACGCAGACAGTTCACTTTGCGCGCTTTGATGCACAAGTGCAGGCAGAAGGCTCAACTAGCATGCTAGTCTCCATTCTAAACTGAAAACATGTGATTTTTGGCAACAAGTTAAAAGTAACAGATCTATTGATATACCAAGTATGGTCTAATGTAATTGTAATTTTTTTTATTTATCATCTATGTTTATTGTTAGGATAATATAGCACTTTTCATTGTAATAGAGAAAAGTTGGAATTTTTATTTAATATCCTATGTAAAGTAGAGAATTGTTGATTTATGGATCTTATTTGTTTGCAAACTGGTAACATAACTTACCACTGGTCTATGAGTCATAATAACGATGAAAAACCCTTGATAAATCAGTAAATAGGCATTACCAATTCAAAAGCGGTAATTTAAGATAAAGGAGATTTTCCTTGACCAATAAAATTACAATTGAGATTTTATTCATGATCTGTATTCATTATCTTGAACTCGGTTTTAATTGAAGGAACCAAATGTAACCAACTATTAATTATTAATGTAGGAAAAGCCTAGATTGTATGTGTTATCATTTATCACTATAGTTATCACTGTAGGTATTTTATATAATTTAGCTGTGTATTTTAAGGCTTTACACAATGTTGTTCATGTTAATGCATTTAGTTTATAATTATTACTGTGGCCTTATTGTGAATGTCTTCATGAATCTGATTGTTATTTAAGTTGCCACTAACAAAATTGTATGCAATCACTATTAAAATTAGAATCATGCAGAGACACCCATAATAAGGCACAGCTATGTGTATCACTTGGAAAGTAATTTTATAAGACCTCTAAGCCACCCTATTCTATTCAGAATGCTAAGTTGTGCTTAGTTTTAGCAACTTAGCATTATTATAAACAAATTATTATTTATATTTATATTTTTTTAATTAGTTCAGATTATCAATGTAGTGTTTTGAATAGGGCATTGAGAACTCGTTAATTTTTTGGGATGGTGGCACTGATATAATACTGTTTTCAGCTTGAAGTGTATTTTCCTTGGACCCCTGCCAGCTTTTATTCTCTAATTAGGGGAGTATAATCCTTACAAAGTAAAAATAAATCTTGATATTACAGACTTCTGTTAATGTTACTTTTTCAAGTCAAAAATATTCAATACTCTAAATTAAGTGCTTAGACAATAAGAAATGTGTTACTGGTTATTGAAAATGTTGTGATTTAATAATTAATGCACTAGCTGAAGTGCCATGATGGCAAATAATGATAGCATTTTAAATAAGGTGATTACCTACTCCAGTACTTGTGTAATACAGTACATTTTCGCTTCAAAAATATTAACAGAAAAGATCTTAGTAATATCTGTTGTATAATGTATATTTGCTAGGTTAATATCATGTATCCTATAGTTTTTACTAACATGAGCTCATACCATACTTACATATTTTTTATTTCGTACAATAAATATTATGATGCAGTGTCTGATGTAACATACATCGTTATACACAATAGCAACTTCGGATGCCATTGAGGAAAAGTTTAAAGTTCAGAAAAGGAAAATGGATTGAATGTTCTGTTTCTTGTAGTTTTATAGTAAAGTCAGTCATTACCTCATTGTACTGTATTGTTAGTGTACTGTACTGTTTATTAGTCAGTCATAATAATTTAAGAAAAGTGTTGATAACTGATGAGATAACAGAAGTGGATTTATTAGCAGTGTTAAAGTGTTTGCTGCTGTAGCACAATGCACTTGAATAATGGAAATCCATTATTCAAATATACAAATCTAGATTTCAGTTTCTGCTGTTTAATCATGAAAGTGATTTGCATATTTTTAAATACTTGTAAGATTTTATTTCAGAATTAGCTTGGCCTGCAGTGATACCTGCGGTTAAAAGTGGCCTATGCTCTTTGCCAGACTATAATCTATCTCTGAGCCACTTTTCATCCATATCTATTCAGCCATTCTGGAGTGGCGTGTAAAAACATCCATCCATCCAAACTTTCCCGTTTATAATATTAGTGTCATGTATCCTCAATGGCATGCCATATCCAAAACTGTTCATAAGAACGAACCCCAGGTTGATTTTATTGTGACATGTATAAATATGATAAATTATAAGATTCACGACTGTCGATTCCACATAGCACTCAATCACAGCAAAATTAGCCTCAGTGATTGTTGAATCATTTTATAACTTGACCTGAATGTACATAGTGTAAGTTTTGCATTGCATAAAATATTATATCGGCGACTGATAATGATTGTCACAATAAACACGAAATTGTATCCAAGTGATGTTTTATTTTATACTGTAGTGACCCTGTTATAAAAATTATTAACAATTCCCACTCAGTTTAGTATCTTTCCATTAATTCCTAAACTGAATTATGTGACATTGCAATTATTCCATTGGAAATAATGTTGCAGTGGATCAGAATTAATATCGCATCTAAAATAGCACCATTTATTTGCAGATCTAATATGAGGAAGCTGTAGTTACAGACACGAATATTATACTTTGGTTAATATACTCAAGAACAATACATGTCTTGTTAACACTCACATTAGACTTTTCACATCGTTTTTACGTTTTATATAAATGAAATCTCGTGTTTCTGACAAGCATTTGGGGATCGTTCATTACATAATGAAACTGCTCATGATCTGGCCATAGATTTATATTGACAATACAAATGTAAGCTTTTAAAGCTTTGCAATTTTGCATTAATAAATAGAATGCTCTGTGCGGGAATGGCAGCGGTTACTTCTTGTCCTGTTTCTTGCCCTTCTTTGCGGCAGCCTCCACGTCGATAGGCGCAGGCTTCACGAACGGAATCAACTCTTGGTACTCTTCGGGCATCCATAGTTTTAGAGCTTCTGGTACCTATAAAAGAAATATTGAATTTTTTTAAACCACTTTCAATCAACAATCATATATTTGGATATATTTTTGTTAACAATCTTTCACATTGGATTTGTTTGTCTATGTTTCCTGGCTTTGCGTCCAGTCCACAATTGAGGCATTACATTACAACTTCCCTATGTAATGGAATTTTTGATTTGCTTTGTCTACCTATTGAGTAATTCAGTCAAAAGTGACCCCATATAAAAATGCGGATATTTTTCATAGCTCTATTTTTGCTTGAGAACGTTTTTAAAAAAACCAAGAACATAGGGGCGGAGATATTGTTAATGTGATTGTATATGCTAAATTTCATCATGATTTGACAAATGGTTTCCAAGAAATTTGAGTAGCGCGTTTGTATAGAAATTTCAGAGCGTCGCGGCCCTCTTAATGGCGGCTTTGCGCGTGCGCCGCAAGCGAGACTTTGCGGCGTCTTGCCTCTCTGTCGCCCGCATACCTTAGTTTTCGCTACTGCGCAGCGTTTCGCGCCTAACTATAAGCCGCCATTATGTTTGAATCGGCCTGTACCATGAACTTTGATGAAAACAAGTGTTTTGATAGTTATCGAAAACTTAGTTCGTTTGCGTTTAGCTTCATACATTTCACCTAGTTCCTTAACGTTTCCGGCAGGAGCGCTTTATAGAAATATATGAAGCTAAACGAAAACGAAAATAAGTTTTCGTAATGATCAAAACTCCTATTCCTGCGCGTCAGATAAGATGAGATTTTATCTTGGTCACTCTCACACCTATGACGTTTCAAACGAGAGCAATAAGGACTAAAAATGGTGAGATGAAAATCTCAAATCTCCGAATAGGGCCACTGGTCTGGTCTGTACAATTTGCGCCTTAAACTGACAGTGATTCATGAAGATTAAAGATTGAGTCATATTCAATCAGTCATGCTTATCCAGCTAACCGGATTTGTGCTGTATCGGTCCGTGATTAGGGTCCAGTTTACCTTGATTCCCTCGTCAGTCTGGTTGACCTCCAGCACAGCGCAGATGACGCGCGTGGTGGCGCACATGGTAGCGTTCAGCATGTGGACGTACTCCGTGGCAGCGTTCATTTTCTTCGTCTGACCGTATCTGAAGAAATAAATTACAATATTATACCTATAGTAATTAATAATAAATTAATAATAATACAGCGATGGCAGCCTAGTTGGGAGAAGGCCCGCCTCTCAAGCCCAAGAGAGCGGGTTCGAACCCAGACCACGGCACGCACCAATTTGTTAATTGTATGAGCATAAGTGCGTATTGTATGTCATCTGCTACATGACTGAAGCCCGGTGTATGGCGACAGGCTCGCCCCTTGTCACATTTGACAATGACCTGACGTAGTAATTAATAAAATTTAGCAGCTTGCTAATTAAAAAAACTGGTCAAGTACGAGTCGGACTCGAGCACATAGGGTTAAAAAAAAATCATGTCTGTTGTATGGCAGCCCCCTTAAATATTAATCTTATTTTAATTTTTTTTTTTTAAATTCTAATAGGTCTATCAGTGTCCATACGCTAATGTTATATGGCAACTCGTTCAATCAGCAGCTAACGTTCCAGCGATAGCGACTGTACTATAGAATCGCTTGGAAACGAATGCTGCTTGGCTAGAGTGGCAGGTCTAGTTTCTTGGCCGTGCTGGTATAATTATAAATTATACCAGCACGGCCAATTATTATTATTATAATAATTGGCGTAATATTATTATTATTATAATGCTGGTATAAAAGGTGACGAGCAGCCTCCCAGCCTGGTACTCAAGACAGTTGCTGCAGGACACTAGCTCTCTGTAGGCAGCTGAGCCGGGGAAACAAGCCTCCAGGTCTAGTGTCTGGGCCGTGGTAGTACAAGTTATTAAACAAACCTAACGAGCAGCCTCCTAGCCTGGTACTCGAGACAGTTGCTGCAGGACACCAGCTCTCTGTAGGCACCCGAGCCGGGGAACCAAGCCTCCAGGTCTAGTTTCTTGGCAGCGGCGTGGTTGAGAGCCCCGGAGACGATGTTGACGACGCGGTAAGGGATGCCGAGGAGCTGGTAGAACTCCTCCGCGTTGGCGATCATCTCGTCCATCATTTTCCAAGAGGCGTCGTCGTGAGGGGATGTCAGGACGAATTGCTCCACCTGAATAGGACAAACAGTTTTATAAGGTTTTGTTTAGCCTTGTAAGTTAATTTCTTGTTTCAAATCTGTAACAATTTTTTGCAAGTACTTCTACAAAACCAATTCTAATAAAACTTTGTATACACATATTCAGTTCCCATGACAATACAACATTATAATATTTATACTTTTTAACCTAAAGATTTTGGTTTTAATGTGACTTGTTTCGAAAAATAAAGGATAAACAGAATAAATGTTTTCACATCAGTTTCCATAACTCACCTTTTCGAACTGGTGCACCCTGAATATGCCTCTCGTGTCCCGGCCGTGGGATCCCACTTCTTGACGGAAGCAAGTTGACAAACCTGCATACCTAAAATAATAGATTATGATAAGTATCATTATGAGAACACCACTTTAACTGTCCCCGTTCATTCAGAAGGAATCAGGAAGGAAGAAGTCGGAAAAGTCTCTGACTGAAGTTTCCATAGTTTAAATCTATTGCATTACATATATTTTACATATTTTAGGGTTTTCTTTTATTTGCATATTGACAATTGACACTGCAAATGATTGGCTATGCGTGGAAATAAGCCACACATCAGGAGAGTATCAGCAAATAATACTAAGGCCCGCATATGAAAACGCACTCTGACTTGAATCTCAATTGAAAACTGGTTTTACCATACATAAAAACAGTTTTAAATCGAAATTCATGACCCAGCATTGTTTCTGAATATGGCCCTGAATGATTTGCTCACCGGATGGGAAGCGATGCTTCAGGCAGCCACTCGTCCCTGTGGTAAGCTGCGATGGGCTGCTCTGAAGTGGCGATGAGATACTTCTCTTCGATGATGGTGTCTCCTTTATTTTCAGAGCCTTTCCCGACCACCTTGTACAGTTCCTCGTCGAACTGAGCCAGCTGGGCTACTTCTTGCATCACCTTTAATTGGAGAATGAGATAAACTATAGTCTGGAGGGTTATTCCTATATACGCGTGAGATGAGATTTTATATTGGTCACTCTCACACCTATGACGTTTCAAACGAGAGCAACAAAGACGAAAAAAGGTGAGATGAAAATCTCAAATCTCCCCAAAATAGGGCTCCTGGGTGTCTTCATGTCGTGAGTGAATCGGTTTCATATAGACAAGCGTGTGTCGATCGCAGGCGGCGTTGTTTCTTGAGATGGCGGTCAAGCGCTAGCTTTTTTTTAAAATAAACTATGCTTGTTCCACTGCTTGGTAAAGGTTTCCCACAGATTTTTCCAGTTCTGTCTATCTTAGATGCACCAAACGCAAGATTATCGATTCAAAAGTTATTTAAGCCGGACAAAACTATTCATCAACATAGTAGGCCACTTATCGTGCCTCTCACCTCTTTTCTCATGAAGAAGGGTGTATAGAGCGGCGTGTAGCCTTTTTTGAGCAGGATCCGTAGAGAGAGCTGGATGAGCGCCTGCTCGAGGAAGACGGCGGGCCCCTTCAGGTAGTACCCGCGCCCGCCGGCCACAGCCGAGCCGCGCTCGCCGTCCATACCTTACAAAAATATCATATTTACTAGTTTGTGGTGTGCGCCCCGTGTTTAGACTCCCAACAACCCATCCAATAGAAACCATTAATTTTTTCACGATAAAAATTAGGTAGCCTATGCATCAAGCCCAAATTTCTTTAGCTGTTTTTGCGTGCTTGAGTAATAATCTTGGTTCTAAGCTAGCAGCACAACGCAGCATATTATTGCGGGAAAAAAGTTTTTATTTACAACATTGACAGAAATTGCCCCTTCATGGGATAACATCATCACAAAACATCATGAATCTATGAGACTGTGGATGGTGCAAAATCATGACTTAGTTACAATAATAGACATCAATGATTTTTTATTGACACAGCTGTGTGCAGTAACTATAACTTGCTGTATTTCTATAATCTTGGATTTTGTTTTCATCTTTATTAAATCAGTGACCTAGAATTACTTAAAGACATTTAAAATCATGTAAAATATGCACCACATAACTAGAACCGAGATGGCGCTGACTGCGCATTTATACTCGCTCACTTAAAAGGTGGAAGCGAGAGGGGCAGACAAAGTAGTGCTCGGGACCGTGCACCACTGTCCCTCTGCGCAGCCTCACCTCCCGCGCGCCACTCTTACATTTAATGAGATCTAAAATCGATCACTGCGCAGGTTCTAGTTATGTGGCGCGTACTGTGGCTTTACCAATTTTTATAATATTCCTTACCATCAATCATACAAATAAGATCCACATGTGAATATTTAGTCCTGAAGGTGCAGTCTCCGTGGGTCCGCTCCACTTTGTTGTGGTCTTCGTCATCATCCACCGGCACCGATGGGTGGAGGTGGTTGCCGACCTCCCGAAGGGCTGTTGAGCGAGCCTTCTCTGCTGCCACGAGGCCTTGTTCATTCTTAGTGATGGCTTCGTCTATTAATACTCTAACCTGGAATGAATTTATATTTTTTTTTATATGATCTGCCAACTGAAGTAAAGTAAAAGTTGAAAACAGATCTAATTCAGCTTTTGTGTATTGTGTCTGATAAGTCATGCAAACAGATTAGTAATAGCATAAGAGCTATAAGGATAGATGTATTTCATAAACCATGTATACTCTGTAGGTGCAAGAGCTCACCTCTTTAGGGCAAGTACTTTTCATAAGTAATTGTTTAAGGTAAGCTTCAATTTCCATCATTGTTTCAAAAGATGCAAATATATATTTTGTTTGCAAGAAATAAAGGGTAAACTTTTTTTTATATTTGTTTGTTAATATGCGACCATAACTGTTAAAGAATGGACAGTATCAGAAGTTTGAGTTAGTGACAGAATATTTTTATAAACCTCGTAACCTGCCGAGTGCCTTATGCGTAGCATGTGTGCTTAAGGAACAAAATGCCAAAAACAACTCTATGGTGCATTGACACAAATCAAAGTGCACTGAAATAAGACATGCATCAGCTCTGCCAGTGCCAACAAATAATAATAATAATTGATAGGATCTATTTCCTTTTATTTTTGAAATTCAAGGTATTTTTCAGCACTGATGTCAGAGTTGCTTGATGTAGGCCAATGCTTGCTTTAAACAGAACATTCAACCTAAAGTTAAAATAAGCTAGGTAAGTTACTGGAGCTATGTATCAATTAGATAGTTTACTCTGTTTTAACCATTTATTACAATGTAATTAATATTTATTGCATGCATGAGTTCAAATATGAGTGAGACCAGTTTTAGATAACCTATGCTAGAAACCAAGAACATAAAGAAGTAGGTCAATTATGGTGCAGAGGTGATGCAATAACAGAATCTAAACAAATACAAACAAGAATAATATTTCAACATTATGACTACTTCACAAGTTTTAACTAAAAATAAAATAAAGCTGTATTTAAATTACTACTGCTATTAAGTACTTACCTATTTCTTTTTGCTTTCTCTTTTTGTAATTGAATAGAAAGTAGGTATACTGGGACCATTTGAACTACCTAAGAGTTATGAATATGTATCAGCTCTGACTCATTATTAGTTCACCGGGGATATAAGCTTGTAGTAGGCTATAACAAATTACCTTTTTGATTTGATTTACGGTAAGTGGCTTGAGATTATCACCGGTGAGATTGATTAGGTTATCGGCGACTTCAGGTGGGACCGGCTGATCTTCGGGCCCGACTGGCTCTTTGCTCTTCATCTTCAGACCTATCTCTTTGCTGCACACATTCTTTAGCTTATTCAAGTTGTCAGCATCATGGCGCAATCTCCTCCAGAGAAGATCCTGGTCCACAACTGTATCGACGAGACCCACATCTTTGTATCGCTTGCGCTGGTTCTCGCGGATTTTATCCGGATCACCGTCTTTGTCGCCGCGGAAAAGGTCCAGGTCCAGAACCATGGTGCTGTTTTATAACGTGGCTTGCAGTTAAATTTTACGAGAAAAAAGTAAAACTCAGAAAAACAAAGCCAGCTGGCACCATGCACGCGATATTGGTTTGGAATTTTGGATTGATGGAATAACGGCACGTCACAAGAACTGACACTGACAGTTGGCAATGACGTTACTGGGAATTTTAATCTAAATTTTTTTTTATCTATTTTTACCGGTTTTTGGTTCACACCAATCCCCAAACGTTAAATTATTTTAGATGCTAGCAACATTGCGGAAGCTGTCATGTTTACTGTTGTCAAATGTAAAGTGTCAATGTCAAATGAATTGTACAATCGGCCCTCTTTTGCGATTCTACTGTTCGTATTTTTTATTTATTTGTTTAAATTATGCAGATTTCATTGGATATTAGCTGAAATTATTCAAGCTTTTATATCGACCAATAAATTGTAAGTGGAAATTTGCGGCAACTCGATGCTGCTTAATAATGAAAATATTATGTTCTACAGTCCCTTGTTTACACGTCTTCGATACTCAATGGGTTCTCCAATCTATTTACTTACAAAGGGGAGGATTGTAGCGAATCAAGAGATCGGCTTACTCGCAACAATGTTGGTGCCCAGCCTAAATCACTGCCATACCATATTCGCCTAGCAGTTGTGGTATTGTTACACTACTGAACATATTATAGTTCGTAAATAAACTCGTTTGTTATTTTGTATTTGCAACCCACTTGCTCACTGTTGCAAAAATGCACCTACCTGGCCTTCTAGATCGCTAAATTCATTAAAATTATTTTCAGGCAATGTTAAAATGATTCCATTAAAGGACAACCAAGATGTGGCGTCATTTCTCGTCACAAAACACTCTTGGAAAGGGAAGTATAAGAGGGTGTTCTCGATCGGAACCCACGGGATCACCACATACAACCCAGACCGTTTGGAGGTGACCAACAAATGGCTGTATGCAGATGTAGTAACCGTTGCTTCAGCAAAGCATTCAAATTCCGCTGCAAACCATGACTTTACTCTTATTATGAAAAAAGAGAAGAAAGTAGACACAATGAAGTTTTCTTCAGAACACAAGTGTCTCATTCTTACAGAGGCTTTTAAATATAGGAGTTTATTTTCTGAAAAACCTAAGGATATTTTTGTAAGTTTCAAAATTATCTAACCATATTTCTTTATGGAACTGTTTAATATAATGTATACTTTACCTCTAACAAAATGAATTGTTGTCTTAACAGAGATACCAAGCCTACAAGCACCACTGGAGTGGAACCCGTCTGCCTGTTGTTTTAGAAGTTGGTCCATGTGCATTAGAACAACTGGACCCATCCACTCACACATTGCTAGCTAGCTACCCATACTGTGACATTCAAGGGATCCTACCAGTCCGAGACATCTCCGGAGGATTTGTGTTAGCAGTAGGAGGATATAGCAGACTGCACATGTTCTCAAATGCTATGGATCACCAGATTATCATAAATAAGATGCTGGAAATGGCAAATCTAACGTTAACAATTAGCATCAAAGTCTTGTCTGCTATGATCACACTGGAAGACTATTTTGATCAGAGATTCGGGAAATACAGGTAAACTTTTATTATGAAAACTGATGTGGTTTCACACATGATTTTATAATACAGGAATTACTCACATACAATTGAGTCAATTATTCTGACTATAGTTTCTACAGCGATCTTTATCAAGTAATTATGTGAGTAATTCCCATATCTTAAATATATAATACAGGTAAACTGTTTTAACATAGCTATGTTAACATTCAGAATTCAAAACGAAAAACTACATTTGAAAAAGGTAGGATTTCAGGATAAATTTACTTAATTTACATGTCAATGTGTAAGTCGCCAATGGTTTGAATTTCAAATGGCTATTTGTCTGTCTGGATGCAAATTATTAAACTTAACTGATCTGGGGATATGAGAGCATAATGAATGTAACCTTGAGAGGCTAATTCAGTACAATGTTTACAATTAATCTGCAGTGCTCCAGGCAATTATTGCCCCAGCAATTAGTTTAATTTTACCTCATCACTGCTTAAAATTTAGGCAATACCTGGAGGAACGATATGTTGCAAAATTTTAGCCTTTATTAAAAAGTAAAAAAAAAAAAACTCCCTGCAAAAAACCTGATGCAAAAAAAATCTTTTTAAAATTCATCTAGCTTCATCTAGCACAATTGAAATTTGTTGTTAGGCTTGATTTTATTTCGCATCAAATCCAGCCTGGGTGCAAGCAGTGATTTTGGCAATAACATTAACATTAATATGAAATCAGTATACAGCATTTGGTGTCATAGATAACTGTATGACTCACCCAACTGTGCTCTGACACACTATTTTATCTAATATGGTGTGATCTGACAGTTGTACCTATTAGTTTTAGTAAAAACATGGATGATTACAATTTTCAACTTTTTATTAGCTAATTCTTTTTTTTAATTATCAGAATATATGCCAAAATATTCAACGTTATGGATTAGAAATGCATGATATACCATGCAGCTATTATTGCAGTTCACCTGCTGTCTTTTAAGAACTAATCTATTATTTTGCTTGTTTTTCTTACTTTATTTTTATTATTAATGAATTTAGCTGAGTTATTGTCATACATATTATAATCATCATCAGCCCTTAATCGCCTACTGCTGAGCATAGGTCTCTCTTCTCGTACGCCACTTATCCTAGTCCTGTGCCAATGTTGTCCAGGGGGCCTATTCCTGCGCGTGAGATGAGATGAGATTTTATTTTGGTCACTCTCACACTTATGATGTTTCAAACGAGAGCAACAAGGACGAAAAAAGGTGAGATGAAAATCTCAAATCTCCGAATAGGGCCCCAGGTTCGAACCGCGAATTGTACAATATTTATTTATTTATTTATAGGAGAACCAACAGCTACTTACATTAAACATATACCATAAAATGAACTATGGATAGCCAATAATAGGTTCTCACGAATATCGTCGACCCAGCGTGCTGGAGGCCGACCAACGCTTAGTTTGCCGATATGCGGCCACCAATCCGTCTACATTTTAGTCCACCTGCCATCACTCTGCCTGGCAACATGTCCTGCCCAGTTCCATTTGAGTTTCGTGATTATCATCCCGATGTCACGAACCTTGGTGCGATGTCGGATCTCGACATTTCTCACTCGGTCTTGTAACTTGATGCCGAGCTTGGCGAGCTCCATGGCTCTTAGTGCTACTTGCATTTTGTGCACAGCCTCCTGTATAAGCGTCCATGTCTCGGCACCATACGTCATGGTGGGCAGGACACACTGGTTATAAAGGCGAGTTTTCAGCCATTGTGGAACATCGCCAGATTTAAGGATGTCATCAAGCTTGATGAATGCATGTTGAAACATATTACAATACAACTCTCTTAACATTGGGTATAGGCTATCCTTTATTAAGATTTTTACTCAAAGCCGAAAAATTAAGCAAATTGGAACAGCGACGCAAAGCAACGAATATGTATTTATTTGTCTGGATGTATGTATTGTAATGTTTCCAGTGGCGACCAACACCAGACCTCCCTGAGTGAGTTTATAGTGCACAAGGTGAACCCAGCGCGATACATGGAGCCAATGCGCCGCACTCTCTGCCTCTCAGACACCTGCATACTCGAGAGAGATCCACAGACATACTCTGTAAGTTTACTACCCCCTACAGACTCACGGCGATAAGTCTTCTCTAGACTCAGATACTTAGAGAAACTCCTCACAAATTACACTACAATAGTCGAAAATCTTTGTTTTGTGATTTTGTGTTTAACTAAGTGAAGCCTCGCACCCTCAAACCAAAATCTTACCTACCTTGATAAAGCTAATTTTTTTTTAGTCAAGTCCCCCCAAACTAATATCCTGGATCCGCACTGTCTCACATTCTCGCTACTCTGATGTTCTCATGGTATCTAGCGGGAAGTCTGTAAAAGGGCAAGGCAAGCACAAATATTCCCGTGTAAATATCGCATCAAAATCTAAACACATTTTGAAATTCAAACTCGTACGTAAATCGATTTGATAAGGAAAAACGTATGCAATGCGATATGTATTCAACACACACTTTTACACATACATCTACGTACATGTTTGCTTTATTCCATCTTTAAACAAGTATATTTTAAATTGTTCAGCAAGAAAACATTTATTTAAAAAGTCTGTGTAATGCATACTCTTTTTATTTCCAGGTAGTGTGCCTCAGGCCGCTGTGCGACGTTTTCGCGCTCGTGAGAGACGCGGAGCACCCTCAGAGCTTCTCAATAGAATACCTAAATGGACAGTCGCGAACTTACTTGGCCGGAGAAAGGTAAAAAAAAAAAATTAAAACAAAATTGAAACTTAAAATTAAAAAGAAAAGGAAAACTAGGTTCCTATGTCTCAGTCTCGTTTTGTTTGTACCCTCCGTAATTTTTGAGATAAAATAAAAACAGTATCCCCATCCATCTTTACGATGCACATATGGCCACAAACCTTGGTTTGATTACGACCACAATGAAAGCACTCAGATCATCAAGGGACGAGTTCCCTTAACGCACGTGAACCAACCTATAGCCCTCGTTAGCTAGCTAGTATAGGTCAGCGTTAGCTAGGATAGGTTCCAGGGCAACCTAGAGATGAGCCTGGATTACGGAGCGTATACCGTGAGTGTGTGGGCACAGGGACGCGCTGCTGGCGTCGCTGCTGGACGGCGTGCGGTCGGCGGGGCAGCGCGACGTGCACGTGCGCTCCACCGCCACGCCGCGCGGACACCGCCTGGGCCCGCTGCACCACGCCGTGGGCGAGGAGACCGAGGCCAACCATCTCAGGTCACCTCCGGACTAAACTAGTCCTACTACTAACGATTTAGCTCATTTACAAACTTAAAAATTATATTGAGGTAAACTGCCTGCACAATTAAATGAAGGTTGATTTATCGAAACTCAAGTTATTGTCGAACAAACGAATGTCCAGATGTCCCAGGTGACTGAGACCTCGCATTGCTCGGTCACCTAAATAATTCATTCAACACTACGGTATTACGGTACCGGCAGCGTGCCGTGCACGTGCGCTCGAACAACACGCAATATTAACAATTATTTAGTGTTAACTCTTAGACGAGAGCTGTCCTATGCGGTAAATTGACGCCTTAGAGCTCTATCACATTGCGAGCGAATTCCAAACAGTTGTTTGTGCAGTTTTCTAAAAGTTGAAGAATTTCACTGTTACAATTGAAGTTATACGCTTCGGAAATCTTCTTAATTTACAGTACTAATATGCCTCTAATAATAATAATACATAAATAATATATTATAATATAATAATAATATATTATTATATTATACTAATAATATAATAATAATAATTTTAATTCGGAAAGCATGTCCATAATTACAAAAGGAAATTAAATCACACATCACACTCGCTAATATGCGACTCTGCATATAGCCACACCTACTCAAGAGAAGTCTTACACATTTCATCTATCTCTCTCATAACTCATAAGCTGCCAACGTTGCATATTAAAATATACATTATAAACTGGTTGGTGAAAATGAACATTCAGCTATAATTTTTTACTTTGATGTAAATGGAACTAGATGGCTCTTTTTAATTACTATTTTACGACTGTTAACTGTATTTATTTCTATGCAGGTTATTCCAAAACCCTGTAGGCATGACTCGTGCTGAGGTGATAGACCGGTTCAACGCTAACGTCGGCTACAGCGGCCTCATATATTCCGTCAGCCAGGACGTAAGAATACTCATAAATTGTGTCTTATCGTTCTATATTTTTTATTAGTTGGGACATTCCAGAAAGTCACTTCAGTCAGGCAATTAAAAAACTTGGAAGACTTATTAAATTTCATTGCCCTAAATAGGTAGGTATACCTTCTCAGGCGAGAAACCTAGACCTACCCTACATATATATCATCTAGATACATTGCTAGTATCTAGATAACCTGTATCTAGATACTAACAATGTATCTAGATACATTTGGTAGTTTTGCTTGCCATGCCTTACAATGCCATGACGAAAGAAAGATGCACGACGAGACTCTCCACTCTACTGGAGTCGCCTCATATACAACCGCTGCAACATTTTGCGATCGAAGAACTAATGTAGAATATTAGAATTGGGTTTCTTTCAACTAACTTAATTCCAATAGGAGAATGTCAAGTGACTTTCTGGCATGACGTGTGAACCCTATTCTGGAGCGTGCGATATTTTTTTGACCACTGTCTCTCACATTATAAAAGTCATAAAAGTGAGTAAGACTGAGAAAATATCGCAAACGCCAGGTTTTTAATTACGAACATTGTAAATATGTACTTCTTTATAAATTTAACTTGAAGTTTTGTAAAAAATCGTGAGCATGTCACAGCTTCTTTTTGTTATTCTTAAAAGCTCATTTTCATTGGTAGTTAGTCCGATTCAGAGTAAGGGCTCACGCCTGTAAGCCGTTTTCGTTAGTCAATATGGGACCCGATAATTACTGATCATAAAATCACAAAATGCTGACAGATCCAGGTGGAGCTTTAAGCGCCACCTTGAAAATGACGAACTTTCATTAGTCGTTACCCCGCATCCCCCGAATGAGGATTAACGACATAGTTATCGACTAATGAAATTGAGCCTTTATACTGTTTATGTGTTATGATTTCCGAATATTTCACTTTTGTGTGAGTGCGTTGATTTGCTGTTTACAACGGGGCGTACAACGTGTGTTCTGCCTTATAGGGCCGCCCCCTGTTGTGGCTGTTTCTTACGTGGGATCTTGTAAGTCCCCATCTCACTTATTATTTTCTGTCCCTGTTGTTTCTGCTTTATTTTGAAATATGTTTCGTTTGTGGTTGTTATTGCTTAGATAAGGTCTTCTTCTTTAAAATCTAAATCAATTAAAAATAAATCTTTGGCTTTACTTTGCAATTATTACGGATATACGTATTCATTGTGGAATTACTACAAGTAATTCCATAAAGCCATAGTACAAGCTTTGCTTTGTTTGGGGTCAGACGACCGTGTGTTCAAGTGTCCCGAATATTTATTTATTTATATTAAAACTAATTAAATCCGTAATATTTTCAAAAGTTACGAAGCTCGATCTTCACTTCTTCGATATGAAACTTGCTTAAAAATATTTTTAAAATTAAATGTAGTATTACATAGTAACGATGAGTAACTCCACAAAAAATACATATTTCAATTTTTTTTTGCTTTAGTCGTCGTTTTCCGTGATGAGCATCGATTTTAGGCTCTAGATCGATGGTCATGAGATACTTTTTTAGGGCTTGTAAATAATCATGTAGATACCATTATCATTTGAGTGATTATCAAAATCGATAGCTCTCTATCTAGATAAGAGAGATCTAGATAAGATTGTAACTTCTTCAAAATATTGTCCATGATTGAACGATAAAGAAAAACATAAACAAAAAGTGTAACATATAAACAACTCTTCAACCGTCTAATTCGAATTTGTTCGACAAAGATTTTGGAGCCAATTCTCCTTACGGACGATAGCCAATATAATATATAGCTAGCTAGCTATAGATAGCCAATTCTCCTGACGGCGATATTATTCGTCCCATGGTATAATAATAATACTCCATCAGGTAGGTATCCGTCAGGTACGTTCCAAGACAAAAAAGTTCACGGGATGAAATGCACTTACTTCAATCGGTGCATAAGCCCGGTAATTTACAACAAGTTAGAGAGAAACAAAGAAGAGTGACGTAGTTTCGTGTCTACTCCCGAAACGCTAAACCTTGTTATTATCACGTCCATGTTTCGTCCTAGACGGCTAAAATCTTTGACGGATAAATATGACTTAAGCCGACTCTAAAATATTGCCGCGACCGTCCGCGAAAACGCTGATACGCCGTTCCTATTGGTCAAAAAGTTTTTAACAACCAATTACAACGCTTTCGCGGGAATAGTTTGGAGCCGGCTTTAGGTGTTAGAGGGTTAAGTTCATTAAAGACGACGAGTTTTATTCAGTGTGTGCACAAAAATGCAAGTGTAAGAGGCACATGATAATTTTTTTAGCTTGAGGATATTTTCAATTTCAGAGAATGTCGTCCGATTAAAAGTCGTCTGTCGTAGGACTAAAGCTAAATTCACAACTTTGACTCTACTGGTCGACTCATCATGTTTGCTTCTCAAAGTATCTTTCACACAAAGCTACACGCGAAACTTATTTCTCTTACAGCGTTTATTCGCGGAGAACAAGGAGAAGTTGATAACGGGCGCACTATCTGCCTTGATGACCAGCGGAGGAACGGCGGCCAACCTCCCGCCGCGGGAACTAGAGGCCCAGTTCCACGCGTTACGACGACTTTGTGCGAGCAAAGTTGGCTTCGCTGCTTTCACTGCGCTGCCTGGGTAACTACACTCAATATTGGAATCTATTGTATTACTTTAGAGATCATTCCATCAAAAACAAAACTAGCAGTATAATCTAAAAACATTGGCTGTATTTAACATTGTGATTAATGTTACAACAAGTCGTGTAACATTAATCACAATTTGCTACGCTGGACTTCTAACAGAATGCCAGCTGACTAGTAAACAACCTAATGTAGCTAAAAAAATAGATCCGTATCGCGCGGCAAAAACTGACAACTGTATTGCCGCCATATTGCCTAGAAGCCTCGTCACAAAGCCGCCAGCAATGGGTTCTCGTTTTAGACAATTTGTTCAGTTCTTCCACACATCGGTCAGTACCAAACCCAAAATAGAGTCGCCATTAGATCGGTCGCCCCGCCGAACGGAACTAAATTATATCTATTGACAAATAGATAATGTTGACTTTTTTTGGCTGTTAATTAATGTCGACTGGTGCGGGTTTATACTGGTCTAGAGGAGGGTTGGAAGACCTAAAAGAAGGTGGGCCGATGATCTCACAGAAATGGCGGGGAAAGATTGGTGGAAATTGGGCAGAGATAGAAAAACATGGGCAAATTTGGAGGAGGCCTTTACCCAGAAAGGGATGCATAGGAAAAACTAATGTAACATTTGAAATGCAATTTTTTTATTAAAAATGGAATAAAAGGCTAAACTATTATTGTTATCTATACTGGTGCGGGGCGGGGCGACCGAACTAATACTCTCACAAATGAAACACAAAAAATAGCCACCATTTGTTGACAGCCAAAATAAAGTCAACATTATCTATTTGTCAAGATAGAATAATTATGGCTTTATTTTGGGTAAATAAATTAAATAAATAAATTAGGGACACTTCCACACACGGTCGCCTGACCCCAAAACTAAGCAAAGCTTGTACTATGGCTGCCAGGGACTGATATACATACTTAGATATTTTTAAATACATACTTAAATACATATCAACACCCAGACATAGCACAAACACAAATGTTCATCACATAAATGTTTGCCCTAGGTGGGAATCGAACCCACGCCCCCAAGCTCAGAAGGCAGGTTCACTACCAACTGAGCCACCGAGGCAGTCAACAAATGGTGGCTCTTTTTGTGTGTGAGAGCATTAGGTAGGTTGCCCCGCCCCGCACAGTGAGTCAGCCAGCCTCGCCCGCTAACAGCCGTCGTCCTCCAGTTTCCGCGAGTGGGTGGGCACGTCGGTGGTGGCGGCGCTCCGGCGCGGGTCCCCGCCCTGCTCCAACGCGGCGCTGGACGCGGTGTGCGCGCTCATGCAGCCCATGCACGCGGAGCCCGACCTGCGCCAGGAGCAGCTCAACAAGGCCAGCATGCTGTCCTCGGCGCCCTTCCTCGAGTCGCTGCTCGCCATGTGGGCCGAACATGTGGTGAGAATTTTGAAGAGACGTGTTTTGACTGGAATGTATTTTGTCTCTTTTTTGTTTGTGGTATTACTTGTTAGTGCAAAGTTAATAGGATCTTTTTTACGAGGAATTTTTTATTCTAGTCTAGTATCAAAAAGCTTCTTGAATGTGAGAAATGGGTTAGTCTATGCCTTTTATATTGGACTAGCTGTTACCCGCGACTTCGTTCGAATTTATTCAGAAAATAGTATCTAAAAACCTTCCTCGTGATATACTGTAATTAATAATCAAATTTCACCAAGATCCGTTCTGCCATTTAGCCGTAAAAAGCCTACAAACAGACAGATAGATAGCCATAGTTTTATAATAGAAGTTCATTCTATCATTATAAAACTATGAATGAACATTATAGTCGTATTACGCAACTGACCAATCCTAATCAAAAGGTTTTATAATTGCTAGATATCATAAGCCTATTAAATACCTATAAAAGACCTATTAAAGACGGTAAATTTAAATACAAAATAGCTATTTCAATTTTTATTTTTTTCAAACAAGAACTATTGGAACAATTAAAACGTACAATTTTGTTCCACTTGAGCAAGTCTATAATTGATGTCCCCCATTTCTTCCCAGACGGCAGGCACAGGCGCGCTAGTAGTGGCAGCCATGTTGGACTTCCTCACGTTTGCGCTGTGCGTCCCGTACAGTGAGACCACGGACGGGAAGCAGTTCGATCAGCTGTTGGAGATGGTGGCCAACAGGGGGCGGGTGCTCTTCAAACTGTTCGAGGTTCGGTTATACATAAATCTTTGAACTAGCTAACTCTGTTGGGGCGACTCAATTCGTATCCTGGGATACTAGACAAGTTGCGATAGCTTCCAAGCAATTCTTAACGCTCGAACGCTAGCTGCTGATTGCAACTTTTTGTATATTCTTAATTTTTAAACACTTTCATACGCAAAATCCACCACAAACTTGAAGCTACAGCGAAAATAATAATGATTGGAGATGTTCGCATGACTTTTGTCTCAGCACCCATCGATGGCGATCGTGAAAGGCGCGGGTCTGGTGATGCGCGCGCTGGTGGAGGAGGGCGGCGGCGGCGTGGGCACGCGCATGCAGGCGCTGGCGCTGGCCGAGGCGGCGCTCCCCCGGCACCTGGTGGCCGCGCTGTACGCGCCCGCGCGCCTGCACCACCGCCACCTGGCGCGCCACCTGCTGGCGCTCTGGATGGTGGAGCACGCGCCCGCGCACTCTCTGCTGCGGAGGATCATGGTGAGTCACACGCCTGCGCCACCGCCACCTGCTAGCGGCACTGTCCAGACAGCTGTTGATTGTGATCCTAGATCCAAAAGTAACACCCATTGTCAACTCTAAAATATAGCTTATCGACAGTTTGATAACCGCTGAACTCCTTAACAGTTGCCCTTCAGACTTACCCAGGCAACACTTGAACAAACTGCCTCCAACTACCCTCAAACCTCGTAATATCTTGTATCATTAAACCGTGTAGTATTTTCCAGCCGTCAGGTCTGCTCGCGTTCCTGGAGTCGACGGAGGCGCCCCCGGCGGCGGCGCTGGAGGAGGAGCGGATGGAGGAGCGAGACAACCTGCAGCTGGCGCAGGCGGCGGTGAGACCGCGCGCGCCGCACTGGGAGGCGCTGGAGCGGCAGGTCAAGTACGTCGAGAAACATCTAGAGGTACGTTCAGACACTCGACACACACACTACGGACGGGGCTCGACTGCAGGAGCGAGACAACCTGCAGCTGGCGCTATTACCATCACACGAAACGAACTCAGAATAGTGATTATCCATATAAGTGTAAAACTTTTGCTTGAGATAACTTCGTGACACCTCACACAAATGAAAACTAAAATTGAGTTCGTAAAGTATTTAGGCCCATTGCTTTGCGCAACATTTTTCATTAAACCAAATTTATGACTGTCACAATACCTCTACCTTGTTTTCACCCATCCAACTTATCTAGCTGAGGGTATAATTATTCCCTGACCGTCTCTGCTCCGTTGAAGCGCTGACTGTACAATGTACCGCCCACCTCTGTTCCCAGCACTACGCACAACTAGCGCTGCAGCACTGGATGCAGCGCAGCGGGCGCGCGACCGAGCGACGCGACGCGGCGCAGCGGCCCGTGCTGCTGCGCCGCCGGAGAGAGAAGCTCAAGTCTAACGCCAACTGGCCGCTCTTCTTCTACCAGTTCCACAGAGACCATGCGCTGCCCAACTTGATATGGAATCACACTGTAAGTTATCATCTTCTCAGCTGGAAGACGTTCACTGCTGGAGAAAGGCCTTTCTCAATAATTTCCGCTATGGCCAGTCTTGCGCCGCCCGCAATTGGTGGAATACCGCAACTCTCACAATATCATCGGTCCAAATTTTGGGGGTCTGGATGTTTAGTGTTTTAACATCTACGAGTATCTCTCAATCGGGCAATCGTGTTAAACACCTAAAACTAGCATTTTAATTGTTTTTTTTGATACACTAAAAACACGGATTTTGTTGTACTTTAATACTATGTGAATTCCGGTACAGACTAGAGAAGAACTCCGAAACGCGCTAGAAAACGAGTTGCGAGCGTTCACATCGGACCGGGAGGTGGCCGGCGGCGCGCTGACCTCGTGGAACCACGGCGAGCTGGAGGTGCACTACCAGTGTCTGCAGAACGAGGTCAAGATAGGGGACTACTACCTGCGGATACTGCTGGAGCAGCGGGACAACGACGACAGCCCTATTAGGAAATCGTGAGTAGCAACCCACAACCTGGTTCTCTTCAAGGCTAGACTGAATAAGCACCTTCTAGGTCTATGTACACCATATATCGCTAGAGGTCAGGCGAGTTGGTGGTTAAACATCGACCTATTTTCTTTGTAAAAAAAAAATTGACTGATACTGGTTCGTGTTCTAGAATATTTAACAAAAAAAAATGTCATGTGAATGGATCTATGTGTTACTATTAGAGATTTTAGAATAAAACAAAAAAAAGTCACGTTTGTGTGTGACCGTCAATAAATGTACCGAAATTCCTATTTTTTGCATGTGCTATATTATCTTCGTCTCGGTATTATTTTCCGTGGCAAGACACATCTAATACAAATACCCTTTCCAGTTACGAATTCTTCAACGACCTGTACCACCGCTTCCTGTCGACACCCAAAGTGGAGATGAAGTGCATGTGCCTGCAAGCGATGACCATCGTCTACGGACGGTACTTCGAGGACATCGGGCCCTTCGCAGACACCAAGTACATCGTGCAGATGCTGGACCGAGTCAGTATTTTGAACCTTGTTCTCATATGCATAGATGCTAGATTAGGGAATGGTCAATCCCGTTATGGCCGTTGCTGCCACTTATAATCTGGGTGTGTTCAAGTCTCGAGTGAATCGGTTTCTTCTAGGCAAGCGTGCTCCATCGTCGGCCGCATCACTGCTTATCATCAGGCAAACTCAAGCCTATTAAGTAATTAAATAAAATTAAACCTTAGCCTAGCTCTACATAGCTCTGTTAAATTCGTGCCCTAAGGGTCCATATATAGAGCGATATTTTGCAGCTATAAAATAGACACGTGTTTCTGGTGGTGTTACTCACAAAGTTGTTTTGTTACAGACCTGTGATAAAATGGAGAGAGACAGACTTGTACAGTTTCTAGCGAAATTAATTCTACATAGAAGAAATGTCAGTGAAATATTAGAATGGAATGGTATAAGGTAAGTACATTTTTGAAACCTGTTGTACTAAGTAAATGCCTTGCATTAGACATCGCTTATTTCAAGGTCTTTTATCCATTGTGACTGCCATTCTCATTTATCTTTCTAGCTACACCCAAAAATATCCTAAAGTATGGTGGATGTCTTTTATTTTGTCTCAGTTCGAATCTCAGAAACGTCATTAATTGGCAACATCATTGTAAATCGCGTAATGTTTCCAGGATACTAGTTGAGCTGATGACGTTAGCCCACTTACACACCTCTCGAGCGATGGTCCCCGCGCAGAGCAATGTGATCGAAGGCCCTGCGGCCACAGGCGGGGGGGACCGCGAGTGGTTCTACAACCTGGAGCAGGGGGACAAGGTGCAGCGGAAGGGGCCCGTCAGCTTCCAGCAGGTCAGTACAGAGCAACCTGCTCGAATGGAATGTGGAAACAAACGAGCCGGTGACGCGACGCTTGCTCGCTGACATCGTCGTCACACATGCTTGAGGCTGTGCGAGGTCTGTCCTGTCTCATCAATTTGACAGTTTTCTTTGTAGTATATCAATACATTTGTATACGTTATACCGGACCGCGAATTATCATGTCCTTAAATATTAAAAGTGTCCAACCAGTTAATGTGAAATGGTTTGTTCCCAGCTAAAAGAGCTATACAAATCCGGCGAGATCAACAACAAGACGAAGTGCTGGGCGAACAGCATGGAGGGCTGGCGCGCGGTGGGCAGCGTGCCGCAGCTGAAGTGGACGCTGCTGGCGCGCGGCAGCCCCGTGCTGGACGAGAGCGTGCTCGCGGCCACCGTGCTCGACCTGCTCATCACCTGCGCGAGATACTACCCCAGCAGGTGAGGGGACTTGTGTTGCATCTAGTGATGACAGCATGGGGGGCTGGCGCGCGGTGGGCAGCGGCTGAGGAGAGATGAGATTACTGAAGTGAATGAGGTTTATTTGCATAACCAAAAAAAAAAAAAATTGGCAAGTAATCTAGGTAGGTGAAGCGTTTTCGTTCGTGATTTTTTTTTGTCTTTGCTTAGTCGTGGATGTCGGTAATCGGCTTCGAGGTTACCCTCATTGCCGAGGCTGGACGCTGGGGCTGCCCCTAGTGAAATTATCCTAAGGATAGGATGGACTATTTGGAGTACGCCTTAACTCAAGTGCTAGTATTTCGAGAGAGGGCAGTTCTAGACCAGAGTGTGCTTTCCCTTCGTGACTTCGTTGTAAATGCTTAACTTTTGACTTATGGCATAAGGTATACATTTCCTCCTAGCTATACATCCTCACACCGCCCATCTATTGCTGGAAAGGCATTCTTATATCGGCTACGTGCTAACACGGTGCGTTTGCTTCCAGAGATGAAGAGGACGCGATAATCCGTCCGCTGCCGAAGGTTAAGCGACTGCTGTCCGAGCCGGCGTGTCTGGCTCACGTCGTGCAGTTGCTGCTCACTTTTGACCCGATACTCGTTGAAAAGGTAACATTGGCATTTTTTTTTAATTGATAGAAGTTTAGCATTGTTTCTCTGAGTTTAGGTGAGTGGTCAAGACGACCAGTCTAGAGTGGCAACACTGCCGAAGCGAAGCCTTAGGTCGCGTCTGAACTGCTAAGGCGACTGCGAGGCGACGGCGATTTCTTGAAAATAAACTACTTAAACATACGTCGATGGCTGCCATCGAACCAATACGGAGAAGACGCGGTACGATTTAAATTTCTAGTACACAGCGCGTAGACCTAATAATTAAAACTACAAACAAACGGACACTACACAGCTCCGTTGACAGAATTAATACCATAGATAGATAGAGATAGATAGACAAAGATAGAGAGACGTACAATAGACTGTAGCGAGAACCAGACAACCATCATTGTCCCTGCTGTTTGTGACTACGAAGTGACCGGCGAACTGTGTGCATGAACCTAATTTATGCGGACCATCATTAGGTGCCCGTATCGTATCTTTTTAATACATGATCGGAGATGGCCGCACTACAAAAGGCATCAAGCTCATACATTGCTCTTGTTGCCTCTTGTTCCCGTAGTCGCTGTTGTGTCGCGTCGTAGTCTCCCTACCAGTGTGCCAGCGGCCTTAGATTGTACTGTGAGTCTTGGGAAATGGTAGTATAACTATTTGATTTGATGCATCCTATTGGCCTATTGACCTTGATCTTCCAATTTTCCGTAATTCTTTCTAAATAAAAAGCAGTAGGTACTTAATAAACTAATTCTTCTCTAGCCTCATAATTCTTAATTTGGAGATATATTTTATTTTGTTTAATTTTGAGAAGCCACTAGCTCCCGATATACAGTCTCTGACTAGTTCGGGAGCCTCTGGAATCAAATTTGTAATTGTCATACGAGTATGTTTTATAGTCAAATAAATGTATATTTGTAATATACTATAAATATTATAGTATAATCAAACAACTACAAGTAATACAGTATTTTTATAATATTGTGTACGTTCTAATGGGTAATGCGTGCAAAATACAACTTTTTCCGATACCGGGAATCGAACCCGGGCCTCCTGGGTTAGAGCCAGGTGTCCTAGCCTCTAGACCATACCGGATAGTGAGTGCTTTAACATAAAATAGCTTGACCATCAACCAAGAAAAACTGACAACGTAAACCCATTTAAACTAGTAATTCGGCTCTGACTGTAACCGCGCGCCCTTTGACCAATTTTGCTCATGCTCAAACTTTAAAACTGTATTTGCATGACCTACTTGCCCGCACAATTTCATGAATATGTGATGAACTGTAGTTAATACCGATTTGTCCTAGTACACTCTAAGGGCCGTAAGCTAAAACGCGCTTAGTCATGAATCTCGATATAAAACTGGTTTTACCATATATAAAAAATGCTTGAAATCGAGATTCAAGACTGAGCGTCGTTTAAGCGTGCGTGCCTCACGCCACCTTGCTTTCGCTCACTCAATTTGTTTTAAAGCCCGTTCCACGTGATTACCGTGAACAGCCGTGAAAGACGTCTTGGCCAATAGGAGCGGCGAATCAGCTGTTTCGCGAGCAGTCCTGGCAATAGTTTAAAGTTCACTATACATATCCCCTTTAGCAATAAACGTTGTTTATCCTCGGATTAGTTAGATAGTTTTTTGTCTTTTTCTTTCTTTTACATTTTTGAACTTAATCGAAAAAGACAAAACACTGTGTAGTTGTTTCGAGGCTAAGCAACGTTTATTGCTAAATGGGATGCACTATACACTATCCCTCTTAGTCCTCTTACTAATAAACATGGAATAGCATCAGAATCGTTGTACCGTGTTTTATCTTTTTCGATCGAGCTAAAAACTTAAAAGAAAAAATAAGACAAAACTAGAAACAATAATTCCGAGCTAATTCTACGCTCAGATCAACCTAGAGAATAAAATGGCGCACGGCGTATGATTTAGGTTTCACCTAAAACCATCTAAAAACTACGCTACTGTCGTAAATGTACACAACACGCACACATAGACGCAAAAAAACTACGCTACTCGCTTGGTCATTATTACTTCGTCATTATGTGCATTGGTTTATTGTATAATTTCGTGTACATAAATATACATAGTGCATTAAAAAAGTGTGGCCAGGACTGTGGACTGTGGCCAGAAGTGTGGACATTTTGAGCTTCTTTTTAAAAACTGTGCAGTTTTTTTACAAGTTAGTTTTGAAAACGCCGTAACATTAAACTCTTACAAGAATGAGCAGTTTTGGAATATTAAATCTACTAAAGTTGTATATTGGAAAGGAAATTGCTAATTTAGAATTTGGGAGTTAATATTAGTTTTCGTGCGATTCTAAATGATTTTCATGGCAACATTACCACGCACACAAGATTAGTAAAAAGTGGCTTCAGCGAGATATATCGCAGTGTTCCATCTTTTCCTCTAGGTCTATCTGGGATTCCACGTTTAATAGTAATGTGGTAAGTGTGTATGTATTTGCTACAGAAACTGTAGGAAGCGAATTTCTTTCAGGTAGCAACCCTACTGTACGAGGTGATGCAGGACAACCCTGAGATATCGAAGCTGTATCTGACAGGAGTGTTCTACTTCATGCTGCTGTATACCGGGTCTAATCTGTTGCCGATCGCGAGGTTCCTGCGTGTCACGCATATGAAGCAGGCGTTTAGAGCGGACCAAGTGAGTACATCTGTTGGCATTATTATTTCTTTAAAAAAAGCGATGCCTGCCAGAAGGCCCGCCTCTCAAGCTAGAGGGAGCGGGTTCAAACCCAGCCGACGGCAAGCACCAATTCGTTCATTGTGTGAACATATGTGCGTATTGTATGGCATCTGCTACATAACTGGAGCCCGGTGTATGACAACAGGCTCGCCTCCTGTCACATTTGGGACTGAATATCGTCCGGCGAAGTTTGGGTATTGTATTACACCTCTGCCAGCCCCCTCGGGGGCTGGCCCCAAGAGACAGGCTTGCTGGATTGTGGGAGGCTTCGGCCGTGGCTAGTTACCACCCACCGGACCAAGCCATGCCGTGAAATGACCTAGTCGTGTTTCGGGATGTAGTCCGGTGTAACCGTTCCGAAGACGGGTCTGAGCAGTAGCGCACTTGTAGCGCCTCTCTCAACTCCGTCTTTGTACTTTTTCACTCTACAAAACTTCAAGGCTAGAGTGAATAAGTACCTTATAGGTCGTCGTGCTCCATCTTAGTAGACCACAACGTCGCTAACATCAGGCGAGTTGGTGGTCAAACGCCGACCTTTTCTTAATAAAAAAAAAGGCTTAGCCGAGTTTGGGGCTTGCAAAATAAATCACCAACATGTGTTCTACAGTAAGCTACTACTTTTGTTTTTAAATCTGTTATGTATCTAATGTTAATAAAAATTAACTTTACTTTGTCGCTACTTACAAAAGCGTATTTTTCGTTCCAGTCGACGTCAGATATAATGCAGCGTTCGATCCTGGGCCAGCTATTGCCCGAAGCGATGGTGTGCTATCTCGAAAACCACGGAGCTGAGAAATTCGCGCAAATATTCTTAGGAGAGTGGGATACGCCTGAGGCTATCTGGAATGCGGAGATGAGGTGCGTATGCGAACGGTTTTATTTAATTTGGTCGGCAAAATTTGTCAGAAACAATGATTACGAAATCGTGATTTTAGTTTCAGATCACCTACTTTTACTTAGTGTATAATTCCGGCTCCTTCGAGCTAGTGTAATTATGGTCCTTCGAGCCGGATCATTATTATTGGCAAGATCATTATTAATGCAGTAAAGCTAAATATTTCGCAAGTCTCAACTCACAAACAGTATTCATTAATAAACTAATTAATTGGTAATTACATTAAAAAGTAAGCAACATTATCTGAGTGCTAAGAAACTGAAGCACTAGGAAAGTAGCCAATCAAAGGTTGTTTTATAAATAAATCAGTTAGCGGAATACGACTCGATGCAAATGAAGCAGTTCCTATATCGATCTCCTTTAACGCTTTACTCCCACGCCCACTTGTGCGCTGGTGACGACTATTTTAACCTGACTACTATACCACATATTATCAATAGTACCTGGATGACCGAGCTTTGCACGGTATATTTTTTTTTTGTGTTTTTTGGAAAATAAACAATTGATTTTAGTCTAACCTCATTGACTTCCTGTTAGCAAACACTCATTGACTTCCTGTTACTTAACAACGCCATCTGCTGTTGTGTCGTTAAAGCAATTAGTTGCTCACAAAAAATAGTATTATTATTCGCCAATAGATGTCAGGAAGAGTCATATTTTTCAGTTGAGACTACTCAAACGCCTCCTTTTTGTTATTTTTCTTCCAAGTTTATGTTTAAGTTGATTATCGATAAAACACGAATAAAATGACATTTTCTAAAAATGATTCCTAGCTATATCGATTTATCGCCCCCGAAACCCCCATATACTAAATTGTATGAAAATCGTTGGAGCCGATTCCGAGATTCCAATTATATATGTATAAATATACAAGAATTGCTCATTTAAAGATAAGATTATAATCTAAAAAAGCAAAGCAAAACCCACTTTCCGTCATCCATGTAAACAATTTTTAGACTTTTCTTTGATATTTTAAAAACTGTTACCGATTTGAATTGTGACCGAAATCGGTCACAATTCAAATCGATCTACTAAACAAAAAAAGAATCATTGAAATCGATTCACAATTGGCGGAGTAATACCGTAACTATATTTAAAAAAACATACACTCGAATTGAGAACTTCTTCTTTTTTGGAAGTCGTTTTAAAAAATGGCATGTTGCATTTTGTCACCAGACGCATGCTAATAATGAAAGTATCGGCGCACATCGGCGAGTTCACGCCGCGGCTCCGCGCGCACATCGCGGCTCGCTACCCGTACCTCGCCATCCCCGCCGTCTGCTACCCGCAGCTACAGGCCGAGCTGTTCTGCAGCATGTTCTACCTACGACACCTGTGTGACACGCACAAGTTCCCCGACTGGCCGATACCGGACCCTGTGAGTATTGTCTTCATCTACCTAGATTATTATTATCATCTCCGTCTTATATTATGACATTAAAGCGGAAATATACTAGAGGTTTATTGAAAAAACAGTTTTTATTATCATCTCCGTTTGAATCTGGGCCGGCCTTCTGAGTGTAACAAATACGTACTTTCAATAATGAATGAATTTACCGAATAATTAACGACAATCATTTTAACGATATGTTTTGGTTTGGTGTATAATGAATATGTACAACACAGACACACATATCGTCACGACTTTTCCCCGAAAGGGCTGGCATGCAGAGGTCTACAACACCCTCACTTCGCGATATCGCGATATCAGTCCCAAATGTGACAAGGGTGAGCCTGTAGTCCACAATACAATGTGAACTAAAAAGAAACAAATAAAAATTTATATTTAGTCCTAGCTATCATTTTAGTACTTAAAAAATAAAACAGACGGTAGGGGGGAGTTCCATTCAGTGGCTAAGGAATGTGAAATCAAATGGAACGTACTAGGATTATTACAAGGAGTTCGGGGCCCTCAGCATATTCGAATTGCCTTTGTACTATTCGCTAAATAAACAAATTTGAATATGTTAACACTGCACTGAATTTAAAATTCCTATTTTTAATCATCAAAGTTGTCTCTTTTTCTCAGGTTCGTCTTCTAAAGGATGTACTCGAAGCGTGGCGACGCGAAGTGGAAAAGAAGCCTCCGTCGATGACCGCTGCGGAGGCCTACGCGGCGCTCGGCCTCGAACAATCACAGCGCGATGAGGCCGCCGTCCGCAAGGCCTACTACCGGCTCGCGCAACAATACCACCCTGACAAGAATCCCGAAGGACGAGTGAGTTACAGCAGTAGTTTAAAAACCTTTACACCAATGTCCAATGCGGAAGCTCACGCAGTTTCAAGTCTCAACTAATCGCAGCGCGACAATTTTTGGCGTCGGCCAATTATTCTTGATACAAGTTAAGAAACCGCCATTCAAGGCTATTGAAGAGTAAATTGTTTATTCCTTAATCTGAACTCGACACAATATCATCATATGGTTTTCCATTAAGTTAGGACCACTTAAACTTTTCACCTCGATCTGTAAAACGATTATTTTACTCTATGATGAGTAAAAGCGAAGCGATGATAGCCTAGTCGGAGAAGGCCCGCCTCTCAAGCCAGAGTGAGCGGGTTCAGACCCAGCGGAAGACACGCACCAATTTGTTCATTGTGTGAACATGTGTGTATTGTATGTCATCTGCTACGTAACTGGAGCCCGGTGTATGGCGACAGGCTCGCCCCCTGTCACATTTGGGACTGAATATCGTCCGGCGAAGTGTCGGTATTGCATTACCCCTCTGCCAGCCCACTCGGGGGAAAGGCGTATGTATTATGAGTAAAATGATTAAATGATTAATACTATGAGTCATAATATCGATTTTTACAGGATCGTTTCGAAGCAGTGAACCAAGCGTACGAGTTCCTCTGCAGCCGCAACGTATGGTCCGGCGACGGGCCCAATACTAACAACATCGTGCTCATACTGCGCACGCAGACTATACTCTTCCAGCGGTATTCTGAGGGTTAGTGCACACTACTTACACGATACAGATCAAACTGCTTGAGATACTCGTAACTACAATAGAAAGAAGAAATGTTACCACTGTTTGGGAATTTTTGTTTGCTAGGTAGCGAAATTGACGGTCGAATGATATGCCATCAGCGTCATTTGTCGCACGGCTATTTTGACTCTTGAACATACATAAACAAACACACAATTTAAATAAATATTAAGTACACTGACCTATCAACGACGAGTTTTATGCTTTTAGTAATTATGTAATTTATGCCATAAACATTTTCAAGATTTTATTGGTCCTTCGAGCCAAATCCAATCTCCTTTATTAGCATTCATGTAGTAGTTCATATTTCATTTTCTTGCACAGTATTCGTACTTTTTCCATCTTTGCAGACCTCGCTCTGTATATGCGCGGACTATCCTCAACTCGTATAAAAAAAAAACAATTCCTAAACACGGCTCGTTAAGAACGATACATTTTATATCTTTCCACGGTACGTCCACAGACTTGGCTCCGTACAAATACGCGGGCTACCCTCAACTCCTGAGCACGGCGCGATTAGAAGCGGAAGCGGACCAACTGTTCGCTGAGAACGACACGCCAGCGTTATTGCCGGCCGCTTGTGAGCTGGCGCACGCTACCGTCAAGTGTTCCGCTTTGAATGCTGAAGAGCTGAGGAGGGAAGGTGGTTTGCAGGTGAGAGAAAAGGCTATCATTAAAATTCTATACCTTGAAACTGACTAAGGTCCCCGGCGGTTACAAAAACGGCAATCAGAAAAGAGTTATTAAAATCGCCATCTAATTTCATGTGCTTCAAACTAAGATTTATAGCTGATTGGTATGTTCTCACCAATATATATTTGTTTATATATTTTATAATTTATTTGTTTATTAAGTAATAGGAAAACAAACAGCTAAAACATTTAATAAACACGCCAAAAGTGAGAACAATAAGCCTTGATTAGTTCTAATTGAAATGGAAATTTTAAATATCCGAAATTATAGTCCTTTGACACTTGTTGGCATCAATATTGCCATCTTGATAAAACTACCTGCCCAACTTTTCTTTTTTTTCCATTTCTTGACCTGCGATCAGTCATCCAGACTATAATCAGGAGGGTTGCAAGTGGTTAGCGTTTAACTCACCTTACTGGGACAGCACGTCCGGTCTCTTAAGTCTTCTAATTGGATTTGGCTGCAGGAGCATACTGGATAATGGGTTTGAGTGAGTTGTCAAGCGGTCCTTGTTGTTGGCTGAGTATCACGTAATTTCGTCCGAGATAGTAGGGATTTCCAGGTACTCATGGATTTCCGAGTTGCGAGCATACCAGGGTGCTGATGATTAGATGCCCTCAGAATATTGTTTTGGGCTCTCTGGAGGCGCAAGATGTTGGATTTGCTGGCTGTTCACCACAGTTGGATTCCATGACATAGACCTTAATTCATAGGACCTGCCCAACTTGCCAACTAAACACGTCGTTGGTGCAGAAGACTTTCCATCGTTCGTCTAGTACTGGTGACAAAGAGTGTGCAAGTACGTGTCTCTGTGCAGGTGCTGCACGAAGCCCTGTCGCGCTGCGTGCCGGTGCTGTCGAGCGCGTCCCGGCCCGGCGACACGGCGGCGGCGGTGTGCGCTCACGTCGCGCGGTGCTTCGCCGTCGCCGGCGCCTTCCCGGAGTGTCGCCGCCTCGCCGCCGGCCTCACGCGCCTCGCGCCCGACCTGCTGCCCTTGTTAAAGAGACAGGTGTGTATCTACTAGCAGCGCGGTCGCCGGCGCCTTCCCGGAGTGTCGCCGCCTCGCCGCCGGCCTCACGCGCCTCGCGCCCGACCTGCTGCCCTTGTTGAAGAGACAGGTGTGTATCTACTAGCAGCGCGGTCGCCGGCGCCTTCCCGGAGTGTCGCCGCCTCGCCGCCGGCCTCACGCGCCTCGCGCCCGACCTGCTGCCCTTGTTGAAGAGACAGGTGTGTATCTACTAGCAGCGCGGTCGCCGGCCCTTCCCGGAGTGTCGCCGCCTCGCCGCCGGCCTCACGCGCCTCGCGCCCGACCTGCTGCCCTTGTTGAAGAGACAGGTGTGTATCTACTAGCAGCGCGGTCGCCGGCCCTTCCCGGAGTGTCGCCGCCTCGCCGCCGGCCTCACGCGCCTCGCGCCCGACCTGCTGCCCTTGTTGAAGAGACAGGTGTGTATCTACTAGCAGCGCGGTCGCCGGCCCTTCCCGGAGTGTCGCCGCCTCGCCGCCGGCCTCACGCGCCTCGCGCCCGACCTGCTGCCCTTGTTGAAGAGACAGGTGTGTATCTACTAGCAGCGCGGTCGCCGGCGCCTTCCCGGAGTGTCGCCGCCTCGCCGCCGGCCTCACGCGCCTCGCGCCCGACCTGCTGCCCTTGTTGAAGAGACAGGTGTGTATCTACTAGCAGCGCGGTCGCCGGCCCTTCCCGGAGTGTCGCCGCCTCGCCGCCGGCCTCACGCGCCTCGCGCCCGACCTGCTGCCCTTGTTGAAGAGACAGGTGTGTATCTACTAGCAGCGCGGTCGCCGGCCCTTCCCGGAGTGTCGCCGCCTCGCCGCCGGCCTCACGCGCCTCGCGCCCGACCTGCTGCCCTTGTTGAAGAGACAGGTGTGTATCTACTAGCAGCGCGGTCGCCGGCCCTTCCCGGAGTGTCGCCGCCTCGCCGCCGGCCTCACGCGCCTCGCGCCCGACCTGCTGCCCTTGTTGAAGAGACAGGTGTGTATCTACTAGCAGCGCGGTCGCCGGCCCTTCCCGGAGTGTCGCCGCCTCGCCGCCGGCCTCACGCGCCTCGCGCCCGACCTGCTGCCCTTGTTGAAGAGACAGGTGTGTATCTACTAGCAGCGCGGTCGCCGGCCCTTCCCGGAGTGTCGCCGCCTCGCCGCCGGCCTCACGCGCCTCGCGCCCGACCTGCTGCCCTTGTTGAAGAGACAGGTGTGTATCTACTAGCAGCGCGGTCGCCGGCCCTTCCCGGAGTGTCGCCGCCTCGCCGCCGGCCTCACGCGCCTCGCGCCCGACCTGCTGCCCTTGTTGAAGAGACAGGTGTGTATCTACTAGCAGCGTTGCGATTTCACCTTCGACATTTTACGAAATCGCTTAATTTCGCTGAGATAACAGGCCCATATACAAATTTTTGGATTTTAAGGCATATGCTATGTATATCCTTTCTGAATTTTACACAACCCTTGTGTTTGTAACAGCTCCGTATTAAATCAATGCCTGCACAACGCACCCACCCGTTTAGCTACCACGCTTGTTTTTATTTTCTCTATCATCACCTCTAGAAGGTCGTAAATTACTATTTTTTAACAAATAGATTTGTGTTCATGTAACTACCGTTTAACAGTTTAGTGAACCAAATAAACATCATAAATAAAAAAATTACGAATGCCCCGACACCGATTTTCATCAACACAGATTTTCATCTAACATAGCTAAGAACACTTCCGACTAATTCACTTTTCAAACAAAAACACAAAATTAAAATCTGTTCATCCGTTTGGGAGCTACGATGCCACAGACACACACACACACACACACACACACACACACACACACACACACACACACACACACACACACACACATACACACCTACACACAAACACAGCCACGTCAAACTTATAACACCCCGTCGTTGTTACGTCGGGGGTTAAGGCGCCGTATGATCACGAAATCAAGGAAAACAAGTATTATGTTTGCACCTAGTTTGATATGAAGAACTATGATGATCAGATGCAAAAAAATACAGCTGGTAGAAAAAACAACCAACTAAATTTTAACCGAAGAACAATTTTTAAAATCATTCTCATTTTGGAAAAAAAAAATCACAAAAAGTGTGTTCCTAAAAAAAACTGTTTGCGCGTAGTTCTCCAAATTTTCAGCGATTACAACGCCTTTTTTTTCGATAATTAAATAGCCAGATTAATCCTCTAAATTTTAACCGAGCAACTTTTTCGTATTTGTGTTCTTTTTACGATTAAATACCAATAGAAACGGCAAGAAAATTTAATTCTAGGCACCGATTCCATTTTACCATAAATATGATATGCGATTTTCAACATTAAATGAAGCTGCTTAGGTAAGAAATTGACTACGACATCCGATTTAGTCGTCGAGCAGCGCTCGACGTGAAAGGTCGTTCCCGGCCGCTCTGTGGCACGATCCGGCGTATAATTTGATCACATAATTATACATCGTATATTAATTATAATAGAAAATTATAAATAACTTGAATATAGCAGATTGTAGGTCGTTGTAAATAGTGACTTTATTTTATATTTTTCCCAGTATGAATATTTTAAATATTCATACTGGTAAAATGACTTTGCACTTTAACGCGCTATAAATAGAGTCCACATTGATTGTTTCAAAAGCATGAGCCCTCGCGTTGAGCAGGTCGAGCGCCGCCGCCGCGCCGACAGTATACGGTATGACAGTACCTTATATGCTACACTTTCAGATACATTATGATGACGTTATGTACCTCGACGGAGAAGCGAAAAATGACGGTACCAAATACTGATATTAGCCAACCAAGTACCTCAGAAGAATTAATGTATAGACCAATGTAATGTATAGACCTACGAGCCCAGACGGGCTAGCATTTATGAGCCTTGAAAATAATCCCTGTCAGCAATGTTATTGCTCTGATTGCTTGCTTATCTAACCTTCAGGGGTGATCCTTGGTAGTCTACATTCAAAGTGGCAACCAAAGACTGCCGGTGCGGTAGCCGCCATCTTGAATTTAATGGGAAATATTTTTTTATCGGATCGTTTTCAACAAAAAACAGGACTGAGTTGTTATAAATTTGATTCTATCTACAGCTTTAGTTTTATTAACCATTTTTATCGTGCGAGCGTTATTTTTCAAATAAAGCCAAAAAAATAATACGTTGATCATTCATTTTAGGGCATGTTCAAAGTTGTGTAAAATAAACTAGATAGAGACACACTGCAACGTAAAATTTGTATCTGAATTTCTTTCGTTCGTCTTTAGTTACCTTTTTTTGTTGGGACTAAATTATAATGATTCAAATTTACAACGACTTAAGACCTCACGCATTTAACAAAAAAATAACTTTTTACATAATTTTAGGTCAAGCAATCAAGACTTAAGTTAAATGACGTCAGTGGAACCAATTGTTGCTTATAATAATAATAAGTAAGTTTACGTTTTACATATTGAATTAAAAGTTCCCATTTAACCAATTTATATTAGAGTACTAGAAATTGCAAAAAGACAGTACACATCTCTATGTATCAAACGCGCGCCGGCCCCGTCAAAGAAGCTACTACGTCGTTGTGAAGTCAAAGAAGCCGCCGCGGCCCGCTGCAGCTGTACTTTGCTTGTGTACGTACGCGACTTCGTACAACATATGGTTTTCCTAATTAGAAATATATTTTCTAAAATTTTAATTTTTTTGGTGATGATTTTTATAATGAATCGCGCTCTGTTGGTAAAGTACACCTACTTTTGTAAATTTGGCGGAAATGCAAAACAACAGATTATAGAAAAATGCTTGCACATAATAGGAATACTCAGTACAAGTACCTGCTAAGGGATGCTTTTTTTTGCTAAGGGATGCTAGGCGTAAATACTTATGAAGCACACCTTTGCGTAGTCGAATAGTTTGGCTTAATAATAATAATAACTCAATCCTACTAATATTATAAACGCGAAAGTTTGTATGTATGGATGTTTGTTACTCTTTCACGCCAGAACGGCTGAACAGATCTGGATGAAATTTGACACAGAGATAGATTGTAGTCTAGAATAACACATAGGATACTTTTTAACCGCGGGTGAAACCGCAGGGCGCAGCTAGTGTTTTATACTTTTGTAGCGTAAGCATCGAGCTCCCACCTGAAATAGTTAATTCGATAATCCCAGATGGTCCTACAAATCTTATCTGCAGTGAGTGAGTTTGCTTTATATAATACATATCTATACTCCTATCTGTATCTCCTACATACATTTATTTATTTATTTATATAATTATGATGACATAAAGTCGAGCTCTTCCAACTCTCATCAGCGTATACATTGATTATTGGTAATTTACTTTCTATTCTGCTACATTTATAACTGTGTCTAAATCTATTTCATATTCTATATTATGTTGAAGTAAAATAATGAAAAATATTAGTGACGATAATTCCCGAAATCCCCATTGGAGTAAGTAGTGAGGAGTTCGGGAATGGCCCATTTTATCCTCTATCCTGCAAGAACGGTTATTGATTATGAAATCAATCAAAAAATTTATCTGCATGTTTCACATGTACTGTATGCAACGTTCCTTGTGAATAAATGTGAGTATAAGTGTGGACCTTATTGCGCGGCGATACGATTAGCGGTCGCGCAGCGTCGACAACAAAACGTAAGCATAAGATATCGTCGTAGGTCTCCAGATAGCTGTTGCACTACGTACGCGCCCCGTCGTCCGTGCGTTTCGCCAGTTCTATCCGCGTATGCGCAGGTAGAAAATGAAATTCGAATCGCGATTATACGGGGCCTTAAAAAACATATAGCACGAAGAAAGAATCAAAAATCTAAACAACCTAACACTGTTCATTCCCCCAGCACCTCGGCGACACAGCATGCGCGGGCGCAGAAGCGATCGCGTCGCTGGCCGCGGAGCCCGAGTTCCGGTCGCAGCTGGCGCGCGCGGGCGTCATACACGCGCTGCTTCCGGCCGTGCTGCAGTACGACTACACGCTCACCGAGTCGGGACTGGACACAGACACGCAAGCCAGTAAACAGGTATAAAAAGGACATTTAGCTCATAGAACATTTCGCTATTTACCCGACTGCGCAATAATAATAATGCTTTATTTCCTTAAAATTTTCAAAAAGTTACAAACACTCTAGCATGCCAAACTTTATAGAAAGTTTGTTGGCAAGGCTCACATTATCCTTACTTAATTAATCTTACATACTCGTAAATAACCCTATGAGTTAGACAGTAAGTTAGGTATATACGTATTTATCATTGCAGATGTAGGTATTTAAAAGATAGATACATTACTGAGTTGTGTTATAATACTTGTTCATCAGAGTGGTAAAAATAATATTATATTTTTATATTTTTTGGTCAGTTTAGTGGGAATAGCAAGCAGGGGGGTTATGTTTTTCGATTGTATGTATGTATCTATGTGGGTATGTATCTATGAAGATTCTTTATCACGCCCTACAACCTAAACAGCTTGATGGATTTCGACATGTGAGGTGTCATATGAATCGTCTTGAAAGTAGAAGTGACATAGGGTACAATATTTGCAGCCAGGTTTTTGATTTTGTTTTAATGATGTTACTTGTTTTACCGAGATTTTAACATTTGTTGATTTACTCTTTCATTAGATGCAAAACTAGTTATGAGAACATGACGGCTTAATATGAACTCTAACTATTGGTGTTATCAATAAATAATTTGTATTTGTACTTGTCAAGCTATGAGTACTTGTATGTCTAGAGAGAGTTCCATACTGTTTATGAACATAAAGTGACAGGCCAACTTAAGTTATACATTTTGTAATACAAAATGTATAACGCAACCCTAGTAAAAGACGTACCTGTCACACACACTCGTAAGTTGGCCTGTCACTTTACAAAATGTATAACGCAACCCTAGTAAAAGACGTACCTGTCACACACACTCGTAAGTTGGCCTGTCACTTTAAACCTTACAGTTGGCTGTTATTTTTTTGGCCCGTTCAATGTTTTTTCTGTCCATCTGGTCATATCATGTACAAAAGGTGCCAATTTGGTTTTTAGACAAGAGCTGTTTGGTTCTACTTACAGCTTAAATAGAACGGATAGTGGTATTTGGTAAATTTTTGTAACAAATATATTTCGTATTTTGCAGTTCTATTTATCGAGTACTATTAATTTATTTTAAAGGAAATAGCGAACCAGCTGGCTAAGCAGTGCGTGATAGCGCTCGCGGCCGTGTATGGGCCGCACGAGGAGCCCGCGCCAGAAGACGAGAGAATACGCGGCGCGCTGCACACGCTGCTGACGCCCTACCTGTGCGGCCGCCTGGCGGAGACTGACCAGCACGAGGTGAGGACACGGTGGTCACAATAGCCGGTAGCAACACTAACCTCTAGACAGACTAGCTGGTAGCAACACTAGCCTCTAGACAGACTAGCTGGTAGCAACACTAGCCTCTAGGCAGACTAGCTGGTAGCAACACTAGCCTCTAGACAGATTAGCTGGTAGCAACTCTAGACAGATTAGCTGGTAGCAACACTAGCCTCTAGACGGACTAGCTGGCAGCAACACTAGCCTCAAGACAGACTAGCTAGCAGCAATACTAGCCTCAAGACAGACTAGCTGGTAGCAACACTAGCCTCTAGACAGACTAGCTGGTAGCAACACTAGCCTCTAGACAGATTAGCTGGTAGCAACACTAGCCTCTAGACAGATTAGCTGGTAGCAACACTAGCCTCTAGACAGACTAGCTGGCAGCAACACTAGCCTCAAGACAGACTAGCTGGCAGCAACACTAGCCTCTAGACAGTCTAGCTGGTAGCAACACTAGCCTCTAGACAGACTAGCTGGTAGCAACGCTAGCCTCAAGACAGACTGGCTGGTAGTAACACTAGCCTCTAGACAGACTAGCTGGTAGCAACACTAGCCTCAAGACAGACTAGCTGGTAGCAACACTAGCCTCTAGACAGACTAGCTGGTAGCAACACTAGCCTCAAGACAGACTGGCTGGTAGCAACACTAGCCTCAAGACAGACTAGCTGGTAGCAACACTAGCCTCAAGACAGACTGGCTGGTAGCAGCACTAGCCTCTAGACAGATTAGCTGGTAGCAACACTAGCCTCAAGACAGACTGGCTGGTGGCAACACTAGCCTCTAGATAGACTAGTTGGCAGCAACACTAGCAGCTAGACAGACAAGCTAGTAGACAAACTACCCGGTAGCAGGTGCTAGGATAAGCCACTGGCTACCGAAACATAGTGTAAACTAGTTCGGAGTCAGTGGATTCGTATTGTTCGTATACATTCGTATTGTTTGTGCCAAAATAAACATATTAGATTTGGTTTAAAAGTGTTCAATACAGAATGCCAAATGTGAAGTGGTTGTGGACTAACCAGACTCCTTTATACCTCTTTTGAGCAATCAACTAATTAATTCTTACACCCACAGCTCCTCAAAACGCTAACCTCAAACTGGAAGACGCCGTACCTCGTGTGGGACAACAGCACGCGCGCAGAGTTGCGCGACAAGTTGCGCAACAGTCGGCCGACTCTCGGCGACGACGAGCCACTAGTCGATCCGTTCGTGTACTCGGCGCATGAAGGGCTGTTGACGGTCGGAGGGGTCTACCTGCAGATATACAACGAACAGCCGGACTTCCCTATAGAGGTGAGTTGAGTTTAGCGACAAGTTGCGCAAACATTATGTCATAGCGCATTGTTTACGAGTCTTCACGAGTTTTTAATCGTGTTTAGTGGCCAAGTAGCCATTAGTACAATATATATGACTTAGAAGTAAGCAAAAAAATTGTGAGACTTTGCCTTTCAGTTTCTTGCCTGTTCTTCTGAGTAGTGGCTCTTTTTCCGAACCAGGCGGTCGAGTCTGTTATAAAACTTTGACGTTCATAAGTGTATCTTTGATAACCAAATTGAATAAAAACATTTTGACTTTGACTTTGAATCCCCATTGCAAAAGATTGGTGGCCTATGTTTAAAGTATGCGTGTCTGAAACATCATAACTCCCAAACGGATTGACCGATTTTGATTTAGTTATTTTTTTTATCTGAAATTTGACTTTATCGAGAGTGTTTTAGCTGCACTTGTCAAGTAGTTTTTTTTTTTTTTATGAATACTTGTGTTTGTTTGTAGAACCCACAGCAGCTAATCCTGGAGCTGCTGCAGTTCGCTCTGGAGACGAGCCGCGAGGAGGTGACGGCGGCGCGCGTCGAGCACCTCACGCACGCGCTCAACGCGCTCGCTAATGTTATCATTAAGAATCCAGGTAATTATACCTGTCTGTTCCACTCTACCGTGTGTAGAACAGTTCTCGCTGGAGAGAGGAGGTGACGGCGGCTCGCTAACCCAACGTTATCATTAAGAACCCATACCTGTTTGTTCCACTCTAACTTGTAGCAGCGAAGAGGTGACGGCGGCTCGCTAACCTAACGTTATCATTAAGAACCCAGGTAATTATACTTGTTTGTTCCACTCTCGCTTCGGCTCGCTAACCTAACGTTATCATTACAAACATCCTATTTATACTTGCTTTACTGCAGTTAAACATCTATTCCTTGGGCTTGCTCCCAATGACCACCACCAAAACAGCCACCAGTGGTGGTCGTTAATCAAAGTTTTAATTTTGTGCTAAATGCCGCCAGTGGGGCTCATTTGGGTCATAAAAAAAAAATCATTTTTATCAAAATCAATAGTTAAGTTGTGTTAAAAATGATAAAAAAAAATTGTTTTCCATGTTAGAGTTCTATCGGCTTGACTGTACTTTTCACCAGTGGTGGCAATTTGTGGTGGTCGTTGGCACGAAAAGTAATTTTATGTCCTAACGAGCCGAACTGGCGATAGTTGGGACAAAAATTAAAATATTGTTCTAATTTCATCTTTGACCACCACTGGTGGCCATTTTGCCACCCTGATACGCCATGGCCATAAGCCATGCCCTGGACCCGTATATGTTTCATGACGTTATTGTGACGCTCTCTTTACCTACCAATCTAGCTTCTTCCTTAATCTAGCATTTGTGTCTCTTCGACAGGCGTAGAAATCCAATGCATAGGCCAGTTCGGTCTGATCTTCGGCATGCTGTCAGCCCGTGCGCGGCCAGCGCTGCAAGAAGCGGCGCTGCGCTGCGTGCTGGCTGCGGCCGGGAGCCGCGAGTGCGTGGAGGACGTCGCGGCCAGCGCCGTGCTGGGGCACCTGCTGCTGCTGCTGGGGGACCGGCCGCCGCGGCCTGAAGCGCTGGCCGCGCTGGCTGCGCTGCTCGCCAATACTGCGCTCGTCAAGGAGGCGCTCAACAAAGGTGCGAATTCTCACGTCTTGAAGAGGGTAGTAGCTATAAAGATATTGCGGCTAGCTCCGTGTTGGGGATGTAGTCCGATGTAACCGTTCCGAAGACGAGTCTGAGCAGTAGCGCACTTGTAGCGCCTCACTCAACTGCCGTCTTTGTACTTCTTCACTCTACAAAACTTCAAGGAAATAGAGTGAATAAGTGCCTTATAGGTCATCGTGCTCCATCTTCGCTACAACGTCGCTTCACATCAGGCGAGTTGGTGGTCAAACGCCGATCTATTCTACATAAAAAAAAATATATATAATTATGTTGGGATTGCTGGGAGACAGGCCATCGCGGCCCGAGGTGCTGGCCGCGCTCGCTGCGCTGCTCACTGATACTGCGTAAGGAGGAGCTCGAATATTCGATATCGATAAGAGCAGGAAAGCTGTGTTAGTTGCCGTGAGATTGCCAAGATATTGAGGTATATAATTATTAATGAGGTTTTACTAACTAACGGTCACTAAACGCGCTTGCCTAAAAGAAACCGTAACACTCAAGACTTACAGACACCCAGACTATAACTATCGGGGATCGCAATTTATCAGAGCAATCTACACAATAATAGTGGAATCAAAGCGTTGCGTGCGGATTATAAGTGTGTCTACCAAAAAGCGATGCCACTTTTTTGTATTCCCAATCGGCTCTAAACAACTTTGGTGATTATCTTCTTCCAGAACATGCATGGTTCATTTAAATTGATTTCTTTTAATATTATCGTGTTTGTGTTGCAGGTGCTGTGATATATTTACTAGATCTCTTCTGCAATAGTAAGTCTCCGGAGACGCGAGACGCGGCCGTGGAACTGTTAGCTCGGATGATGGCAGATAAACTGCACGGGCCCAAGGTAGTCAACACTATTTATTCATTTATTCACTGACACATCTTTTTTAGAAGTTTTAACAATTTCGAATAACATCTTGATGTAAAAAATATTAATTTTGATGTAGTGATATTTTGTAACTATAGCTTAGAATCTAATCCCTTAGCAATAAACGTTGTGTAGCCTCGGAATTGTAGTGTTTTGTCTTTTTCTTTCTTTTAAATTTTTGAACTCGATCGAAAAAGACAAAAGACTGTGTAGCTATTCCAAGGCTGTACAATGTTTATTGCTAAGGGGGAAATGTTTCAATCGAGACTCATTTCAATCACTGTATATCAAAATTATACTAAATTAAGAAGTCGGGGCAGAGCATACATTCAACCAATACACAGACAGTGGCGCGCAAGGACTGGAAGTTTTTCATCTAATTTGCGGAAAAAAAAATGCCAATTTATTAATTACTAGCTGCGCCCCGCGGTTCAAAAGTATCCTATGTGCTATTCTAGACTATAACCTATTTCTGTGCCAAATTTCATCCAGATCTGTTCAGCCGTTCTGGTGTAAAAGAGTAACAAACATCCATCCATCCATCCATTCTTACAAACTTTCGCGTTTATAATATTAGTAGGATTTAACACAGCAAACATTTCTCGCAGGTCCGCCTGACGATAAACCGGTACATCCCCGGCGTGTTCGCGGAGGCGATGCGCGAGAGCGGCGCCGCGCACGCTGTGCACATGTTCGACGCCACGCACGCGCACCCGGAGCTCGTGTGGAGCGACGAGGCGCGCGCCGATCTCAAGGAACACGTCGCTTCGTTACGAGACAAGTGAGTGTCACTGATTGGTGGGTTAACTTTCACGGTGGGGGAGGTTGTTGGCGCCACACAAGTTTTCCTCGTTCGACGCAACTTACGCGCATCTAGAGCTAGTGTAAAGAGACAAGTGAGTATCATTGATTGGTGGGTTAACTTTCATGGTGGGGGAGGATGTTGGCGCCACACAAGTTTTCCTCGTTCGACGCAACTCACGCGCATCTAGAGCTAGTGTAAAGAGACAAGTGAGTGTCACTGATCGGTGGGTTAACCTTCATGGTGGGGGAGGATGTTGGCGCCACACAAGTTTTCCTCGTTAGATACAACTCACGCGCATCTAGAGCTAGTGTAAAACGAGACGCGTGCTGACATTAATTACGAAAGTACGAGTAAACCCACTCTTTCGTGACGGGGGATAATGTTGGCGTCGCACACGCTGTACACATGTTCGACGCAACTCACCCGCACCCAGAGCTAGTGTCTAATGTTAGTAAACCTTTGGACATCTAGTGTAAAGAGCGCGTTGGCTTCGGTACGGAACTGAACCACTAAGTGGGTTCGCTTTCATGATGGGGAAGGAGTTTAACGCCACACATTTTATTTCAAAAGAATTAAACCTCTTCAACTTCAAATTATTTTTTTATAAAATCCTTTCCTAACTGCGTAGTTCGTTCTTTGGAAATATTTTAACGCTAGTTGCTCCACGCTGTTTTACCCGCGGCTAAAATGTGTTAGTCCAGGGTGTCAGCTACCTCCACACCAAATTTCATTAAAATTGGTCCAGCTGTTTAAACGTGAAGAAGTAACAAACGCACACATCAACACACAAACTTTCGCCTTTATAATATTAGTTTAATCAATAACAACATACTTCCTTACTCAGGCATCAATCCGCCCAAATCCGCGACGCCAACGCTCCTTTCGACGACCGCGAGACGATGGAGCGCGCGGCGGCGGGCGAGCTGGCCTGGGCGCCGCCCGGCGAGGTGGTGGTGGGCGGCGTCTACCTCAAGCTGTATCTGCAGCATCCGCACTGGAACCTGCGCAGCCCGAAGAGGTTCCTGCAGGAACTGCTCACGGAGACTGTTGCGGCGCTTAACAAGGATGCGAGTGAGGTTAGTTGGGTGTTGGGTGGTTTGGGAACTCAGTTGTTCTATGACCTGCTGAAGAAGGTGGCGTTAGCTGTCAATAGTTATTGCATCATCCTTTTGGCTTCTGTTAGTTCGAGCGGAAAGTCTCTATCAAGAAGCGAGTGGCTACAATTATTTAGTGCTAGATTAGTGATTTCCATGATGTGTACTTCCACATCTGTCATCCATTTCTTCTTGAATGTAGACAAGCCTTTATCAAGTATAAGAAACTGAAAAGCAAAATTGTATTGTAAAGCCTACACGATGAGGTCAAACTTAACAAGCAACCTGTGTCAGTTCGTACTGAACTCTACCATAAGATGGCCTCAAGGCCGTTTCATCACACACAGTTTCACAGTGGTTGGTTCTACGTCGGCTTCTCTTATCAAAATCTTCTGTTTACTAAGAGTTTCCAACGCATCCCTTGTTGACTTTCGAAAATATCACATGTGTGTTTTGTGAAAAACAAAACGGTCCGGGGTTAAATTGCATTTTTGAAAATTATGGACTCCTTGTAGAATCGTCGTCTATCCCTGGTGGTCGAAATATACCACTTTGGTAATCATTTGGTAAACTTTCGTCCACCCCAGTGCACTGAAATCCTTGCATAGTTATTATTTGCATTAGTTGTGTACGGAGCGGCGCTAATTTATTGGAATCAAAGTGTGAACCTCTACTTGTAACAAAATCGTGTGTCAACGCTGCAGCAAATCTGCGATCAGCTCACGGTGGGCAGGCCCCACTCCATTAAGTTGCTTAACGTTTTTTGTTTGAATCCGCTTTTTTAGTACAAACCGATTCAAACTTAATGACAGCTGTGAAGTTAGGCGCGAGACGTTGCACAGTAACGAAAACGAAGGATTGCGCGGGCGTTGAAGAGGCAAGACGCCGCAAAGTCTCGCTTGCGGCGCACTTCACAGTCGCCGTCAAGTTTGAATCAGTGTGTACGTAGTACATGAACTTGCCTGTTCTTCTGAGTAGAGGCTTTTTATCCGAACAAGGCGGTCGAGTCTATTTAAATAACTTTGACGTTCATAAGTGTATCTTTGATACCTAAATTGAATAAAAACATTTTGACTTTGACTTTGAACGTGGTCCGGTGCGCAGGGCGGGCGCGGCGCGGTGTGCGCGGCCGCGCTGGCCACGCTGCTGCGGTCGCGCGCGGCGCTGTGCGAGGCGTGCGCGGCGCTGGGCGAGCTGCCGCGGCTCGTGCGGCTCGCGGCCAGCTGCCCGCAGCACGCCGTGCCCGTGCTCAGCGCGCTCGCCGACAACCAGGTAACTACACGGACTTTGAACGCGGCCTATGTCTAATCTGGGGTGCGAGCATGGACATATAAACCTCTGACTCAAAAATCTGACGTTTTTCCGGGTATTATTATTAGGGTAGTTATTGATTTTAATTCCGATACTTAGGTCCGGAATTCTATTTTTCTAAATCCTTTTCTTAATTTGACCCGATACGTACTGCAGAAATATTATACTCTACTAGTCTTCACAAACTGCAACCGCAATTGGTGTGCTCCAACCTGAAGACTAAGGTATTGGCCAGCTGCTTTTGTTTATATAAACTTGCTTACTTTTTGACTTTTGAACTTTAAAAAAAAAATAAGAACAGATTGTTTTGATTTTTGCTATCGTGCCAAGGGTGTCTATTACCTGCGCGAGCGCCGCCGACTAGTTTCGTGAGTTGCTGCTGCTATCTCGCTCACACATTTCAACACAAGGTATAATATCATTGAAGGTAGCTTACGATGAAAAATCGTAATAAGTAATTTTCCTATAGAAAACCCTACATAAATTCAGAAAAAATGGTATCTTGAGCCAAACAAGTTTTCATACACAAAAATGGGCAAAACGTAATCCCATTTGTAGACTTGTAGGTACGTACTGAAATTAATTGAACTGTATTTTCCCAGGCATGCGTAACAGCGCTGGCGCAGACGGAAGTGATGGCGGCCCTGAAGGCGGCCATAAAGTCGTGCCGCGAGTGTATCGGCAGCGCGTGCTCCGCGCTTGCCTCCATGTTCAGCGGGAGCGTCAACACTGACAGGCTTGTGCTGCAGGTCAGCTGGCTCTTATTTCTTTGTTATAAAAATAAAATTCATTTATTTAGGCTGAATATTATTGTTTATTCATAAATTTCCTTTAAAAATACCTATCTTATCTGCATCTTTATAGCTGAATTATTGTTATCGATTCTTGCTTTCGGTTTGTATATTCATGTAAAAGTAGATTCTGAATCTTTGAAAACGGTTTTTTCCCAACTACTATAGGATGAAAAATCTATGTCGAAAATGGACTATGGACTTTAAATCATTTAGAATGAAACTTAATCGGGTGTAATTTCGATTACTTATAGTGTGTAATTTTGTGAATCGACTGGGTTTGTCTCCACCGAACTACGTGTCGATTAAAAATGCGATCATAAAAAACACAATACTTTTTGACTCAATTGCTCAACTAAAATGGCGTTCATGGCTCCGATTGGTTATAAAGTTTTATCTAGAGTTTTCACAGTAATCCATGTAATATTTAGTTTACTTGTAACGAAATAGTCACGTTAAAAGTCCACATTTTTCAAGTCCATATTTGACTATTGCAGGCTCTAGAAACAGATCTTATAGGGGAGCTCCTATCGCTCCTCGAGACGCGGTTAGAAGGGCAGACGGCAGCTCAACTAGTGAACGCGCTGAAAGCGATGGCGCGATCTCCTCTCCACGGGGAGCGAGTGAGAGCGGTGCTCGCCAAGAGCAGAGTGTGGGAGCAGTACGCGGCGCAACGACACGACCTGTTCATATCCTCCGCGCCTGTACACAACTCGCTTACGGGTAAGAAAGGGACGACTTTATTTATTTGGTAACTGTAGTAAGGGAGAGCGATAACGCCATATTCGTAATACTAATTCAAATTCAAATTGTTTAATGACATAAAAGCGGACACATCCACTAACATCTATGTCAACATTAATGTGATATTTACGTGACGATGTAATGTAACGTCACAAAGAAGTTAACCGACATCAACTATATACTATAAATTAATATACTCTCAATGCTAGAGTAGTTCTTAGCCGATCGATAAATTGACGTTTCATGTCGACAAAATCCTGGATCTTGTCTATGGTCCGAACAAATTTGTCGATTTTATATCGACTAAGAACGGTGCTAGCACTCCCTTTCTGAGTCCTAGTTGGTTTTCAGTTAGTTAGTTTTTTACTCACTCTTCCCCGCCCTAGGAAAGGGAAGAATGAGTAAAGAAACAAAACCATAAATCCAACTTCCAACTTTACAGCCACAGCCTTTTCAAATTTGCCGCCATTCTCTTGTGACAGGACTCACTAGCCAGACTCTGTTTAAGCGGTCTGTCTCTCGGTGTAACTATCCAATTTGCAGTATGCTAATTTAGCGTGGCTATGCCCGTGCAATATAAAAAAAATGGGTTGCTAACTGTCTAACAGCCATTACACTAGCCAATTTTCCAACTTGCAGTATGTTAGCTTAGCGTGGCTAGTGGCTATGCCCGTGCAACAGAAAAAAAAAATGGATTGTCAACTGTCTGATTTTTGATTTTTAAAAGTTCTTTATTAACTTAACAATTAAACACTTACAATACAGACACAGTCTATTAATGTAGCTAGTAATGGCTATTTAAATTAACTATTAGGCTAAATTCGCCTATTTAAGTCATTTAATAACAACAAGTTAAATTTTAATTAATAGTAAAATATAGATGTTACGTGTATCTAAGGTATACAGTTCATGATAGTAAGAGTAGGTCTGTTATGAGTGTTTTGTGCCAGACTCATTTTTAAACATTTTTTTTTTTAGATAATACTTTAACATTATGTGCAAAAGAAAAAACATAAATATTGACATCAACAAATTAATTAAGTGATTGGCATGAATGTAGCAAAGTAGGATAAACTTAAATTGATAATGGTATTAATGAATAAAGTAATACTACGTTGTGGTAGGAAGTTATGCGAACGGCATTCACAATCAACTCCAACTACCCTCATTGCCAACTGTCTAATAGCCATTACACCATCCAATTTTAGCACGCTAGCTCACCTAGCGTACTGTAAACTAAATAAATAAATTCGGGACACTTCCACACACGGTCGCCTGACCCCAAACTAAGCTAAGCTTGTACTATGGCTGCCAGAGACTGATATACAAACTTAGATATTTTTAAATATATACTTAAATAGATATTAACACCCAGACATAGAACAAACACAAATGTTCATCACATAAATGTTTGCCCTAGGTGGGAATCGAACCCACGCCCCCAAGCTCAGGAGGCAGGTTCACTACCAACTGAGCCACCAAGGCAGTGCAACTGTGGAATAAGCAGTGTTGATAGGTCGTTGGCTCGCGCACCATGAGACCGCTTAGTTGCTTCGAGAGACTGTAGATGGCGTCCAAAGTGAGACAGATTACGATCGACCGCTCCCCCCCGCTGTCGGCCCCTCCGCTAGAGAAATATAATCAAACGCGAGAGGCGACCGCATTCTTCTTGCCGCTCGGTCTCCGTCCGAAATCCTCCCACCTAATATTGCAAAATACAAAAAAGTTTAAGAAAGAAATATACTGCGAGTTTAAATCGAACCCCGGAGTCGAAAGCGGTGCACTCGTGCGCTGTGCTTGACACAAACTGTAAACAATCGTGTGGGCAGGTCCCGTGCCGCACTCGGCGGGCTACCTGACGGCGCCGCCCGCCTCCATCCCCGCGCAGCCGCCGCCCATCGACTGACCGCCGGCGCGCTGCATCGTGACGTCACGCATCTGCCCTGTTGCGTCACCGCCGGCACGCTGCACTCATGACGTCACATACCTGCCCTGTTGCGTCACCGCCGGCACGCTGCACTCATGACGTCACATACCTGCCCTGTTGCGTCACCGCCGGCGAGCTGCACTCGTGACGTCACGCGCCTGTCCTGCTGCGCCTCACCGCCAGCGCGGCCTGCCTCGTGACGTCACGCGCCTGCCCCGCTCAGCGTCACAGCCTCACAACCGGTGCCTATGTAGCGACCTCAGCATAGGTACTCACCATGATCCAAAATAACAAGGTCTAGCACTCGGCAAACACATCATGACGTCATCGTCATCCGCCTCTTTCGAACTTTTTGTAAATTACTTAGTTCGGTCTTGCTTAAGCATCGATTGACGTCACTACGTGTCTCTGAATGCTGTACCTGGCGAAGTATATTATCATACCATGGTATTCACAATCATTTGGATGCGTTCCTGTTTGAATTAAACACAAATTATTCGAATCTCAGTCCGTATTCAGAAGTTTTTAAACGTGATTCATTCTTCCGATCGGATTTATACTCAATTCCTTATTCTAAAATGTATAAAAGTAGACTGAGATTCGAACAATTTGAGTTTTAAATTTGTACTTTTCGATCGGAAACGTTTCCGAATGATTGTGAATAGCACTGCAGGAAGCTATCGACTAAACTCACTTGGAATCACAGATAGTGTTGTAACGAGATCTTTCAACGATGTTCGCACAAGTGACACCACACCCCCTATTCTTACTGCTTTCTTACTGTGGTTTACTTGAGTAAATAATAATCGTATTAAGTTGTTAAGTTGCATTGGACACTTACCTAAATTGCGTGTTGTTAAGTTTGATATAAAAACTATGAGTTTTTGTAAGAAAATGCAATGAATAAGTATCTTGTGTCACTTATAGCACGTAGGGGTTTTACGAAAGTGACGCACTTTTGACACTGTTTTATTTTGTCACGGGTTTTTTATTTTTCTTCTGAAGGTTGCTTCGATTATTTATAATGCCACTGCCTGTTCTGTAAGCAATAAGAAATGTGAAATATATATAGGTGGTTGTCACTTTTGTTCGGAACAATGGTACTAGTTCCACTGAACACAACAAATGTTGTTGCTCTTATATTAAAAAACTCCAAAAGTCACCCTTTGCGGGTTTTGTAAAGAATATTTGGTGCTTCGTGTTAAAAGTAAAAACAGCGCTTTTAGGGAACTTGAAAGGTCCTAATAATCTTGACTTAACGTTACTGACACTATTTCGATAGGTTTCTTACTTCGCGTACCGGTTTTGGTTTAGATTAACAGTCTAAACTAAAGTGTTGGCGTAGAGAAAAATACAGTTCCGATTTTGAGACTTACTGCAACTTCTTATAGAATTTGTTTTAATTTTACATTGGTTTCGCTCTCTTTACAGTAGAATGTTCAATATAAGATTAAAAAAACTATTCTAAATGAGGTTGTAGTGGGCCTAATAATATTTGATTTGATTTACATCTGCACACGTCTGATCACATAAGCATTAATCACAACTACTACAATAAACGAATATTATTAAAAAATAAAACTCATCACCAAAATGTAGCCACATGATCAAAAAAAAGGTCCAGCGTTTCGAAAGTTGATATCCAGCTACGTCATTCTTCATCGTCTCTCTCGAACTTTGTAAATTACTTATTCCTGTCTTGCTCATGCATCGTCTGACGTAATAGCGTGTCACTGACGTGACCTTTTTTGTCTCGGAGCGCTGTACCTGGGGGGCTATTCCTGCGCGTGAGATGAGATGAGATTTTGTCTTGGTCACTCACACCTATGGCGTTTCAAACGAGAGCAACAAGGACGAAAAAAAGTGAGATGAAAATCTTAAATCTCCGAATAGGGCCACTGGTGGTGTATACTATTATACCATGGCCTACACACTCCTGATATAAAGACGGATCTACCGTCATATCACAATCTAAAATCGGTCAAGTTGAGGTTATAAGAGGTCAATTAGAAAGAGTAGAGAAAACTCTACCCTTCTTGGCAGGCTGATAAACATCTCACAAAATGTAAATCAAAGCAAATACCCCCTGTACTTATGTATGATAATAAAATAATTATAATTTTCATAACACCTCGGATTAAGTGTTAAATCATGCATTAAGGAATTATAATTAAAACATTATTATAATAATTAAAAGCAAACAATATGATAAATAGTAAATGTAACACCAGTGAATGATAAACACACATGAAGTATTAGCTGCCAAAGTGTAGGTCTCCGTACGAAGTACGAAAAGAACTAACGTACTAAAAAAATTATGACCTTGCGTCGAGTTGCGAAGACATGTATTATAAATATCTATGCTTTTTTAACTTGGGGTGCTTCTAGACGGTTCATATATTTACTGCAATCCTTGCATACTAAGCCTTGCTAGAAATGTAGGTCTATATGGCTGGGATACTCAAAATAAATAAATTCAGGACACTTCTACACACGGTCGCCTGACCCCAAACTAAGCAAAGCTTGTACTATGGCTGCCAGAGACTGATATACACACTTGAATATTTTTAAATACATACTCAAATACATATTAACACCCAGACATGAACAAACACAAATGTTCATCACATAAATGTTTGCCCTAGGTGAGAATCGAACCCACGCCCACCAGCTCAGAAGGCAGGTTTACTACCAACTGAGCCACCGAGGCAGTAAAAATATTGTCGCATTATTGCCCGGCCAGTATTGCAGTAACAATATGGCCCGCCTAAGAGTACACATATGCACATTCCTCTGGCATAGCGACCCAAAGTGGGTCTTAGCTTCTGACGCCAGAGAAAGCGATCCCGGTTTAAGCGTCTTATTCCGCTTCAGAATAAAATCCGGTAGTTGGGGTGCACCGTAGTAACTTTTAGAAATATGCTTGTAGTAAAAATTTATGGGGTGTATCTTTAAACGAAAGACATATGCTAGGATATCGTTGTACTCATAATTATCACCAACTTTTAGTATGGGGCCAACCCTGAAATCAAGAAAAAAACAGCTGTTCCATACATTTTGTCGACGATCAATAATTTTTTTGTATGATAAAGACTGAGATCTTATACAACGTTATAGGTACCTAACTAAAAACCTCTTAAGGGTTCATTGTACTCATCAATATGAACAACTTTTACTATAGGGTGAACTCCGAAGTCGCGAAAAAAAAAATCAACTGTTCCATACATTTTGTCTCAGGTGATTGAACTTTTTGTATGGAACAGCTGTTTTTTTTTTCGCGATTACAGGATTGGTTTTGTAGTAAAAGTTGTTCATATTGATGAGTACAATGAACCCTTAAGAGGTTATTGGTGAGTTACCTATAACCCTGTATAAAGGAGACACGGTACCAGAACCTAAAAATGGACCGCATAAATTAGGTGCTGCACACAATTCACCGTAGTCACAAACAAACTCTCGCTATAGTCTCTTCTACATCTCTCTATCTTTGTTATTGATACACGTAACATAATACTGTCAACGGAGCTGTGTAGTGTCCGTTTGCTTTTAGTTATATTGGGTCCACGCGTTGTGTGCTAGAAATTTGGCACGTGCCGCTTCATTCTTATATTATTTCGATGGATATAGCAGATTTTTTTTCGTGATTTCAGGGTTGGTCCCATAGTAAATGTTGGTCATAATGATGAGTACAATGATATCCTACAATATGTCCGTCGTTTAGAGATATACGGTATATAAATTGCTTGCTTATGTGTTGTAGTCAATAGGTATATGTACTGTTCCGACTTAGCAAAACGAAACCTCGACGCATGAAGTTTGATCTCTTTTAAAGCAAATTTGAACGGCATTCCTAAAAGCTAGACTAGGTTTTGTAACTTTGTAACTATAGAATTTCGCAATTTTGTACTATAGGATTATGAAACGGACGAATTACACTAAAGTACCAATCAATGTGTGAGCGCTTTCTATGGGTCTCTGGCGATACACGTTGTGAGAGAGGTTAGAAACTGGCTACTTAATATCATGGTTTATTCTCATCCGTCTTCACGTTCACATATTCTTGTGCCTTTTGAACATCTTTTATTGAATTCGCATTCCACCGTCATTTTGAGTAGGCACGAAAATGAGGACGCACACACAGAGCTGCTATGCCGCCGGCTGACGCTAGTGACTGGCGTTGTGTGAATTAGCCTTTACAATAAATCGACAAACACAGTGTAGAGAGCCATAGAAAGAAAACACGAGAATTTAATATAAGCAATGGTTTTTCCTTCTAATTATTCTTTATGCTAGGCGCGATATATTTTATTAGGCATCGTATTCAATCTTGATATTTTTAACGTTAGATAACATGCCTCCAGCGTTCATAGACTTAAGTAGAACATGACAAGTTTTGTTTAATTATAACGTTTATGAAGCTTAATGAGTATTATTATTTTAGGCTGTCTTGCCACTATGTGTTGCCTGGAGACTGATATGTCAATATTAAATGTTGATTCCAAATTACAATCGAAATGAATAATTAATATTAAACTAACCAGGCTTATATGCGAACTGATACTTTTAGAATTTTAAAATGGGCAAGCGAAATACGATGATGGTAACTCTGGTATAGTTAAATGTGGAATATAGAGAGCGCGGTCCGAAATAGCGCCATTAGCGTATACGGCAACATGGTAGAAAGAACAATCTTTGTCTTGTACAGTACAGCCGACGTAATCTACGTAGTATCGACGTAGTCGTAGTCCATGTAGCTCTTGCTCGTGCGTGAGGTCACCTGCCGGCCGCAACGGAAGACCAGCGCTGGTTGGACACAACCGTCACCATGCTGGGTTGCAGCCAGTTTGTGGCAAAAAGCCAAGTTTTCACCTTTTTTAGTTAAGTTTTTATCTGTGTGTATTTTTTGCCACAGATAAATGATTGTCTATTAATCTTGGCGACTCTGAACAAACAAATATAAAAAGGTTACTGCCGTAGCCTTCTGCGCGAAGTCAGACTTAAGTCAGACAGAATCCAAGATACGACGGCCATATAGCGCTTATAGCGTGTTTCGGACCGCACCCTATATTTCATATAAAAAATAAATTAAAATAAAATAAATCACATGAAGGCACTCTTATATTGTAACCAAATAAATGTCAATGTCTGTGTGCTGTGTGCATATTGACACAAAATTAAGTGGTAAGTTTTAAATGTGTGGGTAGAGCTCTCAACTCTAACTCGAAAGAATTTAGGCTAATCATCGAAAAAAAAGGTATATACTGGCATCGATTCTGTTGAATTATGTTTTTAAACTAATCTTAAAGTTTTAGTTGAGGGTTTAAATAGTAAAAGTTAAAAAAAACTAGACTAGAAAGAAGACATACAATCTGCTGATTTTATTGTAATTCAGTAAATAAAAACTATATGTCATTGAACAATGTTCTTTATTCTGTATCTCTCTTCATTTGAATGGAAGAATTCCAAAAACAGCTGTAAAATTTAGTTTTAGTTCAAAAAAATGTTTCAGCAGAATCGACGTCATTGTTGTTGGAGGCCCTAACTGATGTACTCGTTTAGAAATGTATGTAATTGCTGTGTCATAAAAATTTAGATTTTAATGATACTTGGTTTTTAAAGAGCCTTCAATAACTCTCTTTTCGGTATTGAGGTCGATTTTAAATATTTTTGATGAAAGTATTGAACTTGCAGTATTGCTGTCTTCGTCAAATAGACAGCTATGAATGAGACAGCAATATTTTCTAATACTATAGTACTTTCAACTAAAAGTTTTCTAAATCGACATCAGCCAATTTACCTATACTTAAAATTGCATTTCTGGATTGTATGTATAGAAAAAGTTAGGATTATTTGTGTGTAAGTACCATTTTACATTATTGTTTATTACATACAAGTTAAATATGTATATGAATTATAAATTTTACTCATATCATTACATCGTTAAGAATAAAGCTGGGAGCACACGCATATGGGGTTTGTCAGCTATTGCAACTAGTGCAAGTAAACTCGCGATATATGTCCGATAGCAGCAAGTTGTTTCGCGACAGCACTTGATACGGAGTTTACACTTGCAAGATGTGGTCGGAAATTTCTAACGGAAGTATTCAGGTGGAAACGAGGCCTTGTTTAGCATTGTATCATGTTTGTAATTACCTTTTCGTCACGTATTCGTTCCACTAATTTATCATGTTGTGTGCTCCCAACCTAATGTAAAAGAATCATGCTCTGTATTATCTGCTCATAAACTTAACGAGTACGTCCTAATTGTAAAAATATTTTATCTAGAAGTAATGGCGTGGAAATTTGATGATGGATGCGTGCTCTGTACTTGAAACTTAGAAAATGCAATTTAAATTTAGTATTTGTGAAGTTAATTACTCAACGTTTTATTTTATTTCTATTTTTTTTTTTATAAAAACATTCCTAATTTCGTAGAGATTGGTCATCGTTAGTAATATGAAATTTTAAGTGTGGACTTCTACCCGACACATAGACCCGAGCGAGACTTAGTTCGTCGAAATATATCGCAAAATGTGTGGGTACATCACACACGAGGGAGTACAGCGTAGCGCGTGATTAGACGCGCTTAGTCGACAAGTTACGTGCACTCTACTAATCTACAGTCGTATAGAAAAGTTACCGCGAATTGCTGTAATTGAATATGCAAAATTAACAAAATGTCTTAATCGGTTTTGTGCGTCGCTACTACTGTCAAAACCCTCGTCAAATTATAAAGAGTATCAAAGTACAGAGCGCGCAATGAGTGCAAACGAATGGCAAGGCTGAGCCGACAGTGTTCGGGTCCTAGTGATGATATTGGATATTTTTATATTTAGCAATAAGTATATCCTGTAATATATGTAATAACATATACCTATGAAGTTAATATAATTTCAAACTATACAATGTGCGTTTCATTTTATTTACAGAGTGCAGATTCAACTATTAATGGCTACTTACACAAAATATAAGAATTGTTAAATTCCTTGCTTAAATAGTTATAAACTACTCCTAACGAAATATTTCTTACTAGCGACCCGCCCCGGCTTCGCACGGGTGCAATGCTGATACTAAATACACTACAGAAAAACTGAACGTTGTATATAAAAACATAGTGGCCCGATCTGGCTTCGCACGGGTATAAACAAAAAAATGTTATTGTGGGATATCCATAAGAGAAAGACATATACCATCCCGGAGTTTTCTGTAGACCTTTTCAATGTGTACAAATAATTAGTACATTATTTTGATAAATCTCGTAGGGTTCAGCCTGCGTTTACAATGTAAGCGGAAAAAAAATGATAATTGACATCACATTAGAAACCTTAAAAAATAACAGTATTTCTCCACTATTTAATGGATGTTATTTTAATACAAACCTTCCTCTTGAATCACTCTATCTATTAAAAAAAACCGCATCAAAATCCGTGGCGTAGTTTTAAAGATTTAAGCATGCAAAGGGACATAGGGACAGAGAAAGCGACTTTGTTTTATACTATGTACCTAGTGATAGGGCACATAAAGTTAAGTTTCTCATAAGGAATGGCTTAAGTTTCGTATAAAAAATAATTGGTAGGCGTTAACTAGGAGTAGGTTAAACTACTTAAGCAGGGACTCAGACAATTTTTATATTTAGTGCAAGTGGCCATGAGGGTACTATAAACTACATTTACGTTGGATTTGAGCTAAAATGTCTAAGCTTCATAAAAAAGTTGCCTGTTTGAAAAATATCCTCTTATCCCAGGGGGGCTATTCCTGGGCGTGAGATGAGATGAGATTTTATCTTGGTCACTCTCACACCTATGACAATTTAAACTAGAGCAACAAGGACGCAAAATGGTGAGATGAGAATCTCAAATCTCCGAATAGGGTCCCAGTACACAAATAGTACAAGAAAGAAATTCGGTAACCGGTACATGCTCTGGCTGGGTTAGGTAATAAAATCACTTTAGTCTGATCAGATCTTAATTTTTATTACAAAAATATTTTTTCTTACATCTAAATAAAGTAATAGGAATATCTTAATAAGTACGAAAGTTTACTTACAACTTATCTACATACTTTATACACACTGTAAAACTCTATTTTCATACCCTGTATTAAACTTGTTTCCAACAATCTTCACAGCATTGTATTAGGTATCGTCATATCACTAAACTAAGGCGTAGAAGCCCAAACGTCTCAAAATCTTAAATCTATAGATAACACGAATTAGATAACATTTTCATCAACTTACTACACGAACTTTCACATTTTGAGAAATAATTACTTTAAGTACATAAATCAATCACTTGGAACTCGCAAAATCTTTGTCCGAGGCAACCACTGCGACGGGATGGCAGATGAGCAAAATGAGACTCGATTAATTTTATTTTGATCGACTTCTTTATTTGTGATGTGAAGAGGTATGCAAATGCGCACATTACAACGATTCAGTAACGGCCGCAATTGCCTTTAAACTTAGCAGCCCAACCCGACCAAACTATCTACTGGTGCAGTCTGGTCAGTCTGCAGTTAGGGTTGGACAAAACTAGCACAAAATATCGATCTTTTTTATTTGCAATATTTTAGCTGAGAACCGCAACATTTCTTGCCATTCAAATCTTAGATAATCGATCCTACTAACTGTCGACCCATCAAGTAATATAAATCAGTCCACACATTACAATTTAGGTACAGTAGGTGTATGATGCAGTTGGCAAGTGAAGTCATATCTTATGGCATATCATGGCACATTTCATATCTATCCATCGTATGTGCTCGTATGTCAGATAGGTGTCTTGTAAGTGACGGGAGGTGAGCTGTAGAAGTTGTGAAGCGCCTTCAATGGTCTCTCGTAGCTCTCGCCGCGAGTCAAGCTGCGTTTGCCCCTGAAGACAAAGTAATTATACGTCAGTTCGGTTCAGTATTCTATTTTTATGGATAACATTTTCAAAAAACCTATTAAATTGACTTCGTCATCGTCCATGCTGCGGCCGTGGCGACTATGTGTTGTGTATCTAACCTGAGGATCATGGAGAGGTATCTGTGCGCGCGCGGCGTGGGCGGCGGGTCGTCGTCCAGCTCGAGCGACAGGTACTCCGCGGCGGAGGTCGAGTGCAGCAGCTCGTCGAGCCGCGCGTGCAGCTCCGCGAACGTGGGCCGGTCGACTATGTGTTGTGTATCTAACCTGAGGATCATGGAGAGGTATCTGTGCGCGCGCGGCGTGGGCGGCGGGTCGTCGTCCAGCTCGAGCGACAGGTACTCCGCGGCGGAGGTCGAGTGCAGCAGCTCGTCGAGCCGCGCGTGCAGCTCCGCGAACGTGGGCCGGTCGACTATGTGTTGTGTATCTAACCTGAGGATCATGGAGAGGTATCTGTGCGCGCGCGGCGTGGGCGGCGGGTCGTCGTCCAGCTCGAGCGACAGGTACTCCGCGGCGGAGGTCGAGTGCAGCAGCTCGTCGAGCCGCGCGTGCAGCTCCGCGAACGTGGGCCGGTCGACTATGTGTTGTGTATCTAACCTGAGGATCATGGAGAGGTATCTGTGCGCGCGCGGCGTGGGCGGCGGGTCGTCGTCCAGCTCGAGCGACAGGTACTCCGCGGCGGAGGTCGAGTGCAGCAGCTCGTCGAGCCGCGCGTGCAGCTCCGCGAACGTGGGCCGGTCGACTATGTGTTGTGTATCTAACCTGAGGATCATGGAGAGGTATCTGTGCGCGCGCGGCGTGGGCGGCGGGTCGTCGTCCAGCTCGAGCGACAGGTACTCCGCGGCGGAGGTCGAGTGCAGCAGCTCGTCGAGCCGCGCGTGCAGCTCCGCGAACGTGGGCCGGTCGACTATGTGTTGTGTATCTAACCTGAGGATCATGGAGAGGTATCTGTGCGCGCGCGGCGTGGGCGGCGGGTCGTCGTCCAGCTCGAGCGACAGGTACTCCGCGGCGGAGGTCGAGTGCAGCAGCTCGTCGAGCCGCGCGTGCAGCTCCGCGAACGTGGGCCGGTCGCGCGGCCGCGCCGCCCAGCACGACTGCATCAACTCGTACCTGAACAACCACATACTTCGATTAGTATCAGGTGTAAACTTAGCAACTCACTTCCCTGGTTATATTAAAAAAAAAATAAAAAAATTTAATTGTTAAGTAAAAATTAGGCGTGACATCAGTAAGATAAAAAAAATAGAGAAGATGCGAAATGGTCCGGGAGTAAGTACTTTTCAGATATGGGTGGCACTTAAAACCGCTAGGCTAATTTATCACAGTTTATGTAACGCGTATAATAATCACTGATTACCTAGGTATACTCGTAAGTACACGCGTAGTCACCGGACAATATTCAGTTCCAAATATGATAGTGAGCGAGCATCAAAAAAGTTATTCAGAATGATGAGTCATTAAAAACTGTTGTTATGATATCCGAAAATGTGTCCGTCATTTAGAGAAACACAGTCCAAAAAATCCCAGGTGCTACACCCAGATGAACAAGGTGGAATAAATGTATGTATGTAAAGATATGTAGTCGTGTGTATGTATAGGTGTAGGTCTGTAGTGGTGCAGTATACGTACAGCTGCGCGCTGCAGTTGGGCGGGCGCGGCATGCGGTACCCGGCGCGCAGCAGGCGCGGGAGGCGCGCGGCCGCCACGCCGGCGTACGGCGCGCCGCCCACCGTCGCCACCTCCCACACCACCACGCCGAACGACCACCTGCGGACCGGACGGTACGTTACCGGCTTGCCACTCAACACCAGCGACCTACGAACACTAGTCGCTCGCCATACCGCCTGAAGTTTTATGTCACGGGAAATTGTTTGAATTTGTGAGGTGAAGAAGATTATTGTGATGCTAGATTTATCTACACGTGATTGCAACACAAGTTAATAGATAAAATACTTTATGGTTAATTATAAAAATTAATAGATAGGTAAATTTCATCAAATAATTAAAAGTCAGCGTACTCACACATCACTCTGCGTCGTATAAATCCTCCTCGTCAAAGACTCCAGAGCCATCCATTTGACTGGCATCTTCCCATTTCCCTTCTGTTTATACTGATTCTCTTCATACACATCCCTCGAGAGTCCGAAATCTGCTATCTTCAACGTTCTATCTCTCGTCACCAATATGTTCCTAGCCGCCAAATCTCTGTGGACGACCTTGTTCAATGCTAAAAACTCCATTCCCATCGCGATTTGTCTGCAGAAAGACAGCAGGTCCAACGAGGTTAGTTCAGTGTCGCAGACTCCCTGCAGATCGTAGAGCTTGTTGACGACCAATCTAGAGTGTTCTTGAGACATTTTGCATTTGAACAGGTCGTTACGATAGTCAGAAGTGTTTATGTTGTTGTTGTAATAGTTTGCGTTGCGTTTTGACACCATCACGTCCCACGAACACCTGGCAAATGGCGAGTAGATTAGAGAGGTAGTGCAAGAACCTTAGACCACGTCTAGGTACTTCGTAAGTGTGGTCCAAGGTTGCTGTACGCTCATTACACATAACCAAAGTTACTTAAATATTTAGTATCATCAGAATCTACCTCTAATGGTTATCACTCATTAGAGCGGTGGCTCTAATGATCCCGGTTGCGGGATCCGACACGCACCGCCTCGCCTCATGCAGTTAGGTATTATTTGTATGAACTATGGATATGCGCTCACTACACCAACTTCGGATCGTCTAGGTCGTAAGCTATCAACTCGCGGACGGCGAGTGGGCCACTCACCACAAGTGACAAATGACAAGTGGACAAGTGACAATAGCTGACAGACTACTTGGAAATTTGTTAATCACGCGAGGTTCACGTTGATCACACGGCATCCACCCGTGGACTACCCGTTGCCCACCAGATGACCACCAGTCGAGGCGATTTCAAGTCGCAATGAGGGATAACCGTAAGTGTTATATGGAAAAGACGGTAGTAAGGGTGGTATTGTAATATTAGTTACCTGAGGAAATTGAGCAGGTCTCCACGGCTGCAGTATTCGGCGACTATGGCGGGCTGGCGCGTGGTGCAGCAGCCGACCAGGCTTACGACGTGCGAGTGCGCGCCCACGCTCTTCATCAGCTCCATTTCCACGCGGAATGCGCGCATCTCGTCCATAGACGGAAAATCTTGACAGAAGGTGGAATTAGCGATTAATGATGACTAATTTGACCAAAACCTGTCTTGTCTTGGCAAAATGATCTTGGGTGGGGAGAACAAATACGTCACGGAAACGTCTAATAACGCAGAACGTGGCACATTCCAGCCAAGTGGGATGACAATCTACTTTGGAAGCACTAGAATGCGTAAACAGGATAATATTAGTTATTTTATTAGCTTGCTTGTCTTTATTCAAAGGTTTAGTTGCAAATGAAGACTAGGCTGCAACTGCTGCAAGAGCTATCTTTAACTTTACTCACTAACCTTTGAGCATTTTGACGGCGACTTCCTTCCCGAGCGGCGCGAGCGTTCCCCGGCGCACGACTCCAAAGGCGCCTTCGCCGATCACCTCGTGGAACGTCAGCCGCTCCGGCTTGATCTCCCACGCGTCCGTCAGCTGAGGATCCACGCGCGCTATCTCCGCGCGGTAGATGTCTAATTGCTTGTTTTCTATATTCACCTGGGGATAACGGTTTTCATCATTAGAGGCTGCCCATAAAGTGTCTTAAATGAGATTTCTATTTATTAAGATTATTAAGTTCGGCAGGAGGTCTCTTTGTTTTTTTTTTTGAAAGAAAGAAAGAAAGAAACCATTTATTTTACCGCACAAAACACTACAACAACAACAAACAAAATACACAATAAAACATTAACAGACAAAAAAAAATAACTTCTACATATACCTACTTACATTCAGACATAAACAAATATTTAGATACTATTTTGCAGTTGTTTTACCACGCTAAAACTAGGGACAATTACAATGTTTGAATCAATTACCCAATGATACGTAATAGTAGATAATGGTATAGCTGCAACCAAACACATAACCAGCTGAAAATTGAGAAAGGTGTTGTATGATGATTTGATGACAAAGGTACCTTTGACTTGACTGGCGGTAAGATGTTGGCACGGCAGCACCGGAGCCAGTAGAGCGCCGCTGCCAGTGCAGCCGCTACCCAGGCGCCGCCCGCCGCCGCCGTCCAGCGCAACACGTTTGACCCCGCGCCCGCTGGCATGTGTCCTGCCCACCACTGATACTATTACTTCTCTATGCTATGCCACTTTTCAGTATAATTTATAACCAATTTAGCCAAGTTTGCAGACATAAGCGACACACCATCTACGATCGCACCATTGCGTAACTCATGTAAGCTGCGGTCAAATTTAGGTTCCACCTGCTAGTAAGAAAAGTGTGGTCTTGTCTTGAGATAGGCATCAAGGTGTAATTCGAAAAATGGTGATAGCGATAACAGCGTGTCAGCCGGCTAGTTTTAGACGATTGACCCGATTGTCGCTTACAAGCGTGCATAATAGTCAGATGATAGCAATGTTTGCGATACATCTTGCTAAGCTTGTAACTTAAGGCGCAACTGTTAAACTGACTTGACTTTAGATAAGGACAGAAAACGAGTTTTACTAACTTTATTATTGAGAACAAATACCTATTTCTTTATTACCTAGTTAAGTGACACACATCACACACATGTAATGGTAAAAAGTACGTCACCTACTCGGAAATTGCGCGCGGCCGCTGTTGTGCGCAATCTTGGACCCTAGTATGGCGTATACGGACACGTCGTAGAAACCAGTGCCGGTCACTCCCCTCAACTCTGCTTCTGTGGCGTCCTGGAACCAAATGCACTATGAACATAATATTTTACCTACACAAACAAAAGTGTGAATAATCATAGTCTCTTTGCCATGGGTTCTTTGTTTTTGGAGATATTTTTTTTACTTGATGAATTCGCATAAATAGAACTACAAGCTGCGCCCCGCGGTTTCATCCGCGGTTAAAAAGTCTTATGTGCTATTCTAGACTATAATCTATCTTTATGCCAAATTTCATCCAGATCTGTTCAGCCGTTCTGGCGTGAACTTGGCGTGAAAGAGTAACAAACGTCGATCCATCCATCCATTCTTACAAACTTTCGTGTTTATAATATTAGTAGGATACAATAGGACAGTCCAAATGAATCCAAATTTTTGTGGGTTCAAAAGTGGTTTCATTGGTGGTATTTATATACCTTCGGCAAGATGGTACAAATGACGTCATACGGCCACATCGTGACATTGTTACTGATGGCTTAGACCACCACACGTACACCGTCCTCAGTAACTTACCCCCGGCACGATGGTAGAAACAGGGTTGTCACCCCACAGCGTGACATTGTACGTGTCAGGCGTTACGGGCGGCTGGGGCCACCACACATACACCGTCCATTTATCACCATCCTCCTCCGCGTCTAGGTTAACGACTTCCACCCATGTGAAATTAGATTTCACTGAAACGAAAATGAGAGCGTAAACTAATGTGTTACGTAATATCTGTCATCTCTCTTGAGGCTTAGCAGGCTTATCACTATTAATCGCGTCCTTCCTTATAACCACAGTGGGATTTAATTAAGCTTCTCACTTGTTGTGACACTACATTTGGGTATCAGCTTCGATTTTCTGAAATTCACAAAAAAGCTTACCTTCGGCTTGAGTCTCTTGGTACGCTGGAGTGAGGAAATCGAAATCAGTGTTTCCGTACATCCCTCTTAATTTGACGGTACAAGAATCATTTGCGGGTAGATTTTTAATGTCGATACTGGGCGGTGAACCGGGCTGCAAGTAAAATCATAAGAGTGAATAATTGTACTACTTAATAAAAAGAAAAAGAAATTTAATTTATTTTGAAACACACATTAAGTATACCTACTACACAATTAATCAGTAATAAATAAATTATTCGAGTAATCAATTATATGTGTTCCAAAAAAGTACTTGTAAAGTTTGTCATGCTGTTCTTTAAGTTAAATTAATAAATAAAATAAAAATTATGGTTACTAAGTGAAATACTAGAAATATTTTTGCTTACCCATATTTTGTATGTGGGATAGAAATAACTGGGTGTTTTCTGACAGATAGTGTCCAGTTCAAAACATGAGTCCAACTCTGTAATTATAAAAATCCAGATAAATATGTGTACCTATTCTTAAAATTGACACGGTTGGCTTTAATATAAAAACAGCTTCAAAAAAGTCGCCACAATCTAATATAATTTCCAATTTTCTGAAAAGTCAGCGATCATCGGGCAAGAAAATTTTATACTCTTTCAGATTTTCTACTCAGTTTCTCTCTCTAAAATACCACTACATTATATTTGATGGATAGAGAAAATTCGATCCTTTTTTTTTATTTGCCTGCGCTTTGCTAAAATAACAACCTTATTTCCTAAAACTAATGCGTATGTATTATTAGTTGCACCCCGCGATTTCACCCGCGATTTAAAATATCGTATGTGATAATCTACATAGATTACCATCTATCCCTGTGCCAAATTTCATCCAGATCCGTTCGGCCGTTCTAGTGTCGTTGAGTCAAACATCCAAACATCCATCCATCCAAATCATTCGCATTTATAATATTAGTTGTCGCAAAAACCATACCGCCAGTTCGATTCCAAGAGAACAGCCCTTCGACCGAGCTGTTAATCGCATTAAACTTGACTTGCACGTGGTACTCCCTTTCTTCCGGGACCTTCCATTCCTGGAGATTGATCTCCCGGTGCCAGACATGTGGCCGGCCGTTCTCATCCAACACTGTAGAGTAGACCGAGTAGTTTGTGCCTGGAGCGATCACCAGCCCGTCAGTGTACTTGCTGTCCCGGTTTAAGATGTTATAGTTTACCTGAAAGTAATTTTTTTTTTAGGTATAAAATTTATTTACCCAATGCAAAGTCCCTTTTTTATTATAGACTAGGTGCGCCTCGCGGTTTCACCCGCGGTTTAAAGTGTCTAGTAAAAAGTGCCCTATGTGTTACTCTAGACTACTTTTGGGTTATGTTTATCAGTCCAATACTTCATAAAAAATTTGTAGTTTTCAATTTATTTCGTATTTTGTGTTATGCTGCACTTATTCAATTTTTCATTAAATTGTTATATATACATAACGCAAAAACCATTTTTTTACTGAATTAATGTAACGCTTCAAAGGTAGCTCAGGATGAGTAGAAGAAAATTCCCTTGAGAGGATTAGGTCTGGTCTCCAATCTCCAACCTGTAAAACGACTTTACCACAATACATACTAGTACATAATAATTATCAATATAATCTATGGCGACAAGCTCGCCCCCTTTAACAATTGGACTGAATATTGTCCGGCCAAGTATGGGTGTTGTATTACACCTCAGCCAGCCTCATCAGGGAAAAGGCGTGACGTTATGTTATCAAGGTGATAATAGCGTTCAGCAAAGAACAAACAAAAACATACAAAAAATGCACTTTCACACTAGATAGCGTATTATCTATTGGTAGTACCCGCATTCATATGACTAAGCATCTGTACTAGATATTGCAAAAATACCTTCTCAAATAGTTCAGTGGAAATCTGCACATATTTTTTTTAGGGCACTGTGAGTTATTTCATCGAACTACCTACTAAGTACTTGTCTATTACAATTTATCTACATAAGTATAATAGTAGTAAACAAGGTAGCTTTCCGTGTCTGTCCCCTACTCAACTCATTATTCACTGAATGTTTAGAGGTACCGTGTGAAGCCGGGGCGGGTCGCTAGTTTTTTAAACATAAAACAGTAATTTCATAGATTGGTGTAAGTATGTGTTAGTTTTTCAAATTTGAATTATCTGGATGTATGTTAGTATGCATGGCTTTGCGAGGTGATCGAATCCTATCAATCGTCCTCTATCGTAGAGCGTGTCATAAGGCGAGTTGGCGGACAATTTTTGACCAAATACAAAAAAAACCCACAATGTGTGTAAATCACATAGCTGCCTACTGGTAAAATCACATTAATGACATTAATGTGATTTTACACATACTACTACATACTACAACTACTACCATACTACTATACTACCACTACTACTACTACGCCATACCACTACGCCATACTCTATCTTTGTCTTCGTGGTTAATGACCTCCACCAGAGCAAGCACAAGCCGGAGGCAAATTGTCTTTCTACCGTTGTTATCCCGCGAACAAGAGACAAACATATACGTATTCTAGCTTTGTCACATCTAAGTGCGGATAAAAACGGCGGAAAGACAATTTGTCTCTGGCCCGTGTTAGCCCTGCAGGAGCTTGAAGTTTATGCCACAAGACTGCTCACACGGGTTTAGTAGTAAAAAGTGAGTTAGCCAGATAATATAATATACTCACGCTCAAAGGGTCTCCGTCGTTGGGATGTGGGACCAACAGCACTATCTGTAAGTTGGAAGAGGGCATCACTTCCAGCGTCACGCCGGTAGCGGACCGGCATCGCACCTTGACACCCGACACATCCCGATCTACAATAGCAAGTCAACTTTATAGTCGAAAATACATTGATAAACTAGAAAATATTAGACCCAAACGCGTATTCAGCCTTAGATAAAATAGAGTCACAGAATGTCAAGAGGGCCAGTTGCTCAGATAATTCTGAAACGGTCAATCAAATGGTCAACTTAATAGTTGACCGTTTGATTGTTACAAGTAATTAAGTATAAAAGATGCTGGTTTTGGATTTAGTAAAACTTATTAGTCTGAAGCTATACGAACGTAATTATAAAAGCGCAATCTCGGTCGCGTAATTTGCGCTGCATTCGGTTTCAACCAAAGGCCTGTTGTTGGTGCCACACGGCAGCGCAAAGTGAGTTGTCCGCCGACTCATGTGCGTTATATCCACGAAATTACGTCCGGTGCGCAGTGTTGGCAGGTCTCCTGATTTTTCCGGAGATTTACTAAATTCTAGTCTCTTGCAATACTGATTTTATGTTTTTTTTAATGCAGTAGCTAAACCTCTGCATCTGCATACCTATTTGTTTTTTTTTATTATTTTAGTTTTAATTGATTTCAATTACCTAATTTTAAATTATTTTTAATCGTTTACTGTTTCGCTATTTTTAGAAAATAAGTTATTTATTTATATATTTTTTAAATTTTAAACGCAACAATGTTTTATATTACAACCTTTTACTAATCAGTGGATTTATCCACATTTTTAGTCTGGTATCATTTTCTGAGCATGCCTCTTAAATGCACAATATTTTTATCGGATCCATTGCACGACTGAAAAACCCTGTACGAAAGTTAGTACTAAATAATTTAGCAACTCTCAGTTGACATAAAACGCGACCGAAATTACGCAACTCACGGCAGAAAAATGACACTCGTGTGGCCCCACGACCGAATTGCTGCCGAGCGCAAAATACGCGACCGCATTTGAGCTCGTAAAATTACGTCTGTGTAGGTGCTGTTCTACCCGTCAAAGTGAATAACTTTTAGAACATAAGTTTACTAAAATTCAGAAGAAAAATAATCGAGTAAGTAAACATAAAATTAGTCACATAAATGTCGATTCTTTTTTCAAATTTTGCAAATTGTTTGTGCTATATCAGTTGTTCACTTCAAAGAAATATACGGTAAATATACCCAACTTACGAACTTACCTTATTTACGAAGTTTTATTAATTTTATATGTGAACCTATTTATATATTTATAAATAAAAAAAACAAAGGTATCAAATAAAAATTACGCTTACCCATGTGCCATCCAAAATCTTCTATGCATTTGTCTATCGCTTCCTGCAAAAATAACAAAATAAAACGTAAATGACTTTAACCATACTTACTGCAAATCAGACAAGCTATTTTCTACACGAGACTGTTGCATATGAGGAATCTTAGTGATTCTTTCAGTTTCAGTGCTCTCTACTAAATAAATACTCTAACTGCGCTGTTTTTAATTAGAACTTAACCAGGCATTAGTAATATTAAAATTCTCGGGCTTCCAAAAGGAATTTAAGTTAATCGGATTTGTTTGCGAGTTCCTTCACTTCTTGTTTACGAAACGGGACGGGTGCGACGCGAGCGATTGAATCATTGCTACTGATGCGGCTTCAGTTTGTTTGTCAACATCTCGCGCCGATTGTGTGACCAAAATCGTCATTGCATCAACTTTCTAATTCGGATTTACATCACTTGAAGTTTTGTAATTCGATAATGCTCTTATCGACCGAGCGAGCGTTAACGAGCGAAGCGTCTCTGCTTCAGCTGCGACCAAAATGCTTTCGTATGTCCGAATTATATCTGGATCTCTGCCTACAGACTGTGTCTCTGTCACTGTTACAGGACGCAGTTCGGTTTAATATTGTGAATGGGTTTAAAAATTTTGTAGGTATATACTACCTACTTAATTATCGATCCTGCTCACAAAATTTCACGAGCATCGGTTGAGGAATGCGAGATATATCTAGAGAAGGACAGAGGTCGGCCGCGAGGTCTAAAGCTAACAGAGCTATTAGTTTTATAGACTTATGTTAGGGTTTCCTGACTGTTGATTTTGGGAAAAACTGTGAACGATTACGAGTAAATTCCAAGAAATTGCAACCTATAATTCTTAAGTAAGATAATTGTAGATTTGTCACTGGCAAACTATAATAAAATTAGTCATACTTAGGTACATAAACTTGTATATCTGTTGTTCCAAATACCCATACCTACCTATTATCAAATTATTGTTTTGGTCTTAAGAATTTGCATGTCAATAAAATGTTTCCTCTAAAAGTAGCCAAGGTTTAAGAAAATACATAGGTAAATAACAATCCAGCGCGCAATAGAAATAGAGGTTGTTTGGAAACAAGAAGTTCCGTGAACGAAGGCACCCCTTCGTTCGCGGCACTTCGTTCAAGGCACTATAACCAAAATTTCCGGTTACGACGACCAAATTTGGATCAACAATATCTATTTTAGACACAAAAAAGTTTGATTACTTAAATACATAATTTAAAAAGTAAAACTGCATTTTATACCTAATTAAATTACCTTAAAACTGTGTTACATTTTTGTAGTAGGTACCAAAGTAAAACTTAAGGGTACCAATTGTTGTTCCTTTCGAAGTAAACAGCTTTAAAAAAAAAATTAATTACTACAAATTCGAAGGAAACAATACATAATTGATCACGTGAGTAGATCGTATAGAAACTAGATTTTTTTTTCTAATTTACATATCGTCATGCCTTTCCCCCGAGGGGGCTGGCAGACGTGTAATACAACACCCACATTTCGCCGGATGATATTCAGTCCCAAATGTGACAGGGGGCGAGCCTGTCGCCATACACCGGACACCAGTCATGTAGCAGATGACATACAATACGCACATATGTTCACACAATGAACAAATTGGTACGTGCCGTCGGCTGGGTTCGAACCCGCTCCCTCTGGCTTGAAAGGCGGACCTTCTCCCAACTAGGCTGCCATCACCTTTTTTTTCTAATTTAGCTAAAAGTTGTTCACTTTGACGGGTCACTGGTATAGCAAATACCCTGAGCCTTTTACCCTGGAACCCTTGTAACTCGTCTAGGTACTATATAAGCTTCTAGAAGTACTAAAACTTGACGACAAATATGGAGTACATCGTCCATAAATAGCTCAAGTGCTTTCCATGCTGTACAGAATGATTTATCTGCGTTACAGTAATGTACCGAGTGGCACTTGTGGTAGTCAATATTCGGCTATTGATTCCGATAGACTCTATCGGTGAGGGTCGAGGATGTCGTGTTATCCCCGATAAGGGCTCCTGCCAAAGTACAGTCAATGACGTCCTGCTGACGTCCTCTGTGTGATCATCCGGCTGATATGTGCTGATTCATGATTTCTCTTGACGAGGAGAAATTAGAATGGAAGGCGTATTTTAACTTTCTTGAAAGTTCCTACAATTGATACAACTTTACAAATTGGCACACGAAAATAAAATGTTGAAATTGAAGTTTAAATAGGTACTTAATAATATAATGGACAAACGCAAAGTGTTTTCGCAAATGTAGAGCAATTTTAAAAAGAATACAAAAATCGAAATACCAACGTTTTTGTAAAGTAACGGTTCTCTATAAATTCATGAAAGAGGTCACAATGAAGTGATGTTGTGTTATCATTTGCCTGATGTGTATGTGCGTATATAGAACATGCACGTGTGCCTGAAGCAAAATACTCTTCAGTGCAATTTACAAACAAAATTATGCGAATGCACTTGCAAATTACAAACAAAAGTTATTTGAAACGAAGATTTCTCCGGGATGTTTCGGAGGCGCGGCGTGGACCCATTGTAACTTAATTTTCTGTTGGTCGTCGTTCAAATTTTTACATGTCTTCCTAACGTATTTCAAACCGTAAATATTTTCATTCAAAACATTTCCTCAATACCGTATTTAAATTGATTTATTGTCAGCTCCTCTAAACGGTATTTGCTTGCTACATACATCAACACACGTGCTCGTGAAATCTGTTAGAATTACAAATTGTTTCAATTTTCTCTCGTGAGTTATAAAATAAAATGTTATTTTACGCATTCAAAAGCTATTATGCTTGACACTATAAAACAACATTTAGAAATCATTCAATTGATTTACTTTAAATGTACCTATTTTAAACGTACGTTAATTTTAAATTTCAGGGACCCTACTGATCATCAATGATTGTCGAAAATTAAAAATGTTAAATTGTTATAAAATAGAGCTACTTAAATCATATTTTTTAAAATGTTAAAACAAGAAGACTTACCTCGGAGAAGTCAAAGTACCCCGGCAGGCTCTCTATGCACAAGCTCGCAACGATGTACTCTTTCTGCTCCTTACTTGCGGGTAACTTTAAAAGTTTCTTTGCGTCAATAAATCTTGCACCAACAGACAACATGAACAGTATTTTTACCAAAAATATTTGCGTTATTGGTGACATTTTGAAATATTTATTTAAAGAAACAACAGTGATTAGACACAAAACTTTTGAAAATTGTCTGTTTTCAGCTATCCACATGAAATCATTCATGAATTCCGTTTATAGTTCTAGAAACACGACTGTCCACTTAATTCAAATACAACTCTCTATTAAAAAATAATAGAAATATCAGGCCGAAAAATTAAAAGAAATAAATCGTTCGACAAGAGATTTTCCCGGCGGAAAAGTGTTCGCGTAGCAATGCAAAGACCGCGCGCGCGGACCGCCCTTCAGTCACCAACTGCAGCGTTTGGGGCGCGGGCGCCATGAGCGCCAGAAGCTTACAGCAGGGGCTGCGAAGCTCCTTTCATATTTATGTCGATACCACTTCAGCGGAGGCGTAGAGCTGGCCGCTCGACCGGCCCGGTGACTGGCGCGTACCTATTGACGTTAGGTAGGTAGCGCCCACCTAGGTACCCCGCGAATAACTAATCAAATTCACGCCAAAGTACGGGCAAGCATGTCAGACAGTGGCACTATTTTGATTAACTTTGATTCCGAAATAAAATTACTTTATCTAAAAACAAATTGTTTTTATTCAAAAGCTGCCTGACATAAAACTACATACATAATGAGGAATGCTATAGTAATGATTATTAGAGTAAACAAACTGTAATGATTATTTGTTTACTGATCGGTAAACAAACTTCTGACAAACCGTAAATAAACACGCAAAAGTGAGATAAGCCTAAATAGTTTTCACTTAGAAAATTTAGAAATTGGGATACAATAATATTTTCATACATAAAGATTTGGAATTATGAAATTGTAAGTAACAAATGTTGCTTGGATTTTCGTTTAAAGATGTTTGATCTCGTTTATAGCGTGAATTACCTACATACCCATAAACGTACCTATGTACGACGAACAGACGCGGGGCGAGACCAAGCTGAAAAACTGAAAATAAAAGCCTAGATAAGGGGCTCGCTCCTTTAATTTAAGTACCTATGCCCCCTTACGTATGCCTACTTACCTGTTAAAAGAAAAATAAAAACTCAGAACGAATAGAACCGCTGCTCATGATCTTCCCAGCAGTGACGTAAGCTCCGTTATGAGGGAGACTCGCAGGCAAATAGGTAACTGTTCACTTTCCATTGATACTGGAAGTGAGCTGATCTGAGCTGAGAGAGAGGCTGGAGTTGATTTAGAGAATTTAAAAGCGTGTAGTCATCTGATACCTTTCCAAATACCTGCTGGTACCTACCCCACCAATAAGCGCATTACCAAAAGGGATGACGTTAGCCACCCAAGTAACAATCTAGTCTTATAATTTGAAGTATTATCGCTAAAAAACTGTATAAACGTTTTATTACGATGTTGGCGGTGACTGGGTGTTGTATTAATGTGTTTGACGATACCTTTCAGCTGTGTAATCTTTTAGAGCCAAAAAGACCTATAAACAGTCGAGTAAACGTTTACAACTCCATCTTATGCAACCGTTATAGTCAGGTGCAATAGCAAGTTCTAATATAATTAGTATATAACAATATTGCTCTATAAAAATTTTTGCCGATGCCTTTATTCATCTGATTTGCGTAATAATGACCTCAAATAAACTGTTATAGTCTTTTTATTTTAGCGGCGATGAACATTCATCCATAGGGCAATTTGGTGGTAAGGTGGATGTTCATATCATTGCTATAGTATTCAGTACATTTAATTGTCACAAAAACTCTACAATAGAGTGATTTAGTGATATAGCCTAGTTTCAGAACGCGTTTATGTAATGCCACTGTACTATAATTCTTTTTCCATATACCTATTATATTTCCGCTGACTAATGGAACGCATAGATATTTTTTTAGAACCAAACGATCGTTTAATGACTTTTTAGTGCCTTTAAGACACATGTCAGTGTTATAGAAGGATATTTTCTGTTTAAATAATGCCAAAACAACATGTAGCGGCGATTAATGTTACTAGAAAATAACATTTTTGCCCTGAAAAAGATTTGTTCTATTGTTTTATAGCACTCATCATTTTAATTCAGTGTAATAATATTTATCATGTATTCTTAGTTAAAGTATACAGAAAAAAGGATTTATATAACTGGAAAAAATAGAAGCGAAGTGGAACATATAGAAGAGAAATGAATAGACGTTTTGAGATAACAGCATTGCCTTCAAAAAACGAGCTAGCTAGAAATAGCGTTCAAAATCAAGTTGAGACCATAATTATGGGGAATGGTTCCGTACAAAATAAATTTTCCTTTAATGGTCTTTTAGTTTAAATTTTTGTGATTTAGTTAGTTATTTTAAGTTCTAGTTTTTAGTTCATAGTTTAAGTTTTCTTTAATTTTCTGGTCTTATTTTAAGTTGTGTACAAATAAATAATTTATCTAAAACATTTAAAAAAAAGCGATTTTAAAAATATTAATTAAATAAAAAACCATACCGGTACATAATAGTACTAGGCCGTCTAGTACTTAATAGATAGGTACTTATTATGTACCTACAATATAAAGTATGTGAGTAGTTAATTGAAAACAATACAATTATCCATTTACTATAAAATTAAAATTTATTGTAAAACTTTCGGTATTAGCTTGCTTAGTTTGGTTAATAATGCCATCAAATTGACTGTCAGTTCTATTTCCGTTGGATTCTTCTTTTGTATTACTGATTTCTTGTCCGTTTGTTTCATTTTCCAGAGTAGGTAGGTATATTTGTCTTCCTCTTCTATGTACATTTTTACAATAAAGAATTCTGTATTCTGTATGTTCAGGTTCAGCAGCAGGATTACCGAATCTATAGTTAGAACAGTTCTTTAGTATAAGGGCCTCACTCCTTACTAGCAGGATGATGTAAGCTTGCATTTCTGAAAGAGGAAATAATAATCAAAGATTGTTTCATCCAGTAAAATATGTAGTTACTAATTTGTAACATAATTACAAGGGTCTTTTTATTTTCATTTTCAACATTTTTTGTTTAGGTAATTGTCCCATTATCCTTAAACAGTATACTATACATTTTTAAAGATTATTGAAAAACTCACACGGAACCCTAATTCTAGTCTGAAACGCCATGATGCTAATGAAAACATCGTCATGACAAGTACTATAATGGCCCTTAGAAACTTAAAGTCACTTTTATTGACAAATATTTTAGTAAAATCACGATAGTTAAAGGGGGCACTTAAAATTCATGATAAACCTACCCATAGTTTATCAGTAATGCTGCGGTCGCACTTAATTTCCACCGTATTAGAAGATTAAACACACAAGTAACAAAATAAAATCTTACTCACCTCAACTTGCTGTCTCAACCTCTTGTCTCCTTTTTTAAATTTTATAAAAGTTTTTACGCTGCACTTTCAATAACTAATGACAAAAGAATGAACGGTGAATGAACAACGTGAGGTAAAGGAAATATAAACTCTTGTTTAGTACCAGAAGGACCTATAAAGGTTCTACGGTGGTCAGTTCTTCGCTATTTTGCGACCTTTGTCACTGTTACATAGCTTTTAAAGGCCTGCTTAGTGATACGTGACACTGCTATAATTTCACTAATGCACTAAACAGAGATAAAAATTCGCCACTTCTGAACAAAAATAACTCTCTTAGAAGATTTATAGGGCTAAATCGGTTAGTGTCAAAACGTTCTATGGTGTTTTATAGGACTGGTTTTTGTTACTTGGGCAGGTGGTGAGTCACAGTAATTAACGAAATCAAAACTATTCCACAATATCAAAACACGCTGTGCCGATTTCACCTGACCCACTGATTAAAAAAAACATGAAAATGGTTCCTTGACCGCAAGAGACACTATCCACCTACTGAACCACCCACAGCTTTCATTTTCGTCATGGAGCCTATCACAAATATTACAAACAAGTCCAAGCGCAAAAGATAAGGAAATCTACAAAAAATAACAAAATCGTTTACCTACATTTGAACTCTCTTCGTTAATTTTATTGTTGAAGACGAGTCGCTGATGATTCACTACTACAGGATTTCGTAGTAAAACTATAGTTACAAGTATTTGAATGAATGTCGAGTCGACCACACGAGTTGAATAACAATCAGATCTACGGAAGTTAGTGAACTATGTAAATTAGATATCCAATAAGTATATTACAAGGATGATGATCTTAATATATCACTTGTACAGACAGGACCAGTTTTTAATTGACCTTAAATTTGAAATAGGTGCATATATAGTTATCACATTAAACACGTGTGACTTTACCTGTGCGATTAAATGTATTTATTCATTGTGATGCGAAAATCCAGACACAGAATGCATATTATTTAATCCCAGAAAATAGCACCGAGCATGTACTCGTACATAAGAATCGTTCTTTTTACTCAGAAATTTTGGTATTTAAAATTTAAATTGTAATATTACAGTTACGGTAAGACAGTTAAGAGCCAGTTACATCGGTTACAAAAAAGGCTTTAAGCTTGAGCTAGTGGACAGACATAACTTAGGAAGAGCTTAAAAAATAACATCCTTTCACCTGGTGAAAATTCATACGAAAAAATAAGAAGATAACGTCAATGAACGTCGTTGATTGTACTGACGGCAAGTTAAATCAAGTTTGGTCAAGTTGAAATATTACATGCCTCCGTCTGAGTGTTTAGTCGGTCTGTAGTATCAGATAGGTAAGTGATCCTTAAAATATTTGGCATACGTCATACATTCCACATGAGCCTCTGTGAAAACGCCCAAAACAGGATGTGAGACATGCATAGCGATAGGAATGTGGACCCAACCGTCTGCTCCGTAGAGACAATATTTTAATGAATTGTGCAATTGGGGTAACTAACCTATACGTACCTATACACGAGTCGTTAAGTAGAATCGATTATTTTTTATTAAGAATAAATCGTTAGTCATTTTTAAATACATTTGGCAAATGATATCATGTTGTTTTCTAGTGTAACTATAGGTACTTGTACTTAGCATCCGTTAATTTTTAAAACAGCAACTAACCTTAACTTTTATAGCAACTAACCTTAATAATACCCTTAAGTACTTCCATAATACATACAAGTGCCCTATGTAATAGGGCTTATTCTATGGATTATTACTTACATCTGCAAGAAGAAGGTGTAAAAGAGGTGTTAGAGATATATGTATATATGACACAATAGATGAAGCAAGTGAGGCTGAAACTTTAGGAAAGAATTGTGAAAGTCTCTGTTAAAGTGTGCGGTGTGAGTAAGAGAAGGAATGGATGCAAATCTAAGCCTGTGAGTGTGGATGTTCTACAAGCAGTGTCAGAGACGAAGCAAGCTTGGCAAGACTGGTTGGCTTCAAAAGCCAATCAAAGAATGCAAAAGGCTACTAATGAGGATGTGAACAAGTCTAGGAATTAATAAAAAAGGCTGAGGAGTGTGGCTAAAGATGTATTGGAAAGAAAAAAGAAGGAGGAGAGTGATGCATTTGATAGGCGGTTATCGGACGATTTCCGGAACAACGTAAAGTTTTTCTGGAAGTCCATAAGGGCAGTCAGAGGTAAAAATCAAAAACCAGGATGGAAGTAATGTGACAGGAGAGGAATGCGTGCTTAAGAGATGGAAAGAATATTTTGAAAAGGAGGCTATGCAAGTAGATGACCCACCCGAGGACATGATTGAGAGTTGCAACGAAAGTGTTATTAGTTTGGAACAAATTATTTATAAAGGCGTTGAAATGTATGAAATTGGGCAAGGCTTCAGGGTATGACAGGATTCTGGAGGAGCGGTCGAATACCAGCCAGTACCAGGAGACTGTACATCGTCATCGTACCAATAGGAAAAGGGTCGCAGCGAAACTTGTAAAACTACAGAGGCAATGGCTTGCTCAGCATCGTCGACAAGCTGTATGCAAAGGTTTTTTTTAATTAAAATAATGATGAATGAAACTGACGAAAAAATATGGGATGTATGGGATGTAGGAGAGGAGTGGGATGTATGGATTAGATCTTCTCCTTACAAAGCAGAACCGATTTTTTTTTGCTAAAAGTTTTTGCGCATTCGTGGATTTGGAGAAGGCGTATGATAGAGTGGTGAGAAAGAAATTATGGTCGACACTGTCTATGCACTGTTTGAGCACATTGAGAGAATGGATGAAAGGAGATTGACGAAACAGATCTACAAGGCGAGTGTGAACGGCCAAGTTGGCAAAGGTCGACTTAGGCGACCGTATCTCGACCAAATCAAAGATCGAGCAAGAATCGTAGCAAGTGGAGAAAAGATAATCTCTGCCGACCCTATAGGGGTCGGCAGATCGGCGGAAACAGGTCGACGGAAACAGGTGTGATTATATTAAATGTATACAAAAAAGACGACAGAAGTAGTAAATTAATGAATTCTCCGTTGTAGCTACTTACTTCAAATTATTTTCGTTTCGGTGTCAAGTGCGAAAAATGTTTTTAAGAGCTCAATTTTTTTTCTCTCTTCATACAAGTCGACTAGTGGCTCTGTGCGCTGGAGAGTATTGCGACCAGCGTCTGTCCGCCTCTACAGGTCGCATTCCTCAACCAATTGTTGTTAATATATACGATAAATAGACATTTTTTTTTGTCGAGTAATTTTTTGGAATTTTTCGAAAAAAAAAACAAATTTTTGTATTATTTCTGAAAACTGTCTCGACAAAAAAATCTCTATAATTATCGAACCTACTCACAAAGTTTGAAGAGAATCGGTCTGTAGACAAAGACAGGTCCGGACCGAATTCGGACATACGAAAGCATTTTCGCTTGCTGACGCACGCTCGGCCGATTAATGTTTCAGAAAGAAAAGAGGATGTTTGTATAGTACTAACTAGAGCCCTGAAAAGTGAAAAGTCTATTTAATAAGGCTTCGTCACACTAAAAGCAAATCAGACGATTCAGAAGCGGAGCGGCCGGGCGGGCGGCCGGCGCGCGGATCAGAGAAAACGCGAGTCGCGTTTTGTAAGTCCGTAGAGCGGAAAAACGCTTTCAGCGGTGCTATTATCGGAAACGTTTCCAATCGTATCCCACAAATTTCAAACTCGAATTGTTCGAGTCTCAGTCTCTACTTTTATAAATTTTGAAGGAATATATAGGGAAATCGACAATAAATCCGATCGGAAGCATGAATCATGTTTAAAAACTTATGAATTAGGACTGAGATTCGACTAATTTGAGTTGAACATTTTTGGAATCCGAACGGAAACGTTTCCGAACGATTCTGAACACTTGTGCTTAAATGCTAAAAGACCAAGCTTCCCACGCTGCTTTTGGCGCGGTACCTACACTACTTGTTATCACGTCACTTACGCTCTACTCTGCTGTCCCGTTTGCAGTGCATTCGTCGACCACACTGACTGTTCCTTGTTTTCAACTTCCATTTGATTGACTCGGAGCAGTTCGCTGGAACTACGCCGTTTCTGTCTAGCTCAAGTGTGTAAGCTCCTTTAGCCGGTTTTTTTTTGCGATACGGCTGTATTAACAGCTGTGAAAGAACAAATTGAGCACACTTTCTTAATGAGACCTTTCACAACACGCCGAATAAGCCGGTAGCTAATTAAGTGCGTAATCACATAGGTCAATACTCTAATGACCCTGGGGTGGCCACGATGGCCTCTCGGCGGAGATAAAATCAATAGGTATGTTGTGGGTGTAAATGGTGCTTAGTCTTCTACGGAAAGTGTGCACATCTGATTAATCAATTGTATTAGGAATTAATAAAGGATTTATAGGAATCAATTCGATTGATTCTACACCAGCTTGTTTAGATATTGGGCAGTTGTAAACATCATTATTCACGGGCGTATTCCATATTTTTCATGCCCTAGCTGGCAAAGAAGCTAACAGGACGCCTGATGGTAAGCGATCATCGTCACCTATGGATATTTGTAAGTAATAACAGGGGTATCACAATTACGTTGTCGAACCTTATAGGCCCATTGAAGAACCCCACTGCTGTATTATAGGCAATCATAGGCATCCTTCTTGCTGTGCCACCTGTCTCACTCACGTGCCAAACGTATCCAGCTTGATCTATCGTAAAATGTACCTAAGTAAAATATAAAATAAGAGTTGGTACATATTTTAAATGTAAATTTAATACTACCTATGACACGCCATGAACTGATTCCTTTGAACAGATAAATAAGTAGCTATAGGTAAATCTACTACCTTAAATAATTATTTTCATTAAAACTTTACAGCAAAGTTAAGTAAATTAGCTAATATATAATATTTAGAAAGATCCATAGGTGTTTGGTGATCGGCTTTTTGCATAAGTTCCCCGCTTAATTTTCCTGCATCGAACAGCTGCGTCAAATTTCTACGAAACGAGAACATTAATAAAATGTCATAAAACATAACAAATTAATATTCTGTGATCTTCCACGAAATGACCACAATAAAACAACATGCGACCTTACCTTTTTGAAAGTCTTCATCTTTATGAATGAGCTTGCGTAGAGTAGATCAGGTAAATCTAAGTAATACAGATACATTTGCTGTAGCTACATATGTTGATTTGCATAGATCTGTTGTGACTTGTGCATGTCCTCTAGATTTTCACATGGCTAAGAGGGGTGAGATTATGTAAGAAGAAGAAGAAGACTAGGTAGGTATGCCATCTTGATGGGGTATTTTTGATGCTGATTTCTGGTTACTTGAAGACGCTGCCTGTAAAACAAAAAAGATCAAGAGAGTCGAAGCCAGAGAGTTAGAGAATAATTAGAAGTAAAAAGAAATTTGTTTTTTCCAACTTAGATATTTAAATTTACTTACCTATTAGTCTTTTTGTTTCTTCTTTACGATGGACGGCTGAGCCGTTCTTGACAAAGAGACAGAAACAGCCTGAATCATGAAAAAGTCCATTATTCTTTTAAAATATAGTGACCTTCCTGAATAACTGGGAAATGACTACAGATCGTGGGTTTACGTATAACATAACATATCGTCACGTCTTTCCCCTCGAGGGGGCTGGCAGAGGTGTAATACAACGCCCACATTTAGCCGGACGATATTCAGTCCTTAATATGACAGCCTGTGAGTGTGTCGCCATACACCCGGCTCCAGTCATGTTGCAGATGACATACAATACGCACATATGCTTACACAATGAACAAATTGGTGCGTGCCGTCGGCTGGGTTCGAACCCGCTTCCTCTGGCTTGAGAGGCGGTCCTTCTCCCAACTAGGCTGCCATCGCTTTTCAAAAGTATAATAATAAGAATAACTTTTTGCCAGATTAATTTAATTAGCGATATTTTGATATACAGTGAAACCTGGTTAAGTGAGACATCAAGGGACCTGCATTGTCGTTTCACTTATAGAGGTATTCCACTTACCCAGTGTCTCAGATATACAGGTATAAATAAATATCTGTCTCATTTACAGAGGGTTCCATTAATAGAGGTGAGAATACAGGTTATTTCAGGAATTTGTGGATAGAATAAGAATGAGTAAACAAACAATGTTATCTCAGTTACAGAGGTTTATGCATATAAATTTTACTCGCTGTCTCTGTTATAGAGGTAACTATGATGATAAATCGAAAGAACAAATCCCAGATATAGAGGTTTACCTCGTCCCACTAACAGAGGTAATTCAGTGCCAAAGTGTTGGGACCTCAGCATGAGTTCCAGTTATGGAGGTTTCTCACTTATCCAGGTCCCACTTAACCAAGTTTCACTGTACTTACATAACTACCTACTCTATACCTATTGTTAATTGTCCTGCTTTCTGAACAAAAGGCATGGTCAGTGGGCAGGTACTTACCGAAGAAACTACTTTCAGAGTCTGAACCAAAGCCGGTACACCAGGGTTCGATAACACTGCCATTTTATTATTTTTAATTGCACTAGTTTAATCGACAAAGGTTCTTGACCGGTTAAAGTTTTTATTAAAACTAAATAAAGATTTTACCCTAATCAGCTTACAATGAGAAGGCGTGTGGCAAAATCTAATTAGGTAGGTATATGTTGTTGTAAAATTTGGTTTTGAAGACGGTTTTTTATTGCCTCTGCCAGAGGCTCTGGTAAATAAATCATTAGATACCAAACTTGAACAACTACACGAGACATATTAAGACACATATCTCCATCTCTATCTTCTCTACATACCTAGTTTAAAACAAAGTCGCTTTACGCGTCTGTCCTGTGTAATGTGTGTGTAATGTATATATACGGCGCAGTCAATTTGCTTAATCAGCCTTTCAATAAACAGCCTAGCCATTTTACGAAATGGCGCCGTTCAACTAGCTTCCTGAATGATACTTGTATTCAGCCGTAGCGTCAAATACAAAATTTAAGAAACTGGCTGGCTGATGCTCAGGCCATTCATAAAATAGGGTGATTATTTGCCAAAATTACAATTTCTGACCAAAGAAATGTGATTTGAATTAATTATGATAAAATTATAATCCGAAAATCGGTAAAACAAACCGTATTCTCGTAGACGTGACATTTTAATAACCTAAAACCTCTCCTGCCCGACTCCTTCAACAAAGCAAATCCGACTTGTATTGGTTAGATTAGAATTTTTAGCCTTCGTGTAATTTTTTTTTAATAACCCGTACAAGCGTACTTAAATGACTAGGCCAGTAGTCAACGTTGTCGATCTAAGATCATTTTGCATAGCCGTTTCATTAAATGGCTGAACATCATCAGGAAGCTAGTTCATAGGCGCCGCCGTTTCGTAAAAAAGCTAGGCTGTTAATTGAATGGCGAAATAAGCTAGTTGGCTGCGACATACATATTAAATATCCTCTAATTTCTCCTAAACCACACAACTTTTTAACCGACGAAACGGAAAAGGTTTACAAATCGACGCGTGCATATTTTTTTATGTATGACCACGCATAACTTTTTACAGAGCAGTCCGACTTTGACAATTATTTTTTATTGGAATAGGTATAACCCCACGTTGGTCTCATTTTAGTTATAAAAAAAATCTAACCATAGGGGTAGGAAAACCGGAGATGATTGATTGTTCACTGACTGATTGAAATGTGTTACCATGCATGCATATCTTTTTACAGAGTAATCCGATTTTGTAATTCTTTTTTTATTGCTTAAGGTAGAGAAACCTCGAATTTTTAAATGGTTAAATAGTTTTTAACCTCTTCAATAGTTTTTATATTATTAGCAACGGGTTTCGATTCGGTTTTCACCATTAGTTAGATAATTTTTCACGAAAGATACCACGCGAAGCTGTGACAATTCGCTAGTTTTTTAAACTAGTTTGTTTATTTTTGTAAGAAAATTACACTTTCTTTAATCCGGAGGTGGGCGTTGTTACCCGCGACACAGTATTTATTAACTACTGCGGGTATCATCGATACACTTTTATTAATGTACTTTTATCATAGTTCCAAATAAAGAATTTTGTATTTGTATTTGTATTAAGTTGTTCATAAAACTTTAATGCAATGTCTTTATTTTTTGTAGAGCAACTCTACATACGCTACGTGTAGATCCCGGATCTTGTAGAGCTCTGTGTAGTGTGTATTGCATCAATCTTAGCCATCTGCAAGGTAAGTACCTAATCATGCGTTAGATGCGTCCTTCTCACATGATCTATCATGATATTAACCTGCCTAACCTAGACATAATCATCAAGTCATCTCCATTGCGTCTAGACAACTAAGTAGAAAAACTTGAGGCATTTAAATACCAAAAATAGTTCGGGCACCTCCAAGACTTGACTAGGAGTGGAGCCTAAAAGGTCATCGTTCGCGTACCCACGGTCCCCTTCACACTTGGTTAATTTGGACCTATTCGACGGGTCACCTTGTCAAAGCTGCGTCGTCCCGGACACGTGAAAAAAAATGCGCTTTTTAGGGTTCCGTGGTGATTATACGTATGTTTTGACCTCGTCTGCGCGCAAGTTCATTGCTAACGGGCCCTGAAAGAACTGCGGCTCTGAATCGATTTGTTTCCAACTTGCATAATGATTTTTTTATGCGTCGGCCGTGCGAAGATGCGCAGGCGATCGAGTAAGATTGTAAATCTACGAATAATGTAGAATTCTTCGTAAAGTAACTCATACAAACAATTTGATTATTAACTAAAGAAGCTGTACAGTGTTACCTATACATGAGTTAACAGAGACTGTAAAACTTTTTCTATGAGTACCTACATACCTAAATAAGGTAACGAAAGCCTCGTCTTTAGTTACCGATACAATTAAAATTTGGCATGTCAATAGGAATATGCAAATGGTAAAAATGTTTACACTTGTCGTAAATTCTTAAAACGAGAAGAACCAGTAGGCATAACTTTATCGTCAAACATGAAAGTGCTCCGTACGAAATAATTTGAATTACAAATCAGTGTAATTACTCACATCTCAGTATAGTGTTGCATCAACCAGCGACGACCTCTACAGCTCCGCGGAACATTTGAGTCGTAGAACATGATCTATTAAAACTATCCAACATACCAATACATATGTAGGTGTAGTGGTAGTAGGTGGTGTAGTGGTGTACGTCCTACACTGTAGGACGTAGGTAAACATTATGTATGTATGCGTCTGCTAAATATTCGATCGGTCGCCGCCGAATGGTGACAAAAAACTTTGCATTTTCAGAATTGTATCTATAATGTCCGGCGTCTGTGGCGATACGATTTATCTCTGACATGTTATATTAGGAATAGTTTAGCCGTTTTTAGGCACATTTTCGAGAATTACAAGAAACCTTCGATCTAAGTAAGCTCAGATCATAGTCCACGGACCTTTTGGACTCGAGATCAAAGATTGGAATGCAAAATAAAGAAGAGTTGAAAAACTCGACAACTCGCTCGATTCTAAGGCGAATAATGCGTACTTTTACACATTTAAATAAAAAAATTGATTTGCGATACACATTATAGTAGTAGGTAGTATAGCAGTACCTAGTAATTAAGTACTTAGGTTTTCTTCTAAAAAAAAGTGGAAAGTCGCATAGGCCGAGCTGTAAAGTTGTTATGGGTTTGGACATACCTAAGTATAAATGAACGGTGTTAACCGGCTACTGGACTTCGAATAGCTATTCAAGAATCTGTAAGTCACAGCCAACTAGCTTAATTCACCTTCAATTAACAGCCTTTTTAATAAACGGCGCCGTTCAACTAGCTTCCTGTTGATATTAAGCCATTTAATCAAACGGCTAGGCAAAATGACTTGGAACGACAACTTTGACTACTTGCCTAGCCCAATCATTTAAGTAAAATGTCCACCTACCTTCTAACCTAACCAATAAAAGTCGGATTTTCTCTGATTAAGGAGTGGAGCAGGAGAGGTCTTAGGTTATTGTAATATCACATTTATCAAAATTGCGGTTCGTTTCACGAATTTTTGGATTTTATTTTCTTTTTATTAATGCAAAACACATTTCTTCGGTGAAAAATAGTACCTACCTATTTATGTCATTTAATCACTCTATTGTATGCATCAGCCAGCCAGTTTATTAAATGTCGTAATAGACGCTTTGGCTGAATACATTCAGGAAGCTAGTTGAACGGTGCCGTTTAGTAAAATGGCTAGCCTGTTAATTGAACGCCTGATTAAGCAAGTTGGCTGCGACATGTACATTTTGCCAAAACCCAAGAATGGGCTTGTATATGCACGTTGTACATACAAGACCATACATACAACGTTACTCATTTTGGGTGAAGTAGCACTTTTTTACGGATGCTGTCTCCTACCCGTCAAAGTGAACCACTTTTAGAACAAAAGTTTACAAAAATCTAGAAAAAAAATTAAGTCTTCAAAAAAAAAAAAACTATTTTTTTTCTTTCAAATTTTGAAATATGTTCACTTTGACAGATAGAACAACACTCATAGGTGTTACTACATCCAAAACAAGCCCGCTGTATACACGCGGCGTAATATAATGGGTGAAAACCACAAAACGCGTGCCAACTAACAATTTCAGAGGAAAACTCCAAGTTTTCCAAGTGTCCAGTTTCACGCTGGTCTAAATACATTTATACTCCACTTTGTATCGGTAAAACTGTAGAGCTCCTGCGAGCCCAGTTTGCCTTAGCATGCATAATGTAACAGTGTTTGTCCCTGATAAAGTGACAAAGCGTTGAAATAGAGCATACTACCTACATTTTCAATAGGTACCTACAGAGGTTTAGTAGAATCGGTAAACAAACCCAGGGCTCTGTTTAGTGCTTGGCGATCAGCCTGGGTCTCCATTTTGTTAGGCAATTGTTTTAAATTGCTAATGAATAGTCTATTTTTAACATTTCTGGTATATAAAGTGGCAATTTGAGACAATTTATTAACAATTTTGAAACACTGGTTAGTAGATGATTGGGGGGATGGTTGACTTCCCCGTCAGACGCAATACCATCCATGGGCGTACCCAAACCTTTTTAGGGTGGGACAGAAGCAAATAGTATACCTACCTACCTACTTGTTTAATTGCAAAACCGGGCTTCGAGTTAGGGATCAGGATGGAGCAGATGCCCTAGATTACCCCATCGTGGGTACGCCAATGATGCCATTCAAGAAGGTATAGGGTCAACTGGGGCAAATGCGTCTGTGGAGCAATTGCGTATTTCGAGAAGTACTGACAATCCCTTCACATATTGCCGAATTTGTGTTGTTAGTACTTCTCGAAAGACGCAATTGCTCCACGGACGCATTTGCCCCAGTTGACCCTACATCCATTTTATTTTGAGGTAGGACCTTGTGTTTTTGATTTCTGCACTCAGTCATAGTACTCACATTTTCAAAAATGTTAAAGATGCGTCTAAAAAGGGAGAGACTTATCTACTTACTCAAGAAGTCCAAACTGCAAATTACATCATTTCATTATAAAATGAAGGTTCTTAATTTGGCCCATTTGAATTTACCTAGCTTTCAAAGGGCTAATGAAAGGAAAAGCTTTTCAGCGATACCCACAAGACATATCCACTGTAATAGAAACCTTTTCTATCTACGCAACTTCATAGAAAGCGCGGATTAGAGACGGTGCATATGAGATAGATTGCAAGTCGGATCGTAGTAGAGCATTTTATGAGCTCGATCGTAAACATTTTTTAAAAGACATTATGATGGTAGGTAAAGTAATAATTTATTTAATTTAATGTCAGGTTGTAATGCCCGATACTTGCCTACATCGGGTAGGAATGGCGATTAATTCACATTCTTCAAAGTTCAAAAACCAGGCAAGGTTTGACGCCCTGCGCATTTAATTGTTAACTTCGATAAATTAGTGTCTACCTACCTACGTATACCTAAATCGAATAAAAAACGCAAGATCCATATTAAATGGTTTAAAATAATCCAAGCGGTCGAAGACCTGAGCTGAACTGACAAACAGTTCCGTAAGTTATAAAAAATATATTTTTTTAGATATTTTTTTTGGTCCGAGGGCAGCGCCTCTCGGCGTATTACCTTGACGTCCAGATAGCTAAGCCACAACCTTCGGATTATTTCATCATTAGAGCCTGGGTCGATGAACTCGCTCGTGATAATAGATACGTATTGCCTATTTTGAATGTAGTAATTAAATATTTACGCTATTGCGTAGATTGAATATGGTATTTACATCCTTCAAAGGTCTCGTAAAAAATTGCCGCAGGGCTCTCTGAATCCTACGTAGTTGCGCAGTAACGGATTTGCAGCAATCGTGGTCGTTTGATACATTTTGAATTTAGCATTCTGTGGCCACTAGTATTGCGGTGCTGATACACTTTAACCAGGAACAGCATATCGTGAATCCTAGAGGACTTTTACAGGAAACAGAATTTAGTGAGTAAGCACTCTAATTATGTAAGTATAACTTTATCGTTCTATCTACAATCTATTTTCAGAAACAATCTACAATTCTACAACGATTATCGCGATTAAAAAAAAAAACTTTTTAGCAAGCAAGTACGAAGGTATTTGAAATATTTTGACTTTGAAGTGGTCGTCGCACTAGTATAAGAGTGGACAAAAGAATCAGATCTTGGAGTGAAAAGCAGTTCTAAATTTCATGATTTCGCCACGACGAGCTTACAAAACAGGCCGAGCTAATCCGAGCCATTTCCGTTACATTTTCCACCTATTCAGGCCCCTCATGAATAAATACGAAATTCAAGAATAGGTAACAAACAACGCTCAAAGTCGCCTCAAAAAAACATGTCACGCCATATACCTACTAGGAGTCGCGGATACGGAGCGCGTAATATTAATTCTTTTATAAAATAGAATAGATGTATACTTGTGCCATATACATGAGTAGATAAGTACATAAATGATTGATCACATTATAGTTTGGCGCCTAAATTCCGTGCAAAAAAGCGTCCGACCGACCGTGACTCCGCGCCGCAAAAAACTCGGATGGTATTGAGTATTGAACTCATGGATGCCGATACCTATCTACGGAGCTTAAAACGACGTTTTAATTATTATAATGTGTTTACTGTTCGACAGATAAATTGATCGCGTTGCCTTTCAGTAAAGGTCGTAGATCCAGCGCGGCAAGGTCTTCAAAAAAAACCTATGCATCGCAATTTGTTTTTATTAACACAAATCATATTTTATTAAGCTATTTTATTGTATAATATTTTGACGTTTACTTAATTCGTTTTAGTAAGCGTCGATTCTAGGGGTAACAAACTTGTTATCGTCACATAGTAGTCCTGCGTTTATCTGCCTGAGTCTTTCAGCCCTCAACGCCTGAAAGGAAAAGATAAAACTTACGCTTTCCTTGAAATAACTGTTTATCTTTCTTACTTTATTGGTTGTGAGAGAAGGGAAAAGACAGTATAGGCGGTCCCTTCAAAGCTGAAGTCTGAAAGCGCACGTTTTACACTTACGCATATTACAAAATCATTACCTATGAAGCGAAACATCAGGTGCGGGTTGAAATAATAAATCATTGAAGGGAAGAGTACCTATGACAATTTTCGAATTATTGACAAATTTCGCGGCAAGAGCTATGTATGCGAGCTACGCCCCGCGGCTTTTCAAAATTTTCCGCAGAGACAAACGACTAGCTGTAGTTGACCTGCTATAGTTTGTTACCAATAAAATAGTAATGATTGCAACTCATTTTTGTGTTTAGTCTATCTGGAGCAAGTGGAGTAACAAAACAACATAATTTTCCTGCAAATAATACAATAGCAATTCACCCATTCAATGATAATTCAGGTAGGCGTCGGTCTTGACGTTGTTTGTTTGTGGCCAAATAATCCTAGCCCTTACACTTGAATAAATAAATAAATGCGATAAATGCGAGAGTGCCTTAACTAGGCAATCAATTAGCAAAGAATTTTGAACACCCATTGCCAGGCTAAAGAAAAGGACAAAGGTACCTTTCATTTCATCCCAAAAAAAAAAAACCCGGGACAGATTCTGTAGGGTCGCGTGTGCAACTGTGCAACCGCGAGGCGCAGCTAGTTAATATATATCTTTTAAACTTACTACAAATCTCGCAAACTGCTTTTGTAATTTCTGGCACTCAAAGAAGTCGTCCATATAGTCGTTACACTTGCGCTTGCCGCGTTCGATGCCGTATGCTTCCATGCAGTCCATGAGAGCCATCTCCTCGTGGGCGCAGCGACCCAGCAGCTGCTCCGATATCATGCCCCCAGTGATGTCCGTGAACGGAGATCGGAAGAATGGCGATATACTGTTTGGCATTTTGAGGATTCTCTTTTAGAAGATTCTATAGATGTGCTTTTATATTTGAATTGAACAAAGTAGGTGCAGACTCGTATATTTATTATTATTGTGGCTTATTCATCCAAAGCAAAGAGAAATCCAAAGATTGGATTATGAAATGACATGCTGTCAAGCAGACAATGAAAATTCATATTGATTTTGTTGCTCTAACACCTAAAACCTTTTTCTATTACTATGCCTGTAACCTTTTACAAGCATTTTGCTACCTTGATTTTTCAAAGTTTTTTCAGTTTAAGAGAAACAAAAGAAAAATGTTTAATCAGTTACAAATCAAATATTTGATGAAGCTTACTTAATTTTTATTATAGCTAGGTTTTATAACAGGATATTGCTTAGGTTATAGGTGTCTAATAATTGTACTACTTGGTTTTAGTAAGCATCAATTCTTGGTGTGACATATTTGTTATCACCAGTTAGTTTCCCTTCAGCAATCTGCTTGTTTCTCTCAGCTCTCATTGCCTGCAATGAAATACAAATTATAGTTAGAGCTTTAATTACTAACCCCTTTACTAATAACTTTGTATAGCCTCTGAACAGTAGTACTGTGATTTGTATTTTTTAACTCAGTCGAAAAGTAAATTACATTATATAACTATACTGAGGCTATAAGTACAATGTTTATAAGTATGGGTTAACTAATATTTTGTCGTTTTTAATAGATCAAAAAATTGCTTGCCAAACAATGTACTTTTAACTATTTGAAGGCTAGGCATTTGTTTGTTTATGTATAGCGGAGCATGTTCCACACTTAGCCACTTGATTGGGCCATTCTGTGTGAATTCTTACTCCAACCAGCCCAGGTCCTCCAACTTTTCCGACTTCTTGATAACCTTCGTTAGCAGCCTTTATAGACTTCTGCAAGACAAGGCTAGGTCATATGACATTTGTTAGCAAGGGGGTAATATGATCTGAATTCAAGCAAGTATTATTTTTAAGACAATAACTTACCACAAATCGCTTGAACTGAATAACCGAAGTCTGGCATTCCTTGAAGTCGTCAATGAGGTGTGAGCATTTGTTGCGGCCACGCTCCAACCCATAAGCTTCCAGGCAGTCCATGTACCTTATCTCCTCTTTTTGACAGTCACCGAGCAGCTGATGGGAGATCATGCCTCCGGTGATATCCGTAAATGGCAAACGAACGAACGGGGAGATCGACATCTTTTATTGCTAGAATTAAGTAAACAAGTTGTATTATAGTAGACATAAAGGGGAAATCCTTAGGTTAGAATTACGTAAACAAAACCAAATTCATGGAGGCGCGATACTAAATCAGTCAACGTTTAGAATGGTTTTACAGTGCATACAGATATGTAGTAAGTAGACAAGTAGGGTAAAATACCCAAATACCTTGTTTTTCTATTTAAAATTAGAAATCCAAAAGAGACGAAAACAAAACAATAATCAACCTGGAACTGGAATGATAACTGACATTGACATGATGATATCAAAAAACAGTGACATTTACTAACAATTGACATTATCAGACTAGGTGTAAGGGTTTGTTTTTTGGCAGAAACTGAAAAGGCGTTGTCGTAATTTTGTGTTATTTTCTAAATCTTGTGATTTTTCGAGTGTTAAATTGTATTCGTGGTTGATTGTTATCCGTAGCATCATCGCCCCATTATGAAAAAAAAAACTATACTGACTTGATACTGGCAAATGCACAAGACGTGCAACGCCGAATTCCGCAGCAAAAAAAGAGTTTTTAGCGGAAACCGAAAAAGTGTTGTCATAATTTTTAGAAATCTTATGATTCTTTGAGTGCTAAAGCTTAGTAATGGTGGATTATTAACATTTAGCGGTTCATTAACGTACACTAGTGTGGGAAAATGATACCATCATTGCGAATCGTGACTTTTTATGAGTTACTCACTTAACTCCACTTAAAGTTTCAGCAAGTATTCTTCATTAATTCTTCATCACTTTACTGAAATTGAGAAAGAGGAGGGATTCATCATCCTCATTATCACCTTACTCTATCACTATCAATTGTAAAAAACTATATTAATTTGACACTGCATAATGCATAAAAAGTGCGAAGCTAAATTCCGCTGGATGCGGGAGCGAAAAAAAAAAATATTTGCAAGTACCAAACACAAACAGCAACACGTAGTTCTAAGTTCTCTCTACAAAACTCGACATAAAGTTTCAGTAAAGTATCCGTGACTTTACAGATTGGAGAAAGGAGAGAGAGAGGATGAGAGGATTCATTTTTATTCTAACACTAGAGTTTGCCCTCGGCTCTGCCCGCGTGGAATCTATTGCATAGCAATTAATTACCTATTATGTAAATCCATTCAGTAGTTTTAGTGGTTAAGTAACAGTTACCTACTAAATTATAAGTACAGTGATGTAAATAATAAAATGTTCAGCAAAAACATAAGTATTCTTGTTTATTGTTTTTAAAATGATACAAATACATCTAAGAAACGAATACGTACACAATATATAGGTAAATTTTAAAATATAATTAAGAAATTAAAATATATTGATAGCCTAGTTGGAGAAGGACCGCCTCTCAAGCCAGAGGGAGCGGGTTCAAACCCAGCCGATGACACGCACCAATGTGTTCATTGTGTGAACGTATGTGTGTATTGTAACTATGTCATCTGCTATATAAATTGAGCCCGGTGTATGGCGACAGGCTCGCCCCCTTATACATTTGAGACTGAATGTCGTCCGGCGAAGTGTGGATGTTGTATTACACCTCTTCTAGCCCTGAATAGGGTCCTGGGACCCTATACGGAGATTTGAGATTTTCATTTCACCTTTTTTGTCCTTGTTCCTCTCGTTTGAATCGTCATAGGTGTGAGAGTGACCAAGGACCCTATTCGGAGATTTGAGATTCTCATCTCACCTTTTTTCGTCCTTGTTGCTCTAGTTTGAAACGTCATAAGTGTGAGAGTGACCAAGATAAAATCTCATCTCATCTCACGCGCAGGAATAGCCCCCCAAGATAAAATCTCATCTCATCTCCTGCGTAGGAATAGCCCCACTGCTGTTTGCGAAACCAAAAAATCATCAATTTCTGTCTATAAGCTGTCAGTTGTGTCATTGTCATAATTATAACAGCTGGTTGTTTTCAAAGAGAAGTTGATTGTTGCCGATTCCTAAGAGAAGAGTGTAATTTAAATATTTGAAAATAAACATATATATCTGATAAGTTCTAACAACATCATGGATCAGTGGATAAAAGAAGGACTGTCCAGAATATTGGATTTCGAAGTTCCTGATGATCTTATTCAGTAAGTACCAACCAAAAACTTATATGAACTTCTGAAATTCTGGAAACACACGGTACACACAATATTTTCCCTGTGACTTCCAAAATATGTGAAGACTAGTAATGAAGAATCTCTGAATTATCTAGCTATACATAAAATAATTCATGATTTTACTTTTCACAGATACATTTTATCTATTGGCAATGAGAGTGATCTGAATGAGTACATGAAAACTTTACTGGACTTCGATAACCCTCATCATAAGAATTTCTTCCTAGAATTGTCCAAAAGAAAGTTTCCTGGCAGAGGTAAAGTAGTAGAAAAAGTATACTCTTAGTAGCTCTATCTGCTGTTGATATCGCTTCACTTTCATTTTACCAAAATGTTGCACAATATTATTTTTCATAAACCAAGTAAGTACTCTTGTGGACATTTCAGGCAATTCTGTGACCAAACAACCAAAGAAAAAAATTGCCAAAAACAAACCCCAGCAAGACTTCTTAGCGACAGAGCCAGCACCTCAGCAAGCTGCCAATGATGAGACCAAGTCTAAAAAGAAGACCAAGTTTGTCAACTTATACTCACAGGAAGGGAAAAGTGCTCAGGTTGTTATGTTGAAAGGTAATATGCTTATGTAAAATGAGCACTATTTATTCTACTGTTTAGTCTTTTTTGTCCAAACAAAATTTTAAAAATTCTTGTTGTACCAAAAAAAATGTGTATTAAGGTCTTCAGTCTATTTTATAGCTTATACCTTCAGACAACTTTAAAATAAAGTCTCTGACATTCATTGTACACAATATCTTACAACAAATACACAAGCTAAAACAATGATGCCAAATGCAACGAGCTTACCGCGAGTTCGCAATGAGTGCGCGGCGATCACGCCGCGTGATCGCCACGATTTTACACCATGCTGCAATGTAGTCAGTACATACTATTCAGTAATCTGTAGCTGCACCATCGCATTGTGATCACTCCACGCTCGCCTCGCCTTGAAATCGTTCGGAAATCGCTAGTATGATAGGCTTCTTAGTCCTGAAAAGGTTAAAAAACAGAGAGGTACAGTTTCAGAGTGCTTGTTGGTTTGTAATAAATTGTTTGTGATTTCAGGCAGACACCGATGCGACTGTCAAGCGTCAAAACATGATCTGGTCAACAACTGCCTGCAGTGTGGCCGTATCATCTGCACCCAGGAGGGCTCTGGGCCATGCCTGTTCTGTGGAAACCTGGTAATTTGACTGTAATTGGATGTGGTGGAATAACACTTACTCAAAATCAACCAACTTTTAGGTTGCTAATAAAAAAAAACAACATTAAATTTAAATCATAGTAACTAAGTATTAATCATAAGAACAACGTTTATTGTAGGAGATACATAGATTGTAAGGACATTGGATGTTTTAGCTTTCAAAGTAGACATTCTAGGACACTGGATATTGTCAGCCTGAACAAATTCAGGAAACTTTTTACATGAATTTTGGACTTTACATAAAATGCATGTGTTGGTAAAGCTATGTTGAATTTCGTGATGATCCATAACATATATTGTCACGCCTTTCCCCCGAGGGGGCTGGCAGAGGTATAATACAACACCCACACTTCGCCGGACGATATTCAGTCCCTAATGTGAATGGGGGCGAGCCTGTCGCCAATGGCTGATAACCAATCCAACACCTGAGAATGCGATAAATCTTAGTCTTTATTCAGTTCTAGGTTTTTTCTTATTTCAAATTAATTAATCACATAGCTGTGCCCCACGTTGTAGCCCGCGGTTAGGTTAGGTTAGGTTAGTATAGTGTAGGTCCTCTAAAGACACAAATCACTTGGTGCCACTTTTGATCCTTCTAGAACTCAAAACCTCTTTATCATAAACACATAAAACTACGTGTGTTTAATTATATCCATAAGGACATGTAGAAGCCCAAATTTCATGAAGCTAGCTCAAACGGTTATAAAGATATGAAGGTCAAAAAGTCGTAAATTTTAACACTGACTGTCTGACTGACATATAGTATCTAAAAATAACCTACTTCCAGATGACCTAATGCCTTAGAAGGATGAAATTTGGAATCCAGCTCGGTAATTGTGTGTAAGTGTAGGAAAAAAAAAGTAAAACGAAAAAAAAAGTAAAAGTAAGTTGTTCAACATTTTAATTCTGATAAACACTGGCCAAGTCAAATCTAAGATCTCACATTTTTAAATAACTGAAATTGTTATAGGTATCCAATAAAGCAAAGAAATAGAGTTCAATACTTATTCATAATGTTATTTTGTTCCTATAAATACATATTTCGATTTTGCATAGAACTTGGAACTCATTTATATCTCCATTCTTTTTAGGCAAAGCCCACAGTCAAGCATAATTTTTGTTTTGAACTTGGCTCTCCTTATTACATTTGTTTTTGGTGGGATATCCTTTTCTGTACTGCAAGCATGTATGCAAATTTCATGACAGTAGTTAAGGCGTGAAATCGTAACAAACAAACTCACTCTTGCATTTATAATACTAACTAGTTGGGACTAGTTAGGATTACAATACTTAACGATATTTTCAGGTGTGCACCCCTCAAGAGCAAAGAGAGCTTAATGCTAAGACGAAGGCGAGCGCAAAACTGATGACGTCACTGATGGAGCGGAGCCGGCCGGAGGGCTGGGAGGAAGCCGTGCTGCACCGGAACAAGCTGCTGGAGTATGACAGGACCAGGTGACAACATATTACTTACTATTTATGTCAGTTCATGCTGTGGAGACCTGGAACAGATGGCAATACACAATAGAGGAAAAGTTGTTTCCATGATTGGTCACAATCCCCAGTATTGGGGTATTTACGCAAGGAGGAGGATGTTGCAAGCAAATTATATTACATCGTCCGTTTACAAACGGCCAGCTTATTGTAAAATGCTGAAGTAAGGTTATTAGGTTTTTTTTTGTAAAGCAACAACAATAATTTAAATTGAAATATAATTAATAATGTTAATGGACAAGAAGCTTAAAAATCCCCTTTCTAAAGGGATTTCTAGACCACACCTATTTCACACTACTTTAGATTAAAATAAACCAACCAAAGATTTGCGCACAATTTTACCTTTCGCCTCATTCTTCAAATTCTTCAGTTTCTTGAAAAAACTACAAAATTGTTGTTTTTTTATTTTAATTGTATTCAGTTTAGTAAAACAATGGTTTTTGCAGCGAACGAAGAACCCGCGTCACGGACGATGATAGCGACTATTTCCAAGCTAACAGCGTCTGGCTCAACTCGACTGAACGAGAGAAGCTGGAGAAATACCAGCAGTCGCTTCATGAGAAGAAGCATGCTTCCCGGCTTACTAAGAAGATGACATTCGATTTTGGTGGTAAGTGGCTAGAACTTTAGATTGAATTTCGGAAACGCATCAACGCATCGTAAGGAGGGTTTCGTTTTTCCCGGACCCTTTTTCGTTCCCGGGAACCGGGAAATTTTAAAAATGTTCCTATTTTTTATTTTAACTTACTAAAAGTTAAGTAAAACGCGTTATTTGATTAAAAAGCTATTTATTTCGTTAATTAGTTACAATTAGAACATCAGCCTAAAATCAAGCTAAACCTTAAAAACCTCAAAAACTCTTTCTTAAAGTAATGCTTTAGAAACACTAAAGAGCTCAGCAATTTATCGCTTAAACATTCCTAATTTTGATCGCAATTTTTTTCCCGACTCCGGGAACTTTGTAGTTCCCGAGAATTCCCGATTCCCGGGTCCCGGGGACGAAAACCTAATCGTAAGACTCATTAAGAAGCTGTCATTCGTTTACAGCAGTGCTGGCATGCTCTGTAGTCAAATTGTCTTTCCACCGTTTTAATCCACACTTAGATGTGACAAAGCTAGAATTCGAATAGTATGTGTGTCTCTTTCTCGCGGGATAAAAACTGTGAATAGATAATTTGTCTCCAGCCCGTGCATCAGATAAAAAGAAAAAGAAGCCAATTGCTAAAAAAACACATGTTTTAATTGTATTTAGTGAAAAAAACCAATAGTTAAATTTTATTAACACATCCTATTTTCTATCCTTTAAAAATGATGATGTAACAGCCGGTTCATGGTTGCAGTTGAGTAAAAAGTTTCCACCTCATGTTCCAGGTCGCCAAATAGTAGAAGACAAGACGATCGACTACGAAGCTGACGAGGACAGGATACAAGAGATGACCTGCGGTGGCGGCGGCGGCATCGGCAGACTGCTGCAGCCAGACTTACTTGTTGGGGTGCCCAGTGATAGAGATGTGGCCCCCGGAGTTAATGCACCGTTACTGCAGGTCTCTTAGAAAACTTATACTACTACTTGCTAAGACGCGTACTGACTCGTACTCAGTGCCGGATTAGGCACATAGCAGGAGGCAAATGATACGGGTCCTGCGTCCCGCGCTAAAAACATAATCTAATCAATTAACATTATTAAGAGAAAAACAAAAACCCGGCCACATAATTTTTTACCCTATGTCACTTCCACTATCAAGACAATTCAAATGACACCTCACGTGTCGAAATCCATCAAGTTGTATTTGTAGGGCGTGCCAAAGAAACCTCATACACATACATATATAAATACCATCATACATACATACACTCGAAAACCATAGCACTCCTTCTAGCGCAGTCGGGTAAAAAAATACGCTGACCATACTTGGCAGTATCGTAATACTTTCAGGGGAAAGAAACATTGGGCAACTTAAAAACTTACAGCTAGCCTTGACTTATCTGTCAACGGTGAAGCGGGTAGCGTTGTTGGGTTGGTTTAAAGTTGTGAGCATGGATGTGATTCATTAACCCAAATTAGGTTTTAGGTCCGGTTGCAGGGCGCACAGTACAACTGACAGTCTAGAAACGAGTTTGAATGTGTAGGTTGTATGTATGTATACGTACATGTTCAATGCTTGCAGTTCGATCCATCCGTGGAAGGTCCAGGCTACGCGGCGGCGCGCGCGGCCGCGGGCCCGGGCCAGGCCGGTCGAGTGCAGGACGCGGCGCTGCAGGAGATGAGCGACGCGGGCCGCTGCCTGTCCCTGCACCAGCCCTGGGCCTCGCTGCTCGTCGACGGCATCAAGCTGTGAGACAATACTTACTACACACTGATTCAAACTTAATGAATACAAATACAAATAATTTATTTCAAAAAAGACAATTACAATTAACCATATGAAAGTTTTATGTACTTAAAGCTTATTTACAAAAATTTACAAAATTGCTTGTGGCCCTGCACTAGGAGACCTGTATCGCAGGACCAACGTTTATGCGAATACAGAAAGGTATGAATGGTAGTGCGGCTATTGGATATTGGATATTGGAATGGCTGCTGTGAAGTGCGCCGCAAGCGAGACTTTGCGGCGGCTTGCCTCTCTGACGCCCGCGTACCTTCGTTTTCGTCACTGCGCAGCGTTTCGCGCCTAACTTCACAGCCGCCGTTTAGTTTGAATTGGCATGCACTTTTTATTATTCACCATCTAGCTGCGCCTCGCGGTGCTACTACTACTACTACTTGACTAATTTAACTTGGCTTGGGCCAATTTAATAGGTTCATTGAGGTCTGACAGTCTTAGCTTCATAGTTAGGTGACCTGCTTAAAAACATCGATTAAACTTCATTGAATGAAATGAAGTTTAATCGATGTATCGTGAAAAGTACTAATAGGTAAGTACTATAATTTCAATTCAGTTGCATTGAGAAACAAAATCAAAAAAACCATCAGTCAAATTCCTGCGTCCCATCATTATTCTCGATCGTGAATTTAGAAAACAAAATAATACAAATCCACTAAGTAGCGGAAATTCGCTTGTTTAGGGTTTAGTTTTCGTAACACTTAACACGGAACCCTAAAACTGGAGAATGATATTTTCACACATTATTACCTATGATTTTATAAAATAATACTATTTGAGTCGGCTACTCCAACTAAATTCAACCGCATTCGGCGGTCTTTGCCGAGAAGAGAGCACACGAGCGGCTGCATCTCTCTTTGCACTAAAAAGCAAAGAGTATGTTACTCCAGGATGTCAACTACCTCCATATCAATATACCATATTACCGAACCTTAACCACTTGAAGTTGGTGTTCTCTTCTTTGGATATTATGTCTCTCGTAACTGGTCTCATATCTCAAAACATAGGTGGCCGTAATGTAGAACGAATGGCAATGACATTCAAGCTGAACGTCGCGTCGATCCGCTGCATTGCAAAACTGCTCCGTTTTGTAAAATGACTAAGCCATTTTGTAATACGGCGGATTCAATTCAATTTATTTATTCGGGTCGTAGGTATAACTACTATACACTTGACAACGTCATTTACAGATTACAAATTATTATTAATTTAATATTTAATGAAACAATACAATATAGGATTTAGGCTGTAAAAGGCCTTGTCAATTTTGCAGCTGTAAAGAGGCGTTGTTTATGTCTATGTTGATTCTACCATATAGCTTCGACATATAATCATGATATTCACCGTGGCTATTTTCTTTCATATACAGTATGTACAAAAATTCTGTTGTATAATTGAAGGGCGTGTACACACACTTATAAGTATTCATGCAAATATACCAAAAAAAAAATGCATGTGAAAAATAGTAAGGTATGACCGGTTTAAGAACGCAAGAAAAAAAGGAAAATTTACTAAAACGTAACAAATCTGTATCATATATTGGAGGCTTATAATCTAAGAAAGTAACGGCACGACGAGAATAGTTCACAAATAAAACCGACGCGATTAGTGGCTGTGTTCGCGTTTTTAGGAGGGCGGAGCGCGATGTGCGTCCAAAATTTTTAGAGTGAACATTTAATTTTAACTAGCATAATTGCATCCTCCAGTCGATACTGGATGCGCACCTCAAGGATACAACAGGGTTTTTGTAACACCCTGTATTCATATTAAGTAGGGTAAAACACCCTATGGTCAGTCACCAGTACTCAGCTTACATAGATTTTATTATTGTACAAATAATGAGAAAATGTATTTAAGCGTTAAGGTATACGGTAAGGCTTGGCTCGCTCGCTCATGACACTATTTTACTAGATAAAAAAGTATTTTGATAAATTTTCCCGTATTGATGACTACAAAACCGTGTTGTAATGTTTTAGAACCATTACTCTGACTGATAATATTCAGGCCTGCAAACACCTGAACACTCAGGTTTGCCAAGCTATAAAATATTTTGTTCGCACCGCTCCGTCCAAGTATTTTGGAGCACGCCATTTCTTTTTCTCACATTCTCTCATCATGCATAGCGACATACTTTAATGAAGACCGGGGATAAACCACAATTTGGTTCTGCTTAGATGTACGCACTAGATTCGATTCGACACTATCGATTAGGCTTATTGTGACAATTCCGAAATACTGTAAATAGATGTAGATAGCACTACACGTCCGCCACAGGAAGTGGAAATGTTAAACCAAGTGAATTTAAAAGTGTTTAAAAAAACCACTCAGATAGCGACAGCGCCCCACTCTCCCCGGAGGGAGCGAACGATCATCGAGGGCTGGTGACAGCTGTCACCGCCCGCCTCACGCTCAGGGCGCCGCGCCACGTCTCATCAACGTGGTTTGGTGCGACTCACGTATTGTGTCTGTCTTGGGAAGAGCTTACTATAGAAATAATCCTATGAAGTAAGGTCTTGCCGAACGAACGCGCCTCGAAACGGTCTGTCGGTTGGCGGAGAATCTCGTCACCGCGATTCAGGATTGCGCCGCTCGCTGTTGTGAGCCATCTAGTGATAACAGTTAGAACTAACTCAGGAGTAACCGTGTTCATTTCATTGAAAACAATAGCACAACATGTGCGGAGCGAGACACGTGGTTTGGTCGTGATGTCACAGCTGCTGTGACGTCGTCTTAACGTCCAAACAGAGCATGAGTCACAAACGTCAAAATATACGCGCGCGAAAACCGCACGTGTATTTGTGTCAGTCGACATTTAGAGGTTAGAATTATCAATGTTGTCATTATGTGCCCTTGATCCACTGACACACAGTTGACTGCTGTCCCGAGACGAGTTATTTTTAAAATGCAATCATTAAAAAAACTTTCAAAGCCATCCAATGAATTTAATAAATACTATCTCTAACTTTCGACGTACTTACTATTATAAAATGCTAACCTAATATTATAAAATGCGAAAGTGAGTTTGTTCGCTTTAACGTCTCAACTACTCGACCAATCGTATTGAAATTTTGCATAGGTACATGTTGTGTGGGGTACAGAAAAGGACATAGGGTACTTTTTATCCCGAAAAAATAAACGGTTCCTGTGTGACCGCGATTAAAACCGCGAAGCGCAGCTAGTCTAAAAATATAACATACTTACCATCTGGTGTCTACATACCTACCTAGTCTACTTACTAATAAAATACAATAGGGGCCCTATTCTGGCGTGTACAATATTAACCGGTCGCTGGTTTTCACGATATACATGGTCATTTGTAACTTACCAGAAACCTCTTAAGGGTTAATTGTACTCATCAATATGAACAACTTTTACTATGGGGCGAACTCCGAAATCGCGAAAAAAAAATCAGCTGTTCCATACATTTTGTCGAAGGAACTTTTTGTATGGAACAGTTGTTTTTTTTTCGCGATTACAGGATTGGCTTCATAGTAAAAGTAGTTCGTACTGATGAGTACAATGAACCCTTAAGAGGTTTTTGATTAGGTACAAATAACCCTGTACATGTCATAAGAGTAGGAGTGATAGAGTTAATATTGTGTGCGCCAGAATACGGCCCCGTCGTTATTTTTTGTTTACAGTATTTAGTCATGTGGAAGTGTGGTACTTCTAGCTGTAGTTTCTGCCTTAATAACATATATTTTATAAAATGAAAATAATAATAGATACTTAAGTAGACCATTTTGGTAAAATTTACTCTTCACATTTAAAAAAAAATAAACTTTAAAAATAAAACCGATTTCCCGTCATCCGAATTAGATTTTGTAAAATATGGGATCAATCTGAAAGTATTAGGTCCTTACGTATGAAATTGGCGTTTTGTACGGGAGGAATAAAAAGTCGATTTTTTTTTGTAAAATATATTTAATTAATCAAAGTATGCACCGTTGTTATCTATGCACTTTTGCCATCTTATGGGTAGTTCATTGATCCCTTTACTATAAAAACCATGGGGGCGAGAATCAATAAACTCTTTGAAGGCGGTTTGGACTGCTGCATCGGAGTGGAATTTTTTTCTTTGTAAGAAGTTGTCCAAATTCCGGAAGAAATGGTAATCTGTTGGAGCAAGGTCCGGGGAGTACGGTGGATGTCGCAGACATTCCAATTGTAGCTCAGCTAACTTAGTGGTTGTTTGTTGTGCAGTGTGTGGTCTTGCGTTGTCGTGAAGCAGCAGTGGCCTAGAGCGATTGACCAATCTCGGTTGTTTAACACCTAGTTCTTCCTTCATGGTTGCTGACAATAGATATCTGCCGTAATCGTTTGGCCAGATTTAAGAAAGCTGTAGTGAACGACACCGGCGCTAGTCCACCAAACACTTACAAGTAACTTTTTCTGAGTCAATTTTCGTTTAGGGCAGGATTTGGCTGGGTCTCCAGGGTTCAGCCATTGCGATGAGCGCTTTCGATTATCGTACAATATCCACTTTTCATCACAAGTAATGATTCGATTTAAAATCCCTTCATTATTGTGTCGGTTGAGCAAAGTAACACAGCAGGCGACCCGTGTTTGCAAGTTCGATTCACTCAATTCATGAGGTACCCATCGTTCGAGTTTTTTTATAATACTTTCCCGATTTGCTTCAAGTATTAATACAGTTTTGTCACTTACCCCGAAGCCTGCTGCTATCTCTGAAGTGCTTTGTGATGGATCCGCTTCCACAATAGCCTTTAATTCTTCGTTTTTCACTTTGATCTCCGGCCGTCCACGGGGTTGGTTCTTAAGGTCGAAATTTCCAGAACGAAAACGTTGAAACCAAAAACGTACCATGCTGTCTTTAGCGACACCAGCGCCGTACACATCATTAATTCTTCGAGCTGTTTCTGCAGCACTGGTGCCACGGTAGAACTCGTACTCGTAAATATACCGATATTTCATGTTTTCCATTGCGCGGTAATAAGCGACGCCAAAGAAAAAATAATGAGGAAAATAACAAATGAATGACTGTATTCCAAAGAAAAAAAACCAGCTTAATGAATTTATTAATTTGAATTTCGAATTCATAACCAAAGAGGAGATATTTCAGATCAAATTGATCAGTACGACAAAACGCTAATTTCATACGTAAGGACCTAATATATCCTTTCAAATAACAAGTATAATTTAAAAAAAAAGAAGTTTTCAACACCGATTTCCATCAAACATAGCTAAGAACACTCCCGACGAATTCACCTTTCAAACAAAAAAATACAAATCAAAATCGGTTCATCCGTTCGGGAGCTACGATGCCACAGACACACAAACAAACACACACACGCACACGCGCGCACTATACACACACACACACGCACACACACACACATCGAATTTAATGATTTTTTTTATTTGGTTGATCATCCCATATAAAAATTATCGAAAACGGTCAAGCAGTTTTTAAAATATCAATAAAAGTCTAAGAATTGTTTTCATGGATGACGGGAAGTCTGTTTTTAACCGACGAAACGGATGAGGTTTACAAGTCGACGTGCATAATTATATATACTAGCTGTTGTCCGCAACTTCGTTCGCGTTTATTCAGAAAATAGTATTCTTAGACTCGCCTCGTGATATACGTAACTAATTATCAAATTAATAAACCAAAGAGAACAGAGTCCAACATAAAAAAAAATACTGGCTGGTTTTGAGCGGAGTTTAAACTTAAGTTGTCAGTTGTTATTTTGTTATTAATTTACAGAATTTCATGACAAATAGATTTATTTATTCAGAAAAAAGTATCGAAAAACCTTCCTTGTGACATACTGCAACTGTTTATCAAATTTCATCAAGATACGTTCAGCTGTTGAGCCGTGAAAAGCCTACAAACAGACAGACAGACAGAGTTACTTTCGATTTTAAAATGAGTAAGGATATATACATTTTAATTTATGTATTATTTTTTATGTATGATCACGCATATTTTTGCTTTCTATATTTTCGATGATGTGTTTGTGTTCAGGCACGAGGGCCGCACGTGGTACTCGAGCCACCGCGGCCGGCTGTGGGTGGCCTCCACGGCCAAGCCTCCCGACCAGGACGTGGTGAGGGCGCTGGAGAACCACTACCGACTGCTGTACCCTGGTCAGTGCCTCATCGTCATCCAGATATATATCTAGGTAGTAGATGTATATAGTATATAGTCTATAGTCTATAGAGACTGTATACTAAAGAGACTATAGACTATAGATTATAGAGACTGCCTCGGTGGCTCAGTCGATAGTGAACCTGCCTTCTGAGCTAGGGGGCGTGGGTTCGATTCCCACCTAGGACAAATATTCATTTGATGAACATTTGTGTTTGTTCTAGGTCTAGGTATTCATTATTTATGTAAGTATATATTTAAAAATATATATGTATCTTTGCTTAGTTTGGGGTCAGACGACCGTGTGTGCTGAATATTTTTATTATTATTGTAAATACCGTGTATCTCAATTTATCTCATACCACGTTTTCCGTTATCTACCTACCCACACGTTTACCTAAGCTGCTTCATTTAGAGTTGAAAATCGTATGTCATTTTTGATGGTAAAATGAGATCGGCGTCTAGAATTACATTTTTTTGCCGTTTTATTGGTATAAATCGTAATAAGAACACAATTAAGAATAAGTTGCTCGGTTAAACTTTTGAGAACTATTCTGGCTATTTAATAATCGAAAAAAAAAAATGTGTTGCAATCGCTGAACATTTAGAGAACTACGCTCAAACAGTTTTTTATGAAGATACTTTTTGTAATTATTTCTTTCCAAAATGAGAATGATTTCAAAATTCTACTGCGGTTAAACTAACTTTGGTTGTTTTTTCTACCAGCTGCATGTTGTTGCACCTGATCATCACAATTCTTCATAGTAAACTAGGCGCAAACAAAATACTTGTTTTCGTTGATTTTGTGGAATACCGGGCCTTAAACGACGGACAAATTCTAGGATATTTCCTAGAATATAATAATATCCTAGGAAATATCCTAGAATATTTCCTAGGATATTTCAGGACTAATTTGACTTCCTACTTTATTTCTTTGCAGAGAAGCAATTCAAGTTCCCCACATTCTACCCTACCGGCTGCTTGCTCGGCTGCGTCAGCGTCGACGACTGCCTGCCGCAAGAGGAGTATAATAAGAAGTAAGGCGAAAGAAACATACGAACACACTTTTGCATTCATCGTCTGTGCTTTAGCTTTCGACAAAAATGCTTTCGTATGTCCGAATCTATAATCCTACTAATATTATAAACGCGAAAGTTTGTATGTATGGATGAATGAATGTTTGTTACTCTTTCACGCCAGAACGGCTGAACCGATCTGGATGAAATTTGGCACAGAGATAGATTATAGTCTAGAATAGCACATAGGATAACCGCGGGTGAAACCGCGGGGTGCAGCTAGTATACTATAATATAACGGATAATACGGCAAACAGCTGCTTACTAGCCAAACTTTTTGTACAGCGTAGTTATAAGGAATTTGTATGGAACACTTTTATTATAATTTTCATTTAGTTTAGGCGAGTGGTAGATGTGAGCACTAAGACAGTCCATTTGGTTCTTTGGTGCAACACCTAAATATAATCATGTGAAAAAAAATTAAGGGACAATAAATAAAATTTTAAAAATCTCTGTCCAGGAGGGCTATTCCTACGCGTGAGATGAGATGAGACATTATCTTGATCACTCTCACACCTATGACGTTTCAAACGAGAGCAACAAGGACGGAAACAGATGAGATGAAAATCTCAAATCTCCGAATAGGGCCCCAGATCTTTGTGTTCCTCTACAGGTTGCATTTAAAAATCTGTATAATTAACGAACCTACTCACAAAATTTCACGATAATTGGTTTAGGAATGCGACCTGTACAGGAGACAGACGTCGGCCGCGGGGTCTACAGCTTAAGAGCCACTAGTTAGTAGAATTGGGGGGCAGGTATACTATCTAACTTTAATCCTAACTTGCAGGTACCCTGATGGCGAGAGCGATTCTCCGTACGTGTTCATTTGCTCGAACCCGATCAGCCTGAGGCTACGGTTCCCTATAAAAGGACAGCATAAGATATGTAAGGAACGTTTAATAATCTACATCTATTTTATAGGTAAAGGCCTCAATCAGATATACATAGATGTCGTGTCTCATTAAAAATATCTCTCCATAGTGGCACATAAATAAGTTTATGTATGTCCATCAACGTTCTATCAAAAATAATCAAGTACAAACTTGCATCTAAGCCCAATCATTTTGCAATAGCGTTGATGACATTTACTCAAGTGTTTTTAGCACATTAAGACGTCGTGACACCGACGCGATCACAGAGCGACTGACAGCGGAACAAGGCTTGCACTTGTTCTAAGCCTTGTTTTCAAAGTGCCATTCTTCGTGTTGAGACTTGAAATCTATGTGTTTTGTATATCTGATCGAAGGGTATAGGTATTCCCGTGATTTGCATGTAGGCTTGTAAAAAAGTTACAAGCATTGATTTAATTTGCCGTGATAGTTAATTAGTATGTATGTATGTTTGGTTAAAATTTTGAAACCTAAATGAGACACTTCCTGACGATCGATTTGACTCAAATTTGGTATACTTGCGTATCTTCGGTGTTGATACAATGTGGTACCATTCATTTGTAAATTGGTTTCTTTCTAACCTTCTGCCTTAATTCTTACTAAACTTTTTTGACGCGATTGCAAATATCCATACTAATATTATAAATTCGAATGTAACTGTCTGTCTGTTGTAAGCTTTTCATGGCTAAACGGATGAGCAGATCTTGATTAACTTTGATAATTAGTTACAGTATATCATGAAGGTTCTTGGATACTATTTTCTGAATAAACGCGGACGAAGTCGCGGGTAACAGCTAGTTACCAATACATTGTTATCGTTGCAGATGCTTTGGAGAAGACCATCCACCACGCGGCGTTGAAATCGATACAGAAGATGTCGAAGATCCACGCTGAGGAGGCACATGCTGGTTAATATTCTAACTTATGCGTGTTGTTTTAGAGTCGGTTTTACATTACCGGATTCCATTATAATCATACTATATGAAGTTATCTTAATATAAAGTTGGTTTTAAATAAAAAGTTACATAAAGGAAATAATTTATTTATTTACACAACTAATATCTAAAACATAAATATTTTAAAAGATTTTCACCCATACATTCTCCATTTATTCGCTCACATACACAAGTTACGATATACGTCATGTAACACGTATTTACTTACAATCTAAATGAGCACCGATACTTTACGTTAGGAAGATTATAAAATGAGATACAGTCAAGTCGTCACTACAGATTCTATAGAAAAAGATCTATTATTTAGACGTATTCTTGTCCCTGAAAATCTTTTCAGCACACGTACTTCAAATCCCATATTCTTCGAATACTTTGTTCTGTGTAGACCAAAGCTAATGAAACCAGTTGATCCTGCATGAAGATAAATCTCTACATTGTAAGAAACAAAGTCGCATTTCGCGTCTCTGTCTGTATATCGCTAACTCCTAAACCAAGCAACGGATTTTGACACTGTTTTCACCATCAGCTATTTTTCGTGGAAAGTTTATAGGTACTGTGCGAAGCCGGAGCGGGTTGATAGTAATCTCTAAAATAAGCTCGCCACGACGCCGGGCGGACGGGTAGCTAGGCTACTAACTACGCTTACGAATACACGGCTCAGAATTCAATCATGCTACCTCCGCGTAGAAATTACTTAGAGTATGCTATTTTGGGGATAGTGTTTTCATGATAGGTGAATTGCTGCGAACTGTTCTTTACAAATTACCCCGTTGCAGTCATTTTACTAGTTATTCATTTTTCCATCCTACTATATTAATCTGAACATCAATAATAGCCTCTTGTTAAGAACTATAGAATGTAGCTTTGGCAGTAGAAAAGATTTGGTTTTGTTTTGTATAAACTACAGGAACGTTACGATTCCTTCTTCTGATTTAGTTGAGGGAAGAAAGCTTCGATCGGCAAAATGGGATCGTCTGTTGCTATCGTGAAATAGTTCGGTATTCTCCTACTGTTCGTGGGGACAGTCTTGAACATGCCCGGCTTGTTGTAGTCTTTACTCGCTGCCAGTGTCAGGTCCGACACTCTCTTAGAGTGTTCGAACATGTGCTCCACGTGGTGATCGTGATGTTTCTTGTCAGCAATCTTCATGATTGCGCTCTCAGATCGAGTTCTTTCCGATGTGAAGTCTCTCTGTTCGGGGATCGTGGTCTCAGTCACTATGTCCAGAACAGACTCCTCGATTTCGGAATCCTTAACCCTTTTCCGTAGAGGTCTTCTGGTGTTGAGGGTAGTTGGTAAAGGTTCTGTAGTTTCTTCCGTTGGCCTCGGTCTTCTGTTGCCGTTTCTGATGCGAGCTGATATCTTCGTCGTAGTTTCCACTTCGCTGGTGGTCTGTCTTTGCCTTGCTGGCTGTCTCACTGTGTATGTCTCTTGTACACTATCTGTGTTGTTGATTTTGTATCTCACTTCTTTAGGCACGAACTTTTTCCTCTCGGTGGTGGTCTCGCTTTCAGAATTGGCGTCGGTGTAAGGTTTCCTTTGCGGGAATCTTACTTTGGGAGTGCTTTCTGCTGGTTTCTCAGTCGTCGTCGTTGAACCCAGTCTGCTTTTGTAATCTTTAACGCTGAATTTTGGTCTGTTATACTTGTTGCGGAGTCGAGGTCTCTGTATCTTTCCAGTGTTCGAGTTGGTTTCAGTGCGTGGAGCGTATGTAGTGATTTCGTTTGAAACGTTATCATCTGTTGTTGTTTCCCTGTAGCGGCTCGTCGCCGGCTCTAATTTGGCTTCTATAGGTTTCACGTCCTTGTGGAAGGCGAATTCTATATCCATATCGTCAGTAGTAGTTTTGAACGTATCAGGCACAGAAACATCGCTAGTGGGAGTGTCTTTCTCGTCTTGCTTATGAGAGTAATCCGGCGTGTCTTCCGTTTTGTACTCGTACGCGGACTGTGTCGGCTTAGCGTACGGCAGACGGTTGGCTATTTTCATAATAGGCGATTCTTTGTTCGTTTCGTATACTTTGAAGCTTGTGATTGTTGTGGCCTCGATTCTGTCAGTTGGGGTGGTTGTCAACGGACGTCGCACTAATTTCTTTTTGACAATAGTCGGCGCTGTTGGTGAAACGGTAGGCAAAGCGCTCGTGGTTAAGTCAGTAGTGACGCTGGGAGTTGTAGATTGCGTCTGCAACTTTGCGTGTGTAGTAGGCCTAATTCTAGGTTTGATCGTGTGCACTTCGTCTGTTTCGGTTTGGCTAAGTTCTGTAGCTTTGGTGGTAGATAAACGAGTGCTGGTCTCGTCTCTGTTGCGATTCAGATTAGCTAGCGGAGGACGGCGTCTGCGAATCTTGTTCCTCTTGCGGATTTTGTCCTTGTCAACAGTTGGGGTCTCGGGAGTGGTCGGGTTTGGTCGCTTGAAATGCTTGTTAGGTGGCAATGTTGGTAAGACATCGAGTGGTGTTTCAGTCGCGGGGCTCGCGGTCGTAGTCTCCGATGTGGTAGTGATCTTAGATGACTCGGTCGGTTTCTTCGTTCGTCTCGGTACATTGTAGTCGTCGTACGCTGGCGTCGACACCTTGTAGTAATAGTCCTTGAGCTTATGCTTGCCAATCGGCTCGAAATCGTCGCCAAGGGGCCGTCTACTTTGAGATTCGACTTGTCCGTCGTAGCCCAAAGAGTTCTGGTACCCCTTTTCGACTTCAGTCACAATAGCATACTCTTCTGGAATTTCGGATACCGGTGTCGGATTCGGTCGGCCGTAGTCAAAATATTCTGAATTCTTCGCCGACTCTTCGGACGGCTTGAAGCTGTCGTACGGCTGAGACGTCAACTGCCAAGGCGCAGGGGACGAATGAGTAATAACGTCAGATTCTGTGGTTTCCGTGACTTCGTAAGTCGGTCGGATTTGAGAGTGGAATGTAGAATCCTCCTCTGGTCGAGGCGGACTAACGTACTGCTTGATCGGCTGCTGGTTGCCTCCCGCTGGAATGCTGTCATGTATTATCTGTTTCTTATGTTCTTGTGTATATTTTGGGTTCTGCTGAGTCTGTTGCTGATTGTAATAGCTTGGGTCGTTATATTGAGATTGGTAGTTGTATTCGTAAACGTTATTAGATGTTGTTTGTATCGGGTTGTATGTTGTCACTTTGTTGTAGTCATTGTGGTAGTTCTTCGAGAAAGGATCGTAAGGGCTCGGCTTGAAGGAGTCGGTTTTGACGTTCTCGTTGGGGTCTATTTTAGGTGGTGTTGACACCTTGGTGTGAGGAGTGGGGGTTATTTTGAAGTCACTGAACGTTGAACTATATTGAATTTGATTTGGAGTTGTTGGAAGTTTAGGTGTAGTGGTTGGTGGGTTGTAGACTGCAGGCGTGGACTTGTAGTTGGGCGAGTAGTTGAAAGAATTGAAAATGGTTGTTTTAGTGGGCTGCTGTGGCAGGTAAGTTGCCTTCGTTGGTGGGTATATTGGGTCCCGTCCTTTCACTGACTGCACTCCGTAGTTACCAAATGAACCTGAAAGTGACATTTTGATTTAGCACCCTAATATTATAAATGTGAACGTTTGGATGTTTGTTTCGCAATCACGCCAGAACGGCTTAATGGGTCGGTATGAAATTTGGCACAGCTATAAAATAGAGCCTGGAATAGTAATATACAAGCTACTTTTTAACCGCGGGCAACACCGCGCGGCGTAACTGATATAAGAATATGTTTGAAATATAATTATGTACATAAAAAATGTCTAAACTCAAGGATTTTTTTTCTTACCTAAAATACCAGGTGGAAAAACGGCATCTTGGAACGAATACTGCGGGAAAGTGTTGTAGACTTGATTCTGTCCTGCATAATGCTGCTGTTGCGCCGTCTTCACTTGCTGACTGACAGACTGAGACGCTGTGTCGCTGTCAGGCAGCTTGAACACTTCAGGCTTGTATGTCTCGATGCCGTTGGACTGCTGTTGTTTCTTAGAGTAGTCCACAGGCTTTCCGAATATGTCCAAGGGCTTCGCAGTCTGGTACTGCCCGAAATGAATCGGCTGGATACTCGACAGCTGTTGATACACGTTGTTCTGCAACTGCTGCTTGAACTTTTGAGGGTATTTTTGGAAGACCGGTCTGGCAGCGTACGGGTTATGAGGGTTGCGAATAAGGACGCTGTCCAGAGGGTACTGCTGGATCTGTTTGTAATAGTTTATCGCATTGCTGGGGAATAAGGCATTGTTTTGTAACGCGAACGGGTTGTGGTAGGAGCTGATTGGTTGGTTGAGCGGCTGCTGCTGCGTCGTCCTGATGGTAGTCGGGCGGTAGGACTGCGCTATGGAAGTCAGTTTGGCGCCGTCCCTCGAGGCGAGCGGACGTGCGGAGGACGGCGTCACGTACTGCTGGATGTCGAGCACGGGCACCGGGATCTTGTAGTTGTGGACGGGAGCGTGCAGCGGCGCGTTGCCGAATGAGCCGTATATGAGGCCGTTTGACCCCACCACTGGACGCCAGCCGCTTTTTGATGACAATGTCTGAAACATAAAAAAGGGTTAAAATAGACTAAAAAATTAAAATGGAAAAAAATAAACAAGTACTTTCTTAAGAAAACGGTTGAACCTACATAAAAAGTTGTATAAAGGGTTCCGCGACGCTCTGAATTTTCTATACAAACGCGCTCGTCAAATTTATTGGAAACCATTTTTTAGACTTTGATGAAATTTGGCATGTACAATTAAATGAACTATAGGTACCTCTGCCATAGGGGCAGAGGTATTTAATTCTTGTTTTTTTTTTCAAAAACGTCCTCAAGAGAAAATAGAGCTATGAAAAATTGTTTCAAACATTAATTCGTAATTCCAACGGTTACTGTTATAAATAGAACAACATGTTTGCGATGGCGGCCATTTTGTTTTTTGCTCGCCGCAGACAAAGGGAACATATTGAAACTACTTCCACACTTGAATCTTCAAACAGCACACGAATATCTATTTCACTGGAGACTGGGTTCCCTCTACACAAGTGAAATCCAGTAAGTTATTCAAAATGTTTCTCTGATATTAAACTGAGAAAGGTTCAGGAAGTTCAATAGCTTCAATCAACAACATTCGATTCTGCTTCAAACGCCAATCAAATCTGCTAATAAGCTGGTACCTAAACATTTTCCGCTTAGCAATAAACTTTTTAGTTTTAGCCTCAGAATAGCTACACATGTCTTTTTCGATTGAGTTAAAACATCTAAACATACATATCGTCACGGCTTTCCCCCGAGGGGGCTGGCAGAGGTGTAATACAACACCCACACTTAGCCGGACGATATTCAGTCCCAAATTTGACAGAGGGCGAGCCTGTCGTCCCCAATTGTCGTAAAAAATGTAAAAGAAAGTAATTGACAAAACACTGTTTCTCTAATCTGAGGCTATGCAACGTTTATTGCTAATGTGAGTAAGTGCAATACTGACCGGCGGTGTAGCCATCGATCTCCGCTGGTTGCCGCAGTGCGCCACCAGCAGCAGCGCCTGCAGCAAGGCCGCAGCCAGCCAGGGCCGCGCTCCTGGAACCAAAAACATGCAAAGTCAAAGTCAAAATGTTTAAAGTCATAGTCAAAATGTTTTTATTCAATTTAGGTATCAAAGAACAACGTCGTCTTATGAACGTCAAAGTTATTTAAATAGACTCGACCGCCTTGTTCGGATAAAGAGCCTCTACTCAGAAAAACAGGCAAGAAACTGAGGGGCATTATTTTTTCAAATAATAAATAAATTACAGTCTCACAAATTTTGGCATGCAATTTTTAACCCCCGGCGTAGAAACGACGGCGTGTTATAAGTTTGACGCATGTGTGTGTGTGTGTGTGTCTGTCTGCGGCATCGTAATGTAAAATAATCGGATTCGCAATGCCCCAAGGCAGTAAATTTATTATAGTTTAGGATTAACATTTCAGTACGGTAGCTCTAAAATAAGTATTCTTTGGGTAATACGAGAATTAACTTTTTTTTTCTTTAATCCGTACTGTATTGGTAGTTTGACATACATAGCGCCTCTAGAACCTACCGAGATATCTGGCTGCTCAGGTTATTAAACAAAATGTTATAAAACACGTTAAAGCGTGTGCCTCATGCATGGTGCCTCCCAAAAATAATTTTAATTCTGTGTTGCCTCCACGATAGAGGTTAGATTTTTGTACGATTGAGTAGTTGCACTTTGTTCTTTATTAAAAGTTCATTTTATCAAAATGACTCGTATAATTGTCAGCTGTACACGTACCAATAGTCAGAGATTCAGTATTTATTTATATAAAGGCTCTCAATCAAAATCTCATCAAGGAATAACGCACTTCGTTAGTTTATAAGTGCAACTTATTGTCTATTAAAAAAAAAATTACATTATAGTTTTCTATGCTCCGAGATGCTCATTAGCGCAATTTTTTATTTAATCTGATAGTACATGTGCAAGTCATCAAAGCGTTTCGCTTGTTAATTCAACATTTATATTTTACATTCGAAAGTAGGCGGAGGCACCGGATTCTAGGCAACTTTTGTATCATCTGTACTATCTTCTTAGCTGTGTATCAACCGTGCTTCTGCAATGCAGTTAGCTTTGATACGAAAGACCATTATGGACACAAGTAAATATTTTACTCTCAACCTTAGCTCTAAACAATAATCCGAAAGTACCTATTTAAAGGGAATATTTTAATATCTACTTTACAATCGCGGTAAGGCACTAATAAAAAATATCGTTTTGTACACAAATTGAATATTAATATTTTAGCCTAAGCTTTGAACAATATTCCGATACCTATATTGAAAGAGAATATTTAAATACTAGCTATTGCCCGCAACAGTTTTTTATTTTTTTTATGTAGAATAGGTTGGCGTTTGACCACCAACTCGCCTGATGTTATGCGACGTTGTGGTCTAAGATGGAGCACGACGACCTATAAGGTACTTATTCACTCTAGCCTTGAAGTTTTGTAGAGTGAAGAAGTACAAAGACGGCGGTTGAGAGAGCCGCTACAAGTGCGCTACTGCTCAGACCCGTCTTCGGAACGGTTACACCGGACTACATCCCGAAACACGACTAGGTCATTTCACGGCATGGCTTGGTCCGTCCAACATTTAAAAAAACACTGGCTGGTTTTCAGCGGAGTTTTAATTTTAGTTGTCAGTTGTTATTTTTGTACCAACTACGTACTATTCTGTGATGTTGTCTGACGCATTTGGTAAACAGCGCTATATTTTTTATGAATTTAGAAAATTTCATGACAAAAAGATTTATTTATTCAAAAAAAAAAGGATCCAAAAACCTTCCTTGTGACATACTGTAACTATTTATCAAATTTCATCAAGATAGCCGTTGAGCCGTTTAGCCGTGAAAAAGCCGTGATGAATTTACAATAGAATTTGAAAGCTGAGACGAAGCCAACACAAACATAGGTAATGTAAATCCATCGATAGCTGTTAATTGCAAATGGATCGACTGGCTCGATGGCTCAGTTGGTACAGAACCTGCCTTCTGAGATTGGGGCCGTGGGTTCGATTCCTATCTAGGGCAAACATTTATATTATGAACATTTATGTTTGTTCCATGCCTGGGTGCTAATATCTACCCAAGTATGTATTTAAACATTTATATACGTAGGTAAGTATGTATATCAGTCTCTGGCAGTTGTAGTATAAGTTTTGTTTAGTTCGGTGACAGGCGATCGTGTGTGCAAAATGTCCCGTATATTTATTTATTTATTTCCAAAGTTACGATATGACTTTACATATAAGAACCTAGACGATGATGAAAAACTCAAAGTTTCTCTTCGAAATGCGTTTCTCTGTTTCAACAAAACATAGCCCAAAAGTACTCTAACATCTATTCTGTGCAATAAGTAAGACGCAAAAGTTTAAAGTATGAATTACTTCTTGTGATTCTTAAATTACCGTCATTAAGTGGTCACTTAAATTGTAATCAATTCTTATTATACCCCGAAAGAAGCCATCATCTCAATTGAATTTATAATCTCTCAATCAAGAAATGTCCAAAACAATAGTCTTTTACAATAATCAAAATTATTTACCGAAATGATAGACGTAAGGTCATACTTTCTACTTATTTCGGGCTATTACGGGTTCAATTGAAACTTGGAAGATATAGTAAGAAAGTTTGTCGTCTCACGAGCCGCGTCAAAATTGTATGCTATTACCTCGGTTCGCGGTGAGAAAGTGTTCCTTGTACGCAATTTAAGTGACAGGGTAATAAGTAAATATATACTAGAAGGAAAATAAGTTTTAGTTGGGTTTTAGGATAACAACAATTTTTCGTTTCAGTTTGTTCGAAGGTAATAGAAATCATGCTCTCTCTATTTCTTCTATCGTTTTGGCCGTTGGGCAGTTGTAAATGTTTAAGTTAAGTTAAAAAAGTATTTAGAAATAAGTAGCGATGATAGCCTAGTTGGAGAAGGCTCGTCTCTCAAGCCAGAGGGAGAGGGTTCGATCCCAGCCGAAGGCACGCACAAATTTATTCATTGTGTGAATATATATGCGTATTGTGTTATCTACTACATAACTAGAGACCGGTGTTTGGCATTTGGGACTGAATACCGTCCGTCGAAGTGTGGGTGTTGTAATGCACCTCTGCCAGCCCCTTCGAGGGAAGGGCGTGACGGTATGTTATGTTATGACATGCATTGACTACCACAGTCTATAACGTATACTACAACTACTCGTAACTAATTAATTGACTAATTCCTCATTCATACCAGACGATAAGATTAAGTCAAATAGCGTGCTCCGCCTTGTAATGCGCGAGTTTTCTTTTTTAGGAGAGTCATAAACGCAAATATAAATCGCCACGGACATCAGCCATGTAGAGCGGAACCGATTACCGACCGAGAAGCGTTCCCACGCCTTGAACATTGGCATACCTACCCTTTAGCTGGTCACTCAACTGTCTCGATTTATAAATAAAAATAGCAATAGTAATGCTTCACAATCATAGCTTCTCACTAGGTTTCCCTGTGTCGAGGATGCCATGGTACACACGCATGATAAACATCGACTACTAACGAATATTAGAATAGAATAGAATAGAATATACTTTATTTGCAACAGGAAACAAAGAAACACAACAAAAAATAAAGAAAAAAAAACAGGTTTCCTGCCACAAACTAAAAATTTACTAATAAAAGCTAGCGAAAACCTTTTTCGTTTTCATTTGACTCCACACATTTCACCTAGTTCCGTAACGTTTCCTAACGTAACAAGGTGCGCTTTATTGAAATGTTTGAGACAAATAAACTGAAAAAAATAATCGTGACCATTAAAACTCCAGTTAAAGGTGCCGAATTCAGCGTTTAAACACCAATATTTCGTTGATGAATTGGTCATCATTTTCCACAGACTCGTCTCAGGCAGCCTCTTTCTACTGGGCGTCTCTCATACGGATGACTTATAACTGTACGATTTTACAGTGTAATTTTATTTTTTATATTAAATTTTATTGATTTTGACACATAATTTATTGTGACATTTAATCTATTTTGACATTTAACCCATTAACTTATTATTTTTTTTATTTATTGTCGTATCATTATTGACATGTTATGTTATTTTACAATTCAATGTTGAATTATTGTTATTGATTATTGAGACTTATTACCATTGACTTGTTGTGATATTCACTTATTTTAAATTAAGTAACTGATGTAATTGGCATGTTGCCGTTTTAGTTATTAAACAATTAAACAATAATAATTAAACAATAAACAATACGGTGTGTCATTTGCCGCGGGCACACGCTTATCAGGTTGTGACGTGCTGCTATTTTGCCAATATAGCGTTGAACATAAATTTCTTAATTAGTACTTACGAGTCCGTTTAGTATCCGTGGTACCCCAGTTTTGGGAGAAGGCCCGCCTCTCAAGCCAGAGGGAGCGGGTTCGAACCCAGCCGACGGCACGCACCAAGAGCATATGTGCGTATTGTATGTCATCTGCTACATGACTGGAGCCCGGTGTATGTGCGACAGGCTATCACCCTGTCACATTTGGGTCTGAATATCGTTCGGCGAAGTGTGGGTGTTGTATTACACCTCTGCCAGTCCTCTCGGGATAAAAGCGTGACGATATGTTATGTTATGTGTTATGTTGGTACCCCAGTTTTTAGTAATCGTACCACCAGTTACTTTTTCCTAACCTTAGTACCTCAATGGAACAATGGTTATTTTTCCTAACCATTTTCCTAACTAGCTGCTCAAGATGCTAAATTCATAAAATTCGATCGCATTTCAAGTTATTCAATTTCTAAAACGCACCTTTGCAATTAACACCTAAGAAATTCAAGAAGATTTCATAGTTTTGGTTTGTAAGTACGAGTACTTTGTAGAGCTGGGAAAGTTGGCCGCATCATGCCATCGGTTTATGTAATTCGGGTAAATAGGAAACAAAGAATTTCTTGCGTCTGTGTAAAGCATACCAAATTAGGAAGAATATTATGATAATGAGATGGTGTTGCATCACAGCTTGAAGGGGATGGCGTTTACTTTCGTACGATATACATAACTAACGACTGAAACCGATACACGTAATAAAGAAAAAAAACGTTGAGGTAAATATTTACTTGTATTTTTCATTCGGACCTAATAAGCTAAGCTGTCCGTAAAATCACGTTCTTGAATTTTATCGGTTTATCTACCCGCTGGTTTTTATTCCCGACATGGCTTAGATTCTGTTGAAATTTTATAAACCAGTAGTTTGGATCATTAGCAGGCTATAGAATACTTTTTATCTCGAAAAATTTGGGGAAAATAGACGATAACAAAAATCTTAGACGCAGATTGCTGGCAATAGACGAGTTTGAAATAGGTACTGATTTCCACAGATGGAAAAGACCTAGACAGTTTTTTGTTTAAACGTCCAGTATATCTGTGTTAGGCGCAAAACACACTGCACCGGAAACCGCTCCGGTGTGCGGTGATGCGGATTTTAACTTTGACTGTAATATCTCGATTGGTATACAAGAACCGCAGGGTTTAACACACTGCATGAGACCGCGTCTCCGTGCGGAGAAGCGTAATGCGAATGTCATCGCTCCGCACACCGCAGCATGATGCGGTGGCAGTGTGCTATCCGCCTTACTTTAACAGAGTTTTCTCCGTACATGATCTCCACATTCGTCATAGCTGTGAAACAGGGAAAACTGGTATAAACGTCGGCCCATTATGGCGCGAGTATGGTATCACTTTCTAGGGTAGCCAGTTAATACGGTTAACAAGTACTATTACCGTAAATGTTTTAAAATTAAATTATGCGTAGCCTTAGAGTAAATATTTTGTAGACTATACTTACTGTATACTCAAAACCCCTTAACAATAAACGCTGTATAGCCTCGAATACACTCGACCGCCTTGTTCGGATAAAGAGCCTCTACTCAGAAGAACAGGTAACTGAGGGGCATTATTTTTTCAAAATAAATTACAGTCTCACAAATTTTGGCTTACTAGGTAATATCTATAAATACTAGTGGCTACTTGGCGGAAGTGGAAGGCTCCAGACATCTTTGTCTTCTAAATAATTCTTAACCTTATAATACCCTCTTTTCATTAATGTTTTTTTTACACGTGATTTGAATTTTCCCTCAGTGAGCCCTGTTATATTATTTCAAGGTTGCCCCATAGTTTAGTTGTACTCTGCTAGTGGATTAAAACTATCTCTACCAATTCCGCCCCATAGTTTAGTTGTACTCTGCTAGTGGAGTAAAACTATCTCTACCAATTCCGAGGAAATGCAAAGCAACACGTTGTACATAACTATTCCGAAATTTCCAAAAATATGTATTAATCGAAAGCGTTTGTATAAACTTATAGTGTGGTAAGGCATTCAAAAATCTTCTAACAGCTACTTACTTTAGATTAGATGATGATGATGATGATCACTTACTTACTTAAGATACTTTTCGTTTTTTTTAGCAAACAAAATATTAATGGCCCGATAGCATAATTACTCTTCTGAATTTAAAAATTACTCTACTTCTTGTTAGACTATCCTCGATAAAATTTGGCGAGGAAGTAGTTTGAGATATGAGAATAAAAAGGGTTATATTTTGCATCATTTAAAATTAACAGCTAACAATAATGTTGTTATGATGATGTTATATTGGTTTGGTATGTCATTTACTAAAACTCTACCACAGAATACTTGTATTTCAACAGTATGACGCCTCTGAATCACTTTCGTTTAAAAATTCCTTGGCAGCTTATCAAATGGTTCAGCTGAGTCACCCCTCAGCATGAAACGTAATGTTTCGCAAACTTTCATTGCATCGGGCCGTCACGTACGAATTTCTATAACGCATGGTGGCTTACACCTTACATTATGTTTGTAATGGTGTCCGGTTGACATGTCATGAATCGTAATACTGTTGCGTGTTTCTTTCTATTATTTTCCCATGGGAGCGTGGTAGAAAACATGAAAGGCTGTACAGCTGTGCAATACAAAGGGTAATAGGCTACCGACTGTCAAGTCTTTTACGTTGTTTTGTCATTATAAAGGTAATTTTCAGGCTCTTTTCACATATATGTAATTCAATTTCAATTGTTCAGTTTTTCGCATATTTTGCGTAAAATACTTACCATTGTTTTTTATACTTACCACAACCAAGAACCTGACACGCGTCGTCAAAAACATGAATAGGCACCAAGTTAACAATTCCGCGAACTTGATAATGTCCGATTTTAATATTCGTGACATTTATCGCTTTTGAATATTCGAGATAGTAAAAGTGACACATAAAACTATGTCAACAAAATTGCGTTAATTGTAATTACGGAAACCGCGTATATTGTAAATGGGTTACCGTATTGCTAAATAGTGCAAACATTTTATTTGGTTCTTTTTATTGCTATTCTATTGTTTTAATAAATAAGTGAGAAACAAATAAACCCATTTATATAACTTGAGAATATCATAATTAGCTGCCATATTACACAATCCCAATTAAGACACCTAGCATTTTATTGTTTACCTACGTTCCGTGACTCATCGTAATTGCTTATAGCATGGCGTGCCATAAATCGTTTATGACTCTTATGTGACATTATGAACACATCATATTTTATGCCAATCGAGAGTGAAAGTGCAGCCTATAAATGTTGTCTGTTGCATAAATATTTTTTAATTGGCTAATAGATGTAATATAATGACGCGATGAATTAAACTTACCGTCCGATAAACACTGTTATAAAATGATCTGTCTAGTAATTATTGATCAATATATTACTGCCTCGGTGGCTCAATTGGTAGTGAACCTGCCTTCAGAGCGTGGGGGCGTGGGTTCGATTCCCACCTAGGGCAAACATTCACGTGATGAACACTAGTGTTCGTTCTATGTCTGGGTGTTACTATCTATGTACGAGTAAGTACGAGTATGTATTAAAAATGAACTAAGTATGGATATTAGTCTGGCAGCCATAGTACAAGCTTTGCTTACTTTGGGGTCAGGCGACAGTGTGAGAATGTGTCCCGAATATACTCGTATTTATTTATTAAATTCTCGATAACGAGAAGTAAAATGTGAGAAAGCAAGACAATAATAAAAATAATTGCGTAGATAAAAGAGTAAGCCTACTTACACACAAAAACAATAAGATTACTTTTGAAGGTCAAGACGTCATCGGTAGCTTCTTACAACTGGATATTTTAATGAAAAAAAGGAACAGAGAGAGAGAGCAGAGGTGTGGAACTCATTGCCTACGTCTGTCTTTCCACCCAAAAAGATACAATGTTTAAGAGTAAAGTGACTAGGTATCTCCTAGGCAAGCGAGTTACAACCTTCGATTCCGATTAAGGTCAGTGGTCAAACGCAGGCCTAGTCCATTGTAAAAAAATTAACGAACACATCCCCCTTTTACTTGTAGTATACAATGTGTGTGTCCTGTAAAGAGGCTCATAACAACTCCAAGTAAAGTAGAAGTAAGTGCGTACTTCTATTTTGTTTGGCTATGAACAAGTTGAAAGCCAACTACAGCTCAATTTCCACCGACAGTTCCGCGTTGATAGCAATCAGAACTATCTTAGAGCGGACAATGGAAGTGAATTGAGCCTTATGAGCGTGGTGTCACGGCTGGTGCCCGCGGTGGCTTCCGACGATGGAAACGTCTAGGGCTTACCCCTGCTTTGAAGACGAATTAAGTGATGAGTGACGGATGAGGACGCGACATCATTACGAAAAACAAGAGAAAACATGGAACAAAAATTAAATAAATGCAAGAAACATGACATTATGAGTTCTATATCGATTTAAATAGCACTTGAAAGCAATAAAGGATTTGAATTTAAGTTTTGCTATTCAGTTGATTGATATTTATTTAGGTAATCATTCCCATATTTCAAAGAAAATCGGTATTACTACATCCATTAGAGAAAAAACTGCAACGCGTTTTCAAGTACATGTTACTTTTGGATTATTTTGGAAATACCCATTAACCGACGCCACTGGTAATGATCTCTGTTCTGCCTCCGTGAACAGTATACTCTGCAGCACCGTAGATGTACCCTCGTGGTAGTCGCTCATTTAAAGTAAGGCCCAACGCCTTCTGCATTCTCCCTCCTCCCCGGTACAGTAGATGCCTCAGTGACCATAGCCCATTATATTAGATTATTTCATTAAAAAACAAAAGACTATTTTTGCCTTGAAAACACTTTTTAGACTACTGCAACATGAAGTAGACGATATCGTAAGTACTAATAGAGCTGACATAGTCACAAAGCAACTCAAGCCCCTAATAAGGCAAGACCAAAAAAAGTTGTGCTTTCATAATGACAATAGTTCTTAAAAGCGTCCATGACCTCCCTACTCATAGCGGCTCGTATGAGTATCGCGCTTAAGACGCAAGTGGTTTCATAGATGATAGCGGTGGCAGTTGAACGGTCTCTGTTCGTGCTGCTCCACGGACCGTGGCACGTTTCACTACAGTTATTCGCAACGAGAAAACACTACCAACCACATTTTTATGCTTTATCTCGCTCGAGAGAGCACACAGCATATCGCTATCCAGATGAAAATAAACTTTACCAATCTGAAAATAAAAGTATTTTTCTTAAGCATCGATAGAACGTGCAACACGCTGGGTTTTAATAGAATTCGATTTGTAAATAGTTAATTTATTAATCACTGTTTCAGAGTACAGTTCATTAGCACGTGAAAATGTAAAATTCATAACTGTTCGATACAACATTCGAGTACAACGCCTAAATGTAAAAATAAAGACAGACGGTAATTTCGTATTCATGCAAATTAGACGTAATTAAAGAGGCGAGAGGAATTAGCTGTTAATTTCTTAACTGCATTAATACACAAACTAACCGAAATAGTATGTAGATTACATACACAAACGTACTATTTCAGTGCTGACGATAACTGTTCACGTTTTTTGTAACGACGACGGTATAACAACGAATTTTGCCAGATCTGGGATGCGATATCTTGCGGTTCTTTTTTTTTGTCATAAAACGCAGCTTAGAATATAGTTATATGCAAATAATCACAATAATAACAAGAACAATATCGAAAAGAAGATATAGTTGCAGTTCACAGAATTCTTAGTAATACTTCGATGAAAGTCCAAACACGGGTTTCAAGTGTGAGGCCCGTATTCAAAAATGAAGCTCAGTCATGAATCTCGTTTTAAAAGTGTTTTTATATATGGTGAAACCAGTTTTAAATTCAGATTCAAACTGAGCGTCGTTTAAGCATGCCGGCTTTAGTATTTTAAAAATTAAGTGATACATTTTTTTTCTAAAGTTCAATACGGTACAGTTACGGTATAGTTACGGTATTTTTAGTTTGGTATAAATAAAGTAGTCTCTATCTTGAAATTTTAATAAATGCAATAGTAGCGTCCTCATTCTTTTTGTCTATTCGCTACTCCATAGTTAATTTCTAAACTTTCTGTTTTACCTAAACATGTTAAAAAGAAACAAACTTGTGAATGCTACTTAACTTTATTATTGAATGGAAAATGATCGTTAGGTACGGAGTACCTACTGTTTACCGGCAATCAGTTCCGGTAAGCTCCACCGCAAAGTTTTTCTCTTCAATGGAGCCTTAGTAACCAATTTTGGCCTTTTTGTTTGCTTATCTTAAGTTTTTAAAAATGAATTTGAAAAACCGGTTCACAGAAATATAAACCACCTGTTCGTCGATCGTGGTGACTGCAGGTGCAACCTGTGGCCCTATTCGGAGATTTGAGATTTTCATCTCACTTTTTTTCGTCCTTGTTGCTCTCGTTTGAAACGTCATAGGTGTGAGAGTGACCAAGTTAAATTCTCATCTCATCTCACGCGCAGGAATAGCCCTCCTGGACCCGTCAAACACAAGACCGAGACGCATAGCTATGCATGGAGGAGGCCTTCACCCAGATTTGGGTGCCCTAAATAAGTTTTTGTAACTTGAAATTTTTACATCTTTTTGATAAATGTATTATTAAATCCTATTTCTTAAATTTAATTGTAGGGGGAATAAAAGCTTTTTAATTTTTATTTTATTTATTTATTCTTCGATATCTATGAAATTGGATTTGTGTATACGAGTAATGTATGATCGTTCCTGGTTTTTCATGCAATCTTCAGCCCAGCAGGTGATCCTTTGTAGTTTGGTAGCGATCAAAAAAATCTCTTGAACTCTCTTGATGAAATTTGATACAGCGATAGCTATGATCCCGCAGGTGAAACCACAGGCTGCAGCTAATAATACATAATTAACATCTCTTAGAGAGTCAATGATAATAATATTACATAATTATTCTTCTTTTAAAACTTCTACTTATCTACAATAGCAATGTTTAGCATGTAAAAGACTTCAACGCGCTCCCACGTTAAAAGTCGACGCACGTATCGCAATTTCATGCCTGAATCCCATAAATATTGCTCAAATGCTCCAAATAAATACAAATAAAGCTATCACGCAAAACTTATCTTGATAGTTTATTGCGCAATTAATTCAGAAGCTTTCGTGACAAAAGTTGTTAAAATTTAACGTCAGGTACGTTAAATTTTATATTGGTAGTAATATTTTAATCCATAAACCTACAAACCCAGTTATTTGTCGATTGATTTTCGTACGTATCTACATATGCAATAAATACTTGATTTTTTTATTGTCACAAAAATGTTATGTACCTACATGATTGGACTCATAACTTCGTACCTACTGCGCTACAGTAATGTAGGGTAATACTAATAACCTAAAATATTTTAGTAATTACGTATCAAAATTAACAAAGTCAATATGCCCAAAATTGAAACGACCAAGTTCAACATTTTAACACCACATAAACAAAAGTCAACACGACGAACGCAGTGAAACCTTTTCGAAAATGTACACATTTTTTGCTTCTTATCTTTTAATTTCTATACTGAAGTAAGTATGGGTATAGGTTTAAATTTGGCACTGAGAAAATATTTTTTACTTTTTTATAATGTAAAGTACGTGTACATTTAATTGTATTATTTACATTTAAAAGCGGTAAAAGGTGTTACTTGTTTAATTTGGTTTACAAAGCAACCGGAAGAAAAACTATACTCGTAATGGCTCTGTTGATACAATGACCAGCAGAACAAGAGCGGACGATTTCACACGGCGATTATCTGATAAATAAATCGATTAAATTCACATCGCCACAATGATTTGACGCCAAATCACTTTCATTGCCTGATAGGAAAAAAACTACGCTGGATGAGTCGCCGCCTGGGAACAAATATTGTATGACTTTGTATGGCTTTGTGTTACACGGGAAAGTTACATTGTATGGGGATCATTGGAAGTTGCAAGATGTGCTGCAATTGCGTAACTATTATGCAACTATTGAAGTGCATAAGTTAATTACTCAGAAACAGCTATGAGTTTGCAGTATTCTTGTGGTTTATGCATGTGAATGCAACTTTTGGTTTATCAGGCGAATGGACATACATTTTGTGCTTGTCATTCCATTCTATTTTTTTTTGTCAATGTTTTCTCTGTGGGTAGGTTCATTACATAGGTAGACAAGTATCTATTAAGTTTGGTGATTAACCGCACAGGAGGTTTACTTTTTAGGAATATCTTTTATGTATGTGTGTTAGCAGATTTATTTACCTAGTTTAAGTTACTATGATATGAATGAATGAATGATGACGCTCAAATGACGCTAGAGAATTTTGAAATCAAAATAAACGCTAGAGAATTTTGAAACCAAAATAATTTTGGTTTCAAAATTCCCTAGCGAACGTCACATATAGTTCCTATATACAAACTTTTAGCTTATCACATTTTTATTGACCAAATAAAGACTTACCTACTAATAAATAACAACTGTTTTATTGCCAATCAACTCGATTGATACCAGATTGAAGTTGATTTACACTTTTATTCCATCATATAGGTTGATAAACTCGTCTATTAACATCACAAGCATCTCTAATAGATCATAAACAATCGATTACCCTAATGACACCTCCATTCAGATGAAGCTCACGTAACGGCCAGCGAGCAGTACGCGGCGCGCTGTCTGACTCTGATCTACACCTCCGGCATTGACCTTCGGTTTGGCTGCGCAGGTGTCGTCACCGGCCACTTTCCATGGCGACGTGGGTGGAATCACTCGCTCTGTTTACGGATGTATTGGACACTTTCTTTTGTTTTGGTAGTTGAATTTAACCGCGGGAAATTGAATTTTCCGCATTTATTTGCGGTTATTGGAGAGTGGGTTTGTGATTGGGACAGACGCGTTTGTAGGTTAATGTTCTTACTTATAAAGGGAAGATGTTGAACAATGAGTTTTTAGATTTGACTACAATGGTACACATGATTGGTTGGTGGTTATCCTCGTTTAGAATCTATATTTATAGACATGATTACAGTTTGGTCCTAGTATCATACATCGGTAGGTATACCGATACCGATGTACTGAAACACCGTGTCACGTATCGGCACAAAATATTTAGTGAATTTTCATAAAAGTTCGCTTACATTTTTTAGGTTCATATTTGTTAAATTTAGAGCCGCTGCTTCAAATCAAATCAAATCATTTATTACGCAAAACATGGGTAATTTTACAAAGTTTTAAAATCCTTCCTACTAATATTATAAACGTGAAAGTTTGTAAGAATGGATTGATGGATTTTTGTTAATCTTTCACACCAGAGCGGCTGAAGAGATTTGGATGAAATTTGGCACAGAGATAGCTTATAGTCTAGAATAGCATATAGGATACTTTTTGACCGCGGGGCGCAGCTAGTACATAAATATTAAAGGTATAGCTACCTAGCCATGTCTTAACCTATCGGTTTGCGAAAATATCATTGTCAGCTTACTCATTTGACACCATAAAACATTTAAAATCTTAACCAAGTAGGTATAAGTAATATCTACAATAATTTAATTTTATTCAGTAGGTATTTACTGTCAGCCTACTTACCTGATATTATTTATCACCTGCGAGAAATCGCACATGGGCTATTTTATTTGCGCGATGAAAGTCACATTTAGTTTCTAACGAGATTATAGCTGCTCGTAGTTTTTGTCTAATTTTCTTGTAGAACGGTTCAATGCATCACTAACTCGTTTCACGTAGGTATAAGTACCTGTAATTATAAGTCATTGGAGATATCAAAAAGTCATAAGAAGCTTCCTGCTACCAATAACATAAATTATAGTACTTAATTTGTAGGCGCAGACCCATATTTGAGTACTAATATTAGGTTTCAGTACCTACGCAAGTAAAACTGACTAAATAATTAATATACAGCCGAGAAATCAAGGCTCTTCTTATTTTATGACTAACATTTTTAAAGACATTAATAAATTAATTATGATTGTTATAAGGAAAGACAAGAACCTTTTTTACTTCGATCTTGCGCGATCTTCGATAGTACATGAAAATTACGAGAAGAACCAGAGGGTGCAGCTAGCTTGTGCGATATAAATATTTAGGTATAAGTACACATTAAAGCTCTAATCTTCTTCTTATTCTTAAATGAATAGTAGCTAGATTCATTTTTCAAATAAAGCTCTAGAGACATCAAAACATAATACTCCATCGACCGTTTATAGTAAAGGTTACGGCACATAGTTAGCGCCTTATGGGGTATCGTTACAAAACTACGGCAGCCCTAACGCCCGCCTCAGTGAAAGTTAATTAGCTTCTCAAAAGGAGTTGTTCTCCCATTAACACGATTAGCATCACGGCCATCGTTGCTGAATGAGATACTTACATAATTCTGGGATCAACTGCTGTAGAGGAACCATAAGTACAATTAGGATTTGTCCTAACTGAGCAAACTGTGAGCTCCTGACTATTTGCGTCCAGTGGCCCTATTCGGAGATCTGAGATTTTCATCTCACCTTTGTTCGTCCTTGTTGCTCTCGTTAGAAACGTCATAGGTGTGAGAGTGACCAAGATAAAATCTCATCTCATCTCACGCGCAGGAATAGCCTTCCAGGGGCCTACCATGACATCTTATTTCCATGATGGCTACGTTTTGTTTCCGACGCTGCGCGATCGTGAATCGTATCGCCGCGCAATAAGGTTCATAGTCGCGCAGTATCGAAAAAAAACTTAACCATCATAAGGCGATAAGGTTTCATAGTAGTTCCCCAGTTTGCCATCCTATATATTTTAAATAGTGCCCGAACAGCGGGTACAGACCCGCTGCTTAAGAGTCCGGCGACCTAACTAATTTCGACCTAGGTGACTTAGACTAACTTCGTATTGGCTTAAGGTATTCTATAGCCATTTCGTCTAGAAGGAGAAGACGAGTGAAGAGAGCGAGTAATGATACCTGACGAGCCTCTAAACTTACTTACAGAGTGACAAAGTGCAATTTCATTTTTTTTTATGACTTTTGCACTACCATAATCAGTCTTTTTGCACTATCATAATGATTCATTTAACAGCTAATGATGTAGACAACCTCAATTTTTGAAAGGAATTTTTGATTTGCTTTGTCTACCTATTGAATAAATCAGTCAAAAGTGACCCCTTAAAATGCGGATATTTTTCATAGCTCTATTTTCGCTTGAGAACGTTTTTAAAAAAAACCAAGAACATAGGGGCGAAGATATTGTTAATTTAATTGTACATGCTAAATTTCATCATAATCTGACAAACGGTTTTTAAAAAATTTCAGTAGTGCGTTTGTATGGAAATTTCAGTACGTCGCGGCCCTCTTAAAAGGTTTAAACACTGCGTGGTACATAAATACATACTGCTGTCGACTGTCTACCTATTACATGCGAACACTTTAACTAACGTAGAAATGCTAGCTATCGCATAATAAATTGTAGAGTTTATGTTGGCAGGGAATAATACTTAGCAGTTAAGCTTATTTAATGAATAAGTTGACCATTTTAAAAGCTTTTGCGGATGAGCTACGTCACGGAAGCATTTAAATGCCTGTAATTAGTTTAGAAAGCCGTAGTCTAGTGTAAACTAACAGGAAGCTAAACCGAGTTCAGAAGTAATAACATATTGTGAAGATAGACGTTATTTGTGGATGCAGGAAGCAGTTTTGAGAGAGGAAATTCAGTTAGTTTGATTAAATTTACGGCTTTGTTTGATGTTGATTAGTTATTTTATTGTGGATCGCTTGTAATACTAGCTTTGGCACGCTATAGCTTTTACTATGAACTTGTGTGCGTTAATTGAGCCAAGAATCAAGTGCATTTGTAACTGTCATTGCCTAAGAAGTAAGGTGGGTACATAGGTTCCATGATGTTATGTTATGATGTTATGTTACGATATGTTAACGGGACAAAGGCAAAAGGATGAGAGCAAATCCTGAATATTTATGGAATACGTTACGAAAATAAGAACTAGATTAATACATACAAATCGTCACGCCTTTCCTCCGAAAGGGCTGGCAGAGGTGTAATACAACACCCACACTTCGCCGGACGATATTCAGTCCCAAACGTGACAGGGGCGATCCTATCACCATACACCAGGCTCCAGTCGTGTAGCTGCTAGATGACATACAATTCGCACATATGTTCACACAATGAACAAATTGGTGCGTGCCGTCGGCTGGGTTCGAATACGGTCCCTCTGGCTTGAGAGGCAGGTATTCTCCAACTAGGCTGTCATCGCATATGTATGTGTATGTCGTACATCGCGTATGTATGTGTATGTATGGCTCGCCTTTTTCATTCGTTTCTACGGTTCAATCTCCACAAGGCTGTTTTTGCAATTTTTGCTACTTTTTTGTCGTTCACGCAAAAGTGCGTTTACTAACTGTTTCTATTAAGTATATTATATACTATAGTAGCAAAAACGTTGTCATGCAACTACAATAACGTAAGTGCACTGTACTTCCTACTCTGTAATCCGTATTTTGTAATTCAAAACAGAACTTAGGATTGCGTGTAAAAAAACTGAATTACTAAAAAAGAAATAAGTACGTTTATATTCTTGATGTTACATTAAACCATGCTTACCAATTTAGAAATAAGTACACCCTTATCAATTATAAAATCAAAAGCAACTCTATCTGTCTGTCTGTTTGTAGGCTTTTCACGGCGAAACGGCTAAATGTATCTTGATGAAATTTGATTAATAGTTGCAGGATGTCACAAGGAAGGTTTTCGGATATATTTTTTTTATAAATTCTTTTGTCATGAAACTCTGTAAATTAATAAAAAATAAAGCGCCGCTTACCAAATGCGTCAGACAACATCACAGAATAGTACGTAATTGTTACTAAAATAACAGTTGACAACTAAAATCAAAAATCCGCTCAAAACCAGCCAGTATTTTTTTTATGTTGGACTCTGATCTCTTTCGTAACGAATTATTTATTGTTCATAATTTGATAAATAGTTACAGTATTTCACGAGGAACCTTTATGGATACTATTTTCTGAATCAACGCGAACGAAGTTGTGGGCAACAGCTAGTTACCTATTTGTTAAAATAACGACCAAATTACCGTTTTTTAAGAAAGAGTGTGTAATGCATAGTTTAGGATTTTTAGATTCTTAAAAACTTAGACCCTAATTATTTTTAGTAGAAACCGTAAAGTGTTCATTAGTAGGCACGTTCACGGCATTTCTCTATATCAAAAAGAAAAAACAGCCATCTATATCAACATTTTCTTGGAGGCCGCTCAATAATGATGATGACGATAGTAAAAATACCGTGTCACAGCGGCCAAACAATAATGGATAGAGTTTAATGAGCAGGAGCATTTTACAGAACAATAAAAGAGAAACTGGATAATCGATCACGTTTTACTTTCTATTTTTCCTACAATATTGTTGAGATGAAGTTGGAGACATCTTGAAAAATGTGGACAATTAAAATCAATCTAATAAACACTTTCGTGAATCACGACTAAATTCAAATTCAAATTCAAAATATTTTAATGCAGAAACAAGGGTTGGTAAAGATTATAATTTAACAATGTTTGGTCTCACCGTGCTCTAGCACCAGGGCATGCATTTGGACTAAAGAGTATAATTTACACAAATTGTGCGTACAAAATGTGCAAGTATAAAAATAAATATCCGTGTACTAATATTGCTTAGTTTATTGTTATTGTGTTTTATTTTAAGCCATAAGAATATAATTAGGCAGTCAAGTAGGTACATGTACGTAACTTTGCCAGCAGTGTCCCAGACACAGATCTAGGATGTAAAAGATCGACAGTGACAATTCGATAGTGATACAAAAAAACATTTGCGCATGCGTGAGTAAATTAGTGTTGTGAAAAGTACTTATTAATTTTATTTATCGATTGACCAAAAATGGTCCTCCGGGTGCTTGTCGATAAATATAATCTTTCGCATACCAATTGAGTTGTTTTTTGTTCCAAGTATAACACCGCAGCTGAGCTAAAATGAATATTAATCACTAAACTGGTGTTAAGCTAGGCGGAAGAGTTAGATATCAGTGTCACCATGTATCTAAATTAACATTAGAAAAGTAAATAATAAGATCAACATAATACTATCCTAGTAATTCGCTTCCAATTGTGACCCTTGACCAATTTTACTCGTATACGGATTAGGATAAGTAATGATACTTATCTCATTGGTTTTGTACATTTATTTATAATTTACATATATATTATTTAATTATCTTAAATATAATTAAATTAGACGTAGATGTAAGACACCAAAAATGTGTAAATTGAATTAAAAATGATGATCAGAAATTGAAGGTACATACTTATATTTAATACAAAAATGTTTTACGCCTCATCATTCAGTACAAACTCGGAAGAATGTCAATTAACTTTTGATGGCATTAATTCAAAAATGTATGCTTTGTTTATGTATTGCACCCATCGCCTACCTAATGAACTTTGATTAAAACTATCGATAATAATGACGTCATCTTTTTATCCATCTCTAGTGAAAATCGAGCGTAAACTAACTAATATTTTAATGCTGAATTTCATCACCAATTCTGCTTTCATCTAGGAAATATAGATGTTACGAAGAAACGACTACAACATAACGCTGGTAAATCGGTTTTTGAAACCAATTTATGTTATGTTTTAGACAAAATTTAGACAAAAACATCACAATGCAATTTTCATATTTACCCATGAAACGACAAATTTTGTGGGTTACATCTTGGATTCACATCACAATTGCTAAACTCACAAGATGACATAACTGCATTTAGTTACAATTGCTCTCTTTTGAGTCTATTTATAATTATTTTAGTAAAAATATAAATCATAGGAATTTCCGCGTGTTCCCAGGTGGCGCGCTGTCATTAATGACAAAAGAATTATTGACTAACATTTTATTTGTAGGCGACCTCTTTCTCTCTTGTGGAGTTTACATTTCGATGGAGACTTCTCTGTCCCACGCTTCGTTGGTCTTTGGCGAAGCAAAAAAAATCTTAGGTCTGTGGTCCCAGATCATTTTTTTTTGCAAGAAATACCGACAGCTGTACCTACTCTATGTTACCATTACGAGAATGTAAAAACCTATTTACTGATACAGTAAGCGTATCAAATCGATCTATAGATCAATACGAACAGTAAAAAGCCCTAGTTATCGACTAATGTATGTTTGTTCTCGTTTATACGATCGAGTCTAACAAGCTTCCGCAAGAGTGCACCGTAACGGCTCTTCGCATAAAATCAGCGCTCATACAGTTTTACGCGGCCCTAGTCAGTGTTATGTATTTTTTATGACAATTATGCTAAAGAATTATGCAAACAGTCACGCCTAGATACCTTACACTAAAAATTAGTAGAAAGTTTTGTATTTAAATTTTTTTTAATTACTTTCATTGAAGTTACGCTACTGGAATACTTAGAGGTTTTGCGTACCTATTTAACAAAGGTAGGTAAGTACCTTATTAGGTAAATACTTAGTGTGATAAAATTTGCTATTTTGATTTCAAAGTTGTATCTCCATTGGTGATAGTATTTAGAGGGCTCTATCTTCTACAGCAGGAAAGACTGAAAACTTAACACATCCAGTAAAAACGTGGAAAAAATAAAAATATCTGTTGACACGCATAAAATTTTTGCACTAAAAATATCACGAAGTATCCATTCCTAATCCGAAGTTCTTCCTTCAAGCGTAAATGTTGAGTTCCACCAAAAACTCTAAAAACTAAAATTCCATCAATTTCATTTAAAAAGCTAGTCTTACCGTTCATTTTAACAGCACAAAAAGTCCTCATAACCATAATTCCTCACTGGTTCATCACTGTCACTTCACTAGCTTATTGCACTGCAGTCAGAGCGGCGGCCGCGCGAGTTAGCGGTCGACTGGAGTGGCTGGCTCCAGCGCACGCGCAGCCAGCTCCACCGCCCAGCCGGTGGCATAACCGCGCCACCATACCTTACACACTACAGTAGCTACAGCGAAAGTTGAGAAATGGTTTGGATATAATTATTTGGTAACGTTCCCAGAAGCTAACATGGTATTGGTAAACGATTAAGCAAATCTAGATTATAATACGTATGTGTAATAGTATATGTAAACACGTACACGCACATGATCAGATTTGCACCTACTTACGTACCTGGTTGTACGATAGTTAATTGTATTGCATTATTCTCACTTGGGTGACCTTAACATTAACCTAGTCCTTGCTAGAAAAGATAATATCTTGGGATAGTCAACTTAAATCTTTTACGAAGAAAAAATAACTAAGGTAATTAGTTATTAATTTCTAGTATTTCTTTAGAGAGGAGCTGATACAACTTCAGGGCATTAAACGCTCGAGCCCTTGATAAGTGACCAATTAACCATAACTGGTCAACCAGGAACCTGCCAATGGGTCAATGGCTTCGGCCCTTAGATAACTCGTTTAACCAGTGGTGTTATTAGGTAATTTAATGATGTGAGAATGATTGCTCTCTCACAACTGTTTGTTACTCTTTATGTGTTCAGTACCTACATTATGTCGTTTGGTTTAATTTAATGTTCTAGTTAGCTTGAACACGAACTTTCTGGGCGGATAGGAAGTGTGCGAAAGTGGGTAATACAGGACCGGACACTGCACAGGTTAGACTGGTTGTGTAAAATTAGGACTGCTATGTTTCATTCTACTTACATAATTACGAGGTTTTTGCGTGCTTACCTACGATTTAAGCTATCAAACAAAAATCAAAATTAAACTGAAAGCCATTGTTCACGCTTAGCCAAAACATCCTTATAAATGGACAATGTCCTGTGTCGCACTCAGACGGAGCCAACTTTCGTGTCTCATAGAGATTTCAATTTTTTTTTTCGACCACGAACTGAAAGATGGAGCTTGGGAAGGCCTTCCACAAGGTGGACTGACGATCTGGTGAGTGTCGCAGGAAGCCGCTGAATGCGGCCAGCGCAGGAGCGGTCGTTGTGGAGATCACTGAGGGAGGCCTGTGTCCAGCAGTGGACGTCTACCGGGCTGACATGATGATGATGATGATGATTTATATACATGTATTTTGTATTCACATAAGTTGAGTTACGACGTAGATTGGAGTATTTGATTTTTATAATTTGTAATTTGTGGTGTGTAGGTATCAAATAAATAAAATACACTTGAGAACGTCAACAAACGACTTGACTGTGTCTAGTTACCAGTAAATACTAGCACGCCACACTTGCAACGCCCTGTGCACAGGGTATATTACATAATGTAACTTACTAGTTTAAGTGAAGAATATGTAATATCAGCAATGAATAATAATAAATAAAAACAACTAACAAAAAAAGAGCCACTATATACCCAAAATAACAGGTAAGAAACTGAGGGCCAAATTTGTTTTTAAAAATTTGTTTGTCATTCTCAGCAAATGTGCTGATCGATAATTACATATATGGGTCAATGGCTTCGGACCTTAGATACTCGTAACTCGTTTAAGAAGTTGTGTTATTAGGTAATTTAAGGATGTGAGAAAGATTGCTCTCTCACAACTGTTTGTTGCTCTTTATGTGTTCAGTACCTACATTACGTGTTCTGGATTTCGATTAATTACAAAATCAAATCATTCTACTTCGAAACCCTAACCCTTGATAAAACTCTATAGGTACTGCTCTATGTTGCTCTCCGCATATGAATGAGAAAAGGTGCGATGTTTTGCATCGATAAATAAATTAATATCTATTGTGGCTTTCCAACCTTATTTTTATTCAGATCGGGTGCGTCGCATATGGGCCCGCGCCCGAGCGATATAATTTCTCTTGTCCCATCGAAAGTATGGAAAGTGGTTCCTGAATATTTTTGGACCATCGATAAAATAGAAAGTTAATTAGTTTTAGTTGAATACACGTAATGTTACAATGGGAATGATAAGTAATAAAAAGAAGTTTGAAGTCGTTACATAAACTAATCAAGTCAGTCATGATGGATGAAAGGTTACTCGTAGAGATCGAAGCGGTTTTTTTTTAAGAATTTTGAACTCTTGACCTGTAAATTATGAGGAACCTCTTGGTTCTGTACTTTTATATTCTTGGTAACATAAAAACATATAAGTAGATAGCGGAAATTATAAGTAATTTTGTTTGTTTTTCTCCTGATTTTTTGATGGATTTGGGTAGGCCCTAAAGGTGAGTTCGGGCTAACGTAACCTTTTGTATTTTATTGTGTAAAAAACAAATAAAAAAATCAGTTCTCGACTCAAATATTTATTTTATTTTAGTTACAATTAGGTTTATAATGTCGTTGTGTTATCTTTATCAGGTATTTTTACAGAGTCATTACTTCATTTTCAATGACGTGTGCTTCCATCAATATATATCAATATTTCATCCTTCTCGCGACAGAACTGTCCATTAGAATCTCTTTCACTATCGCAATACTCTTCTGAACCATCTCTTTCTGATCTCCATCTCCTCTCAAATTCCTCCTCAACATCACCATCGTTCTATTCACCAAACTGTATCTGCTCAGTAGACTTCTGCGTTCTTCTTGATTCTTCTTAACAGTTATTTTAAGAAGAGTGAGCCAGTTGTGAAGGAACGTCGAGAACTCTTCAGTGATTGGCTGTGACAATTGGAACTGTACGAGGGTGAAGGTCCAGGGTTGTGAAGTGAGGATTGCCACTAGTTTTGTGTCGTTCTTTGTGACGATCGCATGTTTGAAGATGGAGCTTAGAGTCTTCCAACCGGCGGATGATTGGTCTTTTGATTCCTGAGGGTTGAAGGTAAAGCTAGAAATACTGTTTCGGATTGTTTGATTTTCTAAATTATAAACATTTCGTCATATTATCAAAAGCAATATTAACTAGTGGCTCTGTGAACTGGAGACTTCGCAACCGGCGTCTGTTTTCCTCTACAGGTCGCATTCCTTAACAGATTCTCGTGAAGTTTTGTGAGCAGGTTCGATAATTAAATGGATTTTTGTCGAGGCAGTTTTTGGAGACTTTTCAAAATGGCGGAGATAAGTAGGTATGATTTTTTGAAAAAATAATCTTTAGGAAATGCGATCTGTAGACGAAGACAGAGATCCGGACATACGCAAACATATTTGTCGGAGCGGAAGCAGAGACACTTCGCTCGCAAAAGCTAGCTCGGTCGATTAGTTAAACAGACACAGTCTTCTAAGATTTAAAAACAAAGAATGGTTTAAAAGTCCTGGGTCGTTTCGCTTAAGTGTGGTGGCAATTCCTTTAAATTTTAATAAATAAATTAAAGTTTTCATTTCAATAAAACACTTTTTGCGCAAACAGACATCTTCCTTCAAGATGGTGAAACCCTTTGATTATTGGATTCCAAACCTTTCCATAACTGAGAAAAAAATATAAAACACCAACCCTGCTGCACAGCATGAGCTGTATCCTAAACATGAGACATCTCAGCGCGCTACATTGCCTGTCTGGCACCGGTGAGTCCCCAACATCATACGCCAGAGAGAGTGGTGTATTCACTCCAGAGTTCAGAACCAGATACACAAGCTGCAAGAGAGAAGCTCCCCGCTCGCTGTTGCTGTCTCGCCGGAAGGATTGGATGATCAGCTGGGTTTGGATTTGGAGGACTGATTTTGGCTAGAAAATAAACATTCTTGTTCTCATCTGTTGAATCTACATACATTGTGAAAATATAAATGAATATAAAAAATATAAATATTCCTATTCGCGTCGTGCCGTTACTTTCTCAGAGTATTAACCGCCAACATATGATGCAGATTTGTTGACATTTCTGTAAAATTTCGTTTTTTTTCTTGCGTTCTTAAACCGTTCATAACTCTTGTTATTTTTAACGTGCATTTTTTTTTGGTATTTTTGCATGAAAACTTCTAAGTGTGTGTACCTACCCATCAATTCTCCAACGTGGATTTTGTAATTCCCTGTATTCTATAGCACGATCTTCACTAACCTGGTAGTTGTTCTTCGTGTAGTAGTGCACGACGTACGAGAGCAGCTGCAGCGCCGCGCAGGCCGCGCGCTCGTCGGCGCCGCGGCTCGCGGACACCACGCTCCGGAGGAACCCCGCGCGGTTCACGTAAGTTATTAGTACTGAGGGATGGAGCTGCGTTTACCATCAGGCGAATGATTTGTTTGCTTGTATTGTTTTTGTTTGTATGTAGATGAAAAAGTTTGTTGGGGTTATGGTGTGAAGTTTGTTATTTAATGTCATCTGCTACATAACTTGGAGCCCTGTGTATGGTGACATGCTCGCCCCCTGTCACATTTGGGACTGAATGTCGTCCGGCGAAGTGTGGGTGTTGTGTTGTGATATGTTTGCTATTTTTTCATGAAAATAGGTCTAAGAGTTTTGTTGTTGTTAAGTAAGTATTTCTTTTCATTTGTTAAAATTAGTTTAAATAGTTCACAATTTAGAATGATAGCTTTTTGGTGTAAGCTGTGGAGTTACTTGATGTGTGTAAAAAAAAAACAAAATATGGCACAGTAAAAGGAAAGAAGTGAAAAATAGTACAATACCTCTATTATCTTTTTGATTGTTGGCCAACCCCAACACGTACAGGCACAGCTTCAAACAGATGTACTCAAAGTGACATTTATTTTCATTGCTATCTTCTGCCTCTGTAATATTCTTAGAGAAGATAGCCGTGAGCAGTACGGCGATCTTCAGACAAAGGGTCGAGTCTAGCTCTGTAGGAAGGAGGGTCGTTGCTAGCTCGAGAAGATAGCAGATGTTAGGAGCTGAAAAATGGTTTTGTTAAACTAGTGGCTATCTGTGAGCTGAATACATCGTGGCCGCATAATGACGGAGATTATGATTTTTTACGTCACTTTGGAAAATTTCCAAAAACTGACTAGACACGAAAATTCTACATAATTATCGAGTCTACTCACAAAATTTCAAGAGAATTAGTTGAGAAATTCGACCTGTCGAGAAAGGCAGCCAGACAGAAATCCGGATTTACGAAAGCATTTTTGCCAAAGCTGAAGCACAGACGCTTCGCTTGCTGTAGCTCGCTTAGTCAATTAAGATTGTTGCGTTTCTCTCACCCAGTTGTCCATCATCAATGAGAGCTTTGGACAGTACATTAGGCAGCATCACCCACACAAACGTCGTAAACTCCTCCCTTACGTCATCCTCCCCGTCCTCAACACAGACTTGTAACGATCCCATACAGTGTTCCACGATGGTTTTGTCGTCAGAATGAACGAGCACGTTCAGGAGCAGTTCCCATACTATTGGGTCGGCTGTAAGCTCGGCTGGGAGGGATGTTTCCAGCTTTAACCATTCTGACATCTGCAAAGTTGACAGATGTCTCTCAATAGGATCTGTTGTAGTTTTTCAGATGTATAAATGTCATCAGAGTATGAATCCCTGACCCAGTCAAAACTTGAGTTCAAAGTGACTTTGAGAATAAACGTGTTTACAATTATGTAAGCATAGTAGTAATATCAATACCCAAAGCCGATTTACTGTGGCAAAATGGTTGCTAACAATAGTTCACAAAATTTTGAAAAAATATGAATATCAAAGCTTTTTTTAAATCAAGGGAAATCTTTTATCGATTCCACCACTGCCCTACGGGGCAAATAGGGTGGGGATGCGGAAGTCTCGCCACTGGCAGCCTACCCACTAAAAACCCTCAGGTGTCCAATCTCGGCCCTATATGTCGGGGCTATGGGGACGCTTTCGGATGCTTCCCTGTCCCGACTACGCTAGTTCTTTAAAGCTCCGGCCCGAGCTTGCGCTCCTCCTCCCGATGACGATGTGCCAATCTATCACCACCCACAACCACCAAAAAATTAAAAACAGATGCCACCTTCACTGCAACGCCTACAGCCATCTAGCTAGCGTGTATTATTCTTGATGTCAAAATTATCTGGAATAGCAACAAGGTCTACTTACAATATCATTTCAACCGGAAGACGTCTACTGCAGCACAGACAAAGACCTCCCCCAATGATCTCCACAACTATCAGTCTTGCGCTGCCCGCATCCAGCGGCTTCCCGCGACCCTCACCAGATCGTCGGACCTCCTTGTGGGAGTCCAATATACTACTTAATTACTACTTACCACTTGAAACTTGACATAGTTAGGTATCCTCTGCGAGGTGAAGGCCCACAGCAGCACCGCCGGGTTGTGTGTGTAGTACACGGACGGAGCCGGCTGCAGCAAGCTAACGAGACGTTCAGTGGCCTTCTCTAGGTACACTCGCTCTTCTAGCGAGGAGAGGGAGTCGTTGGATATGGATGACATCTGAGAGAGAGGTAGGTATTTCAGCACCCTTACCATGAGTTTTTAAAGTTAACGTATTTTTTTGCGTTTTCGTTTGGCTCTATGCACATACGAGTACTTAGTTTCTTAACGTGTCTCACAGGCGCGCTTTATTGGAATGTATGGAGACATAGAGCCAAACGAAAACGAAAAAAGTTTTCGTAACTATCAAAACTCATGTACAGTTTGATGCAAATGAAAAATTCTGTATCTAGCTAGTACGTTTTCAAACTGTTATACTGTTTAACCAAGTTATCAGACTATGGGTCAATAGTAGGATTTCTTGGTACTTTTTAATCACTATATCTGCGTGGCTGGCGATTTATGAATTACCTAACTAAAAAACTTTAGTACAATTGTTAGATTTGGTTTATTTTTGTAAATGTGGTAGGCAGTTAAAAAACTATTCATGACTAATCTCACGTCCCAAAATAGAGTCCCGTACGATTCATGAATTTGCTCTCCGTTGTTGTTTCACCTGGGTTAGTCAGACAGGCAGGCCCAGACTGTCTTAAATTATAGGTGCTTATATGGTAAATAGTATGGTTAAAGGTGCTTAGGTTACTTAAAGGACATATTTTAACTGCAATGCGTGGCTGCAACACTATTGCTGGCAATATTGCGACAAAATTTTGAGTTTGCCCGGCTATACAGTCAAACATTTCAAGAATGGCTGATGATGGCCGGACTGCAGTCAGCAATATTGCAGCAACACATTGCAATAAGAAATAGCCCGTCTAGGAGCATCTTTAGGTGAACTGTAAATAGGTTAATAAATTGAATTGTAAATTGAATTGTTATAATTATGTATAATTAAATAATAAAAAAAAGGTAAATGAGTTATTTACTGCAAACACAAGCCATAGAGCTTTAATAATGTACGGAGGGGGTCTGAATGACGTTGGGAGCTTCAGAATGTGTTCCACCAGGAACGGGAGTAGGGGAGCGGTGGCTCCTTCGGGACTGGAAAAAAAATTAAGGATATACTTTTAAAATATTAATCGTCGCACCGCGCGGACAAATCATAAACTGTGGTAATGTTTGTAGCAAAGAGCAAAGCATATGCTAGTGTATGAGAGGGTTCTAGCACAACTGCTAAAACCTTCTCAGACGGGAGCCTGAGCTGACAGATATGTTACCGACCCTAAATGACTATATGACAACCCTTTTGAAGAACCCCATGTCATAAATACTTGGGAATACTGCAAGAAGGAGCTCATTCTACAGATTATCCTCATCATTGTTGACTATTGAAAAGAGAAAAAATAACTAAAGAAATATAATTATACCTACTTGTACTCAAATTGTAGGCTCCGGTTGCTTGTTCTAAAATAATAATCGTGTTTATAATTTAATAACAATCCTGTTCTATAACAACAAACCGCGCTCGACCAGCCCGCGCTGCAGCGCGCCCAGACCCAGCTACGAGTACAGCAGTAGATAGTGTAAATACTTGTCAGTGGCCTGGCAGTAGAAGTACATGTAGACGAGCAGCGCGTGCGGCGCGCCAAGCTCCGGGCCCGCGCCCAGCGGCCGCGCCGCGACCAGCCCGCGCTGCAGCGCACCCAGACCCAGCTACGAGTACAGCAGTAGATAGTGTAAATACTTGTCAGTGGCCTGGCAGTAGAAGTACATGTAGACGAGCAGCGCGTGCGGCGCGCCAAGCTCCGGGCCCGCGCCCAGCGGCCGCGCCGCGACCAGCCCGCGCTGCAGCGCACCCAGACCCAGCTACGAGTACAGCAGTAGATAGTGTAAATACTTGTCAGTGGCCTGGCAGTAGAAGTACATGTAGACGAGCAGCGCGTGCGGCGCGCCAAGCTCCGGGCCCGCGCCCAGCGGCCGCGCCGCGACCAGCCCGCGCTGCAGCGCACCCAGACCCAGCTACGAGTACAGCAGTAGATAGTGTAAATACTTGTCAGTGGCCTGGCAGTAGAAGTACATGTAGACGAGCAGCGCGTGCGGCGCGCCAAGCTCCGGGCCCGCGCCCAGCGGCCGCGCCGCGACCAGCCCGCGCTGCAGCGCACCCAGACCCAGCTACGAGTACAGCAGTAGATAGTGTAAATACTTGTCAGTGGCCTGGCAGTAGAAGTACATGTAGACGAGCAGCGCGTGCGGCGCGCCAAGCTCCGGGCCCGCGCCCAGCGGCCGCGCCGCGACCAGCCCGCGCTGCAGCGCACCCAGACCCAGCTACGAGTACAGCAGTAGATAGTGTAAATACTTGTCAGTGGCCTGGCAGTAGAAGTACATGTAGACGAGCAGCGCGTGCGGCGCGCCAAGCTCCGGGCCCGCGCCCAGCGGCCGCGCCGCGACCAGCCCGCGCTGCAGCGCACCCAGACCCAGCTACGAGTACAGCAGTAGATAGTGTAAATACTTGTCAGTGGCCTGGCAGTAGAAGTACATGTAGACGAGCAGCGCGTGCGGCGCGCCAAGCTCCGGGCCCGCGCCCAGCGGCCGCGCCGCGACCAGCCCGCGCTGCAGCGCACCCAGACCCAGCTACGAGTACAGCAGTAGATAGTGTAAATACTTGTCAGTGGCCTGGCAGTAGAAGTACATGTAGACGAGCAGCGCGTGCGGCGCGCCAAGCTCCGGGCCCGCGCCCAGCGGCCGCGCCGCGACCAGCCCGCGCTGCAGCGCACCCAGACCCAGCTACGAGTACAGCAGTAGATAGTGTAAATACTTGTCAGTGGCCTGGCAGTAGAAGTACATGTAGACGAGCAGCGCGTGCGGCGCGCCAAGCTCCGGGCCCGCGCCCAGCGGCCGCGCCGCGACCAGCCCGCGCTGCAGCGCACCCAGACCCAGCTACGAGTACAGTAGTGGATACTATATCACAGGGTTATCACAGGGTAGATATTTATTCCTAAATTTTGGGAAAGATTAACAGAAAAATAACTTGACTGTTTCTTCAGTGAAATATAATCCATTAGCGATAAGGTTCAGTTATGACGTCGGGGAAAAAAGGGTAGAAATGTAAATGAACCGATGGCGGAAAATGCACAAGGTTAGTTTGGTCGACAATTTGAAATTGAGCTTTTCTAGCCCCTCCACGTAATATCCAAAATTTGGCTTTCTCGGTTCATTTGCATTTCCAAATGTATATAAGGACTGGACCAATATTGATTTAGCGATAAAAGTTTGGGCACTAAAAAAAACACCCTGAAAACCTATATCCATACATCTTTACACTTCAACCACTACGTATACACTTTTTTTATGACTCTATGCTGTTAACCACTGAGGTCTCGACAACATACCGGGCATTAGGCTAGCGCAGATGGCGCAGGGCCTCAAATAATGCTTATAACTATGGGCGACGAGCGCAAGGGCACCTGTAAGGTACGGACTCGGCTTGGGCTGTGACCGATGGAGGAGCGTCGAATTGCACCACTAAACACTAAACTTATCCCCTATAGATGTACCTACATGTATATCATTAGCGCAGGAGCCCCCCGCGCCTGTCTCGCTGACGTCCAGGTAGTTATCAGCCAGCACCTTCAGCAGCTCGCCCAGCACCAGCGTGCTCGTCTTACGGATCGATGCATCGTCTCTGGGACACGTACAGTTGTTATTGTTAATCTTTTTTACTCCATGATATTTTACTGCTTGGGCAAAATACTAAAATACATAATTCAAATTTATTGAGTTACGAGTTTTGAGTACATAACATAGTAACGTTCGTAAACGTAACTGGGTAATTTTTTTTATTAATTATACTTACAACACAAATTATACAAACTATAAAAATCTAAAAATCAAACACTCTTAAATACCAATCTACGTCGTAACTCAACTTTTGTGTTTACAAAAAAAAAAATAAGATAAGGAGACGTTGGTTGACTCTACAACAAAATTAACTTTAATTAAAATGGACAATGAACACAATTTGAATTTTATGCAGATCAAGCGGTGTGGGTACTTTTTATAATACCTAAAGATGCTCCTGTGGGTGCGTTGTATTACACAGTCAGATGTCTGACGTGTTAATATAAATCAATAATTAAATTGATAAATCTTAATATATATAAATCTCGTGTCACAATGTTTGTCCTCAATGAACTCCTAAACCACTTAACCGATTATAATAAAATTCGCACACCATGTGCAGTTCGATCCAACTTGAGATATAGGATAGCTCAAAACGCGAACGAAGTCGCGGGGTGACAGCTAGTATTTAATAAAATATAATTGACACCAACTTTAAAGCATCCACCAGTGCGTCTTTATTACTGTTCCACAAGCAAATAACGAAATGTTTCTCAAAAGTACGTTCATGATAGCTATAAATACATATAACGATTTACCTATTTGTATAAAATCATTAGAAGGACACCAATTTAAAAAAAGTCTTAAGAAAAAACTAAAAAAGCTTGTAGAAAAAACTTTTTACGACATGAAAGAATTTTATGCCTCTACACATGGATCAGGTCCATATTTATATTATAGAATGTAAATTTCTTTACTCTAAAATCTGATCTCAATTTAATTTACTTAAAACTAAAATTAAGGCATTTTTAGATTATTTTACATAATAATTAATAATACTTACTCAAGCCATTTTAATAAATTAAGTGTAAGTGGTGTTTGTTAGTTAAATTGTTTTGTTTGATGTTAATTTTATTGAAGTGTGAATTCGATGTGAATATGTATCTAGTTTAGTAAATATTACATAATTTTCTAAACTGTTAAATGTTGCATGTCTGCTAGGACAAACTGTTGAGACTAGCTAGGTACTTTAACATACTTCACCTTTATAATTATGTACACAGATTTGAGCAAAACAATTTTACTTTACTTTAAATAAATTTTATTGTCTGCTTCCTGTATAGCGGATCGTGGCACATGTATCAAAAACAAAATTTCAGCATTTCCGGATCGGCCAAAAGTAATGTAATGTTTTGATTTGGCCAAACCACGTGTCTCGCTCCGCACATGGTGTGCTATTGTTTTCAATGAAATGTACACTGTTACTCCTGAGTTAGTTCCAACTGTTATCACTAGATGGCTCACAACAGCGAGCGGCGCAATCCTGAATCGCGGTGACGAGATTCTCCGCCAACCGACAGACCGTTTCGAGGCGCGTTCGTTCGGCAAGACCTTACTTCATAGGATCATTTCTAAAGTAAGCTCTTCCCAAGACAGACACAATACGTGAGTCGCACCAAACCACGTTGATGAGACGTGGCGCGGCGCCCTGAGCGTGAGGCGGGCGGTGACAGCTGTCACCAGCCCTCGATGATCGTTCGCTCCCTCCGGGGAGAGTGGGGTGCTGTCGCTATCTGAGTGGTTTGTTTTTAACCCCCTTATAATATACCAAAACAAAACAATAGGCTAGCTAATCATAGCGCCATATGACTATGAGTAGCCTGAAATAACTGATGAATTGATGTTAAACTCAATAATTTGATTACAAAATGTTGAATTATATTTTTTAAATATTTATTTAATCTGATGAGTAAGTATTTAATTTTCATTTCATTTAGTCGAAAATCCCATTTCTAACAGATTAGATACGAGGCTCCGTCATAAAATTATATTATTTTCATTGTACATTGTCATATGAGTAGTTACGAGTATGTACTACTCATAACATGTACAATGAAAATACAAGTCAGGATTATTTCACACACCTATTTTTAATTTATTTCGACAACTAATTTTATTCGTCGTATCTCAATAGGCAGCAGTTATCTCAACCCTCCATGCGTTGGCAGCGGAAGCTGACACTCTCGGCATGACGCTACCCCTGTCTCGGGCCGAGGAGAAAATTATAAGGGACTTTCTCTTTTCTGCCGTTTCTTTGAAGGTAGCCATAATCATCTTTGGTAGTAATGCATTATGACTTTTTTTTTTAATTACTTCCCCTTTTGCTCATAAAAAATGAGGCTGAGGGCGTTCATGGTCGCAATTTGTCCTTAGTTAGCTTTTTAATTCTTTATCTGTAGAATTAGAATAAGTTTAATTACCGTTTTGGATTTGATCATCACCTAAATGCAAAAAGTAGCACCCTAATTCACATTTTGTAAATTCATCATTATTTTCAGCCCAGCTAAATCCAACGTCAGACATCGGCTTCTGCCAAGCCCCACCGTTCTTGCTTGTCTATTAGTCAGCTAGCTAGTCTAGGCTTCAGCGTCGACAAAAATGCTTTCGTATGTCCGGATCTTTGTCTTCCTCTACAGGTCGCATTTCTTAATCGATTCTCTTGAAATATTCTGAGTAGGTTTGATAGTGAGTTTCATAGGAGTGGTTTATCGAAATCACTTGGTAATCATTACAACTAAGAAATACATAATTTACTAGCTGTCACCCCGCGACTTCGTTCGCGTTTATTATTTAAATATATATATACATACTATAATTTGAGATTTAAACTATCCTATCTCTCAAGTTGGATCGAACTGCACATGGTGTGCGAATTTTATTATAATCGGTTAAGTGGTTTAGGAGTTCATTGAGGACAAACATTGTGACACGAGATTTATATAAAGTACCTGGATGGCCGAGCTTTGCTCGGTATTTTTTTTTATTTTTTAATTGTGTTTTTTGGATAATAAACAATTGATTTTAGTCTAACCTCAAAGCAAACACTCATTGACTTCGTGTTACTTAACAACGCCATCTGCTGTTGTGTCGTTAAAGCAATTAGTTGCTCACAAAAAATAGTAGTATTATTATTCGCCAACTAGCTTCTGCCCGCGGCTTCGCCCGCGTGGCTTACAGAAAATGTATGACGTTTTTATCTTCAGAAATAAATATTATAAGCAGTCACACTCGCTCTCAATTGAATACACAAATTGACAATATCCCAAGCAGAGCAATATGGACGAAGTTCTTTAGTTAACTAAACTATATCTGGAATGAGAAAAGTAGTAGTAGTATGGTATCAACAGAACTTAAAGCGTGTGTGAAAAGATAAAATTAGAAGACAACCGAAAGTAGATAATTGACAATTAATAATGTTTACAACGAAAACCATTTTTTTTTCTTTTTTAGAAAAACCAGGCTGCTCCATGAGCTTACTCTATAGCAGGCCACGTGTAACTAACCGTGTGAAAATAATTTTAATCAATTAAGAGTTTGGCTTGAGATTTATTTATGGTCATGGCAAAGCAGACTTTGAGGGGAAACTGCACTCTTTTTAACTCGAAGGGGTAGTTCGGTGGTTTTAGAGATATTAGAGGAATCCTCAGCATAAACACAGACTCATTCGGAAACTACACCAGTCAGTGTGCTGGCAGACCTTTCGTTAGTTCTTTGTAACGTTTAGTTAAGACCTTCGAAGCAAAGACAACCCGTGGTCGGTTTTGTCTTCCTATTACTAAAGCAGCTTCTTCTATTGACTTCGTCTATTTTTACTAAATACTGCTTCTAAGATCAGACAGACATAATTATAAATTTCATCTCCTAGCTCATCTACCTGATCTTTATTGGCAGAAAATCTCTTTACTTGCCGTTTGTAATCTTCTGACAGGCTTGGACTTAATTCTTGTATTTTTCCCTTACTGATTAAGTAGGTTTGAAATCTGATAGAATGTCAGCAATATACTCGTAGTTCACACATTTTACACGGAGATTCATACGGAAAAAGCAATTATAGCTTCGTATTTTTTGTCATACGCTACATGACTGGAGCCCGGTGTATGGCGATAGGCTCGCTACTTATCACATTTTGGACTGAATATCGTCCGGCGAAGTGAGGGTGTTGTAATACACCTCTTAGGGCAATGGCGTGACGTTTTACCTACTATACGTAGCTACTACCGTTATCTAGATCTGTGCCAAATTCCAAGTTGCTGGCTATTACAGTTTCCAAGATAATCAGCTCACAGATATACAGACAGACAGACATCGGAGTTTCATGATAAGGTTCCTTTCACCATTTTAGTACGGAACCCTAAGAATGATAACAGCGTCGTTTGTAGTGGGTTAATAACTTTCTCAACAAAGTTTTCGGAGTAAAAAGAAGCCCTATTAGACTCTGTCGGTGGATGATGATGATGATGATTTTGGAAAAACTGTGATACACGTGTCTCATAATTTTAATTGAAGAGTATTTGTACCAATTTTTGAGTCAATCGACCCAGAGAAAAAAAAGTTTCGTATAAATTTGAACCCCCCATTTCCCCCCCTTAGGGGTAGTATTTCGAAAAACCCTTTCTTAGTGGATGCCTACACTGTACAAAGAACATATCCTCAAAGTTTCATGTTTCTAGGACCAGCGGTTTAGGCTGTGCGTTGATATATCAGTCAGTCAGTCAGTCAGTCAGGACTTTGAATTTTATATTTATAGATAGATGTCAGGAAGAGTCATATTTTTCAGTTGAGATTGATTATCGATAAAACACGAATAAAATGATATTTTCTAAAAATGATTCCTAGCTAGATCGATTTATCGCCCCCGAAACCCCCTATATACTAAATTGTATGAAAATCGTTGGAGCCGATTCCGAGATTCCAATTATATATATATATATATACAAGAATTGCTCATTTAAAGATATAAGATTAAGATAGCTGTCACCCCGCGACTTCGTTCGCGTTTATTATTTAAACATACCTACTATAATTTGAGATTTAAACTATCCTATCTCTCAATTTGGATCGAACTGCACATGGTGTGCGAATTTTATTATAATCGGGAGTTCATTGAGGACAAACATTGTGACACGAGATTTATATACCTATATTAAGACTAGACACTGGCAATGCACACGCCGTGCAGGGTCAAAAATGAGGAGAAAACACAAACAGCTGTTTTGTTTTAAAATTTAATGCATTTGCGTTCTTTTTTTGTGGTGGCCAGTACGATTATCGATAACTCGTCCCTTTGCTGAGTTTTTACAAAATTTTAACCTCATTGCTCGAAAACTCCCTTGAGAGTTTCATACAACATTATCTCTCTTGGCAGGCAGTGCCTTGCTTTACGTTGAGTCTACGTGACATGTCATGGTCATTGTCGAGCAGGTGGTGTGAAAAATAATTTATTTAACCATAGTAACTAATTTATATCGCAGTTTCAAGTCAAGCTAAAAATTACAATGTACAACAAATTACATATCTACTATTACATAATAACATTACTATTATATTTTAAATGTATCAATGAAAAGATTTATTTATTTATTTATTCAATTAAAGGCAAGCAGCCTAGGGCTGATGTGTTCCAATTTTACTTGGCTGGGTTACACCTTACCCTTTATTTCAGAGAGGCATTTTCCCCCTGCCTCTCCCCCCTCCTTCCGCGACCCCTGTAGTCTGGTTGTTACCGACTAATCATAATTATGTAAGTATGTACTTACCTACTAAAATGTAAAACTACATTTTAATTAATTGAGTCTACTGCGACATAAGTCATTTGTTTGTCCGCTATAACTTGAGTATCTTCATGAAAATTTGCAGGCAAGTAGTTCACGCAAATACAGTTTTTAAGTACGAATATGACAAACATCGGACGAGAAATTATGGAGACAAGCAAGGTCTCCGTCTTAAGCGAACACCTAGTATTAATAGTTACTGTTGGACTCATACGTAATTAGATTAAGGGTCCGGCGACCACTTTAGACTAACTTCGCATTGGCTAACGGGTTTCTATTGCCATTTTATCTAGAAGAAGACGACGAGCGAACGAAGTTATCTACAGAGTGACAAAGTGCAATTTCAATCATTTTTATGACTTTTTCTCTTCTCTAATCATTCTTAGATAACTAAAAATTTTCCTTGTATTATGTATTAATTTAAAAGCTAATGATGTAGACAATCTCCCTAAGCGATTATTGATTTGCTTGAATAGATAGACTATTAAATAAATCCCCTTACAAATGCGCATATTTGTTATAGCTCTATTTTCTCTTCAGTATATTTTTTAAAAAACACCAGAACATATAGGCGGAGATAAAGATTTTTTCGGAGATTCATTTAATTGTACATGCCAAATTTCATCATAATCTGACAGTTTCCAAGAAATTTGACAATCGCGTATGTATCGAAAATACAGAGCGTGGCGGAACCCTTAAGCTCCTTTGCCTAAGCGTATAGTACGGATAAAGTCGCGTTCTACGTCAAAACTCTACAAAAAAAAACAATTTACCAATTTTACAGTTAGTAATTACGTACCTCGCGATCTGAATCTGCGGCAACATTGTAAGGTAGCCTTTTGTGAACAACATGTCACCGAAGTTTGGCAACACTTCCTTACTGCTCTCGGTGAAGAACGTCAGCAGAAACTTCAGGAACACGCCGTACTCTTCGTTGGCTATTTGACTTTGGTGTTCCTGGATGTGGTCAAATATGTACCGATTTTATATGCCTACTAGCTACGCCCCGCGGTTTCACCTGCAGCCCTATAGAAACCGTTGATTTTTTCGTGATAAAATGTACTACTAAACTAAATATTAGGAGTTTTCAAAACTGTTTTTTTTACCAATCTCTAGTGTATTTTCGCTCTAACGTCGCATTTAGTACGTCAAAGAATATTTTTAATTCTATCTTGGAATTAATTAATTAATTTTAATAGAAAACTTTATACAATTTGATTTTTGAAGCCAATTTGAACTTTTATACAATTTGATATTGAAGCTAATTCAATAAGAATTTAACAGAACTAATGTAATTACGAGAAAATTTTGATCAAAAATTAAACACAATGAGTATATTTTGCAGTAAAAAAAAACAATAAAAACCTTAATTCTTCGAGTACTTCGTGGACACGTTTCGCCTCTACGAGGCATCCTTAGTGGCCCTATTCGGAGATTTGAGATTCTCATCTCACCTTTTTTCATCCTTGGTGATCTCCTTTGAAACGTCATAGGTGTGAGAGTGACCAAGATAAAATCTCATCTCATCTCACGTGTAGGAATAGCCCCCCAAGACATGTTGACTCTCCGAGCGCGTGGCTGACAAATACACTAAATACATACATATACACTAGAGATTGGTTCAAGAAACAGTTTTGAAAGTGAACCTACGCAAAGAACTTACTCAATCAATCAACTATTAGGAAACTTTGCATACACTTTTTCAGGGGTACAGAAAAGTACACCTTTCATTCCGAGAAATGATAGCTTCCTGTGGAACACAATTTGCGTCATGAAATCAGTTCAGACTTAGAATCCTCCGTATTCTACATACCTACTTAAATTTTTATTTTCGAAAATATAAGGTAATTAATATAAAATATTATATCTCTAAGTAAAACTGGGAGAATAATTTAGATAATAATGTGTTAAAGATCGTACAGTTTGCTTAGTAGACATTATAAACATATTATTTTATTTCGTTTTTGTTTGATTCCATGCGCTCCGTTCCTTACTTAGTTCCTTAAGGCGAGGCTTTCCCAGAACTTTAGGTATTTTACTCTACCTCAGGCCGCACTTTTTGGGAGCGCGACGTATTCATTCACGCGACACAAAAGTTGTGTGCGATGCGCCGCGCGCACGTCTTTCACCCGTCAGTCACGTTATGGTATCGAGTACCTAAACACCCATTTTTAGGAAATCGATAAAATAATCCGTCCGTCATTGTACTCATCCATTTTATGAAAAATTTTTATTTGATGCCAACCAAAAAAAAATCTAAAAAATCTAAAAAATGCCGTTCAAGCCAATATAGGTAGGTACAACCAATCTCATGTCCACGAGTTGTTGTATTTTTGATGTGTGAGCAGTCGTGGCATTAGTTTGATTTTACCGGTAGTGTCATATTTCCATTTTATCACACTTCACACTCAAAAATACAAAAGATTGCGATTGTGTGTGGAAGTTAGGTACTTACTCGTATTTCACTTATTCACACCTAAACGGCTAGACGGATGAGGATCATATTTGGAACGGAGTTAGCTTATGCCCAGGATTGACACATAGGCTACTTGTTATCCTTATTAGGACAAATATTTATACAGGGTGTTGGAATGATTGTGTAACTACCGGTATTCATTAAATAATACAACATAGTAAATTTCATTATTTTTGGGTATATTGTATAACAATGGTAATAACAATTTTAATTACCTTACTTTACCATTAGGTGCGTACTAATAATATTGTATGGTTTGTTAAATGTTACAAAGTTAAAAAACTACACGATTCAGAATAATTTTGAACAATAATTATGAAATAATCGAGTAAACTTATACCGGATATATAGGTATACATACCCTGGGTACGAAGTGGCGGACATTCTGCTAGTACTAACAAAACATCCAATACAAAAATATACATTCACAATATTTACATTTATATATACAATTGAGCTATAGGTACGTAGTATTATTATTTGTTCTGTGATATAGTTATAGAATCGATGGCAGCCTAGTTGGGAGTGGCAATTTTGCTCTGCTGGGTTCGAACCCAGCCGACGGCACGCACCAATTTGTTCATTGTGTGAACATATGTGCGTATTGTGTGTCATCTGCTACATAACTGGAGCCCGGTGTATGGCGACAGGCTCGCCCCCTGTCACATTTGGGACTGAATATCGTCCGGCGAAATGTGGGTGTTGTATTACCCCTCTGCCAGCCCCCTCGGGGAAAAGCGTGACGATATGTATGCATGTCTAGCCATAAGTTCTGTTACAAATGAAAATGCATTTATTTTTTATACAGTAATGTAATGTTAATAAAAGTTATATTTACATATGTATTGAAGTCTTAACAAAAATATAACTATTATTTTATTCAAAATTACCACATTTGGCCTTGATAGAGGCCTTTAGTCGGTCTGGCCAAGAATCTATGGAATTACGGACTGTTTCCATGGGAAATTTAGCCACTGCTTGCTTCAAAGATTTCTTAAGTGACTCTATGTCGGCGTGTCGTTTAGAGCAGGCCATGCCCTCTAAACCTGACCATAATTTGTAGTCCAGGGGGTTTTGATCTGGCTAGAGGAGGGCCAGTCTTCAGCCCTTATAAAGTCCGGAACATTGGCTTCCAGCCAGGCTTGGGTAGTTCGCGCCTTGTGACCATGTGCAGAGTCTAGTTGGAAACTCCACGGTAGATTTTTAAAAAGTGTATTGCTAAGGGGTTGTACAACACCATATAAGACGGTCTCTTGATACACTTTGGCAGAAGTTTTAACCCCCTTTTCACAAAAACTAAGCTTTGTGACGCCGTGATAGGATACCCCCCACCAAACCATGACTGACGCAGGATGATGACCACGCTGAGTGAAACAAGGTCAATGTCATCCACGTGCCTAAAACAAAATAAAAATAAATATTTATAAGTATGATGTCCAAAAGTTCAAAATATAAAAATTCTAAAAAACCGACCAAGTTCGAGTCGGACTCGCGCACGGAAGCTGTCGTTTAAGCTTGTTGGTATGTATGTACATAATTATATAACAACTACATTATAAATAAATGAGCTTTCAAATGATACCTCAAACAACTGATTTGATGAGATAGAACTCGAGATATAAGCAATAATCTACAACGGTCGGCGGCCATCTTTGTGACGTATATACATAGCTTCGCCTGTCCCCGCTATCGCTTCTTACAACCGGCAGTTTCGAATTTCAAAGGCAACGACGAACACATCCATACCAGTCGTAGGTTTATAAAAGCCGTACTTACAAGATTTACCGAAATGCTCGATTTTCGCTAATCGTTAAAAACGAATATACAACTTTACGAGTTTTCTTCAAAACAGCCAGAATCACGTTGCAGTACTAATCAGGCCTAGATGTGTTCAAATCATACGGCTATAACTCAAACGCTACCAAACACTCGTGTAGTACAGATTGCTCAGTCAAAAATGAAAGTATGAACGACGTCCCCTATCTCACCTAACACCCTATATAAATTACATACATACAGTACAGTCAAAACTTAGCGAAGATCCGCCACCTTGCATGTTACAAAAAGAAGGTAGGTACTTACGTTTCGTCAATTGCAATGTCATCAGAGTTTATTACATTCTCTTGAAGTACTCTTCTGCAAAAAAAAAAAACGAAGATAAGTAGTCATGTAGGTAAGTATAACTACGTAAATATCACTACTAGATATACCACTAGGCCGGGTATTTACTCGTTGTGCAGTTCAGATTGCTCAGTAAAAATGAAAGTATGAACGTCGTCCCGTATCTTACCTAACATCCTGTATAGTTAAAACTTAGCGAAGATCCGCCGCCCTGCATGTTACAAAAGGTAGGTAGGTACTTACGTTTCGTCAATTCCAATGTCATCGGAGTTTATTACATTTGGTTGTAGTACTCTTCTGAAAAAGAAAAACAAAACTGTAAGATAGGTATTCGTGTAAGTAGGTATAACTATATAAATATAAATATCACTGGTATGCCACTAGGTCGGGTATTTACTCGTTGTGCAGTTCAGATTGCTCAGTAAAAATGAAAGTATGAACGTCGTCCCGTATCTCACCTAACATCCTACATAATATATAGTCAAAACTTAGCGAAGTTCCGCCACCTTGCATGTTACAAAAAGAAGGTAGGTACTTACGTTTCGTCAATTGCAATATCATCAGAGTTTATTACATTCTCTTGAAGTACTCTTCTGCAAAAAAAAATACGAAGATAAGTATTCATGTAGGTAAGTATAACTACGTAAATATCACTACTAGATATACCACTAGGCCGGGTATTTACTCGTTGTGCAGTTCAGATTGCTCAGTAAAAATGAAAGTATGAACGTCGTCCCGTATCTTACCTAACATCCTGTATAGTTAAAACTTAGCGAAGATCCGCCGCCCTGCATGTTACAAAAGGTAGGTAGGTACTTACGTTTCGTCAATTCCAATGTCATCAGTGTTTATTACATTTGGTTGTAGTACTCTTCTGAAAAAAAAAACAAAACTGTAAGATAGGTATTCGTGTAAGTAGGTATAACTATATAAATATAAATATCACTGGTATGCCACTAGGGCGGGTATTTACTCGTTGTGCAGTTTAGAATGCTCAGGAATAATGAAAGTATGAACGTCGCTCCGTATCCGTATCTCACAAGTTGTCTGGGTGAAATAATAAATGGTGACCGACATAGTCAAAACTTCGCAGAACACCCGCCTCCCTGCGTGGTACAAAAGGTAGATAGGTACTTACGTTTCGTCAATTCCAAAGTAATTGGAGTTTGTTACGTAGTAGTCTTCTGCAAAAAAAAACTGTAACTGTAGGTAGGTATAACTACATAAATATCACTAGTAGGTATACCACTAGGCCGGGTATTTACATCGTGAATACACGTAACGAGACAAAAAAGTATCTATGATGATGAGTATGATATTTGAAAACACTAAAACGAATATAAGTAGGTACTAATAGATTTGTTGATACATCATCTGACTACAAAAAGCAATGCAAGAAATGTCGATTCTAGTAAATAAAAACAATGATTACCAATTTAATCTAGTAGAAGTTTATCTACTTACCGACGTTTGCTCCTTGACTCGTACGATTTTCTAAAAGCCAGACTTGAGCATTTTTTTCGTTTATTATGTTTGTTACCCATTATGGCAAAACTAAATGCTTGGTTGGTGTTGGTGTGTGCGGCACTGCGGAGATCACAAAAATTTGGCACACGTCCGGCGTCGACGGGGTCTGCGGGCGGACTGGCGGTCACGCAAACGTGCCTTTTTACCATGAATTCGTGATAAAAAAATCATATAAAATTACCATGTTAACTTTTTAACATTTTTATTTATGATTCCATTTTTTTATTGAATTATAATTCGTAAAAAAAATAAAAAAACAATATGATTTGTAAAAATTAAGTCGCAAATCGTGTTTAAAATACCAAATAGAGGTGACTTTGGATTTTTTTTCTATCGAGTGAAGTTATTCATAACATGTATCAGATTTATGATTCCACTTAAAAATATGCTTAAGAATAACATATTTTTTTTTACACAGTAAAAACCATGGTTTATCTTAGAGAAAAGTTGATTCTTGCTAGACGTTTTCTGGCCAGGCTCGCCTTAACGTTACCGCCAGGGGCACCTAAGTGCAATGCAATCCAAACGGAAATAAAAAAGGTTACCTAACTATCACAACTCATACTAAGCCCACTGAGTAGTGACTAAAAAACAAAACTTTAACAAACAAAAGATTACAACACTCACACTTTGCCGTACAATATTCAGTCCCAAATCGACTGCATATTGTACCTCGACGCCATGGTGGCTCAGTTGGTAGGAAACCTGCTTGCTGAGCTTGGGGCGTGGGTTCGATTCCCACCTAGAGTAAACATTTATACATACATATACATAGTCACGCCTCTTTCCCATAGGGGTAGGCAGAGACCACTTCTCTCCACTTACGATCCTGGCGTACATCTTTCGCTTCTTCCACTTTCATGAGTCTTTTCATACACGCTCGTCGGTTACGGGTACTCTTGACCTGGCCTTTCTATAAGACGTTTATGTGATGAAAATTTGTGTTTGTTCTGTCTGGGTGTTAATATCAATTTAAGAATGCATTTAAATATATTTATATATGTACTCTGGCTTTGCTTAGTTTGGGGTCAGGCGACCGTGTGTGAAAAATGTCCCGAGTGTACAATAAATTAAACAGACAACTTGATATTTACTCCCTTACATTACATAAATGTTAAAAAAATATCATGTATGGCTCCTATCTCCATCTTACCAGGACACAAGACTTTTTGGTAGCAATAAAATAACTCACCTAACGTCAAAGATTCTCATCTTTTTGAATACCTAGTTATTATTAGATTATTATCCTACTAATAGTATAAACGCGAAAGTTTGTAAGAATGGATGGACGGATGTTTGTTACTGTTTCACGTCAGAACGGCTGAACAGATCTGGATCAAATTTGGCACAAAGATAGATTATAGTCTAGAATAGCGCATATGATACTTTTTAACCGCGGGTAAACCGCAGGGCGCAGCTAGTTAGATAATATAACGACCTTGTGTTATTGTTCCAAGAATAAACTTATAATAATTATTATAGTTTATTTATTTATTTAAATGTGACAGAGCACTAACCTTAGTAAAGACAACAAGTTCCGCCACCGCTCGCTGCACAGCGGTGGCCAGCTCGCCCGAACATTGCTTCAAGACGCTCACTTCTTGCTCGTCCGCTAAGATCGCCTGCACGAAGCTAGGCTGCTTGTTGCCGTGCCCCAATAATTTTGTCAGTCTAAAATAAGCATTTTTGTGATTTCTACATCTTTATTTTTTATCCGAGCTAACAAAAATACTTCGTTGATGTTACATTGTATGTTATAAATAAATAAATAAATAAATTCGGGACACTTCCACACACGGTCGCCTGACCCCAAACTAAGCAAAGCTTGTACTATGGCTGCCAGGGACTGATATACATACTTAGATATTTTTAAATACATACTTAAATACATATTAACACCCAGACATAGAACAAACACAAATGTTCATCACATAAATGTTTGCCCTAGGTGGGAATCGAACCCACGCCCCCAAGCTCAGAAGGCAGGTTCACTACCAACTGAAAAATTGTAATAATTTCTATATATTGTTCTCGTTATCGTTTCATATTTTGTTATCGTTTTATATAAATTGTGGGTCCATCTCGAGCATTCATGCTCACTATCGAAGGCACCTTCTTGCGGCGGCGTCGTGTGTCGGGTCGTTCTCTTCCCTCAAATATGGTTGAGGAGAGCGATGGCTGGCACATGCGTCATACTCGTGATCGGGTGCTGCTTGCGGGTCGCTGGTCTGCTCGTGGTGTACTCACAATGCAATAAGTGAAAACCTTTATCCTAACCTTAGATTAAGACTTAATAACTAACCCCCTCTACCTGTATTCCCCTTAAATAATAATTTAAGATTTATCACGGTCAGATTTATCAAAAGTCACGGTCCCCGGAGTCCGTGAGTGTAATTTTTAAATAAAAAAAAAATACTTCGTTTCATCCCTAAGCTTTTCTTAGATAATGCTGCCACAGGTCTGAAAAATGATGGCGCGCTAAAGATACCTACTACAATGAAACATATCGTCACGCCTTTCCCTCGAAGGTGCTGGCAGAGGTGTAATACAACACCTACACTTCACCGGACGGTATTCAGTCCCAAATGGAACTGGGCTCCACACACTGGGCTCTAGTCATGTAGCAGATGACATACAATAGGTATAAATTGTACTCCAGTGATACGTAAAACTCCCTCCAGTCGACTTGTTGGAAAGTTAGTCTTCCTAATTTCATCCATTTCCTAAGTTGCCCACTTCCTGTCCATTCCCAAAGTCGTGAGCATGTAAAAGTATATTATATCGCGTGGTATAATAATATACTCGGCCAGGTATAGCATTTCGGTCACGTGGGCAACACGTTGTGACGTCAATCGATGCTTAAGCAGGACCGAAATAAGTCATTAACAAACAGTGCGAAAGAGACGGATGACGAGTGACATCATACGTGTTTGCTCCTGGGGGCTTACCATGAACTTTTACAAAAACATCATTGCGCAGGAACGTTTTGTTACATTCCTTAATAAGTATTGTTTTGTATCATACCACAAGCATTGAAAACACTATTGTTTTAAAACGTTTTTACTCCTGCTACAGTGATGTCAAAAGAATGTACGATACAAGTGTTTATACACTCTGTGGTACTTTTGCGTATTTTGGAGTATGGTGTTGCCAGATGTACGATGTCAATCGTAATTATACGATTTTTGCCATGTAAAAATCGTACAATCGGGGTCGTACAATAGTACGACCGCATAGCGAAATCGTGCCTACAATATCTTATCGATACAGGGAAATTACACTTACGGTTTTTACAAGTTGCAAGTAAAAACACTATGATTTCTTATTATTTTCTTCCCTAAGAATTTTTATTTTCCTCACCCGCGTACAATCGCTCCTAAGAAACATCTGGCGACACTTGGTTGTATGAACAATGTCAAAAACGATTTTTTTTTGTTTTGTCTCATAGGGCAGGCTAGAGGCAACATAGCCATACCACCATAGTCTTCCCTATGTTTGTCATAACATTTTTCATTAAATCTCTGATGAAGATGATGATAAATGAGATAAATCTCGCTCCTCTTTCCCTCTTTCAGTAAAGGCGAGTTTTCGTTTTAGAAAATAATACAAAATCATGACACCATCTTTTCGGTTCCCCTCAAAAACGTAAATTAAATCTACCTATGATCATGAAGGTAAATTAAAATTCAATTGCTGCATTCAATTAAAGTTTGTGAATATATTTTTTGTGATATCTAGAATTTAATGCTTAGAATAATTTGTCACAGAGGCCGCAGAGTCTCAGCGAAGCAGTTCGATATTATGTGAGACTTTTTAAAAACCCACAGTGAAATCGCTGCGGGCTTTAATAGGAGTCTGCAGGCGACGAAGGCTCACTCTAAGAAGTAACAAGTGCATCAAAAGAAGTGGACTTAGCCAAAAAAAAATCTATATGAAAAAGGGTTGAAATTTATTCTGGAGCCCATCCGAAGGCGTCCTTCGTAGTACGGAGCTTATATTATCTGCTTCGAGAAACTCGAAAGTTTCCAAATCATCGGCCATCTTGCTAAATATTACAAATAGAACCTCAGAAACACAGCAAAAATTCACTTATAAATAGAAAAAGTTACACGGAGAGCAACTTTTTAACAATCGTTGTCATTTGTATCATTCCTGCTATTTTGACAGCTCGGCAGGAATACTTTAGAGGTCGTAGTACGGTTTTTAGACAAATGTTCCTTGGATTGAATGAACGAAATCGAGTGACGTCATCAAAACTGCTAAGCGATAACAAAACTTAACAGGAATACTTTTAGGGTGGTCATAGTACGAAATTACGAAGTAAGGCTTAATTAATGATGTTTTAAGAGGTTGTGGTAAGCCCCCTGGGGGCTTACCATGAACTTTTACAAAAACATCATTGCGCAGGAACGTTTTGTTACATTCCTTAATAAGTATTGTTTTGTACCCTACCACAAGCATTGAAAACAATAATGTTTTAAAACGTTATTACTCCTGTTATAGTGATGTCAAAAGAATGTACGATACAAGTGCCTTTAGACACTCTGTGGTACTTTTGCGTATTTTGGAGTATGGTGTTGCCAGATGTACGATGTCAATCGTAATTATACGATTTTTGCCATGTAAAAATCGTACAATCGGGGTCGTACAATAGTACGACCGCATAGCGAAATCGTGCCTACAATATCCTATCGATACAGGGAAATTACACTTACGGTTTTTACAAGTTGCAAGTAAAAACACTGATTTCTTATTATTTTCTTCCCTAAGAATTTTTATTTTCCTCACCCGCGTACAATCGCTCCTAAGAAACATCTGGCGACACTTGGTTGTATGAACAATGTCCAAAAACGATTTTTTTTTTGTTTTGTCTCATAGGGCAGGCTAGAGGCAACATAGCCATACCACCATAGTCTTCCGTATGTTTGTCATAACATTTTTCATTAAATCTCTGATGAAGATGATGATAAATGAGATAAATCTCGCTCCTCTTTCCCTCTTTCAGTAAAGGCGAGTTTTCGTTTTAGAAAATAATACAAAATCATGACACCATCTTTTCGGTTCCCCTCAAAACCGTAAATTAAATCTACCTATGATCATGAAGGTAAATTAAAATTCAATTGCTGTATCCAATTAAAGTTTGTGAAAATTATTTTGGTGATATCTAGAATTTAATGCTCAGAATAATTTGTCACAGCGGCCGCAGAGTCTCAGCGAAGCAGTTCGATATCATGTGAGACTTTTTAAAAACACACAGTGAAATCGCTGCGGGCTTTAATTGGAGTTTGCAGGCGAAGGCTCACTCTAAGAAGAAGCAAGTGCATCAAAAGGAGCTGACTTAGCCAACAAAAAATCTATGTGAAAACGGGTTGAAATTTATTCTGGAGCCCGTCCGAAGGCGTCCTTCGTAGTACGGAGCTTCTATTATCTGCTTCGAGAAACTCGAAAGTTTCCAAATCATCGACCATCTTGCTAAATATTACAAATAGAACCTCAGAAACACAGCAAAAACTCACTTATAAATAGAAAAAGTTACACGGAGAGCAACTTTTTAACAATCGTTGTCATTTGCATCATTCCTGCTATTTTGACAGCTCGGCAGGAATACTTTAGAGGTCGTAGTACGGTTTTTAAACAAATGTTCCTTGGATTGAATGAACGAAATCGAGTGACGTCATCAAAACTGCTAAGCGATATCAAAACTTAACAGGAATACTTTTAGGGTGGTCATGGTACGAAATTACGAAGTAAGGCTTAATTAATGATGTTTTAAGAGGTTGTGGTAAGCCCCCTGAAATGCTATGGACCTTGTTTTTTGGATCATGATAACCGTATGGCGTTGTAGGGCTATACATAGACCTACATCACACCACGAACGTAAATAATATTAGATGTACGAGTACAATATATGTAAAAGTTATAAAAGTGTTGAAAAAAGCGATAGCAGCCTAGTTGAGAGAAGGTCCGCCTCTCAAGCCAGAGGGAGCGGGTTCGAACCCAGCCGACAGCACGCACCAATTTGTTCATTGTGTGAACATATGTGCGTATTGTATGTCATCTGCTACATGACTGGAGGAGCCCGGTGTATGGCGACAGACTCGCCCCCTGTCACATTTGGGACTGAATATCGTCCGGCGAAATGTGGGTGTTGTATTATACACCTCTGCCAGCCCTCTCGGGGGAAAGGCGTGACGATATGTAAAGATTTAGTCATACCCACTTGTATTAGTCCTAAGCCAGCATCCAAGTAAATCAGTCGTTTCAGTAAAAGGAGTTTTACTAAAACACGACCACAAGTGAATTGTGAGAGTGAACAGAAAGGGTAGTTACTCCACCATACAATTCCCTCAGCATATATTTACCGTATGGCGTGCAGCGCGAGCGTGCAGACGACGACGTAGAGCGGCCCCGCGGCCCGCGCGTCCCGCGCCTCCCCCGCCAGCGCCGCCAGCTGCAGCGCGCCCGCAGTGAGCGACACCCACGTGCTCAGCACCGGCACTAGGGCCTTCGCGGTGCTGCTGTTTATGTATAGCCCGGCTACAAATACACTCTTGTCAGTTACCTACCACTAGACCTCTACTGAAATAAATAAATTGTTTATTTATTTATTTATGTAGCTGATCTAAAAAGATTAACACATCATACTTCATATCATCATACTTAATAACGAGTATAAACGCGAAAGTTTGTAAGAATGGATGGATGGATGTTTGTTACTCTTTCACGCCAGAACGGCTGAACAGATCTGGATGAATTTTGGCACAGAGGTAGATTATAGTCTAGAATAGCACATAGGATACTTTTTAAACGCGGGTGAAACCGCAGAGCGCAGCTAGTAAACTATATACCTAATTCACACCAGCAGAGTAGCATGAGCCGTGGACAATTGTCTGTTTATTGTTTCTATCTTTACTTATTTGTGATAAAGCTAGAATACGGATATGTTCGTCTCTTTCTCGCGAGTTAAAAATTGAGGCAAGACAATGTCCACGGCTCATGCTCTAGCCCTGCAACTCGTACCGTGAGATCTTAGGGCGATGATTTTTAGGTTCAGCCGCCGACGATGCGCGACCATGAACCTTAATGCGCAGCGATACGATTCACGATCCAGCGGTGTCGGCTGCTGAACCAAAAAATCATCAATCATTTGTTTTGTCTATGTACGAACCTAGACAAAACAAAACAAAAGATAGTTTCAAAATTATGAACAAGTACGGCCTGTCTCTATTTCATTTCGCCACTATGTGTGGTCTTTGCCTGCCAAAAGGTTGCCGATCGCTGTCCTAGAATTAGTGAAGCTAAGATAAGTTGTCAAAATGCTACAAGAAAATGTCTAATGTTTAAGTGAAATTCCTAGCAAGACAATTTGAGCTAAAATTTCCTGGTTTATCATAATGTATTACGAGGTTATGAGGGTCCTTACCTGGCTGGTAAGACACGAGGGCTTCCAGCACTAAGGCGCTGGACAGTATAGCGCTCGGATTGGCGCCGATCTGAGGAGCCAGCGAGCTGAGGCAGGCCAGCAGCTGCACCGCGCTGTAAGCGCTCTGGTGCGACAACGGAGGGGTAGTCTTGTGCGCACTAATTCTACAACAAATTTCTAACTTACTAAACGGTGCTTGCAACTCTGTAGAAAATTGAAATGTTTTTGAGAACTTAGAAATGTTTAAAAAGCGATGTCCAGTCATCCAAACAGATTTTGAAAAAAATATGCCTACCTACTTATATTTTAGGCTTTTAATAAATGTCAAAAACAAACAAAAAAATAAAATACAATCGTATTTTCTTCCTCCTTTTTTGAAACCGGTTAAAAACTTGCACGCATTCAGACTGCAAAGTTCATAAAGTAGTAGGTACATATTTAATTTTACTCCTCACGCTGATTTCAGGCGGCGAACCGCGGTATATGGAAATCACAGATAGGTAGGGCAAGATGCAATATACCCGAATATCACTACCGCGTGCCACTGCATCATCGATGTGAAATCAGCGTGAGTTTGAAAAATGACTTGACGCGCTGAACCGCGGTAACGTAGCAATGCTATACAGACAGAGGTGCATTATGAAATTCCTAGATAGGTAGAGCGAGATGCAAAATTCGCGAATGTCACTACCGCGTACCACTGCGTCGATGTGAAATCAGCGTGAGTACGAAAAACGACTTTATGAACTTCTAGGTCACTAACGAAGTAGTAATTGACATGACTATTGAGTACCTAAGAGACAAAGCAGGTAGACATAATAAATGACATACCTATTGAGTAGGTCGCAGAGAAAATGCAGGCAGACATCGACAGCCGCAGGCGGGCCACCGCTGGTGAAGTGCGCGAGCGCGCGCAGCACGGCGCCCGCCGCGTGCGCCGCGTGCTCTTCGGAGAAGAACCGCGCCGAGCGCCACAAGAGACGCATGCAGCTCGTTAGCGACCTGCATAGGTATTCACATTCATTCAGAAACGTTTCCGATGGGAATCCATCACAAATTATTCGAATCTCAGTCCGTATTCATTTTGAAGTGGAACTTCTAATGCGACTTCCAACAAGGTTGCGTTAAACGTTTAACGCTCTTGGGGAGGGGGAATAGAAAGAGACAGAGCGAGAGTGAATGCGAGGCACTCGAACGCATGCGCGTAGTAAGAAAGATACACAGAAGTTTCGCTTCTTCCGCGCGGAGGGACTCCATGCATTTTTTTTATACTCGAATCCCTATTCCAAAATGTATAAAGTAGACTAAGTTTCGAACAAATTGAGTTTGAAATTTGTGGAATCCGATCAGAAACGTTTCCGAATGATTGTGAATAGCCCCGCTGGGGCCAGCCGAGGGGCTGACCTTACCACCAGAAGTTCGAAGATGTGTAGCGGATGAAAATCCAGCAATTAACTTCAGTGACCCGCTTGGTGGATTTTGTCCTCGCTACCATCCTCGCACCGCTTATCTTAGTATATTCTCGAAATTCCCTTTAAGTAATGGGGATCGAATAATCGTCCTCATTATTTTGAACTTTTAGGAACATTTTCAAATAATACGCGTATTTTCCGTATCTTCTGGGAAGAAAGGCACCGAGGGATAGGCCTCATGATGGAATGGATGGATGAAAAGCACATCAACTAGTGCTTCAAAAACAAAGTCTCAGAGAGATAGAACACAGTTTAGTCTAATAAAATTAAAACCATATCAAAAGAGACACATTTCGATGCAAAAGAGTGTAGCAAAAGTATCCAAAGTAGGTAGGGGTACGTAAGCATTTAAGTAATAAAGTATGTAATTGTTTCGCTCACCTAAAAAGCGAAAAGTCCAAATTAGCTGTCGCTTCACAAAGAAAAACGGTGATATCATTATCGAGCAAGTATTCTACCATGCGCTCACTTTCCTCCGAATTTTTATTGTAACGGCTCGCGACTTCTATCAAATATCCGCATGCCTTATTTTGAGCCGCGGTGTCCCGCGAAGTCAGTAGCCTTTTAATATCTGAAAGAGCATTTTGCCGACCACTGGGATTGTACGTTCTGTTGAAGTTAGAATTAACTAAACTGTACATTTTTACTTTACAGAAAAATTAAAACTCCAAAAAAAAAGTTCGGAATTTTCAAATGTAACGTCTCTTTTACAAGTTCTGATTTATGTAATTTTCCCGCTCAATTGGTTACTTTTTTTTAAAATTTGGCTATTGCAGTCTTTATCTTTCTTGATGCCATAGAGAATGATCCATCTTTATTCAACCTTCCATTCCAACAACCGTAAAATCGAGATTTGTCTCGAGAAAATTTAGGACATCACTAGATGTTCAGGCTGTCAAAGTCAATTTAGTAAAATTAGTAACTTCAATCAACTTGTTCGTTGCTCGTTGGTGTAAAAAAGTGGAAATGGTTGCTTTGGTTTGCTCAACAAGCTATCATTGAGAGTTTTATTTTTGTAATATTCTCTTTAATTGTAACATTGTTCCTCATTGAATTACTTAAGACCAGAGCTGGGTTATATTCCTATAAATTCAAAATGGTAAGCTACCTCAGTGTCTTCTAGTGTTGATGAAAAAGTGAATGTAAATACCACGCTTGGTCCTTGATAATTTGTGTGGTTATAATTATTTTTATCTCCTTTTAGTCGGTGATAGAATTCCTAAAGGATCTGCCTTCTTACGACGAACACAACTTCACGTTATTTAATACGGACCATGGAATAAGAAATTGTTCGAAAAGACCTTCTATATACCTACCTACTAAGGAAATCCCGTCGGAACAGAGTTGAGTACCTGTTTTACTGGCATTTTATTTACTAAATATGCGAATTATACTTTTGTTAAAAGTCTTTTCAGAGCAAACCTTGAATATAAGAGGTTTTAGTTGGTATACCTATTAGTAAAACTTATCAGGACAAGCTATCCACTTATTGCGTTCTTATTTGAACCAGAAGCACCTTACCCTATTCGACAAACATTAAAGAAAAATAAATATAGCAGCTGTTGTTCCACTTTGGCAACAACCTCACCTTAAATGAGTACATATCCCATAAACACTCTAACTAACCTATAGAAATAAGGCCTGCTACAGCAATAGTAAGATCTAAACACATAGTCACCAATCTCGAAAATTCTACAATATGTAAATAATGGTCAAAAGTTTTTGTATAAACACTTGCTATGTTTTTACTAATAAAATGAGTTCATAGGAGTTCACAATGACTTCTTTACTAAACCATACTAATGGAACATTTCTTTTTCAGTTATTGTGACAGAAAAGACAAACATATTATTAAGATATCTACATCAGCAATGGGAGAAAAAGGTAATTTTGAATTATTAACTGACTAGTGATCCGTTCTGAGTTTGCATGGTACCTACTTAAAAACCTTCTGTAAAAATTATCTCACTGGTGGTGAAAAATAGGTACATCAAAATGCATTGCTTGGTTGAGGATAAGTTAGCGGATAGACAGACAGACATGGAATCCAACTTTGGTTTATATCATGTAGAGAAGGGATTGACAAAAAAATATTAATTATTATTTTAAAATATAGTCCTGCAGGCCTAGCATGTGCAACACGACAACGGTATGTTGACTCTTTTTATTGAGACAGATGTATGTATGCACATAGCCTTGTCACATTCTCACACGACAAAAAGTGAGAAGAATTTTGTCGCGCGCGCATGCTACGCCTGTAGGCGTATTTAAGATAAAAAGAAATAGGTATCTCTTTGGCAAGATCACTGATTTTAAGTTATTTTTTTCAAAACAGCACAGTTTATAGTTAAAGCAATTGAATTAAATTAAGTACACCAGAGATTGTATTTAAGATTTCATTAACAATGTTTCAGAACAACTCCCCCAAGAAACGCGACCAGAGCAACATTGAACAAAACGGTGACGACAGTCGACCGCGCAAGAGGCCCTGCCCCAACTCGCCCCTCCACTGAACGAACGGTCACTAGTTTGTGCTTCAGTTATAGACATTTCAAGTGTACTGGCATTTTTGTAATCATTTTTATTACTAAGTTGCATTCTAACCCCAACTCATTTTTCAATGAGACACCTGTGGATGTCTACATATTTACTTGTCTGTCACATGCTCATTTTACCTTTAAAATTTTCACAGGTGAGCCCAAAAGGTGATTCTTTTGGTAGATCAAGTTACTCATTTAGTTAAACAAGTTGGGATCAATTTAATTTTACGGATAGGCTGTGCATTAGTAATAGATTCTACAAGGATTTAATTTGGCATATTAGAATGGGTCTGTTACTCGTTTCAACACTAAATATGACATAAGATGACAACTTGTTTGTATTTTTACATATTTTACTTTTCTACTTCACAACTTTGAAACTTCTGGGAAATATGTATGACATGTCCATTTGTCTAACATCAGGCAGGCAATATTTTCGGTTAGATGATCTTACCGGAATGTCTCTCATGTTTTCAATCTACTCTCTGTAAAATATTTACATATAATGATATGTAAAAAAAAAATTGAACACTCAATAAATTGTAGCTTTTTAAATGTAAACAAACTCTCGAAATAGTTATAGTGTGTTTTAATTCATATTTTTATAAGGTTCATGTATATTTTATTGTCCAGCAGCCTAGCATGCGCGCGCGACAAAATTCTTCTCGTCACTTTTTGTCGTGTGAGAATGTGACAAGGCTATGTGTAAACATAGTCTGTCTCGATAAAAATAGTTGACATACCGTTGTCGCTTCGCACATGTTAGGCCTGCTGGTTAACATATCACATTTAGAAAACTTTTGTTATAAAAAGCAACAAAAGTGCCATGTCATCAAGATGTAAAATTAATAACATTAACTGTTAATTGTAATTTTCATAATTTTAATAGTTTTTTTTTATGAAAATCTGAATGTGTTCTCATTCCATTGTGTTAAGATTTTTATAAACAACTTTAGGAGTTTTGAATATGTATCAAAAAGGTCTAGTTGGTTTAAGGTTTGGTTAAAGAAGTGACCTTTAAAATGTTTAGTTTGAAAGTTTGAGCAATGAGTAATATCAACTAACTAGCCAGAAAATTCCTATTATTAGTAAGTATTATTATTTTTGATCAGATATAATATAATACCTACTCAAATTGTAAACTGTATTGCCATTGGTATGAAATGTACTACACATTAGTATCCAGTGCTATCACAGAGAGCTACCCACTTTGAGTGTAAAATATTTACGTAGCGCCATTTTATTACAAATACTATGATGCAGCTAAACAACATTGATAATTATTAAATAGCAAACACATTGTAATTAAATTAAGTTGATAGAAATAACAGTCGAATTCGGTTATAGTGACAACTAACAGAATACCTACGACTTTATATTTTCCGGATGTTAAAATATTAAATTCTGGTAAAAAATTAAGTTGCACGACGCTTTTACGACACCATTCGCTAAAACTTGAATCCACTGTACCAAAATACATTTTTAACAAACCCTATCTTCAGCATCTAGAATTTGGTTCCATTTTACTTGATTTTAATTCATAGGATTCAAAAATTCAGTTTTTGTTTCAGTGTTGATTGTACATTAGTTATGTGATTTTGTATCATTTTTGCATAAAAAAAAAAGAACATTTCTATTATTGTCAACAAACTAGAACTGTTGATTATTTTTGTTTGTAGTCAATTATTGTATCTAATTCTACCTAGTTGGTATTCAATTTCTTGATTAGCTTTCAACCAGACTTGTAGAAAGATGTATTGTATTTACTTCAACTCCGACTGGTGAATAAAGTGTAATTTATAGAGAATGAATGAATATTATATTGTTTGACTTCACTCCTGTTACCAGTACCAACTATTGTAATAAGTTGTTGAGTTTTGGTTAGGCTTGAGAAAGTAAGCTACCTAAATAAATTAGGTAGGTAAGAACTTTGGAAACACTAAAACATATTTTCTTTGGAGTAGAATACTTTATATAATTTTTGGGGTCTTGAGTTGAGCATGTTATGCTCTGATCTGCTAGTGTATTGGATGTTAATAAAAAATGAAACTACAAAGTATTGACTGAAAAATAACTTTATTCTAATTATTAATTATACTTAGTCCACAACTCACAGAAACATCCACAAGCTGTAAAACAAGGTTAGGTTTACAACATGTACCTAATGGAATTGTTCTTACAAGTTTTAGTTAGTTTCCTTACATACCTAATTATAAACACATAAAATTACTAGATTCAATCATCTAGAAGCCGAGACAGAATACACAAGATCATAAGCAGCATGCCAGGAAAGAGCATATAATATAATATAATAAGTAAATTTATTGCTAATCAAATGTTAACATGCTTCCCTCTAAGTTGTGTATTCTGGCTGTTATAAATCTTGACAAAATCGTAGCTGTATCTTATAAAATACCACGAACTTAACAGTATGAGGACATGAATCAATGCAACTTGGAAACAATATAGATTTTAAGTTTACTTCAGCTGTTAACGTCAATTAAAATATTTCACATTGTTAAAACTTGGATAAATTAATCCTTGGCAGGCACTTCGATGACTCGAGGCTTGTCAATGATACGAGCTGTACGGTTGCCTTTCTCAACAATTCCAATGATCCACGCTTGGTAGCCTTCTTGCTTTTCAATATCCTTACAGTAGGCGGCTGCCTGCTCCCTGGGCAAACAGATGAGGAGTCCGCCGGAGGTTTCCGGGGCATGTCCTTGCAGCAACTGGAACATATTACCACATGCCTTGGCCACAGCAGCCATCTTGGCAATAACAGGAAGATTGTGGATCACAAATGAAACTTCATTTTTCTGATGGGATGCCAGGTTTTGTGCATGTCCAAGCAATCCAAATCCAGTTACATCAGTCGAGCCATGAGCATTGTATTTATGCATTAAACGAGCGGCAATACGGTTCAGTCTGCTCATAGAGTCCATGGCTCGATGGTAAGCTTTACGGACATCTTCTTCAGATACCACCAGCTTGATGCGGTTCCAGCGCTCTGGCTGGTCGAGCCACTGATGGGCGTTCACTGCCACTTGGGTTCCCAGAGGTTTCGTCAGAACCAAAACATCACCCATGACAGCATTGTCAGGTACTATATATTCATTAGGCTGGCAAATAGTAGTAGCAGCCCCCCCAATAGTGCACCATGGGTTGATAACAGTCTGACCACCAGTAACGGAGGTGCCGGCTTCTAGAGCAGAGTCCTTGAACCCTCTCATGATCAGAGGGATGACGACGTCGCGTTCCTTTTCAGTCATTTTGGTCGAGACTCCGAGCAGCATCAACATATTGTCACATTCCGTTACTCCCATTGCATACAAGTCGCTAAGTACGTTGGCGCAGGCAATCTTGCCCATCATGTAGGGGTCGTCGACAAGGGGGTAGAAGAAATCAGTTGTTTGCACTAGACACAGACCGCCGTGCCTAAGCGGTGTCACCGAACAATCGAGACCGATGCCGATGCGCGGGATCGCCACATGCATGAACTCATCTTGTTGAGAGTAGTCCTGCTGCAGGGACTCCACGAGCTTACCCAACACATCCTGGGGCACTTTACAACTTCTTCCTTTTAGATCTGCGAACCGCGTCAAACGAAAGCTTGCCTCCAAGTCGTGTGCGACCGGATCGAAAGGCCGACGCAGAGCCAAAGTATTAGGGTTACCGGACATTTCTAATTGAGCAGCTGCTAGTGAGTCCTGGGCTACACTGGACGAATACGACATAGTCCACAAAAACAAAACAATGCTTTAGTTTGTGGATGTATATCGGGCCAAAATGCAGAAATCCGACACGCCGCCAAGTGACGCTTGCAAAATGGCGTCTCCTTTACAAAAGAGAAAATGGCAGATAATTGTGTATTTTTTCCACAGCTTTGATTGGATGAAAAGTATCAATAACTCATCATTCGAAGCTCCTATTGGCAGATATATTCAAAACGTCATGTTGACAATGAAAACAGGTCTCGCTTTGGCTTGGCATAGTGATTAACGATAAACATGTGAAAAAAAGATTTGACATTCGAGTTTACCGGTAAACTGATTTCAACCTTTATTTTACGATATTTAAAGTGAATTTATAACCTGCGCAACTAAGCATAGTTTTGATTGGTTGGAATATTTTCCTAAAAAGTAAAATCACAAATGTCAAAATAATTTTATATTATTTTTTTGAATGTTGTGTGGCGGTTGCTATAATTTTTTTACGATCAAAATTGATACCTAATTAATTAGAATAAATATGTTTCTTTATAAATAATCTACAATGAGTTCAAACAATTGGAAGAAAGTGGAAAATGAATCAGGATATCCTGTGTTTATTGAGTACGACCTTACTTTCTCTGCGTAACTTACAAATGGAATGTCCCACATAAAAGAACTCTCAAAACTTTTTTTACAGCAATGCAACTGGGAAACAGCAATACGATCATCCAGAGTTTGTTAAAATTATGAAGACGACAGAAGAATATGATGACATAAAGTATACTGCCTATCGAACTGCTTTCAAAGTTTACGCACTGCAAACGCACTTAAAAGGTATTAAACTTATCCCAAACAGCTTTTAAATCGCCTTGAAATTGCTTTTAAATTAAACATACCTATTCTTTGCAATATACAACTTTTAAATCTTTGAGATTTATAGTGTAATTATGTTCAAGAAATATTCATGTTTATTTGAAAACTTGCAAACTTTCTAAGGATTAATTTAATGTTTTTTTTTAAATAACCACTTTCAGTGCCACCGCTTCGCTTATGCTCAGGGGTGTTTGCTAGACACCAGCTGAGCCTCTCAGAAAGCAGCTTATCTCTGGATACGGCTGAACTGGAAGCAGTTCTGGGCGATATCTACTTTGCTGCAGAGAAGGATGGACATTTCACTGGAGATGTAGACCTGGTTGTGGACCTGTTAATCAATTTATTGCTTAATGTTTTTGATAAGTAAGTAATGAATCTTAATTTTTTTTTATGTGCTTAAATCTGTCAGAGCAGAGCCCATAGTTTCATCTGCTACAAGAATATATTTTTCCCAGTTGAAAAGTTGCCATTGTTTGCAAATCATTATTATTTTGAATATTTTAGTCTAAGCCTAAATATGTATAGCAGAATGCTATGAAATTTAATGTGGAGATATCTCCACATTCAATTTCATAGGATTCTGTTTAGCCATCAGATAGTTAAGTGGCTACAAATTATAATTCTCACAAATATAATATTATAGTTATGTTTAAATGTAAACAAAAGTAGTTTAAAATGTGTGGTAGAATTTAATTCAATAAGTCTTAATGGGAAAGCGCTCCTTATGTTAAGAACTCATGGAGCAATTTTCGCCCGCACTTCGGACCAGTGTTTTATTTCAAAACTTATGACAAAGTCGCAACGCAAAGTCTCGCAGCCGCTGTGAGAGCAAGCGTGACTCCGCCCACACTTTATACCGACCACTCTCGCGAACCGACCGCATATGTAGACGTCAAAGATCGGCAAAAAAATTTCGCTAGGCACGTGGTTAATTGCTTGTCTTGCAGTAGACACTCCAGGTGCCGGTCGCAACTGCGCCCGCCGCGACTAAAAATTGCCCCTTGAGATACCTACTTTAACTTTGTTCATTTTTTATGCTTACAAAGTACATAAAATAAAAACAATTTACAAACCATACCAACGCTAAAACATAAAAACATGACACAAAAGCAGCTTGTTAAAGAGGAAATATACTAGAGATTCGCCAAACAAAAAGTTACAAAGATGAACTTCTGCAAACTAACGCCTGATTCAATCAATTATCAAACAAAACTTCAGAGACCGAAAAGAGCCAGTCCGAGTGCTGGCAGCGAAGACTCTCCTCATCTGCCTGAGCGAGGACTCAATATCCGACAAGTGGACTGCCCTGGCCAATTGCTGTGCCGATCACAATGGCTGCGTGTCGCCCAGGCGGCTCGCGTCGCTGTTGGCTCATGTGGCGGCTCTGGCTCACTACTTGGGCAGTGTGGGGGATACAATACAGGCGGATGTTGATGCTTGTTTTGCTCAGGTAATTATAGTAACAATAGTACAGCGCAGGGAAATCAAGTTACCTTGAGTAACAGAAGTTACAATGAAACTCTTTCATTTTCAAAAATCAAAAAAGAAACACTGATTACTCTAGTTCCAAAGTGTAATTATAAATGTTTGTGTGTACGAAATGTGCATGGAAAGTAAGTTATGTTTTCACTTTCTAGTAATGTATTGGTAAGCTGCATCTCTCTGTTTCTCAGGAACCTATCAATTTTTAAAAGTAAAAAAAAAATGTTTTTTTTTGCCAGAAGCATAACTTATCTTCATAAGGTCCATACATCAGTCACTATAGTTAAAAAGGATATTGTATGTCTTTGTTTTGTAATTTTAGTGTGAATTTAAAACTACTAAATTGTGTTTTATTTGTAAACTACAGAATGCCGGCATGCTCGGTGTGGCGAGTCAGTCGGTGGCCGAGTGGGGTGCGGCGGAGTGTAGGAGCACGCAGTGGCTGGGCGCGGCGGGGCGCGTGCTGGCCAGCAGGCAGAGTACTGGCGCCGGAGTGTGCGCTTGTTGTTCACAGACACTTGTACAGGTAATGTACTATTACGTTACGGCCTCAAGCGGAAACGCCAGAATTGCAAAATTAGCGAGACAAGTTCTGGCCACTATCATCATAACTATCATCGGCGTTTCCCGTTAATGTGGCCGCGACATTAAAGAATGACTACAAGCTCGGTGTGGCTAGTCAGACGGTAGCCGAGTGGCGTGCAGCAGAGTGCATCGGGTCGAAATTTAGCTTTTGTTTACAGCCACTTTTTTTTTTTATATTTCAGTTATCTTGCGATCGGCTTAGCAAGCCCTTAGCAGATTTGTTGTATGTGTAGATAGCGGGAGAGAACTGTTGCTCCAGTGAGCAAGCTGACTCATAATAGATTCGGATTTGTTAGTTAACAAAATCCCTTAGGTGTTGCCTTTTGAGCCTTCTATCACACAATGGTTTACATAACTCTGTGGCTAGGGTATTTGTATGTGTTTTTATTCGGTTTTTGTATTCAGTTGCTCTGTGTTCCACTTCTTCTTTAACTGTTTTCATTTCTGTGTACTCATGCAATTCACTAGTTTTGATAAATAGAGGTGCATTGGTTTTAGTTTGTTTGCTTTATTTTGGAACCGTTGTAAAATTTCCATGTTAGAGTTTTTTGCTGATCCCCATAACTCAATGCCATACATCCAGATGGGCTTGATTATAGCTTTATAAGTTTATATGTATAGTTTACAGCCACTTGTGCAGGTGAATGTACTATTAAAACAATGATTCTCTGTCAAAGCTTTGCTTTGCCTACATACCATGATCACGCCATAAAGTATGTTTCGAGTGTGTGGAGGTATGAAGCTGCAAGCCTAGACAACGGTATGTCGACTCTTTTTATCGAGACAGACGTATGTTTCCACATAGCCTCGTCACGTTCTCACACTACAAAAAGTGTTACGAAGAATTGTGTCGCGCGCGCATGCTATTAGGCCTGTTCTCTGTTAAATTATAACATAGTAAAAAAAAGAAAAATAAGACTATCTTAAACTACTTCACTATATCATAATAAATTGTGCATCTATAAATGTTAAACATCTTATTTTATTACAGGTGCTGAAGTTCCAGTGTATGAAATGCAGTGAGGTGTATTTCTGTGAGAAATGCTATTTGTATGACAAAAATCTAACGACGGTCAATGGGCATAAGAAAAATCACCCCATACATGAAATTGTTGATGGACAGGTAAAATCACATGCTGTATTCAAAATTAGCATAATGCAACAAACTTCTCTGTTCAAGTGATCAAAAATTTACACTAAATATTTTTTAATTTTGTCAATTTCATGTAGTGAATGCGTGCCACTCATATTTATCACCTTAAAAAAAATTATTACCGTATAAAAGCACATTCCAACATCCTAGCATCAGCGTTATAAGGATCACTAGCTTGTTTCCCGCGACTTCTTTCCTGATATACTGTAACGAATGATCAAATTTCATCAAGATCTGTTCAGCCTTTTAACAGTGAAAAGCCTACAAACAGACAGAGTTACTTTCGATTCAAATTTTAGTATGGATTATTTGTAACAAGGCTTTAAACAACACAAGGATTTTACATGACACATGACATATCGTCACGCCTTTAGCTCGAGGGGGCTGGCAAAGGTGTAATACAACACCCTCACTTCCCTGGACGATATGATATGATTGTAGCCGCAACTAATTCAAATTGTATTTTTATTGCCTATTGTAAATTGTAAAATGTGACGGTGACGTTACCAAGTGTTGTTAATAACCTATGGTCTGAATGAATTGATATTCAGTCCCAAATGTGACCGGGGCCGAACCTGTCGCCGGGCTCCAGTTATGTAGCAGATGACATACAATACGCACATATGGATGTTCACTTAATGCCTCACCGGCCTTAATGTTCACCGACTGCCTCGGTGGCTCAGTTGGTAGTGAACTTGCCTTTCGAGCTTGGGGGCGTGGGTTCGATTCCCACCTAGGGCAAACATTTATGTGATGAACATTGGGTGTTAATATCTATTTAAGTATGTATTTAAAAATGTCTAAGTATGTATATCAGTCCCTGGCAGCCATAGTACAAGCTTTGCTTAGTTTGGGGTCAGGCGACCGTGTGTGGAAGTGTCCCGAATTTTATTTATATATTTATGCCGTTGGCTGGGCTTGAAGCTAATAAATAAAATAAATAAATTCGGGACATTGTCACACACGGTCGTCTGACCCCAAACTAAGCAAAGCTTGTACTATGGCTGCCAGAGACTGATATACATACTTAGATATTTTTAAATACATACTTAAATAGATAATAACACCCAGACATAGAACAAACACAAATGTTCACCACATAAATGTTTGCCCTAGGTGGGAATCGAACCCACGCCCCCAAGCTCAGAAGGCAGGTTCACTACCAACTGAGCCACCGAGGCAGTCGGCAAGCTGTTCCCTTTGGCTTGAGTGGCGGGCCTTCTCAAACTAGGCTATCATTCTTACCTCATTTATTCACACAACAAATCTTGTTAGAGCTTGTTAAACAGATCGCAAGATCCAAAATAAAAAAAAGTTATGTATTTATATAATTTACTATTTCAGCCAAAACCGCCCGTATGCCTAAGCTTCATAAAGAACATGAAGCGGTTCTTCTTCTGCACAAAGACCAAGAAGAGAAAGACTACGAAGACCAAGCCTCATCCTGACAAAGAGACCAACTCAGTTAGGAGACGTAAAGACAAGCCAGCGATATTCACCTCAACTGTGGGCAAGGCTTCGGGTCATAAGGATAGTCCAGCGTTGATGCTACAGGATATTATCACACAGCTTGAGGTGCAGAATAAGTGAGTATTATGTTGTAAATATTTAAATTTTGTCAGAAAAAAAAATCTAACCAACAAGTGTACAAACTATTTGTAAGTAAAAGTTTAACAACCATTTTGCACAAGCTACATTTTATTTACGTTGTTCATTATTAATCGTTGACAAAGCAACATGTTTGTCTAGAACACAAACTAACGAGTAACATTATGCCTCAGTTCGGTGGCTCAGTTGGTAGTGAACCTGCCTGCTGAGCTAGGGGTGTGGGTTTGATTCCCACCTAGGGCAAACAAACATGTGATGAACATTTGTGTTTGTTCTATGTCTGGGTGTTAATAATCTATTTAAGTATGTATTTAAAAATCATATATGTATTATATCAGTCTGGCCGCCATAGTACAAGCTTTGCTTAGTTTGGTGTCAGACGACCGTGTGTGCAAGTGTCCTGAATATTAATATCATTAATAAAAAATTAAAAAGCGAAAAACCTGACTGCAAAATGTTGCACCCTATGTCACTTCTACTATCAAGATGATTCAAATGTCACCTCACATGTCGAAACCCATCAAGCTGTTTAGGCTGTAGGCCGTGCCAAAGAAACCTCATACATACATACAAACCCCATATACATACATACATACACTCGAAAAACATAACATCTTGTGTAGTCGGGAAAAATATTTAAAAGTCTGGCTGACTATTTAACTATTTTTAACAATTACTTATTTATGATAATTTTGTAATTCTAGAGTTTTACAAGAGCTAGCGAGTAATCTAGAAGACGCCGAGAAGTGTAAAGAAGAGAACTTGAAAGATAAGGTCGACGCGCACTGGGCGCAGATATCCACACAAATTAGCAGACTCAAGATATTGAAGGTAAAAATATAAAATTTTGAGTCGAGAATTACTGACAACCCCTTCACAAATTAGGCAACTATCGCCATCTTGTATAGATTATTGCAACTAAATATAAAAAAAAGTGTAGGTGGCGCCTAATTTGTGAAGGGTTAGTAATTCTCGAAACACGCAATTGCATTACAGACGCATTTGCCCCAGTTGACCCTACCTATAACTTTACAGGATAACCTAACAGCGAGTCAAGTAAACCTCCCAACTGAAGTCACAGACAAAGCGAAACACCGTCAAGCATTCGACCTCTTCAGTCCAATACCAATCATAGACAACAAGCAGTCCAAAATCAACGACAATAACGCCAACCAGCCAAGAGTTCTGAGCTTGGATTCTGGGAACTTCTCTGTTGTTTCGAAGAATGCCAGTCAGAATCTGTTGACGGTGTCCGGAGATGCTTTGAAGCCTGTAGCGGGGCATGCTACTTCAGATAGCATATCAGCAGTTTCGGTGAACGATATCAGTTCTTGGTACAATGGTAAGTGTTGTGCATACCTTCTTGAATTGGTACTATTACTGTTTTAATTAGATTTTTTTGTGTGACCGATACAAAGTTTTTTTTTAAATCTGGGAATGACTGACCTTAAGAGGGCCGCGACGCTCTGAAATTTCCATAAAAACGCCCTTCTCAAATTTCTTGAAAACCATTTATCAAATTATGATGAAATTTAGCATGTACAATTAAATTAACAATATCTCCGCTCCTATGTTCTTGTTTTTTTTTAAAAAAACGTTCTCAAGCGAAAATAGAGCTATGAAAATTTCCGCATTTGTAAGGGGTCATTTTTGACTGATTTATTCAATAGATAGACAAAGCAAATCAAAAATTCCTTTACATAGGGAGGTTGTCTACATCATTCGCTTTTAAATGAATCCATAATACAAGGGATATTCTTAGTTGTTTAAGAATGATTAGAGAAGTGCAAAAGTCATTAAAAAAAAAACCACTTTGTGACTCTGTAGGTACGTAACTTTAAAGGCTCGTCAGTATCTTCACTTGTTCTCTTCGCTCGTCATCTTCTTATAGACGAAATGGTTATGGAAAACCTTAAGCCAATGCGAAGTTAGTCTAAAGTGTGTCGAAGTTAGTCGAAATGGTCGCCGGATTCTTAATCAGATGTTTTGGTTTTTCATTGTTGTTTAGAGTGGTGTTTCTGAAAATATTCTCCCTCAGTCTTTCATGTTAAGGTGTCTGGTTTCGAGGCTTTTAGCATTTCTGGTCCAATTTCTTTAATGTAAAGAAAAAAATGACGCATATTTGATGGTAGGATGAGCAAACAGAAAGCGCAGAGAGCATAATTCCTTCCTTCTAATTCGTAACGCAAAAATTTCAAACTTTACTCTTTTTAATGTTAGTATGGAAGTAAAGACAACTAGCTGTTACCTGCGACTACAGAAAATATTTTCCAAAAACGTTCCTCGTGATATACGGTTCCTAATTATAATATTTCATTAAAATCCGTTAAAATTATCCGTTTTTAACACCCACTTCAAAAATATTTAAAGAGACTAAAATAATGAATGTCAAGCAATTATATATTTATAATGTATGTATTTTTATCCAGAAATCACTAAATAAAAACATTCACACTAACATTACTTTTACAAAAATCAAACAAACTACTAAGCGAAGTACCCGACGAGCTAGCCTTTTAGTTTTGCCAAAAGCTAGAACTAAGTACGGCAAAAAAACACTTACTTTTGAAGGAGCACAACTTTATAATAAGATACCCCCACGCATAAAAAATGTGAATTCTTTCAACGTATTCAAAAAACAACTTGCTCAATACCTGATAGCCGATCACAGTCTTCTAAGCAAATGAATACGTTGAGAGGGTTGGTAGCCTTGCTAGATACGACGACATTGTAATTTTGTTGATGTTTAGTATTGTTCTCAAGTGAGTGATATGTAATGTCTTTATTGAGAATAAATGTCTTTAAACCTTAAACCTTTAACCTTTAAAAATAGCCTACAAATAGACAGACAGGCTAAGGTACTTTCGATTTTGTTGACCGAGCGGGCGGTAGTGAGCGGAGCGGTTATGCTTCAGTTTCGACAAAAAGGTTTTCGTGTGTCAAAAATCTGTCTGGATCTCTGTCCCTATTCGGAAATTTGAGATTTTCATATCACCTTTTTTCGTCTTTGTTGCTCTCGTTTGAATCGTCATAAGTGTGAGAGTGACCTAGATAAAATCTCATCTCATCTCACGCGCAGATATAGCCCCATTGATCGTCTTCCTCTATAAGTCGTATTCTTCAACCGATTCTCTTTAAATTTTGTGAGTATAATCAATAACAATACAGTTTTCTTTTGCCGATTCATTGGAAATTTTTCATAATGGCACAGATTGTTTTTTTTTTGGGAAAATAAATCATATTATCTCCGACAATTTGAACTATCCAGTTATCGAACTGCTTACAAAATTTACCGAGAATCGGTTGAGGAGCGCGGACAGTACAGGAGGGCAGACGTCGGCCGCGAGGTCTACAGCCCACAGAGCCCTTAGTAACATTAGCCTATGTTAATCCTAACCATCCTACCTACCTAGCTACCTATAAACTCACTTTATCTATACCTATACATATATACTAGCTGTCACCTCGCGACTTCGTTCGCGTTTTATTATTTATAATATATATAAATGTGAGCTATCCTATCTGTTAAGTTAGATCGAACTGCACACGGTGTGCAAATTTGATTGAAATCGGTTAGGAAGTTAGGAGTCTATAGCGGACAAACAACGTGACACGTAATTTATATATATTAAGAAGATGTGTAAAGTACATCATGACATCTCGGAGCTGTTGATTATATAAACACATGTGAAGTAGGGTCAACTAGGGCAATTGCGTCTTTTGAGAATTACTAACAAACCCGTCACAAATCAGGCGTCAAATAAATCTTTTTTCTATCTTTAGTTGCAATAACCTATACAAGATGGCGTTAGTTGCCTAATTTGTGACGGGTTTGTCAGTAACTATCGAAGGACGTAATTGCCCCACAGATGGATTTGCCCCATTACATTATGTTGCTCCAGACTGCCCGCCCGCCCCCGCCCCCGCCCCCGGCCCGGCGCCGCCCTCGCATCCGGCGGACATATCCCAGTGCGAGCGGCAGTACGCGGCGGACAACGCCGCCGTGGAGCTCGGCACCAGCAAGATACGCGACCTCAACGCGGACCTCGACACTGTGCTGGACAGGCTGCATCAGATACTGGCCAACAACTTCGCTATGGACGGTTAGATATTGATTACCCATACCTACCTATATAAGTAACATTTTATTTGATGGTACGTTTTACGTGGTTCGTTTTACGTACCATGGTTTATGTACCACTAGCTGCGCCCCGCGGTTTCACCCGCCGTTAAAAAGTATCTACCTATGTGCTATTCTAGACTGGAATTTATCTCTTTGCCAAATTTCATCCAGATCTGTTCAGCCGTTCTGGCGTGAAAGAGTAACAAACATCCATCCATTCTTACAAACTTTCGCGTTTATAATATTAGTAGGATTAAATGTTGTACGTTGTGCGTTGTTGGTTTACAAACTATACGTACTATACTATACGATTGATGGTGCGTTTTACGTACGATACGTATACCATGACGTTTGATGGTTCGTGATTTTATTTGATGGTAATTTTATATGAAACGTAAAGATCAATAATTTGTCAATTTTTGATTTGACTTAGGTACGCCTCTCACGGCATAAGTCTCCTAGTTGCTAGGACATCGACGGCAAATAACGAATGTATTCGAATGAATTGTTCCTAGCCAATTTAAGAAGTCAATCTCTTGATTCCTATTGCTCGAATGACCCACTGCTTCACATAAATCTACTTTATTATTATTAAATTATTAAATTGGGGACACTTCCACACATGGTCACCTGACCCCAAACTGAGCAAAGTTGTATTATGGCTGCCAGGGACTGGTAAACATACTTAAATATTTTCAAATACATACTTAAATACATATTAACACCCAGACATAATATAACGAACACAAATGTTCATCACATAAATGTTTGCCCTAGATGGGAATCGAACCCACGCCCCCAAGCTCAGAAGGCAGGTTCACTACTAACTGAGCCACCGAGGCAGTCTTACTTATACTATATTATCTACTTTATGACCTTTTTCATCAAGTCCTTAGCCTTTTTTAACGTAAAATATTCTGAAAATGTTACTTCACTCCATCTTCAACTTTTTTCTTGAACATACTTTACTTTCAGAGTCGTGTTTCGACAACACTCAGCTTCGAGAGACCGCGAACGAGATGGAAGGTCTGCTCGGCACGTTGATACGCGGCGTCGAGCAGCGCGCGACACTCAACGCCACTAAAGGACTAGTATAAGACATCTAGAAACAAGTGAGCTGTCTTTCCAATGTATAACTGACAGACTCTGATATTGGCGTACTGTAACATCTTTCCATGATTGTTAAGTTTTGTTACCGACGCAACCGCGAATCGTATCGCCGCGCAATAAGGTTCATGGTCGCGCAGCGTCGGAAACAAAACGTAACTATCATGGAAATACGTCATGGTACGGGCCCAGATACCACAGAATTGAATGTCGGGGTAAAGCAAACGTGATCTGAAACGGAGTTTTTTGTAATGTCAAATTTTCAAAATTTTAAAAATTTCTTTTTGTAATTGACTTTATTTCTAGCCTGCCACACAAATTTGCATCGCAGTGCGGCCTGCTTTTTGTGTAGGTAAAAAAACATCCCGGATCGCGAGCGCTTCCCCGCAGCATCTGCTTCTATGGGTCCTGGGGGTCTACTCTACTTATTGGCATAATAGTTACGTTTTGTTTTCGACACTGCGCGAACGCGACTCGTATCTCTGCGCAATAAGGTTCATGGTCGCTCAGCATCGAACACAAAACGTAACCACAGTGGCAATCAGATGTCATGGTAAGCCTTCTGATCTTTAGTCGGCGGTAAGTCTCGCTCGAACTCTCGCACAATCCTCATTCCGTCCTTCTCACTCTTGCAGAGTTTGTATAGGCCCGCCGACTAAAGGGAAACATAAATTTGGATTGCGTTTTTGCCTTGATGGTAAAAAAGACTAACCTTTCATAATCCTTTTTTTGTATCTTTTCTTTCTGATTTGTTTGTACATTTTTTTTCTGATTGCGTTTTACTATTTTTAATGTCTTTGTAGCTTAGGTAATGACTATTGTATACTTTTAAATAGAAGATTCGAAGACAAAGTGTTCGTTTTAAGTAAATCTTGTGTTGACGTATGTAATTGTCTGTATGGTAATTATTAATATAATTTATAATTGATCGCGATTGTCATCGCATTGTCAGTACACGGTGCACATGCTGACCAGACCGTCCAATGCACATTTTATGCACAATTTACTCATAAGTAGGTATTAATTATAATTTTGTTATGAAGTACAGATGGCTCTCTATCTTGTATCTTTACGACGGACATATTCTAGGATAACATTGTACTCATTACTGTGAACAACTTTTACTATGGGGGCCAACCCTAAGGGGCTGTCACCACGGGCGAGAGAATCGCGGCGATAATATCGTCGTTGCACGTATTTCTATACACTCTCTATGGAGCCGTCTCCACACGGCGATATTATCGCGGTGATGCGACGAGTGGCAACGAGCGCGCGAAACGTCATTACATCGCCGCGAGCCCGTCGCGACTAGTCGCGACGCTGAAATGAGCGCGCGGCGGGCCCGCTACTAGTAGCGGGCCCGCCGCGCGCTCATTTCAGCGTTGCCTCTCGCCAAGCAAGGACGTTTCGACAAGCTTTTTTAACAATAAGTACAATGTTTGACATTGTACTTACTGATTGAAAACTATTTTATGAGGCACTACTTATTTCGCTCTCGTCTAGCACGTAACTGAATTCTTTCTTTAACAAATAATAGCACACCGCGTCGTCAAGGAAACGCGGTGATTCCGTTACGAGTCGCCGCGGAAACGCTGCGATTCCGTTACGAGTCGCGACGATACGCGGCGGAATTATCGCTCGTTCGTGGAGATTCTCCGACGATAAAAGCGCGGACTCGTCGCGATTCTCTCGCCCGGGGAGACAGCCTCTAAAATCACAAAAAAGGTGTTCTATACATTTTGTTGACGACCAATGAACTTTTTGTATGGAACAGCTGATTCTTTTTTTCGATTTCAGGGTTGTCCCCGTACTAAAAGTTGGGGTCATAATGATGAGTATAATGATGTCCTAGAAAATGTCCTTCGTTTAAAAATACACCCTATTCGTTTGATCCAGCCCGAAATACGCGTTGCGTGAACTAAGACAGAGTGTTCTCATTGACTATCTCAAGGCTATATATTTCTAGCCAATACAATGGGCAAACTGACAATGGGCCAATGAGAGTCATATTTTATTGGTCTGTTTTGACCGATGCAAGATCGTATTAAATGCTAACATACTTACTAATAAACGTTTAATAGCCTCGTAATAGACATAAACCCCTTAGCAATAAACATTGTATGACTTCTGAATACTTCTACAGTGTCTTGTCTTCTTTCCTTTAAAAATTTTAAACTCGGCTGGGTTCGAACCCGCTCCCTCTGGCTTGAGAGGCGGACCTTCTCCAACTAGGCTGTCATCGCTTCATCATTCATCGAAAAAGACAAATTACTGTATGACTATTCAAAAGCTATTCAACGTGTAGGTTACTAAAAGGGATAGTGTTTCTTTCTTTTAAATTTTTAACTCGGTCGAAAAAGACATATAATAAGGAGGTTAATATATAATATTATAGAGGCTAGTCTGTCCTGTAAAAATTGAAGAAACTGCCGTCCAATGGTGCTCAAATTTTAGATCTGATTTATGTGCAACAAAAACAATCTCTAGAAAAGTAACATGCCATATATTTTATAAACACTTATATATTAGATTTATTATAGGGCAAACATTGTCGTGGTTTAAATATAGAGTCGTATAAATTATTGATATTGTTAACTTAGTTATTAAAATTACTACATTTGTGCGTGTAACTGGATTACTGTTAAATATTTATCAGATGGTGGACCAATCGGTAATCTGCGGATTTGTAACAACGAATATCCGTAATATCGTGTCATCCCGCTCTCGCTTACAGAGCGAATAAGTTTGAGCGAGCGGGATGACATGATAGTTTTACAGTGTTTGATAGTTTTATCTATAAAAGGCCGCTGATCACGTTAATTGTTACTTTATAATCTGTAGCAAAATCAGGGTCGTGATTGGTCTATTTTTAATATTTTTTGCGTAATTGAAACAGTGTTTAAAATATATTAATAGGATTTTAGAGTAAGCGTATGTGAGAATTTATAAAATTATGTATAATTGTATAATATGATGAACACCGCCGTATGTTATGTATAGTATATTATTTTAGTCTGTCACTTCGTATTGTGTATAATTTGATCGACGTTCATACATTTATTATTATAACTAATTCAAATGTATGACAATAACTTTATAATAATTATTGTTTTATATTGCATTGTCAATAGACAAAATATAATATTATTTGGCAATGGTAGCCGTTACGAAATCTTAATTCTATGTGCAAAATTTATACAAAATTATAAAAATGTATAAAAAAGCAATTAGATTGCCTCGACACAACCTTAGTACCTTAAAAATATAACAAATCCAATAATATCCAGTAATATTATATTATATCGTATATAAAATCATTTACAACAAATATAAAATTGTATAAAAAGTTAGCATAATTTAAAAATAAATCATTTTGCTTAAAATGGACGGATTTTATTTTTATTAGCTAATATAAACTAAGATTAACTATACATTTGGGCAAAATTGCTATAATATGTAATATCATAGAATTTATATAACAGACTTAGTTGGTCTTAAGATTCGATGGAGTATCAACAAAATATTCGAATTTCGCCGTTACTAAAAGGCAATAGAGCACACTTTTGCAATTTCTTCGTCAGCTGTTCATCAAAATAATGTACTATCTACAAGAAGGATTATTCTCAAAGTACTCCAAAATTATTTTCTAAACTACTGTAGGAAAAAAAAGTAAATTTTTTTTTGTTCAATAAAAAGTATTAAATTTTATAAAAAGTATTTTTGAAAACTTTGGAGTAGTTTGAGAATTGATGTATGGGATTTTATCTTTTTAGAACAAAAGAATGGAGTACTTCTAAAAACATCATAGACACACCCATAAACAATCAAGACATATATTCAACTTTCTAATTTTCGTTCTTATTCTCCTTAAGATAGAGGCTAATTCCTTTTGCTGCTGTTGATGAGATATTTGCAGCAGTGCGTTAGCAGATGCTTTTCCTTCTCAGTGGATCCGTTTTGGTGGATAGCGGTCGGTCCACCGCGCTCTCGAGTGTAAATGTCCAAGCCATATTGTCCTGTAAACGAAGAATAAAAAATATTAACATAGTACATTGAACTACTACTAACTGTCATAATTGACTAGCTCGGTTATACTGACTGCCTCGGTGGCTCAGTTGGTAGTGAACCTGCCTTCTGAGCTTTGGGGCGTGGTGGGTTCGATTCCCACCCTGGGCAAACATTTATGTGATGAACATTTGTGTTTGTTCTATGTCTGGGTGTTATAGTTCGGCCGTTCAGAGAATGCGTTCCTGACACCTATCAGTTAGTCACGACTAGTGATGGGCACAACATAACACTGAGTTCGTTACCGTTCCTCCAAAATTAACCGCCGCATTATCTAAAAGATTATTTTCGTTTTATATTGGCGGAATCATTTAAAATTTATATTTTAGTTATTTAAGTGGAAACAAAAAAAAGGTAATATTAATTTAATAAAATTGTTTTATTTATTTTAATCTAAGTATAAAAATGCTACTTTCTTTCGCGCGTTCGGTTTGGTCGTAGTTTTATTTTTATATTTCATAAAAGTTATCCATTATTTTCAAATTCTTAAAAAGAAAAACAAAACGTATTATTTTATAAATATAACTATATAAGAACAGATTAGGATACTATTATTGCCTGTTATTGTTAGTACAGCACTACAAATATAAAGCGCTGACATAACCTTGTAATAGCGCAGTATAGATTTAGAAAAATATTGTTTATCAAGTTATTTGACACTCAGTTTGGCACAAAATTATAACATTAATTGATTATTGATATAATAATGTTGTTTTAATGTTCATCAATTGTTAAAACGGTAAACAACCAGCAAAAATATTTTTATCGTAACTGCAACGCCATTACAAAGTTACGTCGTCAGTTCAATCGCGACGTGTCAGGAACGCATTCTCTGAACGGCCGAACTATAATATCTACTTCAGTATGTATGTATTTAAAAATATCTAAGTAAGTATATCAGTTTCTGGCAGCCAAACTTTGCTTAGTTTGGGATCAGGCGACCGTGTGCGGAAGTGTCCCGAATTTATTATTATTATTATAATTAAAAGAATGTAGTTAAAGAAAATCGGTTCACAATTGGCGAAAATATCGATGGACACACGCAAAAAAAAAACATACTGACGAACACAAGACCTCTTCCTTTTTGGAAGTCGGTTGACTAGATTGTTGTGACCAAATCTGTCATACTCATAGAGTGTCTTGTGCACTATAGATAACAGTTGCTATATCTAGAAGAGCAATGTTTTCTGTGAATTTACTCATAACTTCAGATTAAACATTTAGGATGACGTGCCCAGTAATTTCTAGTTACATAGTTTTGAGCTATTTAAGTTCAATATAGATAAAAAACTATTGCAATGTAAATTAGCATTGCATTGAGGTGTCCTAGGAGAGTGTCTTGTCCTAGAAGAATCTGTTCAAACAGACTCTAGGCGAGACACCCGAGAACCGTGAGGTTTCTCTAAGTGCCGCGACTTCTCGCCGTGGTGATCAGACATTACCTTCTTCCGGGAATGTGATGTAAAAAGAGACGATATCATCGGAGACGTTCTGCTGCACATATTTGGAGAGCCTCTTCTCGTCGACGCCGTTCTTGTGCAGCGTAGCCATGAAGTCAGCCAACGGCCGCGACATGCGGAACTGGATCTCCAGCTCGCGGCCCGCGAACACTAGCGCCTCCTGGAGAAGGATTGTTATATTAGAAGGCGGCCCGCGAATACTAAGACCTCCAAGGAAGAGAGAACATTAGACTTTTGATAGATATGTCTAGATGGACTGACAAAACATTGCACGTGTCGAAAAAAAATAACAGCCATCTGCTAGATTCTAAATGAACAAAATGTATAACGCAACCCTAGTAAAAGAAGTACCTGTCACGCACACTAGTTTAAAAAAGTTGGCCTGTCACTTTTCGCTCATAAACAGTAAGGTACTCTCTTTAGACATACATATAATATGTAGGTACCCATATCATTAGGCCTGGGGCTCTAAACAAATTGCAGCGATTCTAAGCGAGTCTATTTCTACCATCGCCAACGCTCGAACGCTGCTGATTGGATGAGATGACAAGAAGATCACGTGACATTTAAATAGCTCATATTTTATGCCTACCAACAGGGCACGCAGAATTTGAAATGCAACAATGAACAGAGCCAAGTTTTGGGCCATGCAGGTAGTAGCCAATCATAAAAGCTCGCATTGGGCGCATCAAAAGGCAAAAATATGGTGCGTGCTATATTGATTGAGGGCAAAGTTCATTGAGCTTTGTCTCAGTCCACCTTAATGTGAATTGAGACAAAAGTTAATTGACCCTTCGACCGTCTTTGATAACACGTAAGTAATTATCACACAAATTATATTCATACTAGCTGTCACCCCGCGACTTCGTTCGCGTTTTGAGCTATCCTATCTCTCAAGTTGGATCGAACTGCACATGGTGTGCGAATTTTATTATAATCGGTTAAGTGGTTTAGGAGTTCATTGAGGACAAACATTGTGACACGAGATTTATATATATTACTAGCTGCGCTCCGCGGTTTCACACGCGGTTAAAAAGTATCCTATCTCTCAAGTTGGATCGAACTGCACATGGTGTGCGAATTTTATTATAATCGGTTAAGTGGTTTAGGAGTTCATTGAGGACAAACATTGTGACACGAGATTTATATATATTAAGAAAGATAATGACATATTCATTTGTGCAATAATTTTATTTTAAAATTGCTAATTTTTGTTTCCATCCATTTGGCATGAGTTAAATATAGTGACGGTAGTGTAAGGTGCAAAGCACTGCATCGGACACCGCTCCGGTGTGCGTTGATGCGGATTTCAACTTTGACTGTAGTCTCGATTTGCACACAAAAACTGCAGGGTATAACACACTGACACTGTCTCCGTGCGGAGAAGCGCCATGCTAGTTTCCACCGCTCTGCACACTGCAGCGGGATGCGGCGCAGTGTGCTACCGCCTAAAAGCGTAGAGCCAACGCTTCGCATCAGGCGGGGCAGTGGTCAAACGCATGCCTAGTATGTTGTAAAAAAAGAAAAGAAAAGCCGACCTGGTGCGTGATGGGCACGAGGCCGAAGAGCCTGGTGGCCTTGGTGGGTCCCCACTCGCCGCTCGCGCAGTCCGGCAGCGGCACCATCACCGTCTGCAGCTCCGCGCAGCAAATCTAAACAAATACATACTAATATTAAAAATCGAAAGTAGCTCTGTCCATCTCCGTCTTTGTAGGCTTTTCACGGCTAAACGGCTGAACGGATAGTGATGAAATATGATAATTCGTTACAGTAAATCACGAGAAAGGTACTAATCACGAGTAAGGATACTATTTTTTGATTATTCGCTTTTAATCAGAAAATAGTGTCCAAAAACCTTCCTCGTTTACGATAAATTTAACTTACATACTGAGACAAAAAATGTGAAGATAAAAAACCAAACAGTCATCATTATAAACGTTACATATTGTTTCGAGGAAATATCCAGGAAACTGCTGCGAGCATTTTTGTTTTTAGCCGGCTCGCTGAACTGAAGATCTGATTTCCAAATCTGAAGATATCCATAACTAAAGGTAAAATACGCTCAAAATGCGTAGATAAGCGTGAACTTGGTGTTATCGCTAATCGATAAGATGTCTAGTGCATATCTCTACGTTTTCTTTTGGGTATTTTGCATCAACAGTGTCACTGTATTCTACAACCACTTCTATGAATTCTCACCTTGAACTTGCAAACGCTAGTGTCACTGTATTCTACAACCACTTCTATGCAATCTCACATTGAACTTGCAAACGCTAGAGTCACTGTATTCTACAACCACTTCTATGCAATCTCACATTGAACTTGCAAACGCTAGTGTCACTGTATTCTACAACCACTTCTATGCAATCTCACATTGAACTTGCAAACGCTAGTGTTACTGTATTGTACAATACAACCACTTCTATGCATCTCACCTTGAACTTGCTAGTATTACTGTATTCTACAATACAACCACTTCTATGCATCTCACCTTGAACTTGCAAACGCTAGTTAACACATCTATGCATCTCACCTTGAACTTGCAAACGCTAGTTAACACTTCTATGCATCTCACCTTGAACTTGCAAACGCTCTTGAACTTCATGGGCTCGCCGGTGAGGTACTCGCGCGGCGTGACCGCGTTCGCGAAGATGTCGAGCAAGAAGGCGCCGCTGCAGGGCGCGTGCACGCGGAACGACACCACGTTGCCTACCACGGACTGCGGACAGATAGACAGATATGAGGCGTAACATAACATATCGTCACGCCCTTCCCTCGACGGGGCTGGCAGAGGAGTACAACACCCACACTTCGTCGGACGATATTCAGTCCCAAATGTGACAGGGGCTAGCCTGTCGCTATACATCGGGTCCCAGTCATGTAGCAAATGACTACCTACAAGTCAGATATGAGGCCCCAGTTTATTATTATATTTTATTATACCAGCCTGGTTTGCCCCATTGTTGGGCAATGGCCTCTCTTCCCTCTTTCCATTTATCCCTGTTTTTGGCTTTGGTGGGCCAATCCTCTTCGTGGGCGTTGAGCTTGTCTTTCCATCTCTTTCTGGGTTGGTCTAATGAGGCGCTATTTAGAACGCTAAATTCAGCGAAAAGTGTACTTGTCTTTTACGCAGTAATAACAAGGACAGGTTTAACTAATAACTTAAGCTAGTTTACATCTTGAGATTTCGCTTTATGAATAATAAGGCTTATTGTTCATTGCTTAACTGTGTGAATAGACATGGAAATCTAGTTCCATTAGGCCCGGAGCACCGGCCCCGTTACCGGGATAGGATTTTTGGAATGTATTGTTGTGTGGTTTGTTGCATATGCAAGTGTACCAACGGGTAAAATAAATATCCAAGCTAATTTATTGCACTAAATGAAATTGGAAACTTACTGACGCTAAAGTTGCCGTAGCTAAAATTGGTTATGAACACACACAAAGAACATCATCATTATTCATCAATATTTCAAACGTCAAATGTTAAAATGTGTATGGCCACTAATATGGCCGTGGCGCTCCATCGGACGATTTGTTTGATTCGACGAAGTTAAAGAAATAGAAAACGTATTATTGCGGGTACCTGCATAACGAATCTCTTGAGGCTGACGCCGTCGAAGCCGTCTCCCTCAGTGTCGTAGAACTTGAGGTTGTAGTGGAATATCAGCGAACTCTGCATGTGTGCTGGCATGGCTATACGCATAGTCGCCGCACCTACACATACAAACAAATAACAACATCAGACGTCATCAAGCAATTATAGGTCTTTTATCATACATCAGGTATGTCACCGGAGCTGTATTCCAGAGTGATTGAAATTCATCTTCAGCTCCTTCGAGCCACTCAAATAGCATCGGCAGCTGGGCAATGCAATAAATCTATGTGACGTTTATTGCATATCCCCAGCTGCACAAATACAGGAGCGTGTGAAATATTATCTCCAGTTAAATCACTCTCACTCTGATGACTTTTCCAACGAAGGAGACAGTGACAAAAACACCACACGCGCCTTCGGCCAGAACCGGGCAAAACTCACCAGTCGAGTCAGTGAACATAACCGCCTTGGTGTTAGGATCGCTGAAGTACAGCCCGTATCTGAAGAACAGCGACCTGACGAATGGCAGTTCTTCGAAGTCGTGTAGAGTGATCGGCGTCTTCAAGAGCTGCCAGTCCGCTTGCAGAGGGAAGAACTCGTAGATGAACTCGCGAGGGTCCGTCAGGAAGTAGTGGTCATCGTACTCGTATCTAGAAGATGGAATATGGTTGAAATCAAGTTTAAATATATAAGCTAGTTCAAAAGCCTGCTCTTCTGGGTAGTGGCGCTTTTCCGAAAAAGGTGGTAGAATCATACCTTTTTATAACTTTTGTGTTTCAAAGTTACCCAGTTGAATAAAGACATAATGACTGTGGCTTTGAAAAAGTTTCAGGTTTTATTTGAAAAAAAAAGGTACTTAGATTAATTGCTCTGGGATTATTCCGAATTTCGAGACTATATTTTCTTACATGTTTTCCTTCTTTTTGGCAGCCATAAGTTATGGGTTAACTTATGGTCACAACATTAACCACCATTAACAAAATTAACCGGTTTTAACATGCAGTTGATATCGATTGCAGTTGACATACAATATTAACCAACATTAACAAAATTAACCAGTTTTAACATGCAGTTGATATCGATTGCAGTTGACATACAGCAAAGTTAATTTTGATCAGTCCATATTAGTCCATAATTTAGCCCAAGGATCTCAAAAATTGGTTGTCTGTAAAGTCGGTTTACGGACGATAGTTTATCGTGACAAAAGTCATAACAATGATGAAATCTTGTCCTCGGACGCATAAGCTAATCGAGTGGAAGAGAGATAGATGCGGCGCAAGCTGAACGCTCAAGCCGAAGCCGAGCGTAACGGGACAATGAGTCATCCATTTTCGTGCGTGCAGCCAAAACGCAGACGTTGTCACGTCAAAAACAAAAGGGAATAATGGGACTCACCTCAAGCTATCGCTCTTTCCCCTGTTGCCAGGTTTGGGAGCATCCTTAGCGTTAACCAGATGCCTTGCTCCCCAGTTGCATTGCACGAATCTCCACGCTCCTGCCACGTACACTGCGTTCCAAGAATTTCTGAACCGATTGTCTTCGAAGCGAACTCCTGGCTGGTAGCCAGCTGACTTGCTGTAGCCTTTGATGACCACGCAATGTAAACCTGCGTAACTGGAGTGAAAGACACATCATTAAGAATTTCGTCGTATATAAATCTTGGTAGTACCTATATCTAAATCCTGTTAATGCCAAAATGACTATTGAAGTCCGAAGTCCACCTTTTACTTTTAACACTTCAATAAGATTCGATTCTGATTATGTTTGCAATGTCTACTAACACGAAATAGAGAAATAAATTCTTATGAAAGAAGTACTTATGCGTTGTCTATGTGTTGTGTTACATATTATCTCACCTGCATAATCTCTTGAAAAGTACATGGTAACTTTCAGTTCCGTGCTTGATCCCTCTAAGCAAGCCAAGTGGCGAATCGCCTCTCAAGTTGTCATCAAAGTGGATGTTGTTCAGATTCTTCACTGTGATCCAACGGAAGATGGTTCGCGCCTTTTCGACGTCGCTCGCGCATCTACCCACTAGTTGCCGGACTAGGTCTGTGAAAGTTTTTTGGTCTTCTTGTGCCACCTGAGAATGTATACATTTTTACTTTATTCTTTGTGGGGTACAATGGTGCAGTTGCTATTTAGTCTGTTACAAATTTGATGGAAGTTCTGTTCTAGTTAGAAAAAGTGACGATAAACTGTACGATAGTTTAGTATGAAAAAGAAAAAGAGAGCCTAGGATTGGTATATTTTGATTTAGACAGACATGTAGAGTCTTGAAGTGATAGTTAGCTGATAAGGCCAGTGACCTCTAGCCCCTTTGGCAATTAACGTTAAAAGTACCTTGTGTTTTGTCTTTTACTTCCTTTTCAATTTTTGAACTCGTTGGTCGAAAGAGACAAAATATTCTACAACTACTCCGAGGCCATGCATCTAAACTCACTGAAATAGCAATCTTGTCGACATCTGTAAACTCCGCCGGGTCGGTGTAGATGTGGAACTTAGAGACGAGGGGCGGCATGGGCGCGGGCGCGCGCGCCGGGTAGGGCGGCGCCTCCTCCCCGTCCACGTACAGGGACGAGGCCGCCGCGTACTCCGACCGCCGCTCCTGGATCAGCTCCATCATCTCGTGGCTTTGCTTTTCTACTAGCGCTGCTGTTGCTGCCCTGAAAAATGTAGAAATACAAGTTGTAAAAAAACAAAAAAATGCTGTTCGTAGCAGTTTTGGTTAGTCTATTGTGCCACTCTTCTGAATATTGTTCTCATGTTTTTAAATTTGAATGAAACCTATCTAAACACTTAACTCTTCAAGGAGTAGCAATTGAACTCGGTAGGATCTTGGTCGCGTTGCTCCTCTCATACCATATATTTCATAAATACTGAATATTGTTCTCGTCGTTCTAAATGGTTGGTCTAATTAACTATTATACTATGGTAGGCAATCGTCAATTGAAGTGGGGGGTCGGCTTGTAACATTAAAAGTCGTGACGGGATGAGGTGATTCCGACCTACATATCTATTTAAAGGACGGGATATGCATCCCGTACTAACGAAAGGATGTAAGGTCAGCTCTTCCAACATCCTAGCAAGAAATAATGGCTGGCTTCCAGCACAGAGCAAAAGTAATGCTGGAATTGAGAATTCCACTTTGTCCCGCCAAGAGTCTAACCAAGTAAGACGGAAAAGTGATGTTGAGAAATTTTTGTAAGTGTTTGCAAGTAACCCATTATAGGTAGCTGAAGCTCCAATTAACTCGATAAACGCCTACGACATTTTCATTTCTCACCGTTCATGCTCCAACATTTTCCTCGTCAAGCTTTCCTTCTTCTTGTCCCTTCGTAGCGTCATGTTCTTCTCCAGATCAGCTCGTTCCTGTTGGTGTCGTAACGTCAGCGCTCCGATCTCGGAGTCAGGCCTCCGCTTCTTGACTTGCATCTCTTGCTGGAATCTATTCGTGAGCCTTTCCAATTCGCGTTCCCATTCATCCTGAAATTGATTAAAGATCATATAAATGATAATGTAATTTGTGAACAGCATGTGAAGAAAAATATTTTTTAACTAGCAAGTTTAAACAAACTGATAGAGAAACCTGTTAACATTAATAGTTTCTTAACCGTACGTACATAGTTTATAGTAACATAATTTAAGTGAATTAATAACTTTCGCTTCAAATAAATTAATGTAGTGTAACCTAAGTGAATCATGTCAGGTGTAAAGTTGTATTCATTCCTTTACCTGTATTTCTTCTCGTATTCTTCTGTTCTCTTCTTCGCGGTGTTTTGAGAATTTTCTGTACAGATCATCTTCTTCCTGCCGGTGCTTCATTTCCAGTTTTGTTTGTTCATCTCGATCCTGTAACAAAATTGAAATTAGTAAAAATAAAAGATATTACCGTAGTTATCATTTTACTACTAGACATTTTACAAAAAGAAATACAAAGACCGCTTTGAAACCGTTTATACTGACTCCTATTTGTGTCTGGAATGTTTGGTTAATTTATGAGTTGATCGAAGGTTCACAATTATCTTCCTCATAATTCAACATTCCAAATGCCTATAAATATTTATGCGATCGGCATAGCTAATCCCTCAAGATCGATAAATGCACATATCGCCCACAGTTACTCATAAATCTGTATTTTAACCGGCCGGTAGCACCATGCCATCAAACCGTCAGTTAAAGTTAATCGGCGATCAGCCGTTAAATCGTGCCGGTGACAAGTGTCGCCACCTGCCGCCTAAACGCTCCGAAGTTTGCCGAAGTTGGCCGAGGAAAGTGAAATGGTGTGTCGTTCACCTACAACCGGTCGGTAGCCTTTGCTAGATTGCTATTCGATTTTTTCACCTATGATAGAAGTGAGGCCTATTGTCTTGGTTATTGTTTTTGTTTCAATTGTTTTCCTTTTGCTGTTCGCGCACAAAAGAAACCAATGTAGCGTAGCTAGCCTAAAATACTGTTATGACACGAGCTAATTGTTGATAAATATATATATATATATATTTATATTACAATTTTACATTGCTATGCTTACCTAACTGTATGTAGGTATAGGTATAATTATTGGGTTTTTCTATTCATAAATATATCTAAAGTTTCAAGTCTTTACATAGTTACGCAAAACGAGTATCTATCTACCTACATATCAATATAGGTAGATATACAGGATGTTACAAAAACCCTGTTGGATCCGCGAGATCAATATAAATATTGATAATTTTTTTAACACACATCGCGCTTCGCCCTCCGAAAACGACGCGAACGCGAACGCAGCCACTAATCGCGTCAGTTTTATTTGTCTATTGTCGTCGTGCCGCTACTTTCTTAAAATAAAAGCCGCCAACATATGATACAGATTTGTTAACATTTTTGTAAAATTTCCTTTTTTTTCTTGCGTTCTTACCGGCCTTATCTCTTGCTATTTTTAAAGTGATTTTTGGTACTTTTGCATGAATACTTTTATGTGTGTGTACCTGCTCATTAACTATCCAACAGGGTTTTCGTAACTCCCTGTATACTTATAGATGTTTTATACAACACAGACTTGACGGTAAATTAAATTCATTAGAATTGTTAATTTTAAATTACCAGGCGATGATGTTATTCAACATTTAATTTTGCACTTGCTGCATTGCAACCTAGCTATCATATTATATTGCGGTACATAAATATAGTTACGAGTATGTTGGATTGTAATTAAAATCACTTACTTCAGTTTATTTTAATGCACCAAGGATATAAAATTTTATCTGGTCAGTAACAATTTGCCTTTTGAACCTTAATATGCCATGTAGGTCATGTCATCATGATTGAATGCCCATTCAAGGAGAAACAAGTCACTCATGAAATACAAAGCACCGTTTATTTAACGCAACAAGTTATGCGACGAGCAGTCAGCGCCTGAATGGATTCTCGAAACCGATACGTAACTGTATGTAAATATTACGCGAGTCAGACACTCACACAATAGGACACATTATCATTACATACATCCATAATGCGAGTTTTTATCGCTACGTACTGGGTCGCCGAGCGAGGAATTTGTTTTTGTACAACTTAATCGTACAGATAACGGTTTTACATTATCGTCAGTAGCGCGACTGCGGCCCGCGGACCGGTCGTGTATCGCTTTGTACTCAATACGCAGCAAAAATGCTGAAACTAGTCAGAGGAGTTGGCCGGCTGAGCGCCCAATGTCGGCACAACAGTCAAGCCACCGTCATTGGCTCCGAGATCAACAGGGCCGATCCTTATTACCAAGAGAATAAGACTAAAATGGACGAGCTAGTCGAGGAGCTGCGCCAAAAAAGTAGTGAGGCCGTCAAAGGCGGGCCCGAAGACTCGGTAAAGAGGCATACGGCGAGAGGAAAACTGCTCGTGAGGGACAGGATTAACCGGTTAGTGGATGAAGGCAGCGACGTTTTGGAATTGAGCACGTTGGCCGCTACCGAGCTGTACAAGGGTCAGGTCCCAAGCGCCGGTATCGTCACCGCCGTCGGCAAAGTTCACGGTCGCGATTGCATGATCGTCGCTAACGATTCGACTGTTAAAGGCGGAACTTACTTTCCCATCACCGTCAAGAAACATTTGCGGGCGCAAGCGATTGCGCAAGAATGCCGACTGCCGTGCATTTACCTCGTCGACTCGGGTGGCGCCCATCTCCCCGACCAGGCCGACGTGTTTCCTGACAGAGAGCATTTCGGAAGAATTTTCTACAATCAAGCTAACATGTCAGCGGAAGGCATTCCGCAGATATCCGTCGTAATGGGATCTTGCACGGCCGGTGGGGCATACATTCCTAGCATGTCAGACGAGAGTATAATCATTAAGAACCAAGGAACTATTTTCTTGGCTGGACCGCCTTTGCTGAAAGCGGCGACGGGCGAGACTGTGTCGGCTGAAGATTTAGGAGGAGCCGATTTGCATTGTCGTCAGTCCGGGGTTACTGATCACTATGCTCAAGACGACGAACATGCATTACATCTAGCCAGGAATGTTGTATCCAACCTTAATTGGAATAACGAAGAAAGAGCAAGAGTCTACGCATCCAAAATCGAAGACCCGATTCATGATGTTAACGATCTACACGGTATTGTTGGAGCTAATTTGCAAAGGCCGTTTGATATTAGGGAAGTTATTGCCAGGATCGTTGATGGAAGCAGATTCCATGAATTCAAACAGCTGTACGGTGAATCACTTGTGTGTGGATTTGCTACACTTTATGGACACGCCGTTGGTGTAATTGGAAACAATGGTGTGTTGCAATCTGAAGGTGCTCTAAAAGGGTCTCATTTTATACAGCTCTGTGCAGCTAGGAAGATTCCTTTGTTATTCCTGCAAAATATAAGTGGATTCATGGTCGGTAGAGAGGCTGAGGCTGGAGGTATTGCCAAGAACGGTGCCAAAATGGTGACTGCAGTCAGTTGTTTTAAGGGTCCGAAAATCACCGTTCTCGTTGGAGGTAGTTTTGGTGCTGGCAACTACGGGATGTGTGGACGGGCATACTCACCCAGTTTCCTGTACATGTGGCCAAATGCTAGAATATCTGTCATGGGTGGACCTCAAGCTGGCACTGTGCTGTCAGTGATTGCACAAGAAAAAGCTAAGAGAGAAGGAAAAGAATGGACGCCAGAAGATGACAAAAAAGTACGTGCTCCTTTAGAAGAACAGTTTGAAAGGGAAGGCCGACCTTATTACAGTACGGCAAGACTTTGGGACGATGGTATACTTGCGCCTAAAGACACTAGAAAAGTGGTTGGCCTCAGTTTATCAGCTGCATTGAATGCTCCTTTCAAGGACAGTAAATTTGGTGTGTTCAGAATGTAGAGATATGAAAATAGCGTTGTTTTTGAAATGGTTGTTATCATTAGTCATTATGGTTAAATGTTGAGTGAATTTTAGAGTGAATTTTAGTTTGTTGTTAAATTATTTATCTTATCAGTGGTGAGATAGTAATATGCTGTTGCTAGAGTCGATTTCATCTTATCTTACGATGCAATCATAATTATGCTCCTAAAAGTTGACGTTTTTTTGTGAATATTTTGATAAAATTGTTACGCACATACATACTATGTTGATTATTTTTACGGACTTTACACAATTTTATTAATTTAATATTAAAAGATTAAAAAATCTCGTAACCTATTCTCGTCACATATTTATTTCTTTACGTCTAGATCAAATTTATCTGGACCATATATGAACCGTTCGTCATAATTAGAATGAACACAATGGCATTACGAGTATTACTCGTTTATCTATAGACATGCTAACGCTAAGCTTGCAAGTGACCCGACGCCAAAGTTCAAGTTCACAAAAGGATCTCTACCACCCACTACTCACTTTTACACTTGACTAAAATCAAGGTCAGTTAATCACTGGTTTTAATTGTCTTTTGACATGAATGGTCTTGACAGTAGATGGCTCTTCATTCGTTCATTTACGACCGTGATATTTAAAAAATAACGAAAGTGGTTTTTGCATTTAATCGTTCGTTATAAATATAATGATTGTTGTGGTTCTGACCAGTTTTAAATGTCCTTTGAAGACCTTTAATTTCTTGAGATTTCATTTCGTTATTAAATTTACGGCACGTTTTTAATTCATTGATTAGTTTACTTTACCAAAATGAGTCAACAGGTCCAAATTTGAGACCAAATACTTAGAAAGTAGAAGAATACCTAAATATTTGCAGATCGTTCTGCAAACATTTGGAATACCTACCAAAGTTTACTTAAGTTATTGACCCATGACATGGCCTCACAAAGTTGCTCACTATTTTTTAAATTTATGTTGACATTGGTGGCATAAAAAACTGTCATGTCTTGCATAGGAATTAATTTCTAACTTACATAATTATGATCGGCGACCTCTGACCGTGGGTCCAAAATACTGACTAATGCAACAAAAACGCTACATCATCTAGTTTCACCATTGAAAAATGTAAATGTCACAGACAGGTATTTTGCACATTTTGCATAACACGAATGTTTAATCAAACCACGAATGATGCCGCAAGATTAAAAAAAAAGTATTAAAAGAAAAACCAACATGTCCGCCGCGCGGAGGCTCGCTCGATTCGCGCCATTTTACGCTTTCCTCGGCGCAAGCCGCAACGGTCCCGCTTGTTTTTTCTAGCCAGCATTCCATACAAGAAAATTGATCCACGAACCGACAAGTCTATTATCAGAGTTAATTGCCGATCTATATGGTTAGTACGGTGGCCTGATTTCCAAAGCTTCTATTCAACATAGGGGTTTGGAATTGGGAAGAAAGCAGTTTCCGTTTGGTTTTGGATACATTAAATATCTTGGCTCCACCCCAAGACAGTCGGGTATGTTTAGATTAGACTAGCGACCCGCTTCGGTTTCGCACAGTACCTATAGACCTTCCGTGAAACTTCACCTAACTGATGGCGAAAACCGCATCAAAATGCGTTACGTGGAGTGTAGGAGGAGTTAGCGGATAATAGAAAAGAGGGACAGACGAGGCGCCTTTGTTTTACAGGTACTTAATTACCTATGAGTACCTATATGTCTAGAGAGAGTTCCATAAACAGTAATGAAAGAAAAGGGACAGGCCAACTTTTTTATACTAGTGTGCGTGACAGGTATTTTACTAGGGTTGCATCATACATTTTGTTCATTTAGAACCTAACAGATGGCTGTTATTTTTTTCGACGCGTAGAATGTTTTTTTAGTCCATCTGACATATCATTTATCAAAGTTAGTTCCCTACTATATAGAAAGGATCTCCTCGTTACCTAAAACAAAGTTAAATTATAAGAACAACTTGAACTGTATCACGTATGTAAAACGTCAAAGTAAATAAATTACATTTCATTCTAACTCCCAAACTAATTAAACCTAGTCTACTCTAGTACCGCTCATCGCAAACAATGCGTTCTCGTAACCAACTTTTTTAATTTATTTTTTAATAGCAATGGTGTTCTCTGCGCCGCGTTCGTTGACTCGATAGAAAGTTGTTAATTACGAGTACGGGTGATCGAGTCGGATTGTGTAACTGAACGCAACAGATCGCCAACTGAATCGAGCTGAACGAGAACAAACATTCCATGAGGAATCAGTATTCTATTAGGAACTTTCAGCACATCATTTGCCATGACGAAATTATTAAGTACCTAGTCAAATAAAACAAACAAAAAACGCTTATATCTTTTTTGCTAGAATCTGTAACATCATTTTGACAAATGCTACCCGCTCAGAAGCAGCGTGTACACACACTATTGTGTTTCCATTTGGCAAAGCAAAGTAAAATTTGACCGACACAGAATGATTTACTGCACTGTACAACATTCGTCTGTACTGTGTTATGTAGGAAACGTGTAACCGTCACATGAGCATAGTAGACATGTCGCTTACATGGTTACCAAAATCTCAAGGAGGATAGCAGAAAAAAAGAGGTAGGATAATGGGTAGTCCAGCAGGCTTAGCATGCACGCACGACAAAATTCTTTATGTAACGTTTTGTCGCTTGAGAACGTGACAAGGCTACGTGTAAACATACGTCTGTCTCGATAAAAAGAGTCGACAACGTCGTGCAAACGTTTTGATCGTCTCAAAATAATGTACTATTTTGCAAAAAATACCCTCATATTCATGAGCAATCCAGAGACGAGGAAGTCTAGCTAAAACGCGGAATTGTCTCGGCGCGCTAATTAGCAAGGACGCGTCTAATGTAACGCCTGTCTTCGCCAATTGAGCAATATTGCATTGCACTACATATAAATTCCAATGTAGTCTGCAACGGTCTATTTTCCGCAATACGATACCTGATCATGTACAGGAAGTTTTGGATGTAGAACCTATTTAGTATTTTGTTACACCAACTTTTAGGAAAAGAATGAAGAAAAGATGAAGAATGGTCATCGTCGTTGCCAGAGCTTTAGGCTTCTGGAACGCCTCAACACGGCTTCTAGGATTAAAATCCGGGATACGTAACTGATCTTCGGGGCCCTATTTTTACACGTGAAATATTATCTTAGTCTTTGCCTCTTTCGTTTGAAAAGTCATACGAGTAGAGTGGCCAAGAACATTTTACGCGTAAGAATAGACCTGTTTAGACTGTATAACAGTAAAATTGATCTAATTGAGAGGCTATTAAAATTTCATTACAACCTCCGTAGAGATGGAGAGAGACCTCAATGACGTTATATGAACAGTTTCAGACCCTCCAAATGAAGCGCGATGATCACACCAGACCATTTCACTACAGAATGAACATGTAAGGACATCACACGTTTCTTGGACAGCGAAATGTACATGTACGGTTGACATAATCGTGGCTTGTCTCTATGACCAAATTCAGAAGCTTACGTCACCTTCTAGGAGCCTTGTAGACTTTCTGTGCTACTTACGACCAACTTACCTGAACATTTGAATGGTTGAATGAACGACCATGAGCTAGGTACCATCATTTCCTAAACAAAAATTAAAGGTTCCGTAACGCTCTAAATTCTCTATAAAAACGCCCTTGTCTAATTTCTTGGAAACTATTCGTAAGATTATGATGAAATTTCTCATAGTACATGACAAACGTCCTCAAGAGAAAATAGAGCTATGAAAAATATCCGCATTTGGAAGGGGGGTCACTTTTGACTGATTTATATAATAGATAGACAAAGCTAATTCAAAAATCCCTTTACAAAGAAAGGTCAACATTCATAACCATTCAATTTACCATCATTCATCAGGTTCATTAGCTTTTAAATTAATCCATAAATAACGGAAATTCCTAGTTATTTAAGAATGATTAGAGAAGTGCAAATTCATAAAAAATGATTTAAATTGCAAATTATCATCCTGTAGATAACTTCAGAGGCTCGTCAGTATCTTTACTTGCACTCTTCGCTCGTCGCCTCCGTCCAGACGACATGGCAATAGAATACTTTTAGTCTATGCGAAGTTAGTCTAAAGTGTTCGCCGGACCTTTAAAAAATCTGGACCTGTAGACTAGTAGTATTCGCTTTGTAGTGATTCAGTTTCTACGGTTCGCTAACGATTGAAACGTTAGCTGCTGATTGGACGAATTAACCATAATGTCACGTGACATTGCTCTAGCTATAGTACGTACGAAATATACTCGTAGTACGTAGCAATGTCCAAACTTAAACTCATCCAATCATACGCTGATTGGACGTAACGTTTGAAGCGTTAGCGTACGCTGATTGGACATAACGTTTGAAGCGTTAGCGTTTGTAGAAATAGAATCACTTAGAAGCGATTGTAACTTATCTAAGGAGTTCGATCAATTAGCTACCTCTACAGATAACTTGGCCGCTGAGCTTTTTAAATTTTTATTATTTAATTTTTTGAATTTTTAATATCGTATCAACCGTATGACCGTACTGAGTTGTGTTTATTTTGATGTAATTAATATTCGCCTCTCAAGCCGGAGGCAGCGGGTTTGAACCCAGCCGACTCACACTAATTTGTTCATTGTGTGAACAATTGCTCGTATTGTACGAGTATGTCATCTGCTACATGACTAGAGCCCGGTGTCCACAACTGAACCAGTTCATTCATTTGGGACTGAATATAATCCGGCGGCGTGTGGGCGTGGGTGTTGTATTACATCTTTGCCAGCCCGTTTGGGGGAAAGGCGTGACGAAATCTTAATATTGGTCTCTAACAATGTTATAGTAAGAAAAAACCTTAGAGGATCCTTCCGTAACGATAGTAGCAATGAGGCTTGATGTTTTTGGTAAGTACCTATTGACAGATTTTTTTTTCGAAACGGGTTACAGATGTATGAACGTTAAGGCGAAACTTAGACAACACCTGGGACTCTATTCGGAGATTTGAGATTCTCATCTCACCATTTTGCGTCCTTGTTGCTCTAGTTTAAAATGTCATAGGTGTGAGAGAGACCAAGATAAAATCTCATCTCATCTCACTCACAAGAATAGCCCCCCAGGTGAGTCTTAATAACAATTGAGCACCAAATAAAAGCCCCATTTAAACGAAAATTAAACAGTAATGGGTTGCAACAATTGCAGTCAGACTGACGTAGGTAGCTCAGTATCCCACAGCAACGGTCCCGACACGGTCCGTCAGCGCTTCCTACCGCATTACCGTGTATGGTCCGCTTTATTGTACGCCACACGTGTATGGCTGCCTTTATTGCTAGTTACTAAGCTTGACGCATGTGTAATTAGTAGTTAGATTCATACAGCTGTAATTAAAACTGGTTCTGTTCTATACTGTATTTGAATAATGATAGGTTGAATTGTAATTCTTAATAGCTAACATGCGTTTGGCTGACTTAATTTTGAGAAAATAAGTGAATTATGATAATAGTAGTGACTGATAATGTCGGAGTGTACAGAGCTGAGATTGGGGTCGATTCTATTGTACAAGTGTTAACTAAACTAAATGTAATAGTGCTATAACTATTGCCGTTTTTTTTTTTATCGGGAATATGTCTGCATTTGCATGTGGTCGAAGATGAAGCACGCAGACTTAAAAGGTTCTTTGTGAAGTAATATCTATACTTTGATAATCACACTTCACACTTATATTTTAAAGGCAAAAGTTTGTGAGAATGTTACTTCTTCACGCTGCAACGGCTAGATAAATTTTAATTAAATTTACTATGGAGGTAGCTCACCCTGTATTCACACATGAGCTAATTTTTATCCGCGTGTAACACTGCAAGGCGCAGCTAGTACTCAATACATACCTAATACTGACATTAGAGGAGCAGATAACTTTAGTCATGTCGAATAAGTTTAGTTTAATCAGTTGTAAAACAAAATCGACCTCCTACTTCCTACTGATATTATAAACGCGAAAGTTTGTAAGAATGGATGGATGGATGGATGGATGTTTATTACTCTTTCACGCCAAAACGGTTAAACAGATATGCAGGGCTATTCACAACCATTCGGAAACGTTTCCGATCGGATCCCAGAAATTTCAAACTCAAATTGTTCGACTCTCGGTCTACTTTTATACATTTTGTTATAGGGAATCAAGTATAAACCCGATCGAAAGAATTAATCACGTTTAAAAACTTATGAAAATATACTGATATTCGAATTATTTAAGCTTAACATTTTTGAAATCCGAACGGAAACGTTTCCGAATGGTTGTGAATAGCACCACTGGATGAAAACTGGCACAGAGATATAGATTATAGTCTAGAATAGCACATAATAGGACACTTTTTAACCGCGGGTGAAACCGCGGGGCGCAGCTAGTCTGCTATTATATTAAAATTTCGTAAGTTACTATCAAGCTAGAACGCCCAAAAACCAATCGTCTATAAAGTTACCAAACCTATTACCTTATCTAACTTATTACCGTACGGGTTAATTTAAATTCAGTAGGTAAGGTTGGCCGGCGCCTTTTCTGTAACCTTTAGCATTCGGTGTTCGGAGTTTATGGTAAACTCGTGTGGGAACTGCGTAGGATAAGTATTAGGTAATTTACGAGCGAAACCGCCTTGCTGGGTACGGTAAGATTGGGTAGAAGACGCTTTGAAACAATGTACCTACATTCATTGATCGTCGTATGCAGTCATTAAAAAAACTCAAATCTTAAAAAAAAGTGATTTTCGGGAAATTACTTTAAAGTAAAGTAAAGTAAAATTTTATTGTTCAAAACTGTGTACATATAAAGGTGAAGTAAGTATGTTAAAGTACCTAGTCTCAACAGTTTGTCCTTCTTCAGTGTTAAAGTTCTAAAGTTTCAACGAATAAATCTATCATGATATAAAAAAAAATGAGGTTCCAACCCATCAAATACTGATCTTCATCGCATCTTGGTCGCTTAGGCCTACGCAAAGCAAACCTTTGAAGTCCGTCTTATATCTTGAAAAATCAAGTCTATCTAGCTACTGCTAAGCCAAACACAGGGAAAAAATGGCAATTTTACTGTCACGACAGTATAATTCATCATTCATCACAATAACGCAAATCAGAAATGGAAAGGTGTTTTAATTCATTTTCTCGCTGTGAATGTTATCTCTGCGCCCCAAAATGTTGCATTATTGTTTGAAATAACCGTACTTTTTACCCAGACGTGGGAATCCGTTTTTTCAAAAGAGAAAGGTCATTAGGTCATAGCTAAATGCATGGAATGTAACGAGCCAAAAACGTGTGACAGAGAAAAGGAACCTAGCTTAATATTTTTAAAAGCGCGCGTTTTGTCCGCAAGTTTGTCTGTACTTCATTAACGCTGTTTTTTGTTGGTTTGTATCTACTAGTGCTCCCCTCCAGAGTCTCAGCTGTCCAAGTCGATAACAACGTATCCACGAGTAAATATGTAGATAACCAAAACCAAGATACGAAGATTTACGAAGTCTTTAAGGACATACAACAAACAAGGTCACAACTGAACTAACATTAATATTGATAGGATTTGTTTCTGTTTGAGAAATAACCTTTTGCATTATAATGAAGTTATATACCTTATAAAGTTTAAGGTACTCTGAAGTCTTGAGAGTCCTGCGGCTATTCACTTTTCCATAATCATTCATCAATAACTCTACACGCAGCGTACCGTTTTTAACGCCCGTCCAATCTGCCTCGTGTAAATAGCGCTTTAATGACACACAGCCGGACAGTCTGGTAAATTTATGGTTCCAAAGCGCTTTACACTTTTACTTTGCTGGATTTAATTTGCGATATTTACCATCATCCGGCTTAATTTTTAAAGGCGGTGTAGAGTTGTTGATGCGAACTATAAATTTAATCAATTTAAATAACGCTCAACTTGCATCACAGCTTAGTAGAGCCGTCAGGCAATTGATTTCGCTTTTTAGGGTTCCGTACCTCAAAAGGAAAAAACAGAACCCTCATTTGATCACTTTGTTGTCCGTCTCTCTGTCAAGGCTCTTTTTCTCAGGAACGCGTCGAGGTATCAAGCTGAAATTCATATCAAATACTCAGGTCTACTGTTTGTTGGAGCTGAGAAAAAAATCGAACTTAGCCAACGCAATCAAAAGATACAGCCGTTTATGCTGCAAATTTTCGACACTCGCAAGGGAATCAAAACGTACAGGGCACTTCCCGTGGACTCACAATCTAGAAATTTGATACGAAGCAACGTCTTATAATAAAGCACAGATTAAGGAAAAACAGCGAATAGCATATTTTTTTAGTTGCATCATTTAATAAAAATATTTTTAATAAATTTAAACTTAGGGAACGTACCCATACTACGTGACCATTTCGTACAATTTTTAACCCTCTTCCCTCCCCACTCGGTAAACATCTGTACTCTATACTACTCTATTCTAAGACCCCCTTCCTCCTACTCTAGTTTTACGTAGTAATTCATAGTTTTAAATCGTTTTTTGCATACAAAACATTAAATAATCGTATCCCCCCAAAATGAGTCACGTAGTATGGGTACGTTCCCTTACTACCCCTTATCTCATGAACATGTTTGTGCCGCGGTGCGCTAGTCGGACTCGCACTTGACCGGTTTTTTTTTAAATTAATGTAAGTGCGCGTCCAGTAGCTTTTCTATAAAACTTTTAATATCCGACGCAAACATAGGAGTTTTCGGAAAAAAAATTAAGTACGAGTATGTCATCAATCTGTCGTAGTCGTGTCGCTTGGATGTCGTAGCTCCCGAACAGATGCACTAACTTTGATTTATTTGTGTTTTGGTTATAAGATGACTTGATAGCGAGCGTTCTTATCGATGACTCAGCGGGGTTTATTAGATTTTATAAACGGATTGTAAAATTCGCCAGTTTGGAACCAACATATTAAAAAAAAAAACCAACCCAAGACACTTTTCAAAATTATCTCAATCAAACCCAGCGTTACATGTCAAAGCTAACACGCAATCACAGATATTTATGTTAGTATAAATATGTATGACTCTTCATTAATTTACACTCTTACTTGAACTTTCGCTTGTCCAGATGTCGTTAGCTCTTTCAGTCGCGTGATCCTACGTCAATAATTTCTAATAGATTGATGATTTTCTCATTCATTTTTCATTCTCGCAAATGATAAATGACAATGGTAGATGTAAGATGACATTTGAAATGAACAATAAATAGCTGCATTTTCTTATTCACTTAAGTAGGTGCTATGTTATATCAGAACCTGGATGTTATTTATATGGAGTCATTGTACTGAATATGCACTGTCATTGCGTTGTATGTGCTGTGTTTCGTAACAAACTTGATTGATATCTCTCTAGAGCCTAGGTAATACCTAGATATCAATTAGATGATTAGATGAGAGAAATAGCAGGTTGGTAGTTACAATGAATTAAAACGGGATGGTAGGTACCTAAATATTTTTAGTATTTAATGAGACTTCCTGAACTGGATTTAAGACTTTTATTTTTTATATTTAACTATAACTTTAAGCTACTACCTCTAAATTGGTGTTCAGCGGTACTATTCACAATCATTCGGAAACGTTTCCGATCGGATCCCAAAAAATTAAAATTTTTGAATTTCATTCTACTTTTATACATTTTGGAATAGGTAATCAAGTACAAATCCGGAATTAATTACGTTTAAAAACTTATGAATATAGACTGAGATTCAAATAATTTAGGCTTAAAATTTTTGAAATCCGAACGGAAACGTTTCCGAATGGTTGTGTATAGCCCTGCTGAAGTGTGTACATCCTTACAAGTAAAAAATGTTTTCTAAAATCGACGCACGTACGCAGTAACAAAACAGAAACTCCTTTTAAAAAAATGGTTTTTAAAAGTTACTATCTTACTATGGTTTAGCTTACTTTTGTTTGGATGTTTTCCTGTGCTGACCCTTAGGAACTGCTTTAGTTCTTGTTCCTAGGCTGACTCTATTAACAAATACCAAAGTATATTTTCAAGTATTTACCTATTCTGCATTTTCTCACGCAACCTCAGCCTTGTTTACAAAATTTACCAATCATCCGCTCATACAGTACCTAAATAATACGTAATAGTCGTTCTCACAGAGCTTCACAATACGTTCCACCGCCATTGTTACATCTTCCTCATGATAAAATGTCTTCCGTATCGCCTATCTCTATCGCACAAGCAGGCCAGCAGCCAGAGTGAAAAAGACGATGGCTGTTATAATGATGCTGCAAATGTGATGAAAAGTAAAAGTTGGTAGAGATAGAATAATTGAAACAAAGATAAGCTAAAACTGGATACCACACTATGGATATTAATTAAAATGTTTATGCCCTTTTTTGTATTAAATGTTATACAACAATAATATACATACAATTGGTGGTCGTATTCCTAATAGCTGTATCTACAAGATTTTGTACCTGCCGGCTGATCGCCTTTAGAATTGATGTCAATAGAGGGTAGTTACTTAGTTCCTGCTATTTTCCGGATAAAAAGCAACATCCTGTGGGCGACGGTCACAACCACACATCACATTATCGAAATTATTCCGAGTCACTGATTGATTTTGTTCAACTTGTTTTTTTTGGATCAACCCATGATCCAAAAAAAACAAGACCTAGCTTTCACACATAATGACGTCATCGTCATCCGTCTTTTTCGAACATGTTGTAAATGACTTATTTCGGTCTTGCTTAAGCATCGATTGACGTCACTACGTGTTTTTGAATGCTACACCTGGCGGAGTAAATAAATGAGTAAATTTATGATACCATGTGTCAGTCAATATAACTTAACAGATCTCAACTCTGCGACACTGTCGCAGTATAACTATACCTGTGTAGCTATGTGTGTTAGCAATTAGATAATAAGTTCAGGGTGGTTTGAAAGCCGATCAAAAACGACTTTTAAAAAATAGTAACTACAAAACTTTCCCAAAATCTGAGCAAATATAACACATATGCCTATTCATGAACTAGTATAGTAACTATAGTATAAACTGTGTCTAAGCGACGTCGGTTAGCCGCCAGAGATGTTACGACAATGTAGGTCTTGCATGGTAATGAAGATGACGCTATGGTTTGATGCCCAAACATTCATTGTAAATACCCTCATTTGCATCGTGTTTGCTACTTTCCACTTCTCTATTCAAAGAAAAGTGAAAATAAACAAACGCATTTAATTTTTACAATTTACTTATTCGTTCGTTTAAACAGCCTGATTCGCAGGACAGCTATTAAAATGACATATTTGTCAAACATCAAAAGTCATTTTATAAAAATGTCATCTTAATGGCTATCCCGATCCCGCGAATCATTACGAGTAAGTATGTTTAACGAACTGGTTGTTGTGGTTTTAAGAAGTAGCTGTTCAACTCTAGGTAAAAATTGAAATTATAAGTTTTGAAAACTGTGTAAATCATGAATAAAGACTATATTATAATTTGAAGCATCTTAAACTTGCTGACATCATCGATTGCATCGGCAACTAACAAAAACATTCTTTGTCGCAGGAATTGGCATTCACTGCAACAGGCATAAGGTCAAAATGACGTCAACATTACAGCTGACCTCAACAACCAACCAAGAATGAGTCAAATATACAATGCATTTCCGTGTAACCGAGCTAAATCGTGCTGGCCACTAACACAAAAATATCTAAAACAAATCGTACTGGCCACTTACATAAAAATGGCCAAAACACAAGGTACTGGCCACAAACATAAAAACATGACTGAAACAAAAATGAAACTTTTTTGGCAATTGGGCATCTTTCTCTAGCATGACAGACAGTGATTAGCTTACAAGCTGGTGCATCTACGTGACTTGCAATAATATTGTTAAGGTAACAAAGAGTATTGAATGCTTATGTTATACTTTCCAATTAAAACAATGTTTTTACTTAAGTACATCAAATTAGTATTTCGTCATTTGAAGTAAACCTTTTTTGAATAGACCTGCATTGCTATGTGGCCAAAATATTCGAACTGTCAATGGGGTAGTTTAAATTTAAACCACTAGATAATAGAGAGAGATTTTGGTTAATTAAAATTAGAATAGATATTGAAATGAATAAATGTTTTAAACAAAAATAAAAGTTGATAAAGTAATCAACGAAAGTGTCTTCAGATAATACAGCCTGCCGTATCCAACGCACTGGCTGAGTTTAGAACAATGACAGTCGTGAATGGGTCGACAAACTTGGTCGCAGGACGGCGAGCGACCTTGCGGCTACGCAACAAGTTGATCTACGATTGTTATCATCCTGCAATACATTTGTAATGCACTGAGATTATCATTAACCTGTTCATGCTGATTTTTATAGGTAAGTACCTACATATTATGTTATGATGATTGAAAAATTGCTTGACATCTTTGATGAAATCTAAGGGAGAGCGGTACGAAAACCTAAAAATTGACCGCATAAAATGTGAATAAGTGCGTAAAGTGTGTAATGTGTATAAGTGCTGCCGCCTAAAATTATTTCGATGATTGGCATAGATCCTTGCTTCTTGTTTCGATATCTAATTACTAGGGATCATTTGTAACCCATGAATGTATCAATATCTTTCACATCATAGTCTAACACCTGCGTCGGCTTTCAACGAAATTAATTTTGTCCGACTTCGAAAAAAGATCAGGAATTTAATTCTACTGTCTTATAAGCGAATGCTAAAGTGAACGATATGTTTAAGTTTGCCGATTGAAAGCAATTTTGAAAAAATAAATATCCAAGAGTATTAATAGCAGAATTTTTGTAACAATTACTGTGGAAATAGGTCCTCTCAATTATGCACCAACACGTTCAACACGTCTTTCCTAGTAAGCGCTGGTGACGCCAAATATACGAACTGCTAAAAATTTTAAGCTGTAGTGCGAATCTTTGCTATCTTGTCTGATAAACGATATGTCGTGCCATGAATGGGTCGTCAAACTAACAGGACGCTGCGGCCTTGCACCTACGCATCTAGTGCATGTAACATGACACCGTACCAGGTGCTTATTCTAAGCACAGTTAAATAATATATCACTCATACGTACCAACTCGTTCGTAGCAAAAACGTCTTTGAAAAATTAGGGTGTGGGAGTAGAACTTTCGGTTTTGCTGGGAGCTTTGACCACATTTTTTTACTAGTGGCTCTATGAGATGAAGGCGTCGCGTAAACGTGAAACGTATCGTACGTATCCACAACATATAATAATTTCCAAAAACTGAATCGACAAAAAGTCTAAATAGGTACCTTATTATCGAACCTGCTAACAAAATTTCACGAGAACAGGTTGAGAAATGAGTCCTGAATTTCGGAACAGCTGACAATTCGCCGTTTATCCGGATGGACGTCAAATTTCCGAAACGCTTCCAAAACGCTTCTTCCGCGAAATTTCAAGCTCAAATACATCTTCATTAGTATTATCAATCATTTTCCTACTTTGCCAATATTCATTAGATATCCTTTTTAGCGCGTCTTTTTCAGTCATGTGCCAGTCTTTTCCACTGCCTTTATTGTTAGACCAACGAGTTATAGTTCTGTTTAGTGATTAGCTTTAATTCTGTGAAAAATCGATTGATTTAGTCTACTTGCTCTATCTTTCTTACTTTAAAGAAAGAAATATAGATTTATCCAAAAGATTCTTACTAAAGTTCTAAAAAATAAATAAAATTATCTTATAAAGATAGATGCTATCTTTCTTTAGAGAAAGAGTAGAGTAGAGAAAGATAGTAGTAGACTTGCTCTCATTTTCTTTCTTACTAAACTAAGAAAGAAAGATAAAACAAGTAGACAGTTTCATCTTTCTGTTGACTGTTTTTGTTTGTTGTAAACAGTCGATTGTTTATCCCGCGTTCCCGCGTAAACTCCGTATCTTCTGCTAGTGGGGTCATAAACGCAGGTTAATTAACGCAAGAGTTAACATTTTTTAAATGTCACTCTAACAGTGTGTTAACCCAACGTTAGCTTCCAACTCTTGGTGACGCAAGATGTGAATCAATTGAACCTCGGATGCACAGTAACTCGGTTAACTCCGAGTTTAAAAAATTCTTCTTCTTCTGCCCGCGGCCTTTACTGTATGTAGGTAAGGGTTTTAACCAATTAAGGCAACTAGTTTATTTTCACCTAGATGGCTGCATATTCTGTGAAAACACGCAATATATCATTCGGTTGACATGCGATTCTGTTATTAGCATGTGATCACGAACGTTTCGTTCATTCATTCCTTTTTGATTGGCATGCGTAAAGATTTACATAAAAAGACATGTGTAAAATCTAGATTTGTCTTAGAAAATGTAAAAGTTTAGAAAGTAATATTTAAATAAAAATGTGGGTAGGTACTAAACGATTTTGGGTGGACAGAAATAATTATTTACAGACGAGTGACTCTTACACATAGGTACGTGTAAAAGTCGCTCGTCTATACTCGTATAGTACTTTACTATTTTCCGAAGATTTATAAGGTTCTCACTAATTCTACAGAATTTCATAAAACAAATTTCTTTCAAGTAGGTACGAGTATATACCTACTTAAAGAGAACTAATCATCGAACATTGTTTTTTATTATCACAAACTTGTCTCATTTCGTCTTCGAACAACTAAAAACCAAAAATATTGATTTAATTCCAAAACACAAAACCGACTTTCGATATTCGAATTTACTGCGCTTAGCATTAATTTCTCTGGAGATATTGACGTTTCTTAGAACTGCATGTTCCTCACATATAAATAGGCAGATCCGGTTTTCACTGCCGAGGAAAGGACTCTAAGGTTTGGCCAATATTCGGGAGAGCAGCGGATAAACAAAGATTTAACTACTAATTATGTTAACTTCTAGTGAATGGCGCATAGAATAGAACTTTTTATTTTTTTAGGACTTTTTGTCTTACTCGTTTTAAGCCAAAATAACAGACTTCGAAATTTCAGTTAGCTTAAAAGCACTCTATCCCCCTTGGCAATAAACATAATTCTGGCTTTTTGGAATATTTAGTCCGAAAATAAAATTTTCGCTCTAAAATATTTCATGAGCATGATTGGTCAAAAATAACGATTGAAGCTTACAACCTTTTTAAACCTTTTTCACTCGCGGTTAAAAAGTATTCCATGTGCTATTTCAGACTACCCTGACTATAATATTATAAATGCGAAAGTGAGTTTGTTCGTTTGTTTGTAACGCTTTCACGTCTCATACTCAACCAATCGTCTTGAAATTTTGCATACATGTTGTTTGGGGTACAGAAAAGGACATAGGGTACTTTATATCCCGAAAAAATAAACGGTTCGTGTGGGACCGTGGGTGAAACCGCGGGGCGCAACTAGTTATCTATATTTGTCCCTAATTTAATCCGGAGCCGTTAATCACGCTAGAAAGCGTGACTGAGGAACATACATCCAGACATCCATCCAAACTTTTCACATTAAAATATTAGTGAGATTCGCTATCCGCTCTCACTATTGACTATCCATTGTCCTCGTTGGCCCTGCTCATCCAAAGTCCGTAGTGGGTCATATTCATGTATAATTCAATGCGTATTGCCCTCGCGCCGGTCTCTGTGCCTTGGCTCGCCTGAGCTGGTGGAATTTCGAAAATAGCAATGAGGTTTCCGATGTCACTTTTACTTGTAGTGTTAAATAAGTATATGTGATGTCTTAGTAACGAAAATTGATTGTAAAGGACTTAATAGTAAATATAACTATATGGTGGCTCTGTGAGCTGTATACCCGACGTTTGTCGTCCTGTACAGGTCGCATATTTTTACCGATTCTTTAAAAAAAATACCATCTCTCCGTCATTTTGAAAAAAATCCAAAAACTGACTTGGCACAAAAAAAACTGTATAATTATCGAACTTGCTTACAAAATTTGACGAGAATCGGTTAAGATATGCGATCTGTAGAGGAATACAAAGATCTGGACAGAGATCTGGGCAGAGGTCCCGACAGAAATCGAACAAACGAAAGCATTTATGTCGAAACTTAAGCATAGACGCTTCGCTTGTTACCGCTCGCTCGGTCCACAAGTGTATGAGGCACGTGCTGGAGTTCCATTAAAACAAAATGTAATGAGCTCTACCAAAAAGTTTCCGCCGCACAATATAGTTAATTGTCTTGTCTCTAACAAGCCCGTGTTGGAGACAAAAATATGTTTCCTAAAATTGTTATGACTCCCATAAAAAGTATTAGGATCTAAAGTAGGCTAACAAAAATCAGCGTGGCCAACACAAAAAACCTATACTTAGGTAACATTGATATGAACCAGGTTTCAATAATACATTTTAGAGTAGGTATCTCAGAGGCTGCACCAATACAAATAGTGCTTGTAAAAATTGCCCTCAACGACGTTTTGTCAAACACTTTCAATGGATTTCGCCAACCTGTTGCAAGTAGCATTTACATTTGCATGTAATTATTTGATACAAAACCCCCTAGACCCTCTCAACAGGTTCAATCCACTCGGAGATTTCTTTCCCAGCCATGGGAAGTTTCCTCAGTGATGTAACAATTGGATTGTACAGTTATGGTGGAGAAACGGGCACAGCTCTTGTCTGGGCATAAATATTGCGTCTGTAATTGGCGACTTCAGTTTTTAGTACATGTGAATCTTTGACTTACATTGTAAACAATTTTTTTTTTAATATTGAAAAATTCGTCGGTTCCAACCGACACTCCAGGAATGCGAGAATTTTCCGTTCCTATTTTCATTTTAATCCAACAAGAGTAAATATCAAATGATTCTTTTATTCTCTTCAAATTGTGTTCTTATTTAAATTATGTCTGTTAAAGGTTACCTGGAAGAAATCGCTTTAGGCGATAAGGTCGCCCTTGTACTGCCGAAAAATGTATTTTAGTTTTTAAGATTTTCATGTAGTTTTTGGTGTGCAATAAAGATATATTGTATTGTCTGTCTGTCCCAAATATATAGATGGAAAGAAGAAGTAACTAAAACCTACAGAAACTTGAAATTGATGCCTGGCATGAACTTGTTTAAAACAGAGAAGGGTTACGCTGCTTAGTACCTATTTGAGGCCAAGACACGGTTTGGGTCACTGCGCCAATAAACTTAGTAGTTATTATTATGTACTTCATGTTTGACGACCGCATTCTCCAGAAATTTGCGCTTCTATCTTCTCATATCTTCTTCCAAATTAAGGTATAGAAAATTCCCCTCAATTTGTCTTTGAAATATTTATGTTGTCACAGCCTTAAAACATGCGGAGGACTTCTTCTGAAAGCTTGGATACATTTATTTCTTTTCATATTTAGACATTGCCATCACAAGAAAGTTTTTGCTGGACGAGTAATCCAAATGAAATGTCTGCTGTAAGTCTCTTCCCAATACAAATTCATCAGAATCCGCTTTTTAGCGAAATACTTGAGCTGGGAACCGTAAAAGGAGGCAGTCCATTGCCCACTCAATTCGTTTTTTGTCATAAACGTCGAGAGACTGCGGAGTAATGGGTGACGTGTTGATAGAAATGTCCGTGAGATGGCTACGACCGTCTGGCCTTTTATGGTCAGAGTGGATTTTCTTGTATAATATCGCTGTGGTTTCCGGCACGGAAGAGTTATCTTGGTTACACAACGGATAATCCAATGAGGCTCGTCACGGGATGTTGAATGTGATAGATACTTTGTTGTCAATAGCCGCTTAGGTAACGATAGGCTACTTCCTCAGTAGACTGAAGCTTGTTTAGAATCTGATCTAAAGTATACGTACTAAAAAGTTAGTATTCAATAGGTAGATACTTTGTATACTTACCCACAAAGCTGAGCATAGTTTTGTTAGGCTGTATTAGTTGCGTCTCACGGTATCAGCCGCATTTCTACAGGAATCGTAATTTTTCAGAAGTAAAGAATAACCTACATTTGAATCCCGGGCATATACTACTTGATTCATACAAATTGCAATCCAAAAACGTCGTTTCGATGTAAGTAAGTATAAAGAAGACAAAAAAAACGCACACATACACATTCACCCCCACAATCCCGCACACACACACACACTCACACGTTTTCACACTCACCCCCTCACACACACACCCACACACTTCAACACATAATATAATAATATTAAGCATTAAATGGTTATAATTTCTTATTTTTATTCGTACTCATGTTTATCATTATTAACATTCTTTTTTCTTTTAAAATTGTTAAGTATTTATGATTATTTAAGTTTATTTAGTGATTGTTTGTATTATTTGCATACAGTCCGTTATTAGCTGTAAGTTTATCTGTAAATATATTTTGTGTTTTATTGAAAGCTGTGGATTTTGTTAAAATAAATAAAATAAAACCTTTGTAAAAATTGTATCTATTAAAATCAAAAAACTTGCTAGAATAAATTTCACAAAAATTACGTGAACGGAAAGACGAACTGAAATCTGTTTTGCTCTGACAACAACCACGATTCCGCCTTTCTCTGCTAGGTATATTGTATATTCAGCAAACGTATCGAGATTGGAATTTATTTACTTTTACCAACATAAAATAATCGATTTATTACTTGCCACATCTCGAATAAGCGATTAAGTAAGCAGATGACCTCATCATTACAAAATCCATGTTATTAAAGCTGGCGTAAGCATCTGCGGCGGATTTTGTTCACAGGAAGCTTATAGCGATATATTGTATAATGCTTGATAAAGAAATATCAAAACTCTGCTTATCGATAAAACAGCTTTTCCTACGCCTGCTTTTCTACTTCAGAACAATACATAACAAATCGTCACGCCTTTCCCCCTCGGGGGTTGGCAGAGGTGTAATACAACACCCTCACTTCGCCGGACGATATGGGAGCGGGTTCGAAACCAGCCGACGGCACGCACCAATTTGTTCATTGTGTGAGCATATGTGCGTACTGTGTGTCATTTGCTACATGACTGGAGCCCGGTGTATGGCGACAGGCTCGCCCCCTGCCACATTTGGGACAATACATTATTGAAATAATACAATATGTAAAATAAATACAGTCACTAAACCTACAAGTTATTATTACAGGAGCTGTTGTACCCGACGCAAGGGTGGCCAAAACGCTGGCAGAGTTGCCCCGCTGGATATAATAGAATAAAATATTTTTATTGCATAAAAAAACAGTGTACAAAAAGTGTACTTAATTTAGTGGTTCAGAGTTTAACAGTTTACCCATCGCAGGCGTGCAATATGAGGTTCTTAATAACTATGTTTATTTTATTTACTTACATTAGGGTTTACATTTTAAATTTAACTACCTTAATCTTAATCCTAATTTAAGAGAGTATTCTTAAAATGGTGAGAGCATTCTTAAAATTGTGATAGCCAACTTTTGCACCATGTACGACTCGGAGCGAGGGTCACTTATCTTCTCCACAAACCTACGACCTAATTCAGCCACCAAACTCTTGGCCTTACTGCCTTTAGAATAACGAAGAACGAACAACAACGAACAATGAACATACCTAGTCTTAGTTCTATTAGTCCTTAACCTACCTATATACTCGTACTTGGCAACTATTGAACATAGGCCTAAAGAGGTTTAGTCTTGAGTTCTGATCTTGAGTATTGATCTAGTTTTTGCCCCTTGCATCACGCAGATCGCCATTCCACATGGCCGCCAGCCTTCCTACACTATGTCGGCGTATAGATTCTGTAGAACTCATATAGAATTATATTGGTTTATTTTAGAAATTGCTTATTAAAATAGCCAGTTACTATTTTATTACCTGGGTTTTTTCGAAATACAATAGCTGGAATGTTAGCATTGAAACCGCTAGTAAATGTCCCAACCACGTAGGTCTATCTATCTAAAATCATTTGAATAATCAATGATGATTCCACCTCCGATGGCTAGGAATGATAATCGACAAAACCGGCTCAAAACATTTGGACATATTTATTCATTTTATTTCGTTTAGATTTAGATGTATCTGCTGACCATCTGGTATTGATTTATTCGCTTTAATTATGTTTAATTACTTGACTTAAGCGTTGATTAGCGTGGTTTATTAAGACAAATTGGACTGGGTGTGACTGAGTCGTTGTGAAGTAGATTTTGACGGCATGCCTTGCGAAATGGACATCACATACGTAGGAAGATCATATCTTTGCATGTCTATTTAAATTAACTGTTGACTTATTATGGAGTTGAGATAAAAGACACGAACGAACTCTAGATCTATCGTGAAAAAAAAATCAAGCTGAAAATATCTTGTAATCTGCATTTAGTTTTGTAACTTTGCATAAAAAAAACTTTATAAGTATGGAACAAGACGAGAGTTATTTAATCATATTTTCTTAAAGCTTACTTTTAAGCTTAAGTTAAGAATTAAACGTAAAAAAACGTTCTCAAGCCAAAAAAGAGCTATGAAAAATTTTCGCATTTATAAGGGTATGATTTATTCAATAGAAAGACAAAGCAAATCAAAAATCCTTTTACATAGGGAGGTTGTCTACATCATTAGCTTTTAAATGAATCCATAATACAAGGGACATTCTTAGTTGTTTAAGAATGATTAGAGAAGTGTAAAAGTCATAAAAAAAATTAAATGCCACTTTGTCACTCTGTAGGTAACTTTAGAGGCTCGTCCGTATCTTCATTTGCTCTCTTCGCTCGTCATCTTCTTCTAGACAAAATGGTTATGGAAAACCTTGAGTCAATGCGAAGTTAGCCTAAAGTAGTCGCCGGACTCTTAAGTATTACTACACCCAAAACCAGCACCTTGGATACAAATGAAATGCAATAGGTATAGGACTAAATATAAAGGCTTAAGTTTTGGCTATAGACAACTTAATAGTATGCTATGCAGCTAGCTAGCCCCGCTAGCTTGCCCCGCTAGCTTGCTACTAGTTTTTAACTGTAGATATCGATTGTAAAACTGTAGACGAGATTTACAATCCGTATCCGTCGATTTAGTTTATTTCGTTTATTATAATCGTAAATGTCTTTTGACTCAAGAATGCGACAGCTTCCTTCCTTATACAGCGTGTTGCCAGCGCTTTATCGGCTTTGAAATCATAGGTAATGACAGTCACGGCAGATTTCTTGCACTAAATGATGCCTCCGATGTTTGCTCGGTGTGAGGGAAGAGCGGAAAGCGGTAACCACGAGACTACTCTCGAACTTTTTTTTTTAACATCCTATCCTGAAGCAATCTAGCTAACTTCAGTTTTGGCTTGTGTCATGAGTGACGCGACTTGAGTTTGGAATGCGTACGATAACGCATCCTGCCAGATCTCTATTTTAGGTCTTGAGGTAACCTTCGTTTCAGCCTCCGTGGAGACTTTCTGGTCATTAGTGTCTTCCCGAGATGGTTTGGATGACGCTGCAGCCTTTTTTCATAGGTAAGGAGAATTTTTTTTCTACTGTGGGCATCTCCAGGTCCCTATGCAGTAATTCATTTGTGATGTACCACTCGAACTTTATAATTTTTGAATGAATAAAATAAATATTCGGGTCATTTTTCCATACACGGTAATTTGAAACCAAACTAAGCAAAGATTGTACCATGGCTGCCAGTACATACACTTATATACAGTTACTCCTACTCTTACGGCCATGCATTTGCACTGAACATAAGAATTACCTAAATCCTTGCTTAACTAGTTTTAAACTACTCCTAGCGAAATATTCGTTTATTTGGCACATATGTTAAGATTCTCATAAGGCATGGCTTAAGATTTCTGTAAAAAAAAAAAATACGTAGGAGCTTGCTAGGTGTAGATCAAACTAGTTAATCCAAACATCTGACTCATTCTTCTGCTTTACAAACGCATAGGTTCAAATAGCTCAAAATTTTACTTGAAATGGTAATAGGCTAAGAACTGGCTGTAGTTCTAAGGCGTAAACGAGTTCTAAAATGGAGATCTCGTTGCGGTCACGTAAACAAAGCCGAAAGTATCATCTAAGTCGTCCTTTGTATCTTGGACCGTGGGCCAACGTGCATTCCACAAGCGCACGCGATCGGTTCTACTCCACAACAACGGTATGCGATAGATTCGCCGATACTGCGCCCGCGCCGTCGTTCCGCACTCTACAACCTGCTATTATGGACGCGGAGGAAGGAAAGATGCTTTGCATTTTAATGTGCAGATGGTGCTGATTACTCTGTCTTATGAAGTTCCTTCACGATATCACAGACATTCACAGAAAATATACTTTTATGGAGAATCTCTACGTTCGATCACTAATTCGCTTATTACGCGGACAGCGGACGAGGCTTTCACGAATAGAAGAAACTAACCACTAAAAACTATTATTAAAATGAAATCGATCCCGATTAATGCACTTGCAGGCTATACGGAGTTAAATTCTTAAACTCAGAGTTACAAAGTTATAAATATCACTTTAGTATTGTGTTAACTCAAGGTTAGCTTCTATTTATCAGTTAACCTGTGATGAGCAGTTAGCGCTGAGCTAAAAAGATACCAAGTTTCTACAAGTGGCTCTTAGTTAGGTAATCAAGCTGCTGTTGTTCAGAAGTGTACGCTATCTCTGACAAAAATAAAACCAATTAATTTTGTTGCTAACCTCTGTAAAATAGTCTAGTCTAGTCTAGGTACTCTAGGTTTCATATCACAGAGGGAATGTCTCAAGGAAATCGCAAATCACCTTGCAAAACGTTGTATTGCGTATTTGTAACAAATGGGCGCAAAGTGGAAAACAGTGTGGCGTGTTGAAATTTTATTGGATCTATCATGCGTATCGAATGTCTCTATTGCTGATACAATGCAATCATAAAGATAATACTTTTCAGAAAAATCAACAAGGGTCCAGGTGAAAACGAGGAAATATCTGTCTGGCTTGTGAATGTATTAGATTACCGCACAGTCAAACTCGCACTTATTTGCTATGAAAAAACGGAGAGCTCGGGTTGATATCATTTTTTGGTGGGCGTAAAGTATATAGTTAATATCTTGGTTCGCTCGTTGCAGTAGTAAAATGTTTAGTCCGAATAGCAAAAACATTTGTAAACTTCACCATTTTTGTTTAAACGACAGAGCGAGTGTTAGCGAGTGATGTGTCTATGCTTCAACTTGGGCAAAAAATGTTTCGTATGTCCGGCGCTTGTCCAGCTGTTTTCCACTACAGGTCGCGTTTTTTTAAACGATTCTCTTGAAATTTAGTGAGTAGATTCGATACTTATATAATACATTGAGTTAGTGCTATCATGCGTTTTCATTTGTACAGGGCAAAGCCTGCAGGAAAAAGCTTAGAGAATGGCTTCTAAAACTGTCTCGTGAAGAGACCGAGGACCCTATCCATAGTATATACCGCGATTAGCATTGCAAGCAATCAAGTCACATACGCACACATACACACACATACACACACACACAAACACACACACACACACAAACACACACACACACACAAACACACACACAAACACACACACACAAACACACACACAAACACACACACACACAACACACACACACAACACACACACACAAACACACACACACACACACACACACACACACACACATACATTACTTTTCACACTCACATACACATCTCTTTTACTAGTGTTAACGACGGAACACGCACAGAAACCCATTTTGTCTCGCACCCGAACCCAAGTTTGTTAAGCCTCGAGCTTATATAGTTTGGGGCTCACCATCACAGGAATTCCGTGTCTTACACAGTCATTATAGTAGTTAGTAATTGTCCCATGTATAGTATTTAAGTTCCTGTGTAAGTTTCTTTTGTTAATAAATTATCTTTATCTTTATTTTCAGAGAACCTTTGCCTACTGAACAAACTGGGACTCCTTGCAGAATGCAGACTTTCTATCGGCCTATAGTTTGATTTATGAAAAGGTATGCAAATGTGCGTATTACAGCGATTCAGTATGAGTCGCAATTGCCTTCAAATTAGCACTAGCAGCCCAACCCGACCAAACTATCGACTAATAGAAAGCCTGCCGTCTGCAAGGACTCTGAAACTTACCTACCACCTACAAACTGTAGAACAATAGTCAATTTCACATTACATATCTCGAGTAACTAGCAAACCTTTCTACTATCATACAGAACTATATTTACCTAATTACTTATAAATGACACACCCTTTATTGCTAACTAGCTGCGCCCCGCGGTTTCACCCGCGATTTAAAAGTATCCTATGTGTTATTCTAGACTATAATCTGTCTCTGTGCCAAATTTCATCCAGATCTGTTAGCCGTTCTGGCGTGAAAGAGTAACAAACATCCATCCATCCATCCATTCTTACAAACTTTTGCGTTTATAATATTAGTAGGATTTCACCGTCATCGAGCTTTCCCTACCCATACAAATTACCCTATTGCTCTAGAGTAGCAGCTAACTACGGTCGCAATCACCTAATATCCTCACTATTATCATAGTAATATCTGCATAGCGCTAGAGTAGGAGCGAACTGCCGTCCATATCACCTAATATCCTTGTTTTTATGGCGTCCTCAGGTCATTAGGATTATAGCTGTAAAATGTTTATGTGTTAATACGAGAACGTACGTTATGTACTAAAATGTGTTGATGATCCGTTGAGCGGAATGCAGATTCCATTCGAAGATTACTATGTCGACGGAAGGTATGTAATTTCTACTCATGGACGTACGTAGGTTTATGTTATTATCAAAGTTTTCTTTTCTATTTAGGTGTCGATAAGAAGTACATATAATTCTCATCGGGATTCGACAATCATCACTTGTGTTTTTTTTTTCAATCATTGTTTTTAAAGTGCTCAAAGGTAGTCCAGTAATAGTTATTCGACGTCTAAAAAACCACCGGCCAAGTGCAAGTCGGACTTGCGCAAGAAGGGTTCCATACCATTATAAAAAAAAACGGCAGAAAATCACGTTTATTGTATAGGAGCCTCCTTAAATATTTATTTTAATCCGTTTTTTAGTTTATTTATTGTTATAACAGCAACAGAATTACATTATCTGTGAAAACTTCAAATGTCTAACTATCACGGTTCATGAGATACAACCTTGGTGACTGACGGAAAGACAGATAGACGAACGGACAGTGTTTTACCTTTTGGGTACGGAACCCTAATTAAATCGATTTTGGAACTCTATTAGCCTATCGTTTCCTTTGACGTAATCGTCAATGGCGAACCCGGCTCGTGTCATGAATAAACCTAAATTCGGGTTTAAAATCCGGTTTCAGGGCGCACGCTGCAACAGGCCGTTGTCGAGGATGTATGTATGTTCAGTCAATAATGTTTGTTTAAAGTAAGCCAAGTGAGGTAGTCAAACATAAAAACAAACATGTTTATAAGAACTCGTGCACGCGCACTGCTAAAGTTCACAACAAGCAGCACAAATTGCGCTGCACACTATTTTGGTGGAATGGTTCTGCGAGAATATCAATTATGTTCTATCGATCACTTACCAAGTAACAGTCGATGGGTTTCTCCCTCGGTCGATGGTATGCCTTCTGCAGCTCGGTCTGTTTGAGTGCATGCGCGATGTGCAGTGCGCTCGCGTCGAACCGCCCGTACTGGTAGTCAGGCGTGTCGCGCGCGATCTCACGCGCGGGCGACGCGTGCACGCTGCCGCCGTTCGTCGTGCGCGTTGGGGATACTGGGGACAAGGAGAACTGTGCTTAGACTGGGTGTGATTAAGGTGCGAAATGACTTGTCATATGTTGTTGTAGTCATTAATAGTCAGTGATATAGGGACGTTACTCAGCGTAAGCACGTCAGTGGTTCTATGTGATCCTTGTACCTTTCTCTTGCAATTTGTGCACTTTTGAGAATTGACTGACCGGCTACTACTAAACAGTTTAAAAAAAATACGTTGTCTCAATCTAACTTTGTACTTATAGTGAAATACATAACGTAGAAGCAGTAGAAATACTAGAAAAATAGCAAGTCACACTATTGTTTGTCAAAAAAAAAACAACTTAATTTAAACCTAATTAACAGTAGCGTCTTAGCAAGTTACGTCAAAACTAATCATCTAAATAATCACGTCTATTTTGCTTCCCTTGTAATAAATCAGTTAATGCTTAATAATCAATTAACAAGTAGTTAAATCGTCGTTAATATATTCCTATTAGGCAGTGAGCACATCCGCGCTTTTAAACTATAAAGTCTAAACAGTTTATAGCCTAATGATTGACTTCCGGCTCGTTACACATTGGCGGATATCCATACAAATAGCCAGTAATCAATCTATTGTCATACATTGTTCATTTGTATGGGGCAATGTATGGGGACGTGCACTTGTGTGAGTTTGAGTTCTTAAATTTTTATACTTATAAAAGTAGAGAACTAAACACATTATAAACTATGACCTAGCTAAGCTAATTTAGTAGAAAATAAATTTAGGAGGATGAGGAGTATGCCAGGATTTTTTGAAATTGTATGTTTCAGAATTATTATTTTAGGAGTGCTACGTCACGTCCTTCGAGTAAGAAATAATGCGCTACGAATTTTCAAAGTCTTTGGCCACTTGCACTTAATATAAGAATTGCCTAGGTCCTTGCTTAACTAGTTTTAAACTACTCCTAGCATAGGGCACATAAAGTTAAGATTCTCCTAAGGAATGGTTTAAGGATCGTGTGAAAAAAAATTAAGTAGGAGTTAGCTACGAGTTAGTAGAAAATTCTTATATTCAGTGCAAGAGAGCATAAGAGGTACTAAGCTCAGACTTTAGAAGTGCTATATACAGAAGAAATAATACGTTTTGTCATTCAAAGCGCTACAAGAGACTTTAGAAATATGCCAACGGCACTATCTTAGGAATATTAGTTTACGTATTCTTATTACGTATCTTAGGAATATTTCTTTCGTCTTTAGGAATGATTTGCTATGTGGTTGACAATGCTGTGTTACGGTCTTCTTCTTAATTATTCTTCGATATGTTATTAGGAATGCTGTGCTACCTTTTTGGAAATGCTATGCTACTTTTCGGAAATGCTATGCTACTAGGAATGCTACTGTATGGCAAATAAGCAATAAATCTACAAAAGTACTTTATGATTAACGTGGACATAAACATGGGCATTCTTGCGTCGGTAAGCAGTAAGTATATGTACCCGCTTTTATTTTATAACCCCAATCAAGTAACAGAGAGATCAAGTCAACATCCATATAAATGTTAATTCCACGTTGATTACTCGCTTCATTCACAATTAAACGCAATTATTACATTCAAGGCGAACTGGAAATCTCGCATTCAAGCTTAATAACATAAACTATTTATGTGATGGGGTTTGAGTAAATCTGTGTAGGACGGCAGGTACGAGAAGCTACTTAAATAGAAGTTAAGTCATAAGTAACTTATGTAAATTATTAATCAACCGCCATACAGTAGTGTGCAAGCATGACTGTGTTCCGGATTGAAGGACAATGTTTCCAAAGAAATTACTGGGCACAAAGAGATTTAAAATCTAATATATCAGGGTGACGAGCACAGTGCACCACGGCGCAGGATTTTTATACTTATTCTGGGTGGCACTTTAATAAGAATTATGTTGGAAAAATGTGATGCTTACCATCACGCGAGCGGCTTGTTCGTTTCGTCAGTCAGTTTCATAATAATAAAATATATTAAGGTTCTTAGACTAAGTTACGCATTCTGCTTAGATTTTATATCCATCGGATTTTGGAAACGACTGTAATTTTTTTATGTGTATCTTTTTTACTAGTAAGTAAGTTTAACTTGTAAGATTTTCTGTGAATTTAAACTAACGCCAACCGTCAGCATTCGTTCGACTAATAAAATAAGAAAATTAATGTTACGGTACTAAAATAACCGTCACAGCATAAAATATAACTGATTTCCCACACCCACATTCTAACATTTAAAAACCTATCAAATGTAACAAAATAAATATTAATTAACCTATTGTTAAAGCCTGTTGCTCTCGTAGTTGTATCAATATGTAAATTTAGACTTCAATGCAGTGGCAATAAAGTGAAAAGTTGCGTAAAAGCCTGCATGTCAAGTAGGAATGGTGTCGTCGACCTACTGGCGTAGTGACTGTAGTTCAATCTATGTCACTGGCTATCATAAGTTACACACTGTTTCACTGGGTAACCTCGTGCTTGACTAATGTAGGCAAAATCGTTTTTTGTGCTAGAAGAAACAGTTGTCTTGCGAAAGGAGACAGTTGTTGGCTCACGTACTAGGCTTCGTCGTGACAAAGCAAACTGTGAGCCGCTGAATAGCCGCTGACTAACTCTGAGTCGCGTATTGGGCTAGCTCTATATTGAGGAAGAGGCAAACTGTAGCAAATAACCACATGGGGGCTGAGCTACCCACGTCCGTAGGAGTGTACTCTATTCTGATTCCCTACACGTGGTCCCCGGGTAGTGCTAACCGGGTAGCAAACTCTGGTGGGAGGCTTCGGCCGTGGCTAGTTACCGCCCACCGGACCAAGCCATGCCGTGGAATGACCTAGTCGTGTTTCGGGATGTAGTCCGGTGTAACCGTTCCGAAGACGGGTCTGAGCAGTAGCGGACTTGTAGCGCCTCACTCAACTGCCGTCTTTATACTTCTTTACTCTACAAACCTTCAAGGTTAGAGTGAATATATATGTCGTCGTGCTCCATCTTAGACCACAACGTCGCTTAACATCAGGCGAGTTGGTGGTCAAACGCCGACTTATTCTATATTACAAAAATAAAAAAAAAACGCGAATCGGCCGCTCACTGAATGAGTCAGCAAGCGATATGTTGCAATCGGCGCATAGTACGCGCTGGTCGGTCAATCCATTCAAAATTTAAACAGGGTGACTAACTGGAGGCAAACAATCAGCTGCTCAGTTTGCTCATTTTGAACGAAGACTTAGTTGATTATAAGTTTTGACATCATTAATATCTATCTACATACAATAAACAAATAAATTCGGGACACTTGCACACACGGTCGCCTGAACCCAAACTAAGAAAAGCTTGTACTATGGCGTCCAGAGACTGATTTACATACTTAAATATTTTTAAATACATACTTAAATAGATATTAACACTCAGACATAGAACAAACACAAATGTTCATCACATGAATATTTGCGCTAGGTGGGAAACGAACCCACGCTCCCAAGCTCAGAAGGCAGGATCACTAACAACTGAGCCACTGAGGCAGTCAATGGACTATATGGAGTATAGGTGCATCCTCATAAACATGACATTTACTTTATGCCGTATCTGTAGAAAAAACCTAATTCCCGTGCAATGTAACGTTTACAAAAAATACTCGCGTTTCTAATCTTTAGTAATTTCACATTTTCCTTGGAAAAGTTTTCAATTTTTTTTCAGTAAAAAGTATTTCTTTTACTTCACAAACATGGAATACTATTTTGCCTAAGTTCGCACAAATTTAATCGTAAACGTTAAAAACTGTGTACCTCTATCTTACGTCATTGATTATTGTAATTACTTATGGTACGAATAAATAAATTGATTTTCCCAAACCTAGCGCAGGAAACTATCCCTGTCTTAATCGAGCCTTAAAAGCCTTAAGCTAGTAGAAGTACTAGTAAGACACACCCAAATCAACACTATATAGACGTGGGAGATTGCATAAACCGCGATACCATATGTGTTCCAAATGTTCCAATACTACTTACCCATAAACTAGTTGAACTGGAGTACGGCGATAAATATACTTCCTAATACTTATTTTCTAACTTACACTCGCGTTAAAAGTACTTAGTATTTCGTTCAAAGTAACTACTAAGTAAGTATCTGCATGGTGACTGAGAACATGTGCGTGTTTTACCAAGTATTTCTCACATCTACGATACATTTCTACCCTGTCTTGCCAAACTAGAGTTATTTTAAATCTAAATATGGCGCTGGTTGCGAACTGTAGACTTGATAAGGAATTTAGGTCCTTGCCTAACATCCCATGAAACGTAACTTACTTAGAAAACTAAGTTGCGTTCAATATTGCTTAGGATGCTTCTAGGCGGGCCATAATTTAACTGCATCACTGGCCCGGCAATACTGGAAATATTCCCTACCAACAGCCATGCTATAAAATTAAATGTACGGCTGTATGGCCGGGCTACACTCAAAATATTGTAGCAATATTGCTGAGCAAGTATTGCTGGGCTAGTATTGCAATAAAAATATGGTCCATCTGGGAGCACCTATAGAAATTGAAACTATACTGTAAAATTTATGTAACTATTTACTGTAAAATAGCCGGTTATTTTTACTTTACCCACGTGTATTGCTTCATTTCTTTAAATTAATTTGTTCCACAATTTCCATAGCCATTAATTAATTACAAATACAATAGAATCCGACAATTCTTGAAAGAAGCGAATCAGGGATTTACATTGTATAGGTGTTTGGTTAAACATACAGTCGCTGATGTGAATAATAAGATATAATTATTTGTGTGTGTATGCGTGTGTTACTCGTAGTATGTGTATGATTACGACAAATATAAAATAAAATGAAAAATAAATAAGATATATAAGAAATTGCTGAATGTTGTATAATATTAAAACTGATAAAAACATGATAATAATGACAAAATAAATACCTAACGTGTATGACAGTTCAACCAAGTACCGATGCATCATTCCTTTCCTTTCCTCATCATGAAAAACCTTGTATCCCTCACTTTTAAAGAGTTACTACTGTTATTAATGATTCTGTATTTTAGTAAAATATTCAAGGTGCTGCTGAAGTTTTAAGTCATGATTTGTAAATGCAGCAAATTTCAAGGGTTAAAAGAAACGATTTTTCTAACGTCACTCGCACCATTCTAAAATGAAAATAGTATAAATTGCGGCATGAAGCTATGCAGAAATACTTAATACTTATAAATGAAGAAATGTCAATAAATTATGCTACTGTATTAGGTAATAGCTGGTAATACTGAAAGATGTTTAGTCGCATTTTAATCGACTCAATTGCTACATAAGTATTGCAAACAAGTGTCGATAAAATTATATAACGATTGAGGAAATGTAGTCCAGATCTTATTCAGGTTATAAATGTGTCTAGATTCGTAAAATTACGTATTTACATATGGTTAATTTAATAAACAGGATCTACACAGGTGAATGAAACTTGAGTTCTAAAAAATAGAAACAATTTAAGCGGTAATTAAAAAGCATTCGCACGAAAAAAGTTCGTGAGAATTCTTCGTAGAAAAGACATCAACGCGAGCAAAATATGTTAAAACTTTTTAAAGACACTAAAAAATAAACACAGAGACAAAACTAATCGTATTGTCACTTGAACTAAATATAAGAATTGAATAAGTCCTTGCTTAACTAGTTTTAAACTACTCCTAGCGAAATATTCGCTCATCGCGCACATAAAGTTAAGATTCTAACAAGGAATGACTTAGGGCTCGTTTAAAAGAATTTAGTTGGGAGCTAGCTAGGAGTAGATTTAACTAGCTAACCAAGGATTTAGGCAATTCTTTTATTTAGTGCAACTAGGCATTAGTTTTTAAGCCTCTATGTGTAAAATGTTAATAATTGTCCGAATTGTCAGCTGAGTACATTTTATATAGTCTAGTTGGAAAAGGCCCGCCTCTCAAGTCAGAGGGAGCGGGATCAAGCCGGCACGCACCAATTTGTTAACTGTGTGAACATATGTGCGTATTTTACTTCATCTGCTACATGACTGGAGCCAGGTGTATGGCGACAGGCTCGCCCCCTGTCGCATTTGGGACTAAATATCGTCCGTGGAAGTGTGGGTGTTGTATCACACCTCTGCCAGACCCTTCGGGGGAAAGGCGTCACGATATTTCCGCTGAGTACAAATTTTATCGATTTATACATCGCTCGTAGATTATTTAGATTTTCTTTGACTGAATTTTATGAATTTTTACGAGATGCGGTTCGCGGTATGTATTACCCGTCGTTAAAAAGTAGTATAATGTGTGCTATTCCAGACTACTTAGAGGTATAATCTATCTCAGTGTCTAATTTCATCCCGATCCGTTTAGCGGTTCTGGCGTGGTTGAGTAACAAACATTTAAACATCCATCCAAACATACCAATTTACAATTTAAAATTTAATTTTAACTAACGTCGCTATTAGTTAAAATTAAAGTTTATTTTGCAGTGACACAAATAAACATAAATATCCAAAGCCTATTAAAAAACAATTACACTTACAGCAACTGTATAAAGTTCAATATTTCTATACACCTCCACAGGTACCTTTAGGTCAGTGGGCTGTAGGCAGGAATGTGACCGGTTGTTTTGCAACAAGTTCTCCTCTCTCTTTCACTCCCCCTTCTACATTAGAACGCCGAACTTATCCGAAAGGAGCCGAAGCTTTTGCATAAAGCCTTCTTCGGAAGTCCGTCGAGATTTTCGCTGTTTATGGTTTAAACCCTGAAACAACTGAACTATATACGAGTACAAGTATAATAGACTAGAATGACAATTACGTAAATGATCGTCACAAATTCCCCCAAAAGGGCGAAAGAGAACATAAATACGGGGAAGGGGCTGGCAGAGGTGTGCAAGACCCACACTTCGCCGGATGATATTCACTCCCAAAAATAGAAGGGAATAGAATATTAATTTTGTAGAAGAAAATGTTATACAGTTACAAATTTATAACACTATTTCACAGATAATTAAAAAAATTAGAATGCTTCTATTATTCACGGACTCATCAAATTAAAGTAGGTATTTTTTTAAAATAATAATTTTTTTTTTTTGCCTCATTTCATTAAAAAAAAAGGTAAATTAAATTAGATTCATCTTACAGAGTACATAATATTATCAAACTAAAATTTACGTGGTGTACTCACAATGTAGCAATTAGTAACCTTTAACCTAACCTTAGATTGAGACGTAACAACTAACCTCCCTCTACCTGTATTCCCCCTAAATAATAATAATGAAATAGATACCTAACAAAAGTCACGGTCCCCGGAGTCCGTGAACTAATTTTTGAATTAAAAAAAAAAACTAAAATTAAAATAACTATTCTAACCAAGTTTCATTTAAATCGTACGAGCTAGTCTTGTTCATTAGGCTATACATAATTACTCAAGCTTCGGGTCAGCTTGTGTATTCATAATGCAGCAAATGACATCAGGTACTATGTATAATAACGGGTGCTACATTACCGACCGAGCGAGCATTACCTAACGAAGCGTCAATGCTTAAGCATCGACAAAAATGCTTTCGTATGTCTGGCCGGATGTTCGCCCTCGCCAACAGGTCACATTACTTAAAAAAATCTGTATGATTCTCGAACCTGGAGGGCTATTCCTACGCGTGAGATGAGATGAGATCTTATCTTGGTCACTCTCACACCTATGACGTTTCAAACGAGAACAACAAGGATGAAAAAAGGTGAGATGAGAATCTCAAATCTCCGAATAGGGCCACTGCTCACAAAATTTCACGAGAATCGGCTAAGGAATGCTACCTGTAGGGGAGAACAGACGCCGGTCGCGAGGTCTCCAGCTCACAGAATCATTAGTTTGAATATTTTAGCAGGTAGAAATAGGTATTTTTTTAAGGTCTTTAATACTGACTTTGAAAGGGAATTATGCCTTTCAGACCACAGTTATACGAGGGGACTAAAAGTAGCTAAAAATAAATAGAAAAAAAAAACAACGTAGCAATGAATAATCTATTCTTATAAAGGGAAAACGTGGTACTTCGCAACGGTAAACTTAGTAAGCCGAGTATCCTATGAGTCATCAGATATTCTGAATGGTTTTTCTGGCGGAAGTTTGTAAGACGATTTTCGCACTGTTTTTTTGCTCATTGTACCGAAGTATCTCAACTTGTGTATACACACACACACACACACACACACACACGATATAACCCTAACACACTTCTCTGCGTTCCATCGCGGTTCGCGGAACAAAGTCAAAGTCAAAGTCAAAGTCAAAATGTTTTTATTCAATTTAGGTATCAAAGATACACTTATGAACGTCAAAGTTATTTAAATAGACTCGACCGCCTTGTTCGGATAAAAAGCCTCTACTCAGAAGAACAGGCAAGAAACTGAGGGGCATTATTTTTTTCAAATAATAAATAAATTAGTCTCACAAATTTTGGCTTACAACTAGGTAATATCTATAAATATTAGTGGCTACTTGGCGGAAGTGGAAGGCTCCAGACATCTTTATCTTCTAAATAATTCTTAACCTTATAATATCCTCTTTTCATTAATGTAGTTTTTACATGTGATTTGAATTTTCCCTCGGTGAGCCCTGTTATATTTTTCGGGATTTTATTGTAAAAACTAACGCAGTTGCCTAAAAATGACTTTCTTGACTTAGTCAGTCTAAATCTCTGTACAGCTATCCTATCCTTATTTCTAGTGTTATAATTATGATAGTCACTGTTCAATTTAAATTTATGTAGATTTTTGCGAACGTGCATAATATTTTCAAAGATATATAAAGAAGGTAAAGTTAAAATATTTATTTCTTTAAATAAATCTCTCAATGATTCACGGGGACCCATTCCGTAGATAGCTCGGACCGCTCGCTTTTGCAAAATAAAAATGGCCTCCACTTCAGCAGCTGATCCCCACAGCAAAATGCCATATGACATTATGCTGTGGAAGTAAGCAAAGTAAACCATCCGAGCTGTAGCTATATCCGTCAGTTGCCTAATCTTGCGAACCGCATAAGCAGCAGAACTAAGTCTCCCAGACAGAGCACTAATATGTGGACCCCATTGCAGTTTGGAATCAATGCTTATACCCAGGAACACCGTCGCCTTGTCTATGTTAAGTTTATCGCCCTCAAGCATTACGTTTGGTTCTATATATCTAACATTAGGCATGGAAAACTTTAAACACTTAGTTTTTTTTGCATTTAGTAACAAATTGTTCGCAGCGAACCATCTCGAAATAATAGTCAGTACGTTGTTCACATGCACAAGTTCACTATCTTTCCTATCTGTTCTAAAAATAAGAGATGTATCATCAGCAAATAGAACTATGTCTGTAAGGTCCTTAACCATATACGGCAAATCATTTATATACGCCAAAAATAAGAACGGGCCTAAGATAGAACCTTGTGGTACTCCCATTGTAACTAAAGATCCGGAAGATGTGACGCCATTAATTCCCACTTTTTGTTGTCTATCAGTTAAATATGACTCGACAAGATCTAGAGCGATTCCACGAATTCCGTAGTGGTGTAATTTACGGATCAAGGTGCGGTGTTCTACACAATCAAACGCTTTGGAAAGATCACAAAAGACACCGATGGCATCCTGTGAACTCTCCCAAGCTTCCATCACATGCGTAACTAATCGAACTCCCGCATCTGTTGTTGATCTACTTTTCGTGAAACCGAACTGATTTTCGTTTAATATACTGTGTATGTTAAAGTGACACAACAGTTGATTAAGTATAATCTTTTCAAATATTTTACTCAAAGCCGGAAGCACAGAGATGGGTCTGTAATTCGAGGGATCTGACTTACTACCCGATTTGAAGATAGGGGTAATTTTGCTGTTTTTCATTAAATCGGGAAATGTGCCTCTGTCAATACACATGTTAAATATGACCATGAGGTGTGGTGCAATAGTTTCTATTAAAGACTCTAACACTTTTACTGATAATCCCCATAAATCTTCACTAGATTTAACTCTTAAGCTTTTGAAAGTTTTGATAATTTCAGAGATGGAAGTGTATCTGAACCGAAAGTCTGGTATATCCCGCGAGAAGTGTTCTTTTAGAAAAGCACCTGCATCATCTGGAGACGAGTTAAGCGTTTTGGTGGCATCAAAGGGTATGCTAGAGAAGAAATGTTCAAAAGAGTTGGCTACCGATTTTGCATCAGAAACCGGCTGATTCTCTACTACCAGCGTAAATTCTGAATCCCTCGACTTACTTTTTCCCGTCTCTGTGTTGATGGTCTTCCAGACAGCTTTTATTTTATTATCGGATTTTTGAATTTTATCTTTTATAAACAAAGCTTTAGCGCGAATGCAAACCGACTTAAAAGTTTTCGAGTATTTTCTAACATAGTCATGAAAATCCTTACTAGATGTCAGAGATTTCTTGTTATATAAATCATACATAACATCTCTACTTTTTCGTATACCTCTGGTCGCCCAGTCACTAAACTGTATTTTTTGGTTGAATTGAATCTTCTTCTTTGGACAAATTTCATTAAATTCATTGCTAACTATTTGTGAACAGTGTGAGAATCGCCTAAAAGATGTGTTTGTTATCTCTATACTGGCACACAAAAGTAAATATATATATAGATAGGAATGCTATGTATCTTGTATAGTTTAAGTATGAAAAAATGGCAAAAGTATTTTTTTAATAATTGACGTCGAAATACCAAAAAACATTTTATTTCCTAAAGACAATTTGAAAAAGCGGAATAATTTATGAGACGGTGTAATCACTTTCAGTCTCATGACACGACACTCATGACTGTTCCTGGCCAGGCCACGTATCGTACTTATGGCCACGTATGGCCACGTATTGGCTAGGTAACGTAGTTATTACTATTGGAGACAACTGGAAAAATCAGAACAATATGCCCAAATCGTTGTGCCACTACTTTTAGCTAGCTTAAATAAATCAATCAATCCTTAATATTGAGCTTTATTTGTAAGGTGGTATACTCACATTCAGTATCATGACTGTTCCTGGCCAGCCCACGTATCTGTTCGTTGACGTAGTTGTTGCTCTTGGGCACGTTGAGCGCGCTGCGGATGCCGACGGATGAGTTGTCCAGATGCCCCGGCCCGATCTTCGGCACGTGGCTCGAGCAGTACACTTCCTTGTCCTCCGTCCAGTGTTGATTGTTGTAGTATGTCTGTAGAGAAGAAGAAATGTTCCTGAAATTGTATTGTACCACTTTTTTGATGACACTCCTAGCCTAAGCATTCGAAGCAGAAGGAGAATCAAGCAAGTAGCAGAAGAGTTCGAATTTCGGCTGATCAAATCAAATCAAATCCGGATTGGAAATGGAATTTCGGCTGTTCAGATATTTGATTTGAATTTAAATATCTGTTCTAGATCTGGGTGCTAGTTCTCTATGTCTCTGTGTGCGTTGCATGGCATCCCCGAGTGTAAAAAGTCATGCAGTTATTTATTTATTGTATTCGATGTTAGACTTGAAAGAAATGGAACGGTGGTCGCGAAACAAAAATCAAACTCCGGGCAGACTTCATCTCAGTGGCGGAACGACATTATGAAGATGTCAGGAAAGCAATGGATGAGACAGCACAGCTAGAATACGGATATGTTTGTCTCTTTATCGCGGGATAAAAACTGTAGGAAGACAATTTGTCGCTCACGCTACCCCTCCAGCACGGGCTGGAGAAAAATTGTCTTTTCTCTGTTTTTATCCCGCGAAAAAGAGAGAGACAAACATATCAGTATTCTAGCTTTGTCACATTTAAGCGCGGATAAAAAGACAAAAGACAATTTTATTTGCCTCGGGACCGTGCTACCTCTGCAGAAAAAAGTCTCTCTGTTGGAAGGAATGGCGCGCTAAAGAGGACACCTGTACTTAGCAGTGGGTGGAAAATTGTTAATGAGTATGATAAGCATGTGTTTAACCACCATTTAGCCTAAAGTTGATCTCAACGATGGAAGACGCATACCTATTAGAAACTTATTCACTTGAGACTTAGAAGTTCCCGGTTTCTTCTTACTTATTTATTATTCGTATGAGATCTAAGATTGCTTGTACTACTAGTTGTTGAGTATTGTTTATTGATTGGATGAAGAATGCACTGAGAGATCAAACTAAGCTGGCTGCTGTTTATCCTTGACTGCACAAGAGGAGGGTTTGTATATTAACAAGTAAGTGTGTATCTTTGTATGTTCTCAATCCAAAAACGGTCAGGATGGCTTGACCGATTTCGAACAGCGAGGTGTCAAATCTAGCCATAACATCGGTTGATATTTATTTGTTACATCAGATTGCAATAATTGTATTCTGTAAACAGCGTACCTAATACCAGTGACCAGTATAACCTCACCCATGGCACCATGGCACCATTTATCAGTTAAGTTTACAATTACTGTGTGTCGGAATGCACTAAAAGGGTCGCCATTTGCTGGTTTTATGACAAAGCCACGTAGTTGATGTTGATACGGTGATTACAATTTTATGGCGTAACGGAGTGTTAGTTTATTATTAATTTTATTACTACTTTTGTCGTAATAAATTTAATGTAAAAGCATTGCACATAACTTTTTCTATTAGATAGATTGTTTTTACTTCAGTTTATCTTATTTCGCTGAAACGATTGCTTATGTATTGCATGGTGGGGTCAACTGGCACAAATGCATCTGGTGAGGCAATTGCGTCTTTGGAGAATTACTGACAAACCCTTCCCAAATTTGGTGCCACCTACATCTTTTTTCTATTTTTAGTTACAATAAAATGTACTAGATGTCGTTGGTTACTTAATTTGTGAAAGGTTTGTCAGTAATTCTCGAAAGACGCAATTGCCCCACAGACGCATTTGCACCAGCTGACCCTATATAATACTCCATTCCGAGACCAAAATGTCACATGGGTGAAACGCACTTCAGTCAATCGATGCATAAGCAAGACTGGAATAACTAATTTACAACAAATTTCAAAGAGACGATGATGATGACGACAAACTAAGAGTGACGTAGTTGCGTGTCAACTCCCAGAACGCTAGACTTTGTTTCATTGGAGTGTATAGGCATAACGCACATACACTTCCAGAGCCTCAATTCTACCAAGCAACTGTTTTAAAATTGTTGATTAATTGTCGATGTTGATACTTGTGGCGTACAAAAAGTGTTAATTTGAGGCAATACATTCCCAATTTAAAAATAATCAGTAAGTAGAATCGGGGGGCTGTTTGCGCTTCAAATTATGTTTTTTTATAATGCATTATATTAGAAAAAAAATGCAGTCTATGCTCTGCTGTGTGACGTTTTCCGAGCGAACTGTCAAAGGAATGTCAGTCGGGTAGCGCCTGAGTCGCCCGCCCCGCCAACCGGGACTTTTCGCTGGAGCACGGAAGAGGACGGATCTCGTATTGTTTTTCTTTGGCGTCTTTCTGTCGTATTGGTCTTGGTGTCCATTCGATTAATACTAAAGTTACCCACATATTGTACATGGTTTGGATTATTAGAAGTATTCGTTGTTTTTGAATACCCTCCCTTCAGAAATAGTTTGCAATTACATAATTTATGTGAGTAATTAAAACGGTAGACAGTTTTAAGCAGTCCAAATGTTTGACAACAAAATATGGACTTCTGTCAGACAAAACCTAGACCTTGTGAGTCAATTACAAGTATTACAACACCTGAAATACCCAACAGTCTACGGGCAACAGAAGCACTAAATGACTCACTCGGACCATATGATCCGTATCGATGTGACTCATTACTATTTAACCATTCAAATATAGAGTGTTTCATAAGAGCCTTTAACGGGCGTTAAACTAATTTTAACGAAATTTAACGAGCCATGAACGAATTTTATCTTTCATACCTTTTGCTTAGACGGAGAAAAAGATAATCAAAATTTTAAGATTTATGTCTAAGAGAAATATTTTGAATAAAAAGGAATATAACGGTCACTTTAAACCTTATTTGTTATTTTAAATGTTATACTTCATTAAACTCATTTTAGTTTTCATAAAACGTCAAATTTTCATCTAATTAGGATAACCTATTACAATTTTCAGTTGCACACTTAGTAATTAAAAAAAAAAACACTGCATTTTTGGAGCGAGAAAACAATTACGCCCGGAAAAAATTACGATATCATTGTTCTCATAATTATTAATATGGGACCAACAATGAAATCGCGAAAAAAAAACCAGCTGTTCCTTGTTCCTTTCTATTTCTATTCTTATTCCTTCATTCAACCTCGACGAAATGTTTGGAGCAGCTGATTTTTAACCGACGAGACGAAGGAGGTTTACAAGTCGACGCGAAGATTTATATTTTTTTATTATTTTTTATGAATGATGACGCATAACTTTTAACAGAGTATTTTTGATAATTCTTTTTTTATTGGAAATGGTATTATTTTAATGATTTCAGTTTTGGTCCAATAATAAAATTTGGCCATAACAAGAAGTATACCTAATAATATTCCTAACATAACATTTCGTTGTTTAAAAAAACAACCTGTACATTATAGTAAGTCGGTACAACACTACATAAACCATATGTTTCGCTCAAATATTTGTAAGCGAGAAAATATTTGCTAAAATATATTATTTTCGTAAATTATTGCCAAAGAGAACTTTTAAAATAAATTATTACTTTATTGGATTAGTGAGTCAACTAATAACGGGTTCATATGACTCAGATTGACTCGGGAACTATTTATTTTTGTTTTGTACATACGAGTTGGTAAATGTTTGTGCAACGGTGAAAATATGAAAATGATTTGTTACCCAATTTATTTGACATAATTTTGTAGTCACTATCCTAATACTGACTAATATTTTAAATGCGAAAGTAAGTTTGTTTCGTTTGATTTTACGTTTTTACGCCTTAACTACATCAACCTCAACCAATCATCATACATTTTTTCTCAGATCAACCTAGAGGAAAAGATGGAACACTGCGTTTTATCTCGCTGAAGCCACTTCTTTTTAAACGTGTGCGCGTGGTAATGTTGCCATGAAAAACATTTACAATTGCACGAAAACTAATATTAATTCCTAAACTCTACGTTAGCCATTTCCGTTCCAATCTACAACCTTAGTAGACTTCATTTTCTAAAACTGCACATATTTGTAAAAGTTTAATGTTACGGCTTTTTCAAAATTGACTGATAAGAAAACTACACAATTTTTTAAAAAGAACCTCAAAATGTAGTTCTGGCCAAACTTTTATAATGCACTATGGATATTTATATTCACGAAATTATACCATAAACCAATGCACAGGAGCTGGATGACCGAGCTTTGCTCGGTATTTTTTTTTTTATTGTTTTTTTTGGAAAATAAACAATTGATTTTAGTCTAACCTCAAAGCAAACACTCATTGACTTCGTGTTACTTAACAACGCCATCTGCTGTTGTGTCGTTAAAGCAATTAGTTGCTCACAAAAAATAGTATTATTATTCAACGCCTCCTTTTTGTTATTTTTCTTCCAAGTTTATGTTTAAGTTGATTATCGATAAAACACGAATAAAATGACATTTTCTAAAAATGATTCCTAGCTAGATCGATTTATCACCCCCGAAACCCCCTATATACTAAATTGTATGAAAATCGTTGGAGCCGATTCCGAGATTCCAATTATATATATATATATATATATATACAAGAATTGCTCATTTAAAGATATAAGATAATGCGGAGGTAAGAATGACCAAGCGAGTAGCGTAGTTTTTTTGCGTTAATGTGTGCGTGTTGTGTACATATACGACAGTAGCGTAGTTTTTCGATGGTTTTTGGCTTCACCTAAATCATACGTCGTGCGCCATCTTATTCTCTAGGTTGATCTGAGACATTTTGTACATACGTTTTCAGGGGTACAGAAAAGGACATAAGGTATTTTTTATCCCGAAAAAGTTGACGGTTCCATAGAAACCGGCAACTTCCGTTCAACAAAACCGTCCGTCTTGATTTTGTGAAGTGTGTGTTAAGAGTGAAACCGCTTCAAAATTCGTTGCGTGGTAGTAGTTAGCGAATATATAGGCAGAGAGAAAAGCAGATGCGCAACGTGGCTTTGTTTTATATTATGTAATTTATAGAGACCAGATAGAGATTATGAAAACGCTAAATAAAATATTTTTAACGAAGTTTAAGTACTAAACATGTTAACACATGGTTAGTGTAAAATAGGTTTACGCAAATGCACTTATCTTTTTGTTAGGAAAATGACAAATATAATATGAAAGCCATCTCAATAATTAATAAATAGGCGTAGCGAATATTCGTAAATATATGTAGTATAAGTACTTTATTTTTTCTTATTACTCATAGATATGGCTTAGTAACAGTAGTCTTCGTCATAGGGTAAGCTATTATCGTCATTTTACTAATTTTATGCTAAAATCAGATCAAGTTTTACCTAAAAACCGCGAATAGCGAAGGTCGCGAAGCTAGATTGACCTTACAAATATTTAATCTATTTATGTAACAATGCTAAAACCCGGAGTTTCCTCGCCAGCAAGTGACCCGTCGGCCTTGATTGTCTTTGAGACAGGCATTTTGACGACCTTGCTTCTTCTTATCGGTCTAAAAGAACAGGGGACTACCATGGCATCTGAATGTATTTGAGACAGGCATTTTGACGACCTTGCTTCTTCTTATCGGTCTAAAAGCACAGGGGGTCTACCATGGGATATTAATGGCATGATGGTTATGTTTTGTTTTCGACGCTGCGCGACCGTGAGTCGTATCGCCGCGCAATAAGGTCCATGGTCGCGCAGCGTAGAAATGAAAACGTAACCATCATGGCATTAAAATGATACAGTATGGAGCTTCGTCTGTCTCTAACATATTCTCGTTTTAAACTTCATTGAAATACTTCTACCTAATACTATATAGTGGCTCTGTGGGCTAGAGACCTCGCGGCCAGCGTCTGTCCTCCTCTTCAGGTCGCATTCCTCAACCGATTATCGTGAAATTTTGTAAGCAGGATTGTTAATTTACAGAATCTTTATAGCCCATTCCGTTTTCTGAAAATTTTAATAATTGCGGACATATTCAAAAAAAAGAAAAAAACAGACTCTACAAAAAAAAATCTATGCTAAATATCGACCTTACTGTCAAGAATTCAAAAGAATCTGTTGAAAAATGCGACCTGTAGAGAAAGACAGCGATCCGTATAGAGATCCAGAACTCGGACAAACGAAAGCATAACGAAGCTAAAGTTCGCTAACGACACGACACGGTTTGTGGCAGGAAACCTGTTTTTCTGTCTTTATTTTTTGTTATGTGTTTTTTTTTGTTTCCTGTCGCAAACAAAGTATATTCTATTCTATTCTATTCTATTCTATTCTATTCTATTCTATTCTATTCTATCCTATTCTGTTCTGTTCTGTTCTGTTCTGTTCTGTTCTGTTCTGTTCTGTTCTGTTCTGTTCTGTTCTGTTCTGTTCTGTTCTGTTCTGTTCTGTTCTGTTCTGTTCTGTTCTGTTCTGTTCTGTTCTATTCTATTCTATTCTATTCTATTCTATTCTATTCTAACGCTCGCTCGGTCGATAAAAGGAAAAGTGACTTTGTTCGTTCGTTTGTTTCTTTGTTACGCTTTTATCTACTCAACCAATTGTCCTGAAATTTTGCATACACGTTGTCAGGGGTATTGACCCCCTATTCTTGATGCGTGAGATGAGATCCGGTCACTTTCCCTCCTATGACTTTTCAAACGAGAGAGACAAATACCAGAAAACATCTCCAATTGTAGGACTATGACCCCAGAAAATGACATACGGTGCCTACTATTTAACCACGGCGCGAGTAGCACAGCAGGACGCAGCGAGTAGTACGACTAGTGTCAGATCAACCTAGAAAGTAAGATGGCGCACGGCGTATGATTTAGGTGAAGCGAAAAACCATCCAAAAACTACGCTATTGTCAAATATTTACACAACACGCACACATTGACGCAAAAAACTACGCTACTCGCTAGGTCATTCTAACCTCGACATTATGTGCATTGGTTTATGGTATAATTTCGTGTACAAAAATATACACAGTGCATTATAAAAGTGTGGTCAAAAACTCTGCAGATTTTTTAAACAAGTCAATTTTGAAAAAGCCGTAACATTATACTCTTACAAATATGTGCCGTTTTAGAATATTAAATCTAATAAGGTTGTATATTGGAACGGAAATTGCTAACGTAGAGTTGAGGAATTAATATTAGTTTTCCTGCAATTGTAAATGTTTTTCATGGCAACATTACCATGCGCACACGTTTAAAAAGAAGTGGCTTCAGCGAGATATAACGCAGTGTTCCATCTTTTCCTCTAGGTTGATCTGAGCGAGTAGTATATTTTATTTCGTACTTTAATTGTACTTATCGAGACAGCCCAGGAAATTCATGACGGCCCGCACCACCATATAGGTCTGCGTGATGGGCGTTTTAATTTACGAAAAAAAAAATGGGACCACCTGGGAAGTATATACCCTTAAAAACTAAAAAAACAATCATCAAAATCGATTCATAATTCACGTAACATACATACAAAAATAACGGACAGTCGAATTGAGAATCTCATCCATTTTTGAATTCGGTTATAAAGCAAAACAATGTTCAACGTAAACTCAAAATATGAATGTAACTTTGAGGCTATAGTAGGCCCCAGATTAGCCGTCACCTTAGAGAAGATCATAATCTTAGTATCAACAGATATTATAGTAGATGCTCATTAGGTGGGCGGGTATGATAATGCAGTGACCTATAAAAATGTTAATGGAGTATTGCATATGTTTAGCTGAAGAATTCGGTCCGGTTATGGGTGTTACACCAGAAGTTAGCCAGTGTCACAGAACAGTTAATAGTGTATACAAGTCTCTTGTGAAATATTGATCGCTGCGAAAAATCTGAGGTGTGGCATGGAGTACATGCGCGTTTGTAGGGGGGAGTGCTAATAGGTACACTTCTGCGGGACATCAATGCAAGGGTTATTATAGTTTTCTCTAATAAGAGTTAAAATTTCGAATCGAAGAATCGAAGCGATGAATAATGTACAATTACAGTTACAATGTACAATTACAGTTACATTATAATTACAGTGAACTCTTAATGAATTAAAAAAAAAGTTTCCTAGCTGTCATTGGGGCTTAAAGTAACCATCCAGCATCAGGATGCTGGATGGTTACTGCACTGCAAGACTGCTGGACTGCAAGGCAGGCCTTGCAGTCCATTTATTATGTATATATATATATATCTACGCAGTTATTTTGTACATCCTGCACGTCGTTGCCGAACGCCATGCAGGCTGCGACAACATTCACTATCCTGCTTGAAGCGACAGTCCTGCACGACAGACTGCAAGACAAGATGGTGAATGTTTACATTTACAGAAAGAAATATGGTAAAAACTTACCTTCAAAGTTAGCTTGGTCCCGCAGACTGCACATTTGAAGCACCCACTATGGAAGAAGGTAAAGTCTTTAAGCGGACCGACTCGGTCCACTTGGTAAACAATCTCATTGCAACGGAAGCACGTGCTTTCGTAGAAATTCGGGCGGTACATGGCTCTGGCACCTGGCAACTCAAGTCATAGACTTGGCCCTTCAAGTCACGGGCTTGGCAACTCAAGTCAATGAGTTGGCACTCCGAGTCAGGCTTGCAACTCAAGTCATAATTCACTTCACTGCATTATCACTATTACTACACTTGATGATGAACTAGTCACTGCTTTTATTACTTCTTTGTCACTTGTATAAGTCTCACTTTCACTCACATGAACATGACTCCTGAAAACATGATGTTTGTTAATGTAACTAATGTCCTTCGTGTTTCTAATTTCAAAGTAATTCAGTAGAAGCTTAGTAGGTATAATGGGCTGGCCCGAGTGTCATAACTTTTAGGCCTTTAATACAAGATTGATTTGATTTTTAGGTCTAGTACAAAAAAATAATCTGTATTTACGAGTATCTATCACCACATTAAAACACATGGGCGCATATAAAAAAAACAGCTGAAAACTGTTATATCCATTACGTCTAATAAATTTATTTATTTTAATAGCTGCGCCCTGCAGTTTCACCCGCGGTTAAAAAGTATCCTATGTGCTATTCTAGACTATAATCTATCTCTGTGCCAAATTTCATCCAGATCTGTTCAGCCGTTCTGACGTGAAAGAGTAACAAACATCCATCCATCCATACATACAAACTTTCGCGTTTATAATATTAGTAGGATAGGATTATCTATTTAATAGGAAATATATTTTCACTATCAGATTATATATGAGCTTATCAACTTTATGGGTAAGATAAAAAATTCAGATTCAGATTCAAACTATTTAATTTAATGCAGAAAATAACCGTATACCATGATGCTTGAAAACACAATATTGCGTAAAAACAAACAAATTACACAACAAATTTACACATTTTACAACTTACAACTAGAAGTGATTTAAAAAAATCCTTTTTAAAGAGGGGTCAATGTTCTAGCATGAGTAATGACCGAAGACGGCTGCACAGGTGACCACGCGAGGGTATCGATCCGTTCCACCCCTGTGTTTTAATTTTGACCAACATCCCCCATCCTTAAAGTTGTTTGGAAATTTTACCTGCTAAATTTTTTAGCATTTTAGATTCACAAATAACCACTCCAAATAAACGGATTCATAATTGAATGAAATGTGTTTTGTTTTTTTTTTTTTTATAAATAATTATTTTACATCTATAACAGCTTTTTTATTGTCCAAGATGTATAAATACCAATTCAAAATCAATTTATTGATGTATCTAGAGTATATTTAACTTACCTAGTTTCGCGGAATTTTTAGAAAAAAAGATCATGACATTTTGACATTAGACGCCGAGAGGTTTTTGTGATACTTATTCGCTTACTTTCGCTTATCTATGAGTATTTTTTATGTAAAGTTTTGTATTTTTGTGAACAAAAAAAAAGCATTTTCATGTTTTGACGCCTCTCATTTTTACCCGACTGCGCCAAAAGGAAGGTTATGTTTTTCGAGTGTATGTATGTATCTATGTTTGTATGTATGAGGTGTCTTTGGCACACCCTACAGCCTAAACAGCTTGATGGCTTTGGACGTGTGCGATGTCATTTGAATCGTCTTGATAGTGGAAGTGACATAGGGTACAATATTTTACAGCCGACTTTTTTTATTTTTCTTATAATAGTGTTACTTGTTTTTTGTCGGTATCTATTTTTTTTTCTTTTGAAAGCACAAATGCGTGTTGCATTTGTTTTGTATGCGTGCATGTGCGCCGTTGCACATGTTTAACGGTTAATTTTTGTAAGCAATCTCATTCGCGCAGTGTTTTATTAACAATGCGGTCTGCTTGCTGCAGGGGATGGGTGGGTTAAGTGGTAACATAGAGCGGGAATTGTGTTAAGCACATAATATATGTAAAAAGCTAAATTAGCTTAATAATATCAAAGGCATATTTTAAATACCTTCTTTATAAACTGTAACTTTCTAACTGTAAATTGAGGTGGATTATTTTTGTATTATCGATTTTGATCTCAGATTTTGGAAATTTTGCAAGGTTATCATGATAATGATTTGACTTGTTAACCCTTGTTGTTTTAAAACTTGTTAACTTGCGTTATTAAGACTTGTTTTTATGGTGTTTTTTGTTTTCTTCATTGATAGTTAAAATATTAAAATGAACGGATGAGATATGTATGTTGCAAGTTTTAGATCAGCTTATAATTTAGACCACACATCAAAGAACACCGCGACTATTGGAACGTGTCAAAATAATGATACGTCAGGTTATACTCGTAATGCTATCTTACTATCACATTTACTTACGTTAACGTACATTCTCTTAAATATTTTGTAATTTGGTGCACATATATCTAGACCATATCGAATTGGCATAGTAGCTAATGTAGCGAAATCAGTTACAACCAAAGAAGAAGATATATTTTATACTTGGCAGAACAGTAGAGCTCTTACACGCTAGCGATAAGCGAGCGTTTTCAAAGCGAAGCGATTGCGCGGCGATGGCGCCGCGGCGGGTGCTTAGCTAAAATGCAACAAAATATTCCGTGTTTTTGGTAAGTCCTGTCGTAACAATGGCAAATAAATATCTGTAAAATGTTCACGAGAAAAAATTATCCCAATTATTTAACGGGCACCCGGAACAGAGTACAATGTAAGTACGATAAAGCTATATATCTTGCGTATTGTAAATTCCTGCACCTTGTGTACAGCTCAGCCAATTTATCTGTAGAGTTTCATGGAGGAGCCACCAGCGTACTTTCTGAACAAAATTAACAACCAACATTCGAGTATTAGTTCAGCTTAGCTTAGCACTCTTTTAATTCAGCTTACTCAATAGTTACTGCGTAGCATCGAATAAAATACTGAGGTCATCACCTCTCTTTGAAATCGCTCGCAAATTGCTTAGTGTGGTAGAGGGCTTACAAACCGAGCTCGTTTAGGAAAAATCGCACGCGTTTTTGTTGTGCTCGTGATTTTGTTTTCATTTCATAGCCTGTGGCGGTAAGTGATTGTGTAGCTTTGAAGCTTTCTATAAGTCAAATAATTTTATCATCTGCTCCAGAGTTTCCCCCTAGCAACATACCAACTTACAAATACCCATAATATCAGTAACTATGGATACAACTGCTCAAAAATTGTGATTCCGTGTTCCGTCAGTACGTAACATAAATGACATCACCCTACAGACAGACGGACACTTACATATAAGGAAGTTTTACACCTAGACGACAATCATAAAATATTCGCCGAATAGCGTTAGTAAATTGAATAAGATTAAAATATTTTGATCGAATTCCTAAGCAGCTAATTTGTACTTAAAGAAAATTGATAAATAGAAGATCGTGGGAAACCAGTATTTAATGTATTTTGTAAAATTATGTGATAAGTATGCATATGTCTTATTCCAGTTTTTTGACGATGCTCTATTAAGGTTATCATTCATTACAGCCATCCGTGACCCGACCCGCACCGTTTCGCCTCGTGCCTCTATGTATTTCCTCATATAAACTTCTATGGATATTCGGTCACTACGTCAATTCCGGATTGCCTCGATGTAAGCTGTCAACGCGCGGATGGCGAGTGTGACCGGTGACCACCCGCCGCCCGCGAGTGTTTCACGCGAGAATACGTGACAATCGCTGACAGACTACTTTGAAATTCATTGACCAAGCGGCATCTACCCGTGGACCAACCGTTGACCACCAGTTGACCACCAGTTGACCACCAGTCGAGGCGATCCCGAGTCGCTCCAATGAGTGATAATCTCTACGCTTTTTTGTCTAATGTCAAGCAGCTCTTTCAATTTAATGTTTACCTCTGGTTCGCAACCCTATACAGGGTGCTGATTTTGGATGTTGTAATGCTTAAGGGTGTTGTTCAACCCGTCAAAGTGAACAACTTTTAGAATATAGTTTGCAAAATTCGAGAAAAAAAGAAACTAAAGTCTTCACACAAAATTGATCGAGTGACTAGTTATTTTGTATGGAGACCTGATTATTTTAGTTTCAAAGTTTGCTCAAAGTTTGCTTAGTTTTAACGAAGCCTTAGTATTTGTTATTTCATTGAAAACAAAACATCTACAGTACCCTGGACGAAGTGGGTAGCTCACTGGATTATTTAATTCCTACAGAGCCCTAAAAACGTTCGTTTTATCATAAAATTAATCATATTAGCAAATAATTACGTAATTTACAGAGATGACACTTACCAAATAAGAATGTCGATAGCTCTGATAGGTTTTACGTAATGTTGCTTTAATACTTAAATGTAGGAGAGGATTATGGCCAGCCGTGGTCAATGAAAATCGGTAATATATGGAGCGCGTGGGCAAGTGTGGGCACAGTGTGGGCCGCAGGGCTGATTCGTAAAAACTACTTTTACTTGTTGCTCAATGGAATTCTTGCTCGGGCAATATGACAATATCGAGCAATTTCGTATACTTGCACTTGATTTGGTGCTCCGAAGCAGATGTAAGTGGATGGCATTGTTTTCTTATCTGATTGAAAAAAGGGTAGTTTTTGAGCCTAAATGCTTGACAGACTTTGAATTGCGAAGTATTTTTAAAACTTATTCTCGGATCTCGGATCTCGGACTACGAGTACATATCGTAGCAAGTGGAGAGCAGTGATATCTGCCTACCCCTACGGGAAAAAGGGCCTGATTAAATATGCATGTATGACTACATTTTGCTCACTTGATTTGTTCAGTGTGCGTCATTGCACACTGTTTCAACTAATTAACTTATTGCATACCCTTAGACTAACGTGGAAGCGAGTGCATGCAATCGACTACAGGGAAAAGAGCACACATTTCTAGTTCAACAGGTTTTTCAATTTTATTAAGTTTTTTTTGGGATAACATGAAACAGCGCTACTTAGCCAAAATAAGTTCACTGTACCATTACAAACAACTTTAACGAAAACCAACCCTGAGCTCGCGAGAATAAAGCTGAAAACTTGAAACTGGTTTCCATCAAAACCTACTACAAACTAACTTCAAGCTTTAGTACAGGAAACATTCAAAACTGTAGTTTCCCTCAAACTCTAAACCTTATCTAGTTTCCCTGCCATTTACGATATTAGCATACTAACCTGTGTTATCTCTGCAATGCTATCTATGCCAGTCTTGCCCACAAAGCACAGCAAGGCAAGCGGGGTATTATCATATTCATTAACTGTACTTGCAGGTAAGGAAATGGATGCAGGTATGTGTATTGTACTAAATACATAGCATTGTATTGAGCAAAAGTGCATTATTAGCATAAAATAGTAATACCATAATAGGTGCGATAAACTGTCTGATCACATGGTTTAGAAAGGTTTTTTTTACCCGACTTTTTTACTTTTTTACTGTTTTTATTATGTTTTTCGAGTGTTTGTATATATGTACATATTATGTATGTATGTATGTGTGTGTGCGTGTATGTATGTATGAGGTTTCTTTAGCACGGCCTTACTGCCTAAACAGCTTGATGGATTTCGACATATGAGGCGTCATCAGAGTCGTCTTGGTACTGGAAGTAACATAGGGTAGGTACAACATTTTGCAGCTGGGTTTTATGTTTTTCTTTTAATAATGTCTCTTGCTTATGACCAAAATAGTATGTAGGCAATATATATTGCACTAAATACATCGCATTGTATTGAGCAACAGTGCATTTTTAGAGAGGTGCAACCATTTACCATCTGATCATATGGTTTATGAAGGCTTTCTTTTCATTTCCGAAATAGAGTAAAACGTTTTGATAAATTTAAAAGCTTTATAAAATCCTAGGTACCGAAGAAAATATTGAACAAATTATATTGTCAATAACGGACCAGAGAAAAAATGACAAAGTTGCAAATTTCAAACAGTGTTTTTTTAAGTTTTCTAAAAATTTTGTGTCGGATGCATAGACATAGAGTAAAGACCCCTAATCGGTCAAAAAAATTGATTCCAAAAAAAGTAAACCAAACCATTGAAAGTCAACCAATTGACTAGTCAGTCTTCGACGTCATCCAGTTGCGGTTACGTCTCCCCACTAACCAATAAATATGGTGAACTGTGTAGTCCACTCATGCCGAAATTTCAGAATATCCAAAACAGTAAAAAAAGGCAACGTCACATATCATCTGTAAGTCTTAAATATATTTTTATGTGCTTTAGAAAGCTAATAATTGTAATTAATTCTTAATGTCAACAGAGCGAAAAGTTGCTGAAAAAAGTGCTGCCACAAGGTATTTTTATATTTTCCCTTTAATAAACTTTAGGTTTCTTAAGGAACCAGTTTAGCCGATCAGTGGACAAAAATAATTCGACAAAGTAAAAATGAAAATTAGTGAAAACTTCGTCGCCCCTATAACAATTTGCTCTGTGCACCTTCGCAAGAAAGAAATATACGTAACAGTGAAATATCCTGACAAGCTGGCGTCAGTTTTATTTTTATGTAAATGTAATGTTATTTTATTGCCGAAAAAATAACTTAAATGTATGATGTAAATAATGATAGTGTGTAAATTTATGTGTAAATAAGATAAAATCAATAGTTAAAATCAATAGTAATCCCTTTACTATTGATTTTAACGCAAATTCGTACTCTTGATTTTTACTTAAATTCTTGCCTTTTACCTACTCTGATTTTAGTTAAGGTTTACATACAATCTATAATAGTAGTTTGTAGAATAGTGTCATGAATGGATCTGGGTAAGGCTTTGTGTGTAGTTTAGCTCTGGCCTAAGCTGGCCTAATACTTTGTTTCCGGTCTTGTGATTTCTTTAAACTCTGATCGTTATATAATTTACCCAACTAAATCGGGTAACCTCTTTTAATGGCAAGTTCATCACTTAAAGAAAAAAAGGTTTTATTAAGGTACCAAAATAAATTTGACACGTTTCAAATTCGTGTTTTGTATGAAGACTATCCTTCTGGACCTATGTAATAGAGCATATTCTGTGGTCGGATGCTACGTTTTTTCTTACAGATTTGCAGAGTTTTTGAAACGCAAACTCTACGAAAAGTTTAATCTCCTTCTAATAGTTACAGACCTAAATATACTATACTAGCTGCGCTCGCGGTATTAGCCACAGTATAAGCTATCTTCAAACCAAATTTCATCAAAATCCGTCCATCCGTTTGAGCGTGAAGAAGTAAGAAACAAACTCAAACTTTCACCTTTATAAAATAGGTAGGACTGATGTGTGCTTTGTAAATAACAATATTATACTTATAACCATAGTAAGCATGTACGTACGATTATGTTTTCCGTGGGAATTTTTTGACAGTTTCCGGCATTTGAATTTGACAAATTACGTGCCTTAGACCCTGACATTTTATATGCAATAAATAAATCTGGCCATTCAATATTTATAACATACTTTATTTTATAGGGGGCGTTTTTATTGTCAATGTCAAATTTTGTCATTTGTTGGTAAAACGTAGGTGATTTGTCTAAAAAATTCGCGACAACATGTGAAATTTCTATCAGCTGGACAAGCATAAATAAACAAGGTTTAGTGGGACAGCAAATAATTGTACAGTATAAAGTATTATTACGAATTAAAAAAAAAAAACATACTGACATTTGATGTTGAATATTTGGTTGGTTGATATTTTACTATTTATTTCGAAGGTTGGTAGGTGCAATGTATGTTGTGTTTCTTTTCTTACGTCATTCTGTCAAACAACGACCTTATAATAATGCGGGTTTTACGAAAAAAGTGATACTTTACTTTGATTACGCAGTTACTCAATTAGATACCAATGGTGCATGAAAATAGAGTACTCTTGTAGCAAATTATTATTCACTTTTAGTGGTTTATAGGGTTGATTTTAATTTATCAGAACCTTCTTGTTGGGCAGTTTCCTCAGTGTCAACTTTTGTAAGTTTGGAAACTGTCTTTGAAAGATTAATAATTTACAAGCAAGACATAATCCTGTATAATAGCCTACTATTCCTATGGTACACGATAACAATTATCTCATAAAAACTACTCACACATGACTGCTTTACACGGTAAAAAATCATAACGGCAATACTTTACTCTACCATCTTTAACAGAACTCTACATACCTCAGCCACAGAACAACGTTAGAGATTATAGAGTATCAGAACGGGTTATAGCACACTTTTTATTCCTACTCCTAACAAATTCTGCAAAGTAGCGTTATGTTATATCAGACCATTCTCAAGCTAAGTAAAAGTCAGATCTACCTGTTCAAATAAAATGTACACAGACTGTGCTACTTATTTGAGCGTAGACACTCTGTTACATTCCTATTTCAAATCCAAAGTCACAGCACTGGCACAAAACGAATGGGAGAAAAGAAAAACGTTTGACATTGACACAAGAAAAAAAGAAATTACTTTTTTAGAAACACGAAAGAAGGTTGTATGTCACAGTTTGTAGGACGTTGTTACGCGGTCGGCGCTCGCGGGGGCCGGGCGAATACTGGCCATGGTTGTTTACGGTGCGAGAAATAAGCCAAAGATTCGATGGAGAGAAGGTGCAGGCTGTAAGCGGACAGGTGTTGAAAGCCTCTCTGAGGATCATTCCTGAAGAATTTGTTAAATATGGTTAGTAAAACTTGATGTTTTCTGTTTAATCGAAATTTTTTTGGTCATCTTGTACCTACTTGGGTACATTCTTGGGATAAGTCAAAACGGCTACTTGATATTAAAACCACAGGGTTTGTTAAATGAAATATCGATAAATTAGGCCAATTGATTTCAAGTACAAAACAAATTTAATGACTGCCAGGTAACAAGTGGGTCTGATAAAAATTTTAAAAACCCGACTGCAATTATTATTAATTTTATTTTGTAATCCTCTTTTGATTTCCTTTTTACACCACCTGCTCAACAATGGACAATTACATATAACGTAGTCTCAACAAAAAGCAAGGCATTGCCTCCTTAGGGAGAGAAAGTTGTATGAAAATCCCGAGGGAGTTTCCGAGCAAACAGATTAAAATTAAATGAAAACTCAGCATTCGGGTATTGTAACACGGCACAGTACACTCTACGGGCATAATTTATTCGAAAATTGAACTAGTCACTAAAAAAAACTACGCGCAGCTGCTACTTTGTGCAGCACGTGCATGCTCGTGCAACACGAAATTTAAAATAAAAGACGGTGTTTGGTGTAACATAGTTTCACAGTTCCTTTTTATTGCCTCGCAGGAGGTGTGAAAAGTAGAGTATTCACATCTAGGATAATGCAGTGTCTTGGGCAGCTTGAACCCCTCGCTTCACTCAGGACTCTACAAAACCCTAAGAGTCCCTCGTTACGCCCAAGGTTCAAAAAGCCGACCACAACGTCGGCTGCTTTGTCCCTTAGATGTATAATTTACTATACTGTCACTTTCACATAGCTATTACGAAATACGAATTTCGAAGTTACATTAACTATCAAACGAAACCGTCAGCAGTTGGTACTAACCTATCAACGTCACATCTGCGCCAACTACTCTTTGCCGCGGTAGACGAGCCACCGCGTCCAGTCCGCACGTCGGGCATTCCAAACGCAATCGTCCACCGGGGAAAGTAAACTCTACCATGCTTTGGTATTGGTACAATACAATAACACCTCTATTGCACATTCAAGAAAAACAAATAAAATTGCTTAAACTAATTAGTAAACTATTTACATGATCAATAGTATCATCATCATATAAAAAAAAACATCTTTAGTGCTGAGAGTATACTAACACTTCTGTATGATTATATACTCTGCGTCGTTGAAATAGAGTTCCCATTGCAGACAATTTCAGGTACTTTTAATAGAGTCAGTTAGCATGTTTTATGGCGAAATAAAGACGTATTGGCGTTCCGGTATGGTATTGGAAGAGACGCAGTCTTTTCAAGGGTTTGTGAGATAGATAAAGTTGCAATTAATTTAAATCGCTCACGGAGTTTTTTTTTCCTCCCCCACTCAGGGAAATTTGGCGTCGCACGTCATATGCATTTGCCAGTTTCAAGTACTAATAATTCGTTTTCACAGATGATGGGATGATGATGATGAAGGTGATGATGAAAATGATTAATCCCTCCCCTTTCCCCATTCCAGTAAAGTTATGGATACTTTACTGAAACTTTATGTGAAGTTTTGCAAAGAACACGAAAAGTCGCGTTCCGCAATGTTTGTATCATTTGCCCATACTCGTGCACGTTGACGAACCGGTAAACGTTAATAATCCACCATTATTACACTTTAACACTCGAAAAATCACAAGTTTTAGAAAATAATACAAAATCACGACACCATCTTTTCGGTTCCCGCCAAAACCCCCCCTCACGGAGTTCAACGTAACTAACACACAAACTTATATACATACTAATGACGCGCCTCGGCTTCGCGCGGTACTTAATATACCGTCGGTGAAAAATTATCAACCTGATGGTGAATCGAAATCCATTGCGTAGATAAGGAGAAGTTAGCGGATACACAGACAGCACGACAGACACGGATTTAGTTTAATACTATGTAGAGATTTTTTTTTGTATTTACATATTTATGCGATGATAGCCTAGTTGGAGACATGGGCGCCGAGAAGAAACCCCCCAGGGTTTTTAGTGGGTATGCCGCCACTAGGGCGGAGACCCCCACATAACCACCTTGCCTCCCCCGAGGCAGGGTGGTACCTATAAAAGGTTTACCCTGGGTAAAAAAAAAAAAAAAAAAAGGCCCGCCTCTCAAGCCAGAGGGAGTGGGTTGCCGAAGGCACGCACCAATTTGTTCATTGTGTGTACATATGTGCGTATTGTATGTCATCTGCTACATGACTGGAGCCCGGTGTATGGTGATAGGTTCGCCCCCTGTCACATATGGGACTGAATATCGTCCGACGAAGTGTGGGTGTTGTATTACACTTCTGCCAGCTTCTTTAGGGGAAAGGCGTGACGATATGAAATGTTATGTTACGTTATTTACCTATTTGTCAGATGTTATAATGTATTTTAAAAGTGATTTGATAAAAATATGGTTTAATTAAATTATACTCGTAGTTATAACGTGATCTTTTCTTGTTGAACTCTTCTCAAATTGATTTTTTGGTTTAGGTCCGTCAGAGTGAAATTTCGTCAAGAAAATTGTGAAGTGATGCTCTGATTTCATATGACATTATTTAATCGTTAAGTCATGTTGGACTTCCGGTGACCTAGAAACTAACACACACACACACACACACTATAACTAGGATTGTTACTCAATTTATAAGTATTTACTAACGATTATTTAATGTAGAAGTAAAATATATTTAGAAAGGCGCGTTGATGTCTTTTGTAAAGAAATTGTATCAGTCTCTATATAAAAGACATCACCGCGCGTCAATCGTCATCTACATTCACGGCGTAATACATAATCGAGCTATAAGTTTGATATAGTGTCAATTTTGTCAAACCACTCACTACAGTAAGTAAGTTCGTGTGGACCAAGTGGCTAGCCTGATGCCTGATGCTTGAGTTCCTATGCCGCCTGGGACTGACATGGCTTGACGATTGTTGTTATAGAAGAAACAACCGGGGCCTACGGCTTAAGGATGACTTACGCTAGACCGTGTCGGATCCAAGCCGAGTGTCGGCCGTAGCACGGTCACCGAGCGGTCCCGTGCCTGAAATTACAAAGACGCGCCTCGACCGGGAAATTACCGTTGTGCCGTGATACATACTTGTCTGAGCAAAATAGTATTGCAACTTGACTAAAATCATGTTGAATTGCTCGACCGCAGCTCAGCGGCACTGTAGGGTCAACTGGTACAAATGCGTCTGTGGGCAACTGCGTCTTTCGAGAATTACTGCCAAACCCTTCACAAATTAGGCGTCACCTACATCTTTTTTCTTTCTTTAGCTAAAATAATCTGTACTAGATAGTTGCCTAATTTGTGAAGAGTTTGTCAGTATTTCTCGAAAGGCGCAACTGCCCCACAGACGCATTTGTACCAGTTGATCTTAGTCATGCAACGGGCTGTGGCCCGAGCGTTGTCCGTTGCTCGGCCGTTACTCGGCTCGGACCCGACACGGTCTAGCGTGAGTCATCCTTATAACGTGTGATCCGAGCCACGTTACCAGTTGTAAATGCCACCCGCGGTCACCCATTCGAAGACTAATCGTGTCGTCCGTTGCTTAACATCGGTGATCGGTTACGAACACCTAGTCAAGTTATACTACGAGCGCTACTCTAAACTTACCTTATTGGACGAGACTAAAATTATGTATAAAATTCACAAAATCACAACTGTTTTACAGCAGACAGGATAGGCAATTTTTTTTAAATAACCTGGGGTTTTTAAACGAAAATAAAAAAGGAAACATACTGAACTTATGTTTATTTGAGAGCTGCCTAATTTACAACTTAATTATTACATATGACTAAAATTAATTTAATTAAATAAAATAAAAAAACACACTAAGAAAAATTATCAACTTGCTTCTTACTAATAAATTGTGATTTCTCCATTCGAACCAATAGCGACAATGTTAACTGGCAGTAAAATAGCTATCTTACTACAAAATAGGATTCATTAAAAAGGGCTGTTAAAATAGATTTAAAATGTTGGCGACGTATCCATTTAGACCCCGGTGTTACAAGTATCCATAAGCGACGATGATAGTTTACCATCAGACGGTCCATCTGTTTGTTAGTCACTTATGACATAGAAATAAAAGGCCCTACTTAGTACAATATAGTTTTTGTCGCTTAATCTTCTTAATATATATAAATCTCGTGTCACAATGTTTGTCCTCATTGAACTCCTAAACCACTTAACCGATTATAATAAAATTCGCACACCATGTGCAGTTCGATCCAACTTGAGAGATAGGATACTTTTTAACCGCGTGTGAAACCGCGGAGCGCAGCTAGTAGATAATAAAATAAAACAACATATAACAATATTATAACACAACAATACGACACTTTTATACAACACTAAGATTTTCGCCTAAAAGACAAAATAAACTAAACCAAAATCGGTTGTCTGTATATGAGTTATGATCCCACAGATACATACATAGATACACATGTTAAAAAAAACTAAGTCTGTGTGTTAAACTTATATCCCTGTTATGCGTCGAGGGTTAAAAAGAATGTCAATACACAGGAAAACACTAACCATGACATCTATTGCCATGATGGTTATATTTTGTCGTCGGCGCTTCGCGACCACGAATCGTATCATCGCGCAATAAGGTTCACGGTCGCGCAGCATTGAAAACAAAACGTAACCATTACGACAATAACATATGTCATGGTAGGCCTCAAGGTCAAGAGGCTTGTCAAGAGCATGGAGATGATTTTGAATTGTGGATATTAGTAGCATCTAAGATAATGTAGTTTTTGATTTGATACCAATGTAATCTTTTCAAATCAATGTGACAACGCCTGTCGCAAAGCGTCCGGTAAAAAGCTATAAACTTTATCGTAGGCTCTAAGATAATGAGGTAAAAGATGATAATGTGTCACAACCTTATATTATTGATATCACACGTTGATACAACGTATTGGACTAGCACCCACTGGCATTCTACGGGTCTTAATCAAGTACGGATGTAATGTTGCACAGAAACCCCCTTAGCAATAAAAAAAATATATATCCTCGGAATAGTTTTACAGTGTTTTGTCTTTTTCTTTCTTTTACATTTTTGAACTTGATGGAAAAAGACAAAACACTTTATATCTATGCGGTGGCTATGCAACACTTAGTGCTAAGGGGTATATGTTTGGAGTTTACTTAGTTCTATTACAATTTAATATAAGGTACCTACTACAGTGCTACAAGAATCTTTTGGCATTTGAGTGAGGGCGCTAGTGTCGTTTTGGTAAAATACCAAACTAATGGGACAAGAACGTCAGAAATAAATGCTAAAGGATCTACAATCTCTAACAAACTCTTCCCAAATTAGGCGCCATTAACATCCTTTTTCTATCTTGAGTTGTAATAACCTGTACAAGATGGCGTTAGTTGTCTGATCTGTGAAGGGTTTGTCAGTAATTCTCTAAAGACGCAATTGTCCCATAGACGCATTTGCCCCAGTTGACCCTATATCAATATTAAAGAATACAGTTGATGCAAATTCTTAATTTCAATCGTTAGTTCTAATTTTGGCAAGTGCGAAAAGATCCTTGTAGAACTGTATTTAGACGTAGCTAAGATTACGAGCACGTCTGTGTTTGTAGCCCGTATAGGACCAAAGATGTTTTACTCGATTTCTGTGCATAATTACATTCATATTTTATTAAGATTCGCGAGGTCTCTATATTATTAACTAACTTATTTATTTCTAAACGTACGTGACGATAAACGACACTTGCAGAAAGATAATGCACATTTTAACTACTAAACAAGCCAAAGCGTTTAACGTTTATTTACGGTCTTACGTCAAAGATATATCTTTAAGTTAGAAATGTATTTTATTTTTTTACATTCGAGAACAACACGAGGGCTGGGCTGGGAGATTCACCTCGAACTGGGGCAGGGTGACGTGGTCCTTTCGTCTCTTCACGAAATCCGTGCTCAAGAACTGTGAAAGAAAAATAAGTTGTGTTAAAGAAATATGACAAGCTTAAGTTAAAGTTAAATTTTTATAACAAAGACATAAAAAAAATATCTAAATAAATAACGTGACGTGGTGTGGTTTTCGTAATTAGAATTAATTTATCTGTGGAATTGAGTGTCGAATAGACGATGCCATTCGACTTCTATTAAACATTTTGAATTCAAACATTTTATTAATTTTAATCTTGTTCACTGCACTCAATTCTATACAAAGTATGTTAAAAATATGTATATGTTTACCACTAGGTATTTTAAAGTACAGACAATATTATAGTATTTAATACAAGTAGGTACAGTGAACCGTGTGATATGTCTAGCTGCTAAAATGTTCCAACGATCAAAGAACTCAAATTAAAATGCAATGACCCCAAAAAGATACAAATCATTAAATATCATTGGCTACACAAATACTTTTTAATTGGTTTATACACTACGATAAATGCAGTGACTGATAAATCTCAGTATTTTCAGCCGAATATGAGTAAACAAACTATATTTATTGCGCTGTGGGTTCAAGCAATGACTCTAAGTGGTATCAGTTCTTTCATTGATATGAGATAAGAGTGAATCACCACTTTCATTAATGTTACGTGCAAAGTAACGAACAAAAATGTGGTTAAATTACATTTAAATGCCTACTTATTTTCTTTATGACAAACTATAAAAGATTTACTTTAATTGAACCAAGTGATTATTGTTTCAGCAAATGTCGCTGGCATATTTTTTTTGGAACAGTTGATTTCAGCGTCGGTCTCATAGCAAAAGTTGTCTAGAATTGAGAGTAGCTCAGGCTTAACAAACTCCAAGATACGAGCTTATAAACTGTGTAGTTATATGTATATCGTACCATATTACAAAAACGAACATGATTGTGAATTTGGTGTTAATGGAAGAAAGAAGTGGAGAGCTACCAAAAGAAGCGTAGAAGAAATACGTGAAAGGCCACATAAATGAGAAGGGAGTGAAGTTAGAGATGAGTGACTAACAATAATGAAAAAAAAATCCATAGTACCGATCACAAACGAAAAGGAGGAAGAGTAAGGGGAGGAAGATGATGAGTAGGTAGTCAATTTATAATTTAGACACATTAATGGTTCTAACCATAAGCACGGCCATGGTAAGCCCAAGTGCGTAGCCGGCCACCACGTCGCTCCAGTGGTGCTTGTAGTCTGATATTCTGGAGAGCGCCGTGTACCAGCTCAGCATCACGACGCCAAACTGGATCGCGTGGCGAAGGAAGCGGGTGCCGCGCCACGTCATACGACGTTCCAGGTACAACTGAAAACAATAGACCTCGTAAGAAATGTGGGTCCATAAAAGCTTCGTTTTTTGCTCACTGATATTACAGTAGAAGACGTTATTTTTGTCACGACAATATAAACCTACAAAAATAGATAAAATATGACTGATAAAAATACAGAGTTCAAATCACTTAAGCCTCATTTATCTGTGAAGTCATCAAAATATAAAGTGACATATTTAGAAAATAGACCTGCAATAGCTGCATGTTGCCAAAGGCTGGTTCAGTTCAGACGGAGTATATTATTCTACTACGAGTTCAGTGGTACCGCCAACATAAACTTAACATAACCGAATAACTAAATATGTTCAGATATATCTAAACATTAATATAAATATCACTTATACAGGGTTATAGGTAACTTACCAAAAAATCTTAAGGGTTCATTGTACTCATCAATATGAACAACTTTTAATAAAACTCATTACTCACTTAAACCTATTTTGCAGTGCCCTTACAGGGTCTTTGTACTTGTAATTAGTCTTAGCACTAAGCAACATTGTATATTGGAAATAAGTAAATAAATGAATAAATAAATATGAGACCAATCCTGAAATAGCAAAAAAATAAACAGCAGCTCCATACAAAAAGTTCTTGGTTTAAGACAAAATGTATGGAACAGCTGTTTTTTCTTGCGCTTTTAAAGTTCTCCCTATAGTAAAAGTTGTGAATATTGATGAGTACAATGAACCCTTAAGAGGTTTTTGGTGAGTTACATATAGCCCTGTTTGTAGGTTTACTCTTAGTTTTTAGTTAACTTTTAATTCTTCCAGTCCTTTAAATTTATTTTCATGCATTTGATACTTACAGCCAAGTAGATCATAGTGAAAGCAGCCCAGGAGGAGTGGCCGCTTGGGAAAGATTTCCTCATGTTGGTGAACTTGTTTGTATCATCTCCCGTACAAGAATACTCATGGATCTCGATGTAGCGGTTCTGCCACTCCGGTAGGCTGCAGTTGACTGATGGTTTGCATAGCTGGAAGTAAAAAAAGACGATGTTACATAAGAAAAGCTGAGGCAAGGGAAGTGGAGCGTTGGCTATTCGCCGGCGTAGTAGGTTGCCAACGTCGGCGTCGTCGAAATTGCGGATTAAACCAGCTCGATTGGTACAAGAAAGCAGGCGAGGCAGACGGCACAGAAAGAGAGAGAGGACACAGTAAGAAAAAAGAGAGAAAGAGAGCCAGTAGCCAGCAGTGAGAGAAAAGAAGGCTGTGATGACGATGATGAAGAAACGCTGAAGATATAAAACTGGCGGTTTAATAGGCTTGATGTTTGTTCAAGTTTTTGTTACTGAGTTGGTATTAAGAGAATGTGAGAACATTAATATAATTAAATACTGTTGCTTACGAAAACAAGTGTTTTCGTTTCGTAATATTTTTTTTTTGTAGGAAAGTTCCTACAGTAAATTCTATATTTGTAACATTGTATCTCATTTATTAGTGTTAATTACAAGTCGGTTATCAGACATTGATTACTCGTAAGTTTCCGTAAATAAAGTTAGTAAGTAATTAGTAAATGCCGTAATAAATAGTTTTTATTACGAGGAAACATAATTGAAGTTATCTCGTTTCCTATTCGCCTTTACTCTTCACTATCTATGCAGTATGATTAAAATGACCGCCTCAGCAATATAGTCTTGATCATCATTATCGTCATTAGTAGCCCGTAATTCCCACCGCTATCTCCTCGCCTCTCTTCCGTCCTGCGCTGGTATTCTAATTTACAGAAACGTTTTCGTTCGAATTCCAAAAATTTTGAAATTAAATTTTTCGAATCTCTGGCCGCTTTTGTAAGTTTTTAAATGTGATTTATTCTTTCGATCAGATTTACACTCGATTTTTTATTCCAAAACTATGAAAGTAGACTGAGATTCGAACAATAAATTGTTTAAAATTTGTAGATTCTGATCGGAAACGTTTCCGAATGATTTAGAATACCGGTGCTGGTCCTGTGCCAATTCGTTATTTAGATTCGACCCATGCTTTTTGCCTCAGAAGCTCTCCGTCTTTCCATTGCTTCCATTCCATTCCAAATGGAATTCGAGTCCAGTCAAATAGGAGTCAAGATCCTACCATCTTCCTCTAGACTGTTTAACACTACGCAAAACTTACATTAAAGAAATGTGGCCGGCTCCGTCCAATGGTGTTCTTGGCGACTTCGGTAGTGAGCTCACAGAAGAGGAGGCCGATCGCGAAGGAGGCGCAGACGCAGTAAAAGCCCCGGAGCCACGCGGGGAGACGGATGCCGAACACGCGCATGTCGCTGTCGCGCTCATTGCGCAGGAGTGCCCATTCGCATGCTAGGACCTGGAATGAGGGATTTCAAGTGAGTTTAATAAAAAAATAGTCTAAAACTATACTATGCTCACTATTTGGGAAATAGAAACATAGAAAAATAGTAAAAGAAATCTGATTATTAATCGTGTGTCTACGAAAAAGCTAGTCCAGCATGTTAATTATGTAAAAAAATCATATATATACATTTATATATATAGTCACGCCTTTTTCCCGAGGGGGCTGGCAGAGGTGTAATACAGCACCCACACTTTGCCGGACGATATTCAGTCCCAAATGTGACAGGGGGCGAGCCTGTCGCCATACACCGGGCTCCGCAGCAGATGACATACAATACGCACATATGCTCACACAATGAACAAATTGGTGCGTGCCGTCGGCTGGGTTCAAACCCGCTCCCTCTGTCTTAAGAGGCGGGCTTCCTCTCAACTAGGCTGCCAAATCAGTACAATAAAAATAATAATGTGTATTTGAAATCCGGCATACAATATGAACTGAAATCAGAATTTTTAATGAGGTCTGAAACTATGTATAATGGTCCTTACGAAGCATAGATAATAAAAAAAGTATAAAAATAAACAAGTTGAAGCAAAATGACAAAAATACAATGGCTGATTTCTTTTTTTTTTGGGAAAACATATTTTATTTTTTGTAAAACCGCAGGCCGTTTTTTAAAAAATCATATTGGTATTGCTACGGTTGAAAGTTATAACATGCAACCATAGCAATGAACTTCACAAATACCTAAAGAATACCTCAATAAAGACATTTAAGAAGCTCTCAAAAGAACGGAAATATTCCATTAACGTCATTGATCAGGGAATGAGTAGGTATTTCCGGTGGACAATACGTCAATAAATGGCTTGTCGACTCCGAGACAGAATGCCTGGACAGTTGACACAATATCCGGGTATTTTGTTGTCGGGAATTTGATTTTTTTAACTGACATTTTTTTAACCATCAAAATATTGTACATACCTAATAGTTGCCCCACGACATGCTCTATTTGTTGAAAGGGTTTCATGGTGGCTGGGCCTAGTGTCATAGTTGATTCCTGACTAGCTGTACCCCACAGTGCTACCCGTGGTAAATAATAAAAAATAAAAATTACACACGTCGACTTGTAAACTACCTCCGTGTCGTCGGTTAAAAACTAGTCTATGTGCTATTCCAGACTATAATCTATCTTTGTGCCAAATTACATCTAGATCCGTTGAACCGTTCTGGCGTGATTGAGTAACAAACAACCATCCAAACTTTCGCATTTAGAGTATTAGTGTGATTTGTTAAAGTCGACTAGCAGAGCCACGCTACCAAATAACAAGGCTATAAACTACTCTCAAGTTTACTTGAGTTTCAGTTTAAGAATACACATTTACATCTACATTGCAATGTCAAGTAAACTGGCGTAAACTGCAATAGATTAACTGGACGGATATTCCACAATTGCACGGAATCCGGAAGAGTATAATGTACAACGTAGACTGTGAGACACTGGCTACATCGTCATCACAACCTGCAAATTAATAACTTGTTTAGATGTCTAAAGGCATGTGATGATAATTATAGTGTGGTAAATTGTGTTCTAGTATCTTTAAGGTTTCATCATCACATGTCTTTAAATATGAGAAGTTATTTAAGAAGCGTCGTCGTTGGGAGTCGTTCTGACGCATTAAGTAGCGCTCATGCGTGGCTGAATATAGGCCAACACAGTATCTGCAGTTGCGATCGAACTGACGTAGCTTTAGCCGATTCGTGGGACGTGCTGAGACGACACGACACGACACGATTATCTCCGACACGAACCTACCAGATAATTATTTCCAAAATTATCATCACTGTCCCAACGCAAACCGACTTACCCTCGAGGGTGACTGAACCGTTATACTCAGTGGGCTCAGATCAACCTAGAGAATAAGATGAGCGGATGAAGCGCACGGCGGATGATTTAAGTGAAGCCATAAACCATCCAACAACTACGCTACTGTCGTATATGTACACAACACGCGCACATGACGCAAAAACTACGCTACTCGTTTGGTCATTCTTACCTCGATATTATGTGCATTGGTTTATGGTATGATTTCGTGTACATAAATATACATAGTGCATCATAAAAGTGTGGCGAGGACTACATTTTGAGGTTCTTTTTAAAAACTGTGCTGTTTTTTTACAAGTCAATTTTGAAAAAGCCGTAACATGAAACTCTAACAAATATGTGCAGTTTTAGAATATTAAATCTATTAAGGTTGTACTCGTATATTGGAGCGGAAATGGCTAAGGTAGAGTTTGGGAATTAATTAACAGTTTTCGTACAATTGTAAATGTTTTTATGGCAACATTACCAAGCGCACACGTTCAAAAAGAAGTGGCTTCAGCGAGATATAATGCAGTGTTCCATCTTTTCCTCTAGGTTGATCTGAGTCTTACAACTAATTACTCTTGAGCACATCATTTTGCACACGATATTTCCACCACCAAGTACAGGTATTTACGTGAACTTTGTAGTCCTGTAGTAAATACATTTCTCATTTATAAGCTACACATTAGTATTTCTACATGGTCTTAGGAATTATTTCATGTCAGAAATATATAAACTACCTATTAAGGTATGTTTACTTAGTATGTTTATTGCGCATTTCGTTTATACAAATCAATTACTTCATAATGATGATTAGGTCGCTCATTTTACAGGAAAATAAACGACCTTCATAAACTTGTAAACTCAGTAATAAGTTGTATGGATGGATATGTAGTACGTTAATATTATTTAGACTTTTTTTACTTATTACACTCACACTCACTCACATCAAAGTTTCTAAGTGTGTGTGTGCTGTGAACGTGTAAAATGTTATTTCTTTAAGCTAAAATTTATTTGAGTTCTTGGAATTGAGACAGCTTTATACCCTGGATACTTAGGGCCGCATTCTAAAACGACGCTCAGTCATGAATCTCGATTTAAAACTAACTTTGCCACACTTACAACTACTTTTAATCGAGATTCCTGACTAGCGTCGTTTTAGAATGCAGCCCTAAGTCTACTTTTTACACCAGTAAAATGCACAGTCCTCATTGAATAGCGGGTGAAATCGCGGGACGTAGCTAGTTACATCTTTACATGATATAACGATTAAATTTATGCACACGTGACAGAGGAGTGGAGCCAGCCGATTATTTCGCTGTAGATTATTATTTATTCAAACTTATATTTTATATAACAGATAATACGGGTCAATAAACTAATAACTAATTCTAATAGGAGTTATACACAATCTATTATGTCTGTTGTCATACATTTTAAAAGCGAAAACAACTCCAGATATTACAAATACTTCATCAATTCTTGAAGGCTATTTTTGTCAACTATTTCATAGGTTAAATGTCGACGATACTTGTAGAGTGTTAAATAAATAATCAGCGTTTTATTTTTTTTGAAGAGCGATGGCAGCCTAGTTGGGAGAAGGTCCGCCTCTCAAGCCAGAGGGAGTGGGTTCGAACCCAGCCGACGGCACGCTCCAATTTGTTCATTGTGTGAACATATGTGTTTATTGTATGTCATCTGCTACATGACTGGAGCCCGGTGTATGGCGACAGGCTCGCTCGCTCGATATTCAGTCCCAAATGTGACAGGGGTGTCACATTTGGGACTGAATATCGTCCGGCGAAATGTGGGTGTTGTATTACACCTCTGCTAGCCCCCTCTGGGGAAAGGCGTGACGATATGTTACGTTATGTTATTTTTTTTGTGAGCATGGGCCTTAGACGTTGACAAACATTACTTATTTTTCGTGAACCTATAGTTAAGTTTACAAACCTACCTATATCCTACCTATATCCTACCTATAACCTACAAGCCTAAGATTAAACAAACAATTAAATTGTATTAATAATTTAATTTGTTAATAATTTAACATAATTTAATTGTTATAGCAGTCGGTTACGACTTTTGTTAGCTCTTCAAATAAGTTAATGTCAACAGGACCGACCGTTAAATAATTAATCGCCCAATTAAAGTCGGTGAACATGGGCCTAAACTTTTCAGAAAGTATTAAGTTTGCGAATTTGATATTGGGTCAGGATTTAGATAATACTTTGGAAATCTATATAGAATTGAATTAAATAATAATATAAATAGGTATCGAAGTGGCCAAATTAATATATAAGGAGAGAATAACCGGGTTATTCTCAGTTGTGTACATACAGTCAACCCGCATCTCTCTGAACGAGAATCGCCCACGGCCACATCTGAGGCTCTATTCGTATAATTCAAGATATTTTCTGGTCTCTGTCTTTCTTGTTTAAAAAGTCTTAGGAGTGAAAGTGACCAGACTTCATCTCACGGGTTAAGAATAGCCCTCCTAAAGCGTTTTCATCGCGTTTGCATTACTACTTTTCCCTTTGATTTTGACAGCTTCGCGTTATCTGTTTTTCAATTGTTTTGCGCCTGCATGCATCACTACAAAAAGTTGTATGGGCGATCTTCCTTATGCTCATACTAGTTTTTAATACAGACACGCAAGCGTGGACCCACGTAGCTTTGTGTACGCTTTAAGCATTAATTTGGTACTTATAACATATCGTCACGCCTTTCCATCGAGGGGCTGGCAGAGGTGTAATAGAACACCCACACTTCGCCGGATATTCAGTCCCAAATGTGACAGGGGGCGAGCCTGTCACATTTGCCATACACCGGGCTCCAGTGTGTAGCAGATGACATACAATACGCACATATACATATGTATATATGTTCATACAATGAACTAATTGGTGCGTGCCTTCGGCTGGGTCCGAACTTGCTCCCTTTTGGCTTGAGAGGCGGGCCTTCTCCGACTAGGCTATCATCGCTTTTTTGTAATTTGATACTCACGACAACAAAAGGCAGCACAATGCCGACCACCCTCAGCATCAGAACGGTGACGGTGTCATCTCGGTAGGGGAACATGAGCGTCTCGTCGCCGCAGAAGAATCCTCGCTGGAACGGCTGCCAGAACAGGTGGTTTGCTGTCAGGCATAATGCCACTGTAACAATGGCATTCTTAATTTAAAATTTATAAATTAAAAATATATTTTTTAAAGAACACATGAACATTGTGTAAAGTCAATTAGAAAAATAATATTGGTCGTTCTTAGTTCACTAATTAACTACAAGTTGAAGTTAGATTTAAATTACTTGATTTCATAATTGATGTGCCTTAAGCAAGATTGTAAATTTATTAATATCGTACAATCTCTTATGTAAATCGTAACATTTTTTTTAAAATTTAATCGTTATTAGCTGCTCCCCGCGGCTGAACAGTACTTTATCCTTATCTGTGTAACCTGGACAACAAACTCACTTTCGAATTTACACAATATTAGTCCTACTAATATTATAAACGCGAAAGTTTGTAAGAATGGATGGATGGATGTTTGTTACTCTTTCACGCCAGAATGGCTGAACAGATCTGGATGAAATTTGGCACAGAGATAGATTATAGTCTAGAATAGCACATAGGATACTTTTTAACCGCGGGTGAAACCGCGGAGCGCAGCTAGTTAGGAATAATCAACAGTAATTATATAATACTACTAGCAAAAATTAAGAGCCAAAAGCTGTTTCGTAAGGGGGAAAATTGACATAATATACACTACAATGTACACACTAACAATAAAATCCCCCAGTGCAAGTTTGCTTCGCAAATGAAACTTGACTACCGTCCTGATAACGTCATTTTTAAAGATATTTGGCGGACTCTAAGGCGCAAATTATACAGACCGGACGTAAAGCGAGGACACGGCACAGACAGGTTCACGCGCGCGCGCGGTGCGGTTTGAAAACTTGTTCATATAAAATGTATGAAAGTGACATGTTTTGATTTATACTCAAGCGACGTGACGCGGCGCAGTACGCCGCTTCACAGTTTTCACGCCTGAGTCGTGTCTGCGCCGCATCTTGGAAAGGCGCTGGCCCACCGCGGCGCACGGAGAGGCTACGCACGTGTGTTTAACTTCGCTTAGCAAGAAAATGCATGTCATTGTATCCACCGCAACCCACGGACACGCTACGCATGAATATGAGATTCATGACGTCATTGCCACACGCGTGGCTTGCCCGAATAAGCCACCCACGCATCTCAACGCCATGCATGCTGTGCATGCGGTACACGGCTATGCGTTGAGCTATGTAGGGAACATATTTCAGCAAGCCACGTGACGTAAATTCAGTGCGTAACTTCTCCGTGCGCCATGGTGAGCCACGCTACAGGTTTACATAGTCGTGGGTTCCTAGCGTGTGCTGCGGTGGAAACGTAGACCCACGTTGTCTCAAACGAAGCCACGCAGCTAAAATGCGCCTCAGTAGGTTCGCGCCTTTACGTCCGATCTGCGTAACTTGCGCCTTAGTGTAAATAGTGTCGTACAGCTCCTGAATAAATTTAGCTTCTGGATCAGTCGCGTATTCTGCACTCTGATTACTTAGCAGTTATTGTACCCATTCTAACTAATATTATATTATAAATGCGAAAGTGAGTTTGTTTGTTTGTTTCTTGTGCTTTCACGCCTTAATTACTGAGCCGATCATCATGAAATACATGATACATACACGTTGTCAGAGGTACATACGCTTTGTCAGGGGTACTGAAAATGAACATAGACCTTTCATCCTGAAAAAAAATAACAGTTCTTAGCGGACAGCGGGTAAATCCTCGGGGCGCAGCTAGTAACTTAGAAGAATTGTAATAATTTCTTATCAGCGTAATTTTCAATAAGCATCGAAAATGGTTATTAGGAATTGAAAATACTTGCTTATCTAGCATATCTAAAATGCGTTACGTGAATCATTACAGTTTTCAGAACTACTCGTATTAGAGATTAGAAAGGTTAGTTTCCGTACCTACACTAGGTTCGTAAGTGAGTGTGGATATGTTTGTTACTTTTTGTGACACTGACACGAATGACGAGTAACATCGTGAACTAGAGCCAGATTCACAGAGCGCACTTTGACTTTACTTTGATGCAAAGAATCTCGGCCGGAAAGTCGAATTTTCCATCAAAGTACAAACGAAATGTACTCGCTCTATGAATCTCACCCTAGGTGTCGCGGGGGTGGACTGTTGACAATAGTTGACAATATGTACGTATACATATTGTCAACTCGAATACTCGATAACTGAGACATAAATGACGTTTGGAAAATAAATAACTCTCTATCAATAAAACATCCTTGTCGACCGAGCGAGCGCGAAGCGTCTTTGCTTTAGCTTCGGCAAAAATACTTTCGTATGTCCAGATTTCTGCCTCTCCATCTGCAGGTCGCTTTTCTCAATTTGAGAATCAGATGAGAAATGCAACCTCTAGAGAAGTTCAGACGTCAGCCGCAGGTCTACAACTTACAGAGCCACTATTTATCTCTAAACAACTATCAGTTCTTGCGGTGAAATCACTGAGGGCAATAAGCTTCACAAAATACTGTTTTGCGTGTAAGTACAGGTTGCTAGGAGTACAGAAAGTCACGGGTACGCCCAAAAAAGAAAAAAAAAAAATTGTTAATTTTCTTTCACAGAATAATCCCAGCGCCATAGATAAATATACCCAGCGCTTATTTAAACTCATGTTTGCATATTGTATTTTTAATACAGCGTGAAAGAATGCTAATAAGTCACATAAATATTATTATTTTTTGGAATAACAGAGTACTTTATGAGTATACTATATAGGCGCGTCCCGCGGTCCCATAGAAACCGTCAAATTTTTCCAGTGTCAGTTACCCTATGTCCTTTTCTGTACCTCTGTCAACGTTTATGTATGCAAAGTTTCACGATGAGGAGCTGAACAAACAAACGAACAACTTCACCTCCGCATGATTATACATGCGGATTAGCCATGATTAAGATTTAAGTTGCCTGTCATTACAAAGGACAATATTAATTCAATATTTTCCATATTTATAAAACGTCGTTCTTTTACTCACATCCTCCAAGTAGGAATCCGTCGATGACCACCTTCCGCAAAATATGAATAGACACCTCGTCTTTCGCCATTCTCACTATTAACTTACAAATACCAATAAATTACTAATAAATGAACGGTAATAGGTAATAAACTAGTAAATACACTTAAGGAAAAAGTACGTAAAATAAAAGTCAAGGAAAAAGGTGACTAAACGCGTGCTCCGCTTGAGCGAAGCCAACGTTCTGAGTCACTCGACGTAGTGACTCGCTTTTATTCAAACACTATCACGCGATAACAGATATTGTTGTATCATTTCATCAGGCAGGATGGGGTAAAATGTCACATAATCAGAGATGATGTTCAATTTTTTTTACAATTTTTAAATTATTTTTTCCTAATTATTTAATTTTCTTCCAGTTCAATTTAGGCTTGTCTAAAGTGGGACTGCGCAGGCCATGTTAGCCGTATACGAGAAGATTGCTGGACCAAAACCACGACACAGCGGCGCCCACGAGACGTCAAACACTACCAGGGGGGCTATTCCTGCGCTTGAGATGAGATGAGATTTTATCTTGGTCACTCTTACACCTATGACGTTTCAAACGAGAGCAACAAAGACGAAAAAAAGTGAGATGAAAATCTCAAATCTCCGAATAGGGCCCCTGGACGGCCCAGAAGGAGATGGAGGGACAAATTCGACTCCTATTTGAAGGATAGGACCCGGGTTTGACAAAATAAGGAGGAATGGTAGGTGGGAAGTGAGGCCTTTGCCCTGCAGTGGGACAGTGCAGGCTTACAATAATAATTTCTAACGTTGTTTGTCGTACTTAGTTATCTTAAGTTTAAGTTTTTAGTTAGACATTTTTTTTTTAATTGCTAGTTTATTTATGATTTTATGAAAAATAAGGATTCATTATTTTAAATACATAACATAATCACCACGTTTTTTTCCCCCGAAGGGACCGGCAGAGGTGTTTTACAACACCCACACTTCACCGGTCGATTTTCAGTACCAAATGTGACAGGGGACGAGCCTATCACCATACACCGGGCTCAAGTTACAAGTCAAGTTGTCATGCGAAAGTCACCCCTATTTTCCCAACCTAAGGGTAGATTTTTTTTTTCAAATTTATATGAGAACAATTTCGAGAAATACCCTTTTCAAAAAAAAAAAAGAATTATTAAAATCGGACCACTCTGTAAAACGTACGTGAAAAAAAAATAAGCGTCGACTTGTAAACTTCCTCCGTTTCGTCGGTTGTAAAAAATAGGAGACAATGACAATAGAATTAATTTTATTGTCATTGTCTCCTATTATATACAACTATATATTATACTGGTAATGGTTTGTGAAAAATAATGATTTAGATATACATTATTTAAAAATACGTGTTCTGGGGGCCTACCATGACATCTTATTGCCATGATGGTTCCGTTTTGTTTTCGATGCTGCGCGATCGGATTTGGGGGATATTCCTACGCGTGAGATAAGATGCGATTTTATCTTGGTCACCTATAACTATTTAAACGAGAGCAACAAGGACGAAAGCGGGTGAGATTGAATCTCACTTCGTAAGAATTGCCCTCCTTATTGCGCGGCAATACGATTCGCAGTCGTGCAGCTTCGATAACAAAACGGAACCATCATGGCAATTCATGGCAATCATCATCATGGCAATTTCATGGTAGGCCGTGTTCTGGGTCTGAGTACTAGTTGTCCATGTCTTTGAGACATTGTCCATGAGACCTAGTAAGGAGCTACGAGTGTGTAATGTATTTTTTTTTAAGTGAATCTTCTAATGCGACTTCCAACAAGGTTGCGTTAAACGTTTAACGCTCCTGGGGAGGGGGAATAGAAAGAGACAGAGAGAGAGTGTGAATGAGTGGCACTCGAACGCATGCGCGTAGCATACTTGTTACAGGCCAGCGCGAGCGTTAGCACTTAGCAATGAGTAGCGTCCAATATTCCAACGCAAGAGGGAGAGAGAAAGAAAGATACACGGAAGTTTCACTTCTTCCGCGGGGAGGGACTCCACCCACTATTTTTTTATTAAATTATTTTAGCCTAGTTTAATTATTACTAGCAAAACTACTTATTACTACTAGGGTTTGCAAAGGACCTATAATTAAAAACCTATAAAACCTTCCCTAAAAAAAATATCCAACTGATTGTGAAAACCGCATCAAAGTCCGTTGCGTATATTTTAGGAGAAGTAGACAGATATACAGACAAACAGATGCTGTCTACGCGGATACTATGTGTGTAGAGATATAGAGAAGCAGAGATTAATATAGAGATTGTAATACAACTATTTCTTCGAATTCACTGTTAGCCTAATTTATTATTTGGTTTGTTTATCAAAAATATTTTGGCAAAAATATAATGAAAAGTAAAATAAAAACTTTTACTTAAATTTAACATATAAGAAAATAAATAGTTTATTTACTAACTAAAAATTTTGTAACATTTGTGACTCGACAAAATCGTTTTCTTATTACATTTTAGTTTATATATGAAAAAATACCTATTAAAATTGGTCAATCACTATGGCGACTTATACCGCGTCGATAAAATTTGTGATTATCAGGTAATGAGGCACTAGTAGTAAAATTACCGGTTGATAAGTAAATCCTAGAGACATGGACCGCCGGCGTGGCCAGTGAGAGATACTGAAAAGAGGTTGACACACAAACAACGTGGGTGATAGCTGAGTGGAGCATGATGCAGCTAACAAAAGGCAATATACTTTTATATTATATTACTAGCTGTTACCCGCTACTTCATTCGTGTTTATTCAGAAAATATAATAGTATACAAAAACCTTCCTCATGAAATACTGTAACTAATTATCAAATTTCAGGAAGATTCGTTGAGCCGTTTAGCCGTGAAAAGCCTACAAACTGACAGTCAGACAGTGTTACTTCGATTTTATAATATTAGTAAGTATGGATATGGATGGATATACAGATAGATTCCTAAATTTTTAGGTAAATGGTATCTTTTAAATGACCTCTATTATTTGCAAGTGGCACTACGCAGTGTTACCTGCGCCTGCGGTCGAAAAGTAGCCTAAGTGAGTGGTAATCCAGCCATCCAGGGAATAAGCTATTTTAGTTCCGAATCTCATTCGTTCATCCGGGGTCTCCTCGCGTTGGGTTCTGAATAAATTCATTAAGTTTTAGCTGTTCCCAACCTCACGGGACCGGTCGGGTTTGAATTCGGTTTTGAATTTGAATGAAATTTGGTATCGGTCTTATAGGGGTTTACTCTGGTTGTAGGTTGAAAAATAACGGTTTCTGTACAATATTTTAATGTAAAATAACTGTTTTGGGTTTTACACGGAAACAATAGTAAGGTAAATAGGTTTTTTAAACCTTTATCTACTTCATATGTTCCTACACATAAAAGTTACTTTTTCGTGGAATTTATGACATGTACCTACACGTTTTTATCATCAAATTATTATTTTTTTTTGATATTTTGTGTTATTTTTTTTCATTTTTGATTTATTCCAGAAACAAAGAATCCGTCGACCCTCACTCGCACTAATGATGCTTTCGATGTAATAGTAGGTACAATAATTTGTAATAAGTGTACAATAATTTAGTAAATATTTCATTTAATAATTATACCAAATTTAGGGATGATCAAACCGTTTGATCATCCCTATTTTAAGTTTTATGTCGATTAATGCGTTATAAGTTTTAACCTTTTGTAATATATGCACTAACAACAAACTTGCTTTTAATTCTATGAAGGAATGAATTATAAATGAATTTATAGGCTAGCTTTTGGTCGCTACGACCGAACACGAAACACCTACGATGGAACACGCTTCCCTAGAATTCGCTCAAGACTTGAAGATACCCTGGTTAGGATTTAGCACTATAGATTAAATTTAGCTGTAATACATAAATTCCTGATCAAGTTGTAGAACTGGGTACATCCCTATATACTTACCACGGAAGCATTTTTTGCCAACTTTAGCTTAAAGTTATTGTTATCTTTAGCTAATTGTAAATATATTTTTAAAGCGGAGCGGCGTATATAGAGGGTGTGTCCTGATTAGAAGTTACCATTCAGCCTTGACGTGGTGATAACGTGACTTCGATGAACAATGTTCAACTGATTTGCTTTGATTAGATAAATTGACAAGGAATTAGGAATATGTGTAGCTTACCTAATAAGGTTGTTATCAACAGCTAACGTTCTACTTCTGGGTGTAAGTAAGGATTCGTCTACACCAGAGACCGCGGACTCATTTCTGAACATTCTGCAGGTTGTGACCTGCAATGTTGGGTTCTCTTGCAACGCTGAAAATTGAACTGTTGCATTACACGCGAATGCTCCCGGTGTAGGAGTTTCTTAAATTCTCACTCTCTGCTGACTGCTGAGGACTCTGCAACCTTTTTACAATTGCTGTCACTAGCAGGACACGATCAAACCATCTCCAAGCTTCATCTTGCTTGCGTGCGTGTGTTAAACGTGTCTCTTCTTCCTGTCAAGTATAAACGACACCATGACGTACTTACGTTACAAAACTAGCAAAAGCTTTCAAGGAAATGAAGATACCCCCAGCCTAGTTAGATAGCGCACCCGCCTGATAAGAACCACGCCCCCACACGCGACCAGCGTATGACGCAATTGCTATCAGCGAAGCAGGTTATAAATAGATAATCTTCAAATAATATACGCATGTTTATGTCAAAAATATAATATTGAATATTTGATACCTATACCTAATATATTGTATTTTTATTTTTAACCTGAGAGGCTATCGCAAAAGGGACAAAGGAGTCCTTTTGCTAGTTGAAGACTGTACAATAGCTTATTTTGTTGTTTTCATTTCACGGGACATGCGGAACGCAAAATATAGACCGCAAATTAAGGACGACAACCATACAAGCCGCAAACCACACGCCTCAGCGAGAGCATTTAAAGAGTTCATTTCTGAAAGTTAATATAAGTAATAATACAAAATTTATTCATAAAAGTATGTATTTACTACTATACTTACTACAAATTTAATAAAAATGCAAAATAAAAAAATCGTTCATTTATCACGTGATGTTTTTAACAACATTTTAAGTCCCTTCATTTAGAACCCTTCTTGACACAAAATCTCCCAAAATAACGTTTTTTTTGGTACAATATTTTTATTATATATTTTTTCTAAATCGACTAATCTTTTAAATAGGTCCCCAAATTTATCAATAAACCATTATTTTTAATCCCCTTACCTAGCGTTTAATTGAAATAAATAAAATCGTCCATTTCTACTCAGTGTAAGTCTCCCTCTTGTGTAAAATGACCAAAAAAATAAAATAACGCGATCACTACTGATAAGTCACATGAAATAAATATTAAAGGTTTTTTTACTGCACAAGAAGGATGTATACGTTTTTCGAGTGTAAGTATTTATGTATGTAGGTAGGTATGTATGTATGAGGTTTCTTTGGCACGCGTTACAGCATAAACAGCTCAATGAATGTCGACAGGTGAGGTGTTTATTGAATCGTCTTGATAGTGCGAGTGACATAAGGTACAACATTTTGCAGCCGGTTTTTTTGTTTTTCTTTTAAAAATGTTACTTGTTAATTTTACAAGTCTAACACTTTTTCTGGAAGAAAATGGTTTGTATGTACCCTGTTGGTAGGTAGGTACCTTTGTAGGTATTTACTAAAACCACGACAGAACATACTTATAACTACGTCAAACACTGCGTGCCAACTTTTGTTTATTTCATAATACCTATACCATAATGACGTTCTTCATAAGATCGACTTATCTAAATTACAATGTTTTGAAAACATGTAACAAACTAAGAAACAAAATAGAACATATAATATTATCTAAATCAAATTATTTCCTCAACTGTAATATTTCAATATCTACTATCTATATAATATATACTTGATATAGGCTATCCTAAAGATAGGAGAAAAAAATAGTGTAAAAGACATAATAAAAGAAAAACAACACTTTTATTACCCATACTATTATTTTATTACTTATCATCATCATGTCAGCACAGAAGTCGTCCACTTCTGGAAAAAGACCGCCACCAACGATCCCCATAACAACTGATCTTGCGCTGCCCGCATCCAGCGGCTTCCCGCGATCCTTAACAAATCGTCGGCCTACCTTGTGGTTTCTTTACATCTTCCCACGCTGCTCGAGAATCTTTCTGCCCCATCGGCCATCGGTTCTACGACAAATATGCCCTGCCCACTGCCACTTAAATTTGGGAATTCTTCGAGTTATGTCGATTATTTGGTCTGCGGATTTCTGCATTTCTGATTTGATCTCTCAGGGAAACTCCAAGCAAAACGCTCTCTCTGGAGAGCTAACGATAGGCCTCAAATATAGCTCCAGAGCCTTCTTGTGAGGCCCATCGTAAACGACCACGTCTCAGTTCCATAAGTTATCGCTGGCAAGTAGTGTCAACATACACTGGTCGAAGTCTTTCGACTTGAGAAACTGCGTTTTTTGGGGCGAGAATATTTGGGACGAGAAAATGTTCTCCAGCTTCCCGAACGCTGCCCAGCCGATTTAGATTCGCCGATAGACCTTTTTCTCGAAGCCGGACCTACGTATTTGGATGGTCTGTCCTAGGCACACATAATTGTCAACAACTTCGAGTGCAGTCTCCAACCACTTGAGTAGGTGTAACTTGGACGTTCGATAACCTGTACTACGCTATTAAAATTAATAAGATTCGAATTAAATTTGAACATTAAATACACTAATGTCCCTCCTATGAATACCTATGTCTAGAGAGAGTTCCGTACTGTTTATGAATGAAAAGTGACTGGCTAACTTTTTAAAACGTGTGTGTGACTGGTGATGTACCAGTCTAGGCGTATTTTACTAGGCGTCATACATTTTGTTAATTTAGAACCTAACAGTTGGCTGTTATTTTTTTTTCGTGAGCAATGTTTTTTCAGTCCATCTGGACATATCATTTATCAAACTTCCCTGGCTGCTTAATATCACTTATAGGTAGTAACAAAACAAATCTCGTTTTCCTTATTATTTAAATCGCTTATAAAAATAAAAATAATCCGCCTGCGTACGTACGATTATAGTATGTATGTAATGTTATCAGTTTGCTCTAAATTTAGTGCGTAAGATACATTGGCACAAAAATAATGTTTAACGTTGTTTTCTATTTAACTTATAAACAGTGGTGATAATTTATGTACGTAACTCGTACGTATGCGTTTAATAGTAGTCTGACATTATTGAAAAATACCTAATGTAAGAAATACGTACATAAAATACGTACGTAATGTAAAAAAAGTTAAATTTGCCCGGTACTCAGCTAATCAACATAATATCTTTGATGAAAATCTATTAAAAGCTGTAATTTTTAGTTTACAATACAATACAATACAATATATTTTTATTGCACACCAAAAACTACATGAAAATCTTAAAAAGTTAGTTTAGGGCGCTGTTCCATTTTTCCTACAGTCTTTTAACGTTATAAAACTTTAACAAAGATTTTTGTAACTTTTTTTTCACGTGTTAGGTATAAAATTACACACTGTAGGAATCTGCCGTTAGCATAGAGATAAATAGTTAGAGGCGGCATTCCGATCGTTTCGTCGTAATTTATTTGGTGCTTGTAAATTAGGTCAGATTGGGCATTTCTGAAAAAGTGGCATCCGTTGAGATACTTATCTACTAATTATGTCTCATCCTATGGCAACGCACGTAAGTAGGTATATTAGGTATGTGTGCCATATTATGCCTGTGTGCAAGGATCTCACAAAGGGCGAGGCACTCATGCTAGATAGGCTGGTGTGTGACTGAGTTCAAACAGTGCTACGTAAACATGTCAGCATCATTGAGTCCCCGTCCGGCCCCGTCCTTATGAAATTAAAATAAGTCAATGGTATGTGATCTTTTTGTAAGGTTCAGAGATAAATTAATATACCTAAAAGTTATAGGTCATACGTTCAAAGGTGATGAAAAGCAACGTGACCAAAGATTTATGAGCTAAAAACTAAAAATCTTCTTAGCTAAATATAAATAAAGACGATTGTTGCGAAATTGCGCTTCTTCTTTAAATTGTAATTAATTTAATATGATTTCAGGGTGCCTATTCGCGTTTTTAGTGATGACAGCTTCTTAATAAATTTTGACAGAAATGTCAGAACCGTTATGATGAATTTTGTAAATGAGAGCTCAGAATGTGGCCCCTGGAGTTTTAAAACTATTGTTCACAACTACGAAATACAACTAGGTTCTTTAGTGTTTAACCTGGATCTAATTCCTAGGCAACACCGAGGCGATAGCATAGCAAGAGAGAGACGTATATAACGAAATGAAAATAAGGCCCGAGAAGCTGAAAAAGACAGCACTTGACAATTGATGAGGGTCGGACACAATGATGAATATGTGACTCATTATTTTCTCTTTTACTGCAGATTTAGTTCGGCTACTCTTCGTTGTACGGTGATGTTTAGTCACCGTTTCATCTTGTCACGTACTAGCTTCTATCCCCGACTTTGCTACATAACGTTTCAAAACCTATGTGCAATTTGATGTGAATGTGATTCTCGTGAAATCTGCTCCAAAGTTTCACGAAAATTGGTCGCAAAAGGTGACTAGGGAGCCTACAATTACATCTTATTGCCATGTACCTAGATGAGGTCAGATGCCGGCCGTCGGGTCTTCGGGCTAGTAGTTTCGGAGTCTAACTCATTTATCCAAATTTACAAAATACCAACATTACCTCTTTAGAATATTTAAATTTATAATTAGGTGTAGATAGGTATTTATTAAAAGCAGTTTGCTATGTTATGTAGCAAAACATTGAATGTCAATGAAACCAAGGACATATCACTAAAATATTAAAGGTAGATTAAAACGAACCAGTTTCCTTACAAAATTTATTCAATTTTTCAAAATTATCGTTTACGTATTTCAACTATTGGCAAATAGATTTCTTCTTCGTTCTTTATAATTATACGAGTATATATTAGACAGCATGTTACAAAAACCGTTGTATAATTCAAGGGCATGTATACACACTTGTAAGAATTTATGCAAAAATACTAAAACACGTTAAAAATAACAAGAGTTATGACCGGTTTAACAATGCAAGGAAAAAGGAAATTTAACAAAAATGTTTTCAAATCTGTATCACATGTTGGTGGTTTTTATTCTAGGAAAGTAGCGGCACTACGCGAATAGCCTACAAATAAAACTAATGCGATTAGTGACTGCGTTCGCGCTTTTAGGAGAGCGGAGCGCGATGTGTGCAATTTTTTAAAGTCAAAATTGCGTTCCTAGATCATACTGAATGCGCGCCTTGCGGATATAACAAGGTTTTTGTAACACCCTGTATTTTGTTCTTAATGCCTAGTGCTATTAATGGGTTGGTAGGTTATGTAAACAGTAGAAAAACTGGGTATAAGTCATCGAAATGAAAAATAATATTATGGCTTAAGTGCTTAAAATAGGATCCAAAATTCGATAAACAGTTTAAGGAAGTATTGTTATCGTCAAACATAAAAAAAGTATCATAACTAGTCTTACTATTTTATTATCGTCACGCCATTTGACTAGAATATATTTTTACTTCACAGACCTAAAAAAATTTAGTCGTAGATCTGTGAGATACCTACTTATATCTTGTTGTACATATTTGGCGTAGGATAGAATAAGTACCTATTTAAATTATATAGTTTGTTGTATCTAATATAATATTATTTTGAAAGCAGATTAGACTATTAAATACTCGTTAGATTCGTTAATTCTCTGTGTGCTGTCCTCGGTCACCGCGCCAGCACGGGTCGAGGCAGCACGTTCTGTGGCGCCGGCTCTTCCCAGGACATTGGGAGACCGTACTTCTTCGGCTTTAGCACGTAGATGAACTGGAAAGAAGGATCAGTAATATTTGTTTATCCAATTAAATATCGGTCCGTTTCATTTCGTTAGATTAGATTTAGAATAGAACGCCTGATGTAAATTTGAAACTGGCACTTAAGTGTTGATATTTGTCGGGACGCTAAAATTTATGTTATTGCTACATAGAGATTAATAGGGCAAAACATATATCATCACAAAAAATTTTCGAAATTGTAGGATATACTCTTATATCAATGCATTTTTCAGTAAGAAATCGCGCGGGTCCACAAGACATAAAAAAAATAAATTGAGACAACTTTCAAACTGTTTTAGGTACGTCTAGCAACTTTTGCTCTCTTCACATCTCGCATAGCTACACCATACAGTTTTTACCCTGATATATATATATACCCTTTATAGAGTACAGATGTTCACCGAGGGGGGAGGGAAGAGGGTTAAAAATTGTACGAAATGGTCACGTAGTATGGGTACGTTCCCTAAGCTAGCATAAATATAGCAATAAGGTGGTACTATACTCACTACAAGAAACCCATATACAGTCCCGTTAAGGTACCCGAAGCCCACGTCGCTCCAGTGATGGTAGTTCTCCACCACTCTCGAGAGACCGACGTACCAGGCTGCCAGGAATGCAGCGAACTGGACGCCGTGCCGTAGCAGCTTCGAGCCACGCCATCTGCATTTTACTTGGAGGTAGCACTGGAAGAAAAAAGAAAAGAAAAAAGATAAATATTTGTCAATCGATTTCGAAGTTTTACAAAGATTCTTAAAGTCGTTGAATTAGAATATTAGAGTAAAGTCATTTAAAGCATTCAAAGCTAAGGTCTTCTTATTCCTTCCCTCACAGCCTAAGAATGGAGACCACGTTTGTTTAATTAGTTTCCATTGGATGCGATCAAATACGAAGTGGACCGCACGTAGTATGCTGCCGCTCACCACTTTCTTTGCTTTATTCGATCATCTTTTTCCCTGAAAACTATTTTTTCGCAAATGCAAAATAATGTAAATATAAATTGTATAATAATATATGTATGTAAATAGCTTTAGGCGATAAGGCCGCCCTTGCACTGCCGAATGATATTTTATTTTAATATTTTCTTTGTTTGTTTTAATTTGTATTTTTGGTGTACAATAAAGATGTATTAGTATGTATTATAATATACATTTATTGCCTAAAATAATAAGCTTTTCTAGCAATCCTTTGAAAACAGCATAATGTAGCGAGCCCTTTGTCGGAAGATTGTGATTATGAAGTCAGGAAGCTGAAGTCATAAATCAGTTTTACTCACGCAAAAGAACACAGCTGTATAAAGGCTGAAGCTAGCATGAGCGCTGGGGAAGGAGAGCCGGATGTTCTTCAGCTGGGATGCTGTCCCGGCGGTGCACCGGAAGTCCTGGATGTAGTTCAGGGTGTTCAGAGGGCTGGTCGCGTTGTACACTGGACGGCATACCTGGAAAATAAAACATTGGACATAGCACCTTGCAACAAAGACATTAAGAACTTTTTCCCTATTTTCATTAACAATTATTTTACAAGTTTTTATTTTAAATGCGATATTCATACCCATAATAATTATGTTTATGTGCAATATGTTGTCAATTTTTCAATTTGCACACCATACTTTAACCACTTGCTTGTCTCTATTGAGTTGAAATTTGGCACAAGCACCTATTTATCTAAGTTTGATGACAATTCAACTATTGTGGTACCATAGCTGACGATGATGAGAAAATTGTATCATTATGATTCAAGAGTGGTTTTTTTTCTTTGGCATGAAAGCGTTATTCACTGCCAAAGACGCCTCTGTGCGTTTGCGCAACTCCTTTCGTAAAAACTTATTCATCTTTAGCCCATGATCAACGCAGCTTACATCGTAGAAGTGCGGCCTTAGTCTGCCGATGACGTGCTTGGTGGAGTCGGTCGTGAGCTGCTGCAGAGCCGCACCAAAGCAGAAGACGCCTACAGTGACGTACGTCTCCCAGAGCCAGCCTGGGATCAAGGCGCCGGCTAGGAACTTCTCACCTACGTTCTTTCCACGCCGATCCCGAATTACCTCCACTATTAGGACCTGAAAAAGCGATAACGCTCAAATTAGCGATTTATGTTGTAGATGAGTAAACTGATAATGGTATGAGTTGATAGGTCAAAAAACATAGACTGACAATAATGTACTAGTATTATATTTTTTAAGGAATTGGAGAACAGAGAACTTAATAATTACGTCTTAATTTGTAGCTAGCTTTGTATGATTATGATATGATTTTACTTGGCTAGGTTAATTCGTATTCTTTCTGGTGGATGATTATTACCTGCAATATGCTTATCATAAGCACGTACCTAATTAGCGGATAAGCTAATTTTCGCCTTTTTTCACGACAAGATTGACGTCAAAGGGAGATAAGTAAGTAACTGCTGAGTGCTGAATAGTTTTAATTTGTATTTGATAATAATTTTAGCAAATTGTTAAAAAACAAAAAATACAAAATCTACATTGTGTCTTTCTCTTGCGACTAAATCACTGGACCAATTGCGATTAAATTTGGCTAGAAAGCTACAGTGCACACTAACGTAAGTGGTTCTGTTTGTGTCCATCAATTACAGGTAGCGTCCGTGACGCGTAGCAACGCCTTATGTGTGACACAAATATTTGTTGCCCACAATAATATGGCACTGCGCTGTATTCAGATCGTAGGACCTACACAATCATAATGACAATTGATTTTGCCATTATTTATACTGGCTGAAAACCCCTTAGGAAGCCCATTGCGATCGCGCTGACGAGGCGATGCCAACGCGTGTTTGTTTCGTTACAAACGCGCGTTTGAAGCGCTATACTATCACTATGCTCGTAGACAATGGTATATGACCAGCGAATGCAACGAGTTCGGTACACGACTGCATGACGATTGCATCGCGATGCAGTCACCGAAAGATATGCTCATATGCTCACCGTAACGACAATGAGAGCGAACCCCACGCTCCCCAATATCGACTCGGGTATCGTCTCGTCTCGGTACGGCAGCCGGATGGACTGGTCTGCTTCGAAGAACCCTCGCTCGTACGGCTTACCCCATAGCGCCAGGAACAAGCACGGGAGGGCCACTAGAAGTTAAAAACAGAAGGTTAATGACGTCCTACCCAAGTCCTTAGCTGGCTCTAAACTATTATGCCACGAACGCCCGCGAAAGCGCAGTTGCTTTCCTATTGGACAAAAAGTTTTTAGTAACAAATTGGAACATTTTCGCAGGCGTTCGTAGCAATAGTTTTTATATTTTAATAGGCTTTATATTTGTGACAACCCAAGGCATCATAATACTATCCGGTGTGTTCAACAGAAAAGTAAGTGGGTATCTCCTAGGCAAGCGTGTTACACTGTCGATCACGTCACCGCTTCCCATCAGGCGAGTCAGGGGTGAAACGCATGCCTAGTCCTTTACAAAAGAAGTCGGAGTTTGACTGTTTTACATAAGCTAAAGGTTCGATTTCTGGCCGAAGACGCTTGAATTTAAATAACTGTTCTGGGTCTGGGTGTTAGGTTCCATGTAGGTATGTGGGGTCAATGTCTTGCCTGTTCTTCTGAGTAGAGGCTCTTTATCCGAACAAGGCGGTCTAATTCTATTTTAAAAAACTTTGACGTTCATAAGTGTATCTTTGATACCCAAATTGAATAAAAACATTTTGACTTTGACTTTGAATGTCTTTGTGTGTGTACCATGGCATCCCGACGCAGGGTTATTTATATGATGGAGTGTAAAACATTACCTACTTACTTATTTATTATTTATCTAAGATATTTTTTTCCATAAAACATCAACGTTTTCCATCGACATGAAAAAAAATGATTGAAATTGATTTTTTTTCGTATGCTGACTAACTTTAGATTTCGGATTTTAATTTTGTTTTTAATTTACTTACCCATTTACTTTAATATTATTTACCTTTAAGTACATTAAGATTTATATTTGAAAAAAATAAATTGATCGAATCGAAAAATCTCTTTGAAAATAAAAAAAAAAATCAAAGACAAAGATTAGGACAAAAGGATATTGATGTTAATTTGCGGTATTTATTACTGTAGGTAAGTACAATGAAAAGCACTTCCTTGTGTTATCACGTGACTGTCCTGATAACTGGATTAAAGAAAATAGATAAATATCGTACTCATACTTAAAAATTTAGGTACTTAGTGATTTATCTATCCTACTAATTTATTTTCAAACTGATATTTAAGAATGTATATAAAAGCAGTAAGTAATTAACCAGGGCCAACTGGTACAAATGCGTCTGTGGGGCAATTGCGTCTTTCTAAAATTACTGACAAACCTTTAACAAATTAGGCGCCACATACATCTTTTTTCTATCTTTAGTTGCAATAATCTGTACAAGATGGCGTTAGTTGCATAATTTGTGAAGGGTTTGTCATTAATTCTCGAGAGACGCAATTCCCCCACAGACGCAGTTGACCTTACTGTATAAATTGTTAGGTAGATACTTGATATAGTTGATTGAATCAGGCGTTACTTTGCGGAAGTTTATCTTCAAAACTGTTTCTTGAACTTCTTTTATTTCCACTTTAACTACGGAAAATACACTTTTAAGAAACAGGTAGGTACTTTCGTCCGCCAACAACTTTTACACATCTTAGGTTATTTCAGATATTTTCAGGCAACTCTTACCGCTTTTACTAATAACGTTGTTTAGACTTGGGATTGGATAGTTTTACAGTGTTTTGTCTTTTTTCTATCATTTCAATCTACAACTTGATAGAAAAAGACAAAACACCGTCCCCCTTAGCAATAAACGTTGTATAGCATCCGAATAGTTGTACAGTATTTTGTCTTCTTCTTTGTTTTACATTTCTGAATTTAATCCGAACAGACATAACACTGTCTAACTATTCCAAGACCATACAAAGTTTACTAGAGGGGGTAAGACTTGGGTCGACTTGGGACTTGGGTCGTCTCAGCGAATCACTTACTCGCCTAGAATTTCGATTTTACACAACTGTATCTAGCTATGATATAGCTATGTATGGAGCGATGGTAGCCTATAGTCGGAGAAGACTCGTCTCTTGAGCCAGATGGAACGAGTTCTGACCCAGCCGAAGCACGGACTAATTTGTTCATTGTGTGAATATGTGCGTTTTTAATATCACTGTTTAACTGGAGCCCGGTGTATGGCGACAGGCTCGCCCCTGTCACATTTGAGACTGAATATCACTGTGGGTGTATCGTCCGTCGAAGTGTGGGTGTTGTACACCTCTGCCAGCCTTTTCGGGGGAAAGACGTGACGATTGTTATGGATATAACTATACAAACTCACCTATATAAGAACCTATATTTACCTTAGCAATAAAGGATGAAGTGAATGACCGGCTAGCGTTATCTTGCGGTTTACGAAATTAGCACCATGTTGACAATGAAGATAATATTATGGCATGTACCGTTCTACCTTAGACTTGGAGCTAGTTCTATCTTATCTCTTGATTGCATATTTCAGCTGAAACGGACTCAGTGATGACGCGGCCACACTAACGGGAATTACCGATAATTATGGCGATGATGGACGTTGAACGTTAGTGTTGTAAAATTAGCTCGACTTGTCGCGTTAATTTTATAACGGCATAAAAATTTCCGTTTGACGTTAATGAGAATTGACGTAGACGGTCTACGTCAATTCTCATCAATCAATTTATCGCTTTAGAATAACGCGATAATTGACGGAATAATGTTCGCGATGATGGGCCTTGGCGTTTTCCGTTAGTATGGCCGTAACATGAGACTGAGCGGGATTTAGTTTTATACCTACGAGTATCTCACAAAAAATAGTAATTGTATGGATCTATTAAAAAAAAAAATGGCCTTTAGTCATATTTTTAAGAATTATTGTATTTATCTAACGGCTGTGGATTTTGTTTAACAAATAAAAAAAAAACCGTTTCTCACTTAGATCTTCCCAATACATTTTTTTTTGTGTCTGGGACGCAATACATTTACAAAAATTATCGAAAATAAAAAAAAATATCAAAAAATTTAATCTAATTTTTAAATACGAAAATTTGATTGTTTGTTACGCTTTCACGCCTTAACTACTCAACCGCTAACCATGAAATGTGCATACTTGACAAGGCTACAAGCTAAAATACACAGGGTACTTTCCATCCCGAAAAAATAACGAATAGTGTAGTCTTGTGAGAAATCGCGTAAATAGGTACGTTCTGAGAAGATTTGCTGCATGTTTGTTACTTATTCACGCTAAAACGCCTCAACAGATTTGGGCGAAATTTGGTGTGCAGATAGCTTATATCCTGGATAAATACAAACATAGGTTTTTGTTTTGATTAAGTTGACGGTTCCTGTAAGATAGCTGATATCAGCCGGGAGTGGCAGACGCAGCAAATTTCATTTTTAACCCCCGAAGTCGTAAGGTTGACGTGTCTGTGTGTCTGTCTGTCTGTGGCATCGTAGCTCCCGAATGTATGAACCGATTATGATTTTGGTTATTTTGTTTGAAAGGTAAATCAGTCGGGAGTGTTCTTAGCTGTTTGATGAAAATCGGTGTCGGGGGTTTTTACTAGTATATCAATGATAAAGTAGCTTAAAGAATTTAGATACGCGGTTAAATAATAAATTATTTTTATTGTAACCTTTTTATCTACGAGTACCTAAGTCATGCATGACTGGCAACAGGAGAGGTGTGTACTAGTATAAGTATGTATAAGTAGGTATTTATGTTCTAAATGACCTTCAGCAACGGCCTTCACAAAGTGCTTGACCGATTTTGAATTACAAGGTAACGTTAAGATTTTAGGTTCATCGTCATGATTTAACATTAGTACCTGGATGACCGAGCTTTGCTCGGTATTTTTTTTTTAATTGTGTTTTTTGGAAAATAAACAATTGATTTTAGTCTAACCTTAAAGCAAACACTCATTGACTTCGTGTTACTTAACAACGCCATCTGCTGTTGTGTCGTTAAAGCAATTAGTTGCTCACAAAAAATAGTATTATTATTCACCAATAGATGTCAGGAAGAGTCATATTTTTCAGTTGAGACTACTCAAACGCCTCCTTTTTGTTATTTTTCTTCCAAGTTTATGTTCGATAAAACACGAATTTTGACATTTTCTAAAAATGATTCCTAGGCTAGATCGATTTATCGCCCCCGAAACCCCCTATATACTAAATTGTATGAAAATCGTTGGAGCCGATTCCGAGATTCCAATTATATATATATATACAAGAATTGCTCATTTAAAGATATAAGATTTATTTTTTTAACATTATTAACATAATTTAATAACATTATTAACATTAATATTATTTAACTACATTTTGCAGTCAGGTTCTTCGGGACTTCGTTTTCTTTACAACCAAATTATTATCTTAAAAAGATTTTACGTAAATCAATCAAAAGATATTTTTTTTGTCGTAGACGGAAGCGGTTAGTCTAAACCAAATCAAGGCTTGTAAAAATTGAACTTATACAAAAAATACAATCAGTCTGATCATTCTTCCAACATTTAGGTAAGTACCTATTTGTATAACGCTTGACTGTTAAATACATAAGTACTTAAAAGTAGTAACCTCTTAAAAATGACGTAGGAACCTAATTCAGTAAAATATTTATATACCTACCACAATCAATCTTTTAACTTAATAAGGAAGGAAGGAGATAGGAAAATATTGATAAACTAGTAATTATCAATTATTTAACTATAGTTTACGTCACTGAGACCCATCTCTACAGCCTCCACACCAATTTGATTTCTAAATACGAATTTAAAAATTATATTTGCATTAACCACTTGTCTCCAAAACTTCATGTAGATCGGACTGACGGTACTTAAGTCATCGTCAAACAAATATATATTAACTTACATACAAACGAAATAAATATCTAGTAGTAATATAATAAATGTAAATAGTATATCAAACTCAGGTCCCGTCGTGTATGGAGTACTGCTGTCACCTTTTCGACGGTTCAGCTAATTACCAGCTGGAGGCTCTGGAGTCGGTTGAGCGGCGAGCTAAGAGGCTAATAGGCGACGAAAAACTAGTTGCCTCGAGACTGCTGAGCCTTGAGCACCGGCGCGTAAAGTAGCGTGTTTGACAATCTTTTACAGGCTGCATTTTGGCGAGTGTGCGCTTGAACTGCACGACCTAATCTCCTCTTCCCCCTTTTACAGCAGAACAAGTCGGGAAACGCATAAGTATCATCCCTACTTAGTCGATATACCACCTACTCGTACTAAACGGTTCGCCTCCACCTTCTTAATACGAACGACTAGGGACTGGAATCGTTTGCTACCATCTGTTTTTCCGACTAACTACAACCTAGGTATCTTCAAGGCCAGAGTGAAAAAGTACCTAGTGTGGTCTTCATGCTTCATCTTAGGCCACAATGTCGCTTCACATCAGGCGAGTTGGTGGTCAAATGTTGACCTATTCTTTATTTTTAAAAAAGTATGTGGAATTGTTACAGTAGACTGAGACTTCCGCTTCGCTCCGTTTATTATCAAACAAGTAACATAATTACAAGTGAAAGAAAGAAAAAAACCCGGCTGCAAAAATTTGTATCCTTATGTCACTTGCACTATCAAGACAATTCAAATGACACCTCACATGTCGAAATCCATCAAGCTGTTTAGGCTATAGGGCGTGTCAAAGAAACCTCATACACACATAATTATGCTCGAAAAATATAACCCTTCTTCTTGCGCAGTTGGGTATAATTGACAAATATCAAAAAGTATCTGCTCATACGTCTTCTGTTATCTCTATGAATCGAACAGACACAAAAAATTAGGAGGGAAGTGTTAGTCATTGCATGAGCAACACAAACACAATCATAACATTGCGTTGAAGTACCGATGCACAGTTGGCGTTATAACTAGCTTCATTGTATGTTGGTATGAGTAACATTAGACAAATCGTTCCTTTTCACCCTTGAATGTTGCCGCGATTTAAGAGGGTCGCGACGCTCTGAAATTTCCATACAAACGCGCTACTCAAATTTCTTGAAAACCGTTTGTCAGATTATGATGAAATTTAGCATGTACAATTAAATTAACAATATCTCCGCTCCTATGTTCTTGTTTTTTTTTTTTTAAACTTTCTCAAGCTAAAATAGAGCTGTGAAAAATATTCGCATTTGCAAGGGGTCACTTTTGACTGATTTATTCAATAGATAGACAAAGCAAATCAAAAATCCCTTTACATAGGGAGGTTGTCTACATCATTAGCGTTTAAATGAATCCATAATATAAGGGACATTCTTAGTTATTTAAGAATGATTACAGAAGTGCAAAAGTCATAAAAAAAATTGAATTGCACTTTGTCACTCTGTAGGTAACTTTAGAGGCTCGTCAGTATCAGTACTCGCTCTCTTCGCTCGTCTTCTTCTTCTAGACGAAATGGCTATAGAATGCCTTAAGCCAATGGGAAGTTAGTTTAAAGTGGTCGCCGGACTCTCCCCAAGGCGCTGCACAAACGAGGACACTTTTTGTTACCGACACGGCTCACTACCACAAGATACTATAGTTGCTGTGTCCAGTAACGGAAAGTCACATAGTCGCCAATTGCTACTTACTGGTCACTGGTAACCGTACAATTCAGGACTAGCTCAGTACAATTGTAAGGAATGTTGCTTGTGTCTTCAATTAGCAACTTTTAGTTTCCTTCTACCGACACCGAACACTTTTTGATCGGCAACAATTATGTATGTATCAAGTGGAGGCTACTTGACACAAAAAAAGTTGCACGTTTGCGCAGAGTGGCTGATTTTTACACGACTGCGCAAGAGGGTGATGTTGTTCGAGTGTGTGTATGTATGTATGTGTGGAGTTTGTTTGGCACGCCTTACAGCCTAAACAACTTGATGGATTTCAACATGTACGGTGTCATTTGAATCGTCTTGATAGTTGAAGTTATCTATGGTACGGTGCAATGTTTTGCAGCCGGGTTTTTGTTTTTCTTTTTATAATGTTAAGTACTTGTTACTGGTTAGATAAATAGAAATCAATATCCATTTGTAGCTTGTATCCGACACAAGACACAAAAGTGTCCACGTTTGCGCAGCGGCTTAAGATCAAAGCACTAAAATACGAAATGAACATTATTAAGGCCATAGTTAATCCTACTAATATTATAAACGCGAAAGTTTGTATGTATGGATGGATGGATGTTTGTTACTCTTTCACGCCAGAACGGCTGAACAGATCTGGATGAAATTTGGCACAGAGATAGATTATAGTCTAGAATAGCACATAGGATAGGTACTTTTTAACAGCTGGTGAAACCGCGGGTGCAGCTAGTTAAGTAATAAACGAAATGAATAAGGGTGTCGTCCGCACCCAGCTACAGAAAACATAGTCTAATAACGATTGAAAAGATTAAATGATAAACAGACAATTCTATTACATCTACTCAAATTACATACACGTAACATTGTAAATTATAATGAAGGAATGATAATTGATAAGATAATATGCGGAAAATAAAGTATGAGGCTATTGTCATACAGAACTCATTCGGTAGGTACATAAATAAGTAAGTATAGTTTATTTGTCGAAAACTGCTGGGCTGATTTTGATGAAACTTGAGATACTTTTATTTACATAAACCTTTACCTATACATATTTATTTAGAAGTACATTATTTAATAATGTATTTTTTTTTATATAAAAAAAGCTCAATGAAAATATCTAAGAAAAATGAAAGAATTTAATATCAAATTTCATTGCATAAAACTAAAGGGAATGTTTTTTTTTCAAAGTAGGGGGTAGTTTAAATTTTATTTTGTTGTATATCAGTAGGTAAGTACTTATTTACTAGCTCCATCCATCTATCCATACATACAAACTTTCGCGTTTATAATATTATGGTAGGAATTGGCAATTTGTATTTCTAAATAAGATCACTTCACGAAAAAACTTTCTTAACGTTTTTTTTCCTAATTACGTTTTTGTTTTGATTATCAGTTCCCTTGCGATAAAAAATAAATCGAAAACCACTTACCGCAAGCCAAAACAATGATATCCAATATAATTTTCCACACGATCCGGTCTGCCATCGCAGTTCCGTTTCACGACTGAGCTTGCGTATTGTTGTCCCCGTGTTTGGTCTGTGTTTACACGGCAGACGCGATAAAGTCTGCTAAACACTGATACGTGGGTAAGCTACCTGCATTAGATTTGTGTCGAGGTTAGTGGCTAGAAGCTGCCTACGTAGCGAGGTGAGTTCATGGACTACCCCGGTCAGCCGCCGGTGAGTCATCGCCTCAGCGGTTACTCGTTACTTTTTTTAATCCAAACTTTTTTGGGCTTTTGTCGCTGTGCGATTATGCCAGCCCGGTTTTAGAGCTTAAAATACCTACTATTATGTAAACTAGTGCCACTAGTGGATCTGTTAGCTGAAGAATTCGCGGCTGAGTCCTCCTCTACAGGCTCAGATCAACCTAGAGAATAAGATGACGCACGGCGTATGATTTAAGTGAAGCCAAAAACCATCCAAAAACTACGCTACTGTCGTATAGGTACACAACACACATTGACGTAAAAAACTACGCTACTCGTTTGGTCATTCTTACCTCGACATTATGTGCATTGGTTTGTGGTATAATTTCGTGTACTTAAATATACTTATTGCATTAAAAAAGTGCATTACTTTTTCTCTAGGTTGATCTGAGTCCTACAGGTAGGTCCAACTCAACCGATTGTCGTGAAACTTTGTGAGCAGGTTTGAGAATTTTAAGTACAGTTTTTTTTGTCTAGTCAGATTTTGAAAATCTTTCAAACTTGCGAAGATATGATTTTTTTCGAGAGAATCGGTAATGGAATGCGAACTATGTAGATGAAGACAGCCGCACATGCGACACATTCGGCACACATTCCGAATAGATATTCGGCATTTCTGTCAGTTCCATTCATCCATCCATCCATCCATTCTTACAAACTTTCGCATTTATAATATAGTAGGATTGCATAAATATGTTGCATGCATATGTAGTATTGCATAGAAAATTAGTTCGTTTTGGCGGGTGACAAAAATATTTAAATTTACTGAAGCTATCATCGACTTGGGGCTTATTGGTTGTAACAAATAGTTTTAATTTACGCATTTTGCGTTGCATAATGATGACTAGTAAAACAGTAGTGTTTTTAATGTATTTTGATTTTATTGTTTATTTTTGGCTCTAAACATCTTGTAAAAGTAGGTACCTACATCTAGAATAGATTACAAAAATACATAACGTAATATAATATATCGTCAAGCCTTGCCCTTCGAAGGGACTGGCAGAGTACAACACCCACACTTCGGACGATATTCAGTCCCAAATGTGACAGGGGGCGAGCCCGTCGCCATACACCAGGCTTTAGTCAAGTAGCAGATGACATACAATATGCACATTTGTTCAAACAATGAACAAATTGGTGCGTGCCGTCGGCTGTAACTAGTACAGTCTGTACAGTAACTAGGCTATCATCACTTCCAAATTATAAAAATACATAAACAAAAAGTATGTTACACATTATACAAAACCATTACAATTATTTTGTCCCAGCACACTCTAACCCATATCTGACTAGATTTGTGATAATTCTCTAGTCCGTTGTAGGTTGTCCTCGGTCACCGCGCCAGCACGGGTCGAGGCAGCACGTTCTGTGGCGCCGGCTCTTCCCAGGACATAGGGAGACCGTACTTCTTGGGCTTTAGTATGTAGATAAACTAGAAAAAGATACGAGAAACGTAACGATTTTGTTTAGTAGGAAACATATTTCATTTCGGCAAAAGACTATTTATTGCAAATGCTTTTGAGTTTGGCAATTGGGGTGTGCCAAACAATGTGTGAAGCTCTAGTTTTACCCAACTGCGCAAGAAGGAGGATTGTGTTTTTTGAGTGTTTGTACGTAAGTTTGTATGTATGTAACTATATATTTATGCGAGTATGTAGTTATGTATGTATCTATGAGGATTCTTTGGCACGCCCTACCGCTTAAACAGCTTGATGTACGAGTATTTCGACATGTGAAGTGTCATTTGAATCATCTTGATAGTGAAGTGACTTGAGAGTACAAATTTTTGCAGCCGGGCTTTTTTTTTTTTTTAAATGTATATGTATGAGTGCGGGTAATACTTATTACGTACTATTTTAAATTTTTTTTCTTATCGGAAAGTAACTTTTTGAAAATTTAAGGTAAGGTAAGGTAAGTATCACATCACTGTATAAAAACCCATAGTAAAACCATAAATGGATTTTGAATGCTGTGGTAATACTAACTACGAGAAGTAAAATGGGAATTGTTCCAAAAGTGACAATTGCTAAAATAAACTGCTAGGCGTTTTGCGATTAATTTTCAACTAGAATTCTTATCATGGTCATGATCATCATCATAATTTGAGATTTCCCAGATCGTATTTTATTTACATGCAGCTTATAGTATGGTAATATTGTGGAGCTACCAGGATAACATAATACATTGACAGTAGTTTACTCACCGTAAGGAACCCATACACGGCGCCGACGAGGTACCCGAAGGCGACGTCAGTCCAGTGATGGTAGTTCTCTACAATCCTCGTGAGCCCCACGTACCAGGCGCCCAGAAACATGGCGAACTGAACGCCGTGCCGCAGCAGCTTCGAGCCATGCCATCTGCATTTCACTTGGAGGTAGCACTGAAAATGTAGCAAAAGTCAGAATCGTCAGAACTGTCTTCTCCATTATTTTCCGAATTCATAAATGTTTTTCGGGAATGGAACGGTCTGTTTGTGATTTTGGGCAGTAATTCTCCAGAATCCAACATTCCTTTCAGGCATTCCTACGTATTATACCTGTTTATAATGTTCTCAAAACAGAAACATACCTACGATATTATTCCAAATAAATAAAACTACTTTTCTAAGTTAACTTACTGTTAAGAACACAGCTGTGTAAAGGCCAAAGCTGGCATGGGCGCTAGGAAAGGAGAGCCGTATGTTCTTCAGCTGGAACTCTGTAGCGGCGGTGCATGTGAAGTCCTGGATGTAGTTCAATGTATTCAGAGGGCTAGTCGCGTTGTACACTGGACGGCATACCTGTAACATTGCGACAAACAAATGCTAACTAACGTCGGTAGGTAGACTCTAGCTGTGACACCTCCAATTTCACCACACTCTTAAATGCGCAGGCCAGGTTTGAACTCGGAACTCCAAGTGTGTAGTTGGTTATACTATACACCGCGCCAATCCCCAGACATGGCTTGCTTGATGTCGATTTGACTGCGCAAGCCCGGCCTGCGCGTACTTGTTTGTGCGTGTGGTTGGCCGTTTAGTGTTCAAGTTAGAAGTATGGGGAAGACGCCGATGACTTCCACAAGATTGAAGACTTTCCGTATCCGATCGTTTCGTTACCGGCTCAGTTAAGTACGCACAGGTCTCAGTTTAGTATAAGCACAGTTAATAGCCTGGAGAAATTGGAGTGTGTGCAGGTCTATGAGACTAGTTGGGAATGCGCTAGGCACTTCATCAACCACATTTTCGTTTTCCATAAACCGTCTGGAACTAAGGCATCGGCTAGGAACTGCTCATCTACTAAAAAAAAAATACTTTTCGCAAACACATAATATCAGGCAATTTTTGTAACTACAGCAAACTTTTCACCTGCGTGCCCTGAGCCTATAAAATTCTAAATCTTTAAATCTATAAAAAATCTTAAAAATCTATAAAATTTTTCTCTAGCACTCTCACGATGGTCACAATCACAGTCAACTTACATCGTAAAAGTGCGGCCGGAATCTCCCTACGACGTACTTGGTGGAGTCACTAGTGAGCTGCTGCAGAGCTGCTCCGAAGCAGAAGATGCCCACCGTGGTGTACGTCTCCCAGAGCCAGCCTGGTATCAAGGCGCCAGCTAGGACCTTCTTCCCGACGTTCTTGCCACGCCGGTCTCGGACGACTTCCACTATCAGGATCTTAAAGAATTTAAACATCCTACTAATATTATAAACGCGAAAGTTTGTAAGAATGGATGGATGGATGTGAAAAGCTTACAATGTAAAGCTTACAAATTTTACTTATAGATAAATCTTAAAAATATAAGGGTAACATTAGTAGTTGTCTTGTAGCACCTACACTAAGAACATAAATATTTTTGTGCTGTAGGTGACTACATAGGTCATCCGGCCGTCTCAATTTAGGTGTCCTTTTCTACAGCCTGTTATAGCATAAGTGTCTATCACGGTTTCCACTTCGAGAGCCAACTGGATCCATCGGGCACCTACGAGTACATATGGACACAGCTCTACTTATAGAGACAATCATCTACCAAAATGGAAAAATAATTTAACGAATGATGAAAAGTCTGAGTACACCTTCATACATCTAAATTGTGTTCACGGGTTAACTGATTGAATAATCAGTTAGGTAACCCTATTTTCAAATTAAAATTTATAAGGCAGAAGAAAAGAAAATAATCGACTTTTTACCGTAACAACAACGATAGCGAACGCCGCAGGCGTCAGTATCGCCTCCGGTACCGTCTCTTCTCGGTACGGCAGCCGGATAGACTGGTCTGCTTCGAAAAACCCTCGCTCGTACGGCTTACCGAATAGCACCAGGAACAAGCATGGAAGAGCAACTGGAAATGACATTAACAAGGTCTTCTTAGGTTTACCTAACCTATGGCAACCGTCGTGATAGGAAGTTTTGTAGCTAGGGCGGATTTCTAGTCAGCTCCACTGAGGAAGTAATCAATAAATTCAAGGAATTTATTCAGAGTAATTTCTTAGCGTCAAGACATTAGCTGATTTGAACTCCTGCAAAAGGGTTTTTGACTAAGAAGAGGCTGACTTACCCATTGCTTATATACTTTGTACTTATTTCTAATATCATAATCACATCGGTCAGGTAACTACCCTGATAACTGAACAACAATTACGTACGATAGTGAGTTTTATCTGTTTGATACTTATCTAGAATCTGATACTTCATGAAAGTATTGATTAGTCGTTGAAATTTATTTTCGCCTTGAATCCTATCTAATCTAATATTATATAAAAGCAAAAGTGAGTTTGTTCGTTTATTTGTTTGTTGCGCTTTCACGTCTTAAATACTAGTACTAAACCGATCATCATGAAAAGTTTTATTACACGTGCACGATTGCAGGGGTACAGAGAAAGACATAATAACCTTTTATCCCAAAAAAGTTAACGGTTCTTGTGGGACCGCAGTTCTTGTGGGACCGCAGCTGAAACCGCAGGGCGCAATTATAATTTTCGCGGCCGGCAAAATTAGCATGGACAAAATGTCAAGTGATCGAATGGAAAACTTATGTAGAGTGAGGCAATGAGGAATGCGTAAATATTAGCCGGGTGCTGATGAACTGAGCATGCTCAGGCACGTTTCTATCTGGCTCTAGACCATAGAAAGCGCAACAGCCAGAGTGAGATAGATGCGTGATCCGTGACGCATACCTACCTAATCAGTCTGGGCTCAGCTAATTCACGTTTTTTTTTTGCCGGCACGGCCCGGCCCGGCTCGGCCTGGCACGGCACCGACCGGTAGGAACAAGGGCGCTGTGCCGATGCCGTCGCCGGTAAGTGGAAAAGCGTGCTATACATTTATACGTCCCCGACTGCCGTGCCGTGCCGTGCCGTGCCGGGCCGTGCCGGCAACTGTAAAAACGCCTACTGCCTATAGGCATTTCGCATTCGATTAGTTGCGGGAACAGGATGAGTATCGTGAATTGATAGCGCGATTCAAAGCAATATTTTCTACAAGTCCCCATTAAACTTTACGCAATAAATAAGTTAAGTGACACTTACCGCAAGCCAAAACAATGAGATCTAATATAATTTTCCACACAATCCGGTCCACCATCTCGATTTCGATTTGCTACTGAAATGTATAAAACAGTTTACTCTGGTGTTTAGATTCGTTTATCAGAGTATAATCTGCGATAAAATCAGATATATATAAATAGTGATAAGGGATTGTATATGTATTATATAGTTGAATTAGTCATTGCCACAGAGACGTCTCTCATAACAAACGCTCAGGGACAGCAATGTCTAGTTTCTTGTCTGTTATTCTGCAAATGGCTGTTTTTCCGAGCAAGGTGGTAGAGAGTCATTTATATAACTTTGTCGCGTTGCGCATGCTACTATGGACTAGTCAAGTAGCATGCGCAACGCGACAACTGTATGTCGACTCTTTTTATCGAAACAGACGTATGTTCACACGTAGCCTTGTCACGTTCTCACACGACAAAAAGTGACGAGAAGAACTTTGTCGCGCGGCATGCTAGGCCTGCATGTGTATTTTCCATACCCAAAAGAATAAAGGCATTTGATTTAATTCGATCCATGCGATCCCGTTGCGCTTCTTGGGCATCTCTATTTTCTTAGACGGCCGTGGTTGATAGGTTTCTATTTGGTACATGTCTCGTTTTGTCCAACTGGAAAATGCCAAAATCCTAATTTATCAATGTAGGTACATTGTACAGGTAAGACAGTGTCAGGTATGTACTCGTATAGGTATGTATAGGTATACACCCGGGGGCCTACCTTGACATCTCATTGCCATGACGGTTACGTTTAGTTTTCGACACTGCGCGAACGCGAATCGTATCTCTCCGCAATAAGGTTCATGATCGCGCAGCGTCGAAAACAAAACGTAACCATCATAGATCAATATGTTATAGACAGTAGGCTCACTGTAATGATTATCTAAACATTTTTGAAGCAAATGGTTGTCTGGAACGAAGATAGTTTAGGCGAAGTGAAGATAGTTGATAATTTTCATTTTGATGGATTTTTGATATTAACCTACTATACCTTTAAGTAGTTACTGGACCTATGTATAATTTACCATGCACATAGTTACCTTGATGTGTCTCATTCATCGTGAATCATATTATCTTATGATAACATTCGAATCCTATATGTATTTCTGTGTTTTTAAGGAAATTCGTTCTCTACTAAAAATATCTGTCTGACTGATAATATAATTATGTAAATGTCGTAGTCAACTTGCTTAATCAGCAGCCTAGCCATTTTACTAAGCCACGCCGTTTAACTCGTTCTTTTCTCGTGCTCCTACTAAATAGGTACAGTTAAAAGAAATTCGGGACACTTGCACACACGGTCGTCTGAACCCAAACTAAGCAAAGCTTGTACTATGTCGGCCAGAGACTGTAGACATACATGTATATTTTTAAACACATACTTAAATAGATAATTAACACCCAGACGTAGAACAAACACAAATGTTCATCACATGATTGTTTGCCCTAGGTGGGAATAGAACCCACGACCCCTAGCTCAGAAGGCAGGTTCACTACCAACTAAATACTCCTATCTACTAATAGGAGCACCGGTACACTGATTCTCGTACTGCAAAAGGAAATTGCGAAATGCTAAGTAGGAGCATCGAGAAATTGGAAAAATATTTTTTTTGACAATAAAGCCAGCGGCCCGCCTCTCAAGCCAGAGGGAGCGGGTTAGAACCACGACGGCACGCACTAATTTGTTCATTGTGTGAACATATTATGTGCGTATTGTATGGCATCTGCTACATGAATGGAGCCTGGTGTATGGCAACAGGCTCGCCCCCTGTCACATTTGGGACTGAATATCATCCGGCGAAGTGTGGGTGTTGTATTACACGTCTGCCAGCCCCCCTCGGGGGAAAGCCGTGACGATTTGTCTACTTTTGTTTGTTGATTTAAGTACTTTTATCTAGCTTCCTGAATATTTTCAGCCGTACAGTTAGCGTCTAATACAAAATTTAATAAACTGGCTAGCTGATGCTCAGGTCATTCAAACAATAGGATGATTATTTAAAAAAAAATTAGGGATTTTCTGCATCGGATTGTCAAAAACAAAAAAAAAACAAAAGTAAAATTAAAAATTTATAATGCTTTCCTTAAACTTAAAGTAAATAAATAGCTGCCTTTACTCTTATGTGTATCTTAACTAAAACATAGGCAGTGCATTTTTAAGGTAATTTTTTTTACAATTTCTATGCTAAGGCTGCGTATGATATCCAACAGTGAGGCTTTTCCTACGCGGAGATGAGATGAGATTTTATCTTGGTCACTCTCACACCTATGACTTGACCTATGTAACGCAACAAGGACGACAAATAGTGAGATTCAATCTCACTCCGTAAGAACATCCCTCCTCTAAGATAAGCGATGTGCAAAATAATATACCAATAGAGTCATTTCATTTACACATAGGGTTAACAGATGAAAAAAAATAACTCAGGAGAAAAAGCTTGATTTCTTAAAAATCCTAAGAAAATGTTGCAGGTTCAGATTTTTTTTTTGAAGTTGGGTTAAAAGTTATTATTAATTTTGAGTACAGGATCTCAATTTTCGGGCGGTGGTAACATTAACGCGTTGGTACGGGTGGCAGCGGTGCCAGCGGCAACAAGAGTAACAAAAAAAAAATCCTAATCTATTTTATTGAAAATTCTGTTAATCCTGAGATTATTTCATATTTACAAAATCCGACCATAGAAGATTCTTTTGATTCTGAGATATGGTAACCCTATTTACACGGCGAAGTGACCCTGTTGGTAGGTTTTTTTTTTGCGCATTTTTTTAGAACATCTCCGGTGGAAAGGCAGCCTTTTGCTGACCATGCCAAGTTTAACTAAATCTCATAAATATTGTCAATGGTATAAAACTCAATAGTCATTAAATTGTTTTTACCATATTTTACGAATATTTTTACATTGGCTCGACCTGGCTCATCTTACGTGTGAGATTCTATCTTGGTCATTATCTCTCTTATTTGAAAAGTCATAGGAGTGAGAGGGACCAAAATAAATCTCACACATAGGAATGGGGGCGTGGGGCCACAAAGATTAAAACCTCAATATTACCAGCCGAAACTATACTACAATATACTAACATAAATAATTCATTCTCTATCAATTTCGGGTCACTAATATGTGAAAAGTAACAAAAACATTACACACATTCCTTAACTAGCACCTTATTTACATGTTTTTACCGTAAAATCTGCAATAATTTTACATTATCTATGTATCACAGAATTAAAATACATACCTCTGTTACCTTCTAGGTGAGAGGTGAATAAAGTATAATTTGATCCATTAACGAAACGAATCTAAAGAAGCAGAGTTACTCATGTCATCTCGCTCACACAATCACACAATATTGCGAATACGAGTAAGAAAACACGATCGGCGCTGTTTCGTTTAGATTCGTTTCTTAAATGGTGTAGTTTATATTTCGACACGGATTACAATGAACGTGAGCAAATATTGAAGTATAGCTGCCTAAGGTGATCTTTCTCTCGCTCCCTCAGTCTCAGCATTCGCGTGTAATGTAACAGTCAGATTCGAGCATTATAGCAGTTAAGAGAACCGAGAACTACTGTGTACAACAATCTCGAATCTTGGGTTGTGTTGTTGTTGTAAACACCTTTTTTTAAGTATGTGAGCATAAGAGATATTAATCGAAAGAAATTATGTAAACTCCAGGTCATCGAATCTCGTGCACCACTTTGTACAAATTGTTGCCTTCCTTTTCTCACGTATTGAAATGAAGAGAGATGACGATATTTTTTGATGTCCACACATAATGGATGCGAAAGAATAATTGCCATCACCAACTTCAGTTGTCATAGTAAAATTAACTACGTGAATGTGTCCACGCTTACTTCAGGTTGTTATTTAAATAGTTTTTTTCTTATTTTTACATTTATAAAGTATATCAAATAGATAAGTAATATTAATATAATAATCTATTATTTACAATCTCATCAGTTTTGTGGCTCATTCGGATCGGTACACATATTTTAAAACCAGTTTTTAGTAAGTACTTACGTACAATTTAAAAAAAAAAAAAATGTGTTTTTAATGTGTATAATTCGAAACACGTTCTTACAAGCAGAAAAATAATATAAATTTAAATTTACATTTCTAAAAATTGCACTGTAGTTTCAGTTCATAGAACGCCACACTTAAAATCAAGTATTTTATTAAACAAATCTTAAATTAAAATATTATCAACAGACTAACTAAACTTAAAATAAAATTGTACTTTACAAAATTTAACGCTTAGTTTAAATACTAATGAGAATAAATATTTCATAAATAGTTTCTAAATTAAAACAGGAGAAGGAAAAATGAAGTAGAAATTAAGCGTAGTAAAAAAAGAAAAATTAAGAAATACACGAGTATGTAGGTATGTTTGTCTGTACTATGCTAAAAAACGTAATATTACAAAAAACATTGATCACACACGAAAAAATTGTACTATGTATTTTGCAAGATTTAAAAATCATGAGGAAAAAAAAAGTTTTTTTAGCCAAATAATGTTATAACTATGCACCTATAATACATTTCATGAATTTTATTTTAAATGCCTTTTTTAAAACTCCCTCTCTCTCTCTCTCTTTCTCTCTCTCTCTTGAAGCTAACTCATTAATTTTTAGTTACATTTATAACGCCTTCGATAAATAATTTGGAAGCACCAAATAATATCTACTTACTTCGAAAAATAAAGTTAAAAATAATATAGATGCCATTTGTTATCACTTTTCTAAAAGCCTATATTTATCATATTTATGTTATCTTCTTCACAATATTGTATTGTCAAAAAAACTACACATTACCATAGACATCAAAACAAATCATGAAAACATTTTCTTACTCTAAAGAGAAAAATATGAGATTTTTGTATAAAATATAGTGTAAATATATTTAATAGGGTGCAGTGAATATTTTTTGTTATTATCGTTCCTGCGATTTATTTATAATGCTGTTGTTATAAAAAATCGTAATTGTTAAAAAGTTTAAAAAATTGACATCGCAGTTTCACTGACAATTGCTATTATTGAGACTCAGTATCACTATAGGTCAGAAATAGTATCACTGTTGGTGAGGCCCAAAATCACTGTGATATTTGTTGTTCACTCAGATTTAAATTTCAGCTCTATGATTTAGCATTGCACAAGATTACAGAGATTCCATCTTAGTGGCAACTATTTTAGTGAAATGAAATGTTGACAGCGTTTCTTAAATTTGAACTTAACAAGCCAACTCCCCAAAAATTTTAATCGTCAGACCAAAGTCGTAATCACTGATACTTTTACTCACGATCACTGCTAGGCCCACTATCACTAGTCCGATTCACTATCACTCCGATCTCTCAGTTCGATCCTTGACACCGGCGTACTCGTGCGATATCCAGGATATGTTCGGATATCAGGCATCTCCGCCGCTCTCGCTGCTGGGCGGGGTCGGATGTCAGACCTGGACTCGGGTCGCGTGGCTGTTGCCGTTGGTGGCGTGGAGCTCCGCGTCGTGACTGTGCCCGGGCCGCCGCGGAGTCTTGCGCAGGTTCGATACGAATGAGAACTGGAAGTTCAATGGTTACTTCAGTTAGAGAAATGTGTGAAGTAGGTTTATTGCATTGCGACAAATGTGCCATAAGAATAAAGTTACATTACATTATCCAATTTGTAGTACTCTAGTTGAGCTAACGTCCTAAATTGGATAGTTTAATGGCTGTCAGACAGTTAGCAATCCATTTTTTCTATTGCACGGGCTTAGTCACGCTAAGTCAGCATACTTCAAATAGGATATTGTAATGGCCGCTTATGTCAAAACGGACTCGCGTTGAAAAATGCAAAGTTTGTTTTCCTTCGGCTATTATCAGAACTTTACATTTGCCAGAGCCTTGCCAACATGCCCATGTTCATGATATATTTCAAAGATCTCAATGACTAGGTACCACGTTCGGCAATCTGACGCTGAAGCCTGCCAGTACGTTTCTCTAGTAGTGTAATCATGACTACAGTTATGATTGTGTCATGCTTTGATGGCATGAATCTAATGTTGAGTTACTAACACAGTAAGCATCATACAGCTGTAGGCTGCAGTCCGATGGTGAATGGTGAATGGTCAGCACGATGGAAATTGTAGTCTAACTCCAGTCAGACTGTGTACCATACTATCATGGCCGTGTGCTACACCAAATGTTGAATTACTCACAATAACTATGGCATACAGTAGTCCAATGCTGAAACCCGCCAGGACGTCGCTCCAGTGGTGCTTGTAGTCCGACACGCGAGTCATGACTGTGTACCACGCCAGCATGATCAGAACGAACTGGATGCCGTGGCGGAGGAGCTTGGAGCCGCGCCACGTGAAGCGTTTGTGGAGGTACATCTGGAATCAGGAGATATATCATGTAAGGAGGTGAACAGCTTGAGAGATGAAACTAAAACCCGTCTTCTGTTTAGTTATTGATTGGCAACACTAGCAGCATTAAGCTATTTAGATACAAAACTTAGAATTAATACAGAGCAGTTTCAGGCCCACATGCTATAGAACGACGCTCAGTCATGAATCTCGATTTAAAAGTGGTCTTACCATATATAAAAACAGCTTTAAATCAAGATTCATGACTGGGCGTCGTTTTAGCATACATGCCAATGGCCTCGTAAAGATCGTACCCAAACAATACCCAAACCCACATTATATAAACGCTGATTAGTTGTTTGAGACATCTGTTTGAACACTCTCTATGTTATTCTCTTGGTCAAGTCTGATCTGCGCCATCATCGTCTGCTTGATAATCGGAATCAACTTCATTTTTAACCGACCTTCAATAAGGAGGAGGTTTTCAATTTGACTGACGTTGTTTTTTTGACACTTAATAGTATGCACCAACGGGCTCGAAGTGTCCAAACAAAACCGATCTGATTACCAGTTCGTTAAGCAAGAAAGCCTTTGGTCGGTGTCTGAACTGTTTAAAACCATATGTATGTTTATCAGTCTCCGGCAGCCACAGTACAAGCTTTGCTTAGTTTGGGGCAAGCGACTGTGTGAAAATTGTCACAAATCTATTTTCTTATATTTATTTATTTATATGAGTAAATACTAACAGCAAAGTACAGCATGGTATAAGCCGAGAAGGAGGAGTGTCCACTAGGGAAGGAGAGCCGCATCTCTTTCAATCGGCGGTCGCTGGCACCGAGGCATTCAAACTTCTCGATGTAGCGCCATCTATTCTCGGGCAGAGTGCAGTCTGTGTCGGGCTTGCAAACCTGGGGGCAAATAAACGACAATTTTAAAAGTTGTAGGATTTTGCTCTATACAATTATGAGAATAAGGATTAAATTCAAATGAATATTAAGTAGTGGGCTGGTATGAAATTATCAACCAGCTATGGTTTAGTTTTAAGCTAATGAAACTATTTTCGTATTTTCCTACAGTTAGCATTTAGCAGGCCCGGTGGACCGCGTGATGTGTGCGCCACAACGCAAATACTAGTTGAAAATAGAAATAGAAAATATAAATAGTTTTATTTACCAAAAATATTACATTAAACCTTAAAAACTAAACTTATAATTAACTTAACTTAATAATAAATAAAAACGAGCTACATTAGATAATGTTTATAAGGTCAGCAGAGTACTTGAGAGTACTGCACTAGGCGAACCTGTATCGCAGGACTCTCGAATACATATATGTATTTTCTATTTACGTCTCTAACATATTTTCCTGACCAGGAATTAAACTTATAGAGATGCGCTACTAAACAAGAGAGTTGTCATTGCTATAAATTGTATAGGGTCACCAGTTTCTAGAGTATCAAGTTTTCTATAGTAGCAAAATAGATCAGACGGAACCACGAAAAATTAAATAACTGCAAAAAAGTATGATGTCACTCAGTCGCGCTTACTTCCACGACCTTTTTGTGGCATTTCGATATTGCAAACGACTGTGGGTAGTAACGGCAAGGTGAAGGAATTTTGGATAACCTTCATTTTAAGGCTGAGTTGCACCAACTAACTTTAACTATAACCAAACCTTAACCGGCTCTAGAATCTCTGGTTTACCAGAGACTTTACGACTAGTTTCGCTATGGTACGCTTTGGTAGCGTTATAACGATAATCAAATTGTGAAAGTAACCTAATAAGCCGTAAAATCTCCCATAAAATAGAGATTTTAGGGCCGTTTAAGCTTTGGTTATAGTTAAAGTTAGTTGGTGCAACTCAGCCTTATACTGGAAAAGGTTACGTCAGAATTTATTTTTGACAATCTGCTCAATTGTAACTTTCGATTCCTAAATTGAGTTCTCGTACTTTGAAATATATTTTCAAAGTACGAGAACTCATTTTGGGTCTTTGAGATACGGGAAATACTCTGCAATTGTCCCAAAACTTATAAGCCTCTTTAAGGTTTTTTTTTTTTCATTCTTATGTAGGTCTAGCAGAGGAACTTGCAGTAAGTATTAGAGTTTATAATAAAGCGCCCTGAAGATCTTCGATAAGGCCTACAGTATAAAAAGTATCGTTTACCATTAGTTTGAATCAGTAAGAGTTTTGAGACTCCAGATTAGCACTGACATAGTCTCCAAAGCCGCTATTTGCCGTCTTATTTATAAACATTCGATAAGTTTATCTATCGCTATAAACTCTTACCTCAACTTATAGATAACAAGAAGTTCCACGCAGGAAAACAATACAGCATTTCTTATCCGCAAAAGCTTATAAAATATAACATCGAAGGTACTCAGTTAAGGTCATTACTTCGGCTTCAACGTAACAAAATCCATAACAAGAACTTCAGTCAATACAACATAAGGTCCGTTTATCCCAAGCCCGTTTAACAGGCAGTAAATTACTCCACAATTAATCCCCGTTTACTTCAAATCATCTCCTGACTGACGGCTGTGCCGCGGGGTTTGACATTTACCGTGCGTGCTGCGCCTTTTTATTTCCTTTTGGCTTGATTGTTTGCGTTCCGCTTTAGGCAGAGTATAGTAGGTCGTGCTACTTTGCATTTTTAATGTTTTTTTAAGACTGCGATGATAGCCTAGTTGGTAGAAGGTTCGCCTTTCAAGCCAGAGGGTGCGAGTCAGATACCAGCCAAAAGCACGCGCATCAATATGTTCATTCGTGAACATACCATGTGCGTATTTAGTCTGCTAGATAACCCCAATGGCGACAGGCTCGCCCCTTGTCACATTTGGATCTGAATATCATCCGCCGAAGTGTGGGTGTTGTTACACACCTCTGCCAACCCCTTCAGAGCAAAAAGCGTGAAGGTATGTAGGAACAACGTTGGCCAGGCCATCACTGTCAGCGGCGAGCGTTATAGATCTTTGATTTCCAACTTCTTTTGGCCTGAATTGGATGATCAAGACACCAACGACATGTGGTTTCAACAGGACGGCGCTACGTCTCACACAGCTCATGCCACATTGGATATTCTGACCGAGCGGTTTGAGGTCATCTCACGTGGAGGTGATGGGAGCTGGTCACCGAGATCATGCGATTTGACCACGTTAGACATTTTCTTGTGGGGTTTTCTTAAGTCGCAGGTGTAATAATACAAGCCACAGCGGTCCTCAAAGCCAACATAACGCAAGCCATCGGTCAAATTCAGTCTGATCAGCTCTGTCAGCGCCAGAGTCATGGAAAAATTGACATTTTGGATGCGCTCCACCCAGAGAAGCCGTAGCAGACATTGAACCATGTTATATTCCACCCACACATAATGGCATCAATAATAGGTCTTGCAAACGAATAAAAAAATTCGATGATTTCTCACACACACTTTGTTTTAATTGAAATGTAAAGGTCTTCCGACCTTTACATTTCGCGCTTAATGAAAGACCGTGGAGGACCTACGCATTAGATGAGATGAGATTTTATCTTGGTCACTCTCAAACCTATCACGTTTCAAACGGGAGCAACAAGGACGAAAAAAGGGTGAGATGTAATCTCAAATCTGCGAATAGGGCCCCTGTACTATTGATTTGTCTAATATCAATGGAAGTTTTCTCAATGTAAAATTTCAGTTTTCTCTGATCCTGAATCTTTTGACTTAGCAATATCTTCTGTTGACTTCATTTTTGCTAAACAAATAACATGAGGCCGAATGGTACAAAAATAGTGTTATACTTCTGTAAGTTCTGTTAGTGGGATACTCGTACCTATATTTATAGAATAAAAACGCTTTTATTCCAAGTCTAAGGAAAAAAAACAAAGCCTAAAAAACCGACTTCCCGTCATCCATGCAAACAACTTCAGACTTTTGTTGATATTTTAAAAACTGCTTGACCGATTTCGATTAAAAATGTATGGGACCACCTCTAAAATATGATCTACTAAACGACAAAACAATCATTAAAATCAATTCAGAATTGGCGGCGTAATCGCGTAGCATACAAAACAAATTAAGTCTGGAAGTCGGTTAAAAATGCAGTAAATAAAGTAAATCAACAGGACGCACGTGCGATATTGACGTACATAAAGGAATGCGTGTGATTGCAGAATTATTCACTAAATAATCCACTTGAGTCTGCATTTTCCGAAGAATTCCAATGGGCTATGCTTGGCAATAAAATAAGTTGTTAGATATACGTAGTCTCAATAAAATACTGTTCTAGTTAATTAATCCTATCCTACTAATATTATAAACGCGAAAGTTTGTATGTATGGATGGATGGATGGATGTTTGTTACTCTTTCACGCCAGAACGGCTGAACAGATGTGGATGAAATTTGGCTCAGAGATAGATTATAGTCTAGAATGCACATAGGATACTTTTTGACCGCGGGTGAAACCGCAGGGCGCAGCTAGTATCATATGAAATCGTTTTCTTAAGTGGATAAATTGTGTTTAAAACTGTGAGGATTGTATTTTAACTACAATACATTTGATTGATACGATTTATTTACGACATGTAAATGAATGGGGATTTAAAAAAGTTTTTTGAGTAAAAATTTAGGGAATTAAAGGATCTTACCCCTTATTCTTGACGCTCGAGATCTTTTTTTTTATTTTTTTTTATGTAGAATAGGTCGGCCATTGACCACCAACTCGCCTGATGTTAAGCGACAGTTTGTCATTGTCCCTCTCGTTTCAAATGTCATAGGACTGAGAGTGAGCAAAAAAAAATCTAGCTCGTCAAGTATAGGGGGCCTGGAGCGAGTGAGACAGTAGGCAGCACATATCAAGAGCAAAACTCGTATGCAAAGTGCTTTGTCAACTTTGTGGCTGAGGACAAATGTCTCTAGTTGAAACGAGATGAAGGACATTGTAACTATTGTAAGCCATTTTTTCTAGCTATTGAAAGATTGGAAAATTCTGTGGGTGTCGGTTTTTTGCAAGGCCTCCTAGGCCTCGGCAGATCTTTACTGCGAGGCCCTGGGGCGCTAGATCTTTAGAGCCCCGGAGAGAATAACTTATTCTATGCCTAACCATTACTATGCAAAGTGTGATTGTAGTAAATGCAAACAAGGTGTTTAATAGATTTCTGCGTTCAAGCCTGTTTACGGTTAATTTTTTAACGGCTGTCACACGCTTGTAAGGGATAAATGCACGGACACGGCGAAATTAGCATACCTATTCTGTCAACTGGGAATACGTTGTGGTCCACTGGTTCTCAGTGTTGCTAACGCTTGGGAAGGTAAAAAGTAGGAAGTTTGTAAAAATGTAGGTGAAAGAAATTTACTACCTACTAATGTTTTTACGAGAAAAACATAATCCTGAAAAAAAAATTGATTTCGAATAGAATTTTAAATGAAAAGGAATAAAATAATAATATTGTACCGAAACAAAAAAAATACAGTAAGTAGGTACTCAGTAATAGGACTTAGTTTGCAATTTAAGAATCACAATGATTGATGCAGTTTAGGATCATGGTAAAGAACTACTCCAATTTGGATGGAACTGGGCGGGAAGGTAATATTCACCGTTCACAGTAATGGTAATTAAAGTATGGTAACGTTTATTTCTGCTGGTAGCATAAATAAAGCCACTAGCAACACCGATCAACCCATAAATTCAGCACAGAAATTATAATTTTGTTTACAATCTCGATAACACGCAGTTACGAGGTACGCCGGGTGAATACATTAGCAACCTTATAAGGTGGTAAGTGGACGTCAATCATCCAATCAACCTGTGGCGCCCTCTATACGACAAGTTTCCAAACCGCTTTTTAGGGTACAGAGAGAAAGTGAAGTTATGGAGAAGGGTTCGCTGAGGGAATTTTTGGCGAAGGTAAAAAGGTACTGATCAGTAGAAAAATGTCATTGAGGCTGACATGACATGTATGGAGCATCTGTGACTCGATTCTATTAAGCAACTGTTTTTAAAAATTGTTTATGAATTGTCTATTTTTTTTACTTCTAGCATACAAAAAGTGTGCAATTTGAGGCAATTCATTAACAATTTAAAAAAATGGTTTTCTGTAAAGTCGGTTTACTGACGATAGTTGAACGTGACAACGTGCTCACTCAAGTAGGAGAGAGACGGATGTCGAACGCTGCCGAACGCAAAGGCCGATTGTGCTTCTTTGTCGCTCGTTCCGCGCTCTCGCTTGCACTTCAAGCCTTACATGGAACGCCTCAGAGCGAGGTAACGCCGCATTTTTTCGTGCGTGCAGCCGGCTCTATCGAATTATAAGACGTTGTCACGTCAATAATTGGTTAGTTACTCAGACTAAGGAAAAAACAGTATTCTTAATTCAATGGTTAGTTAATAGAATTGGGGGATAGCTGACTTGTCTTCGAAATTTCATGGTTGATCCCATAGTATTAGTTACTAAAATACGAGTACATACAAGTACAAGAGTACAAGTTTGAGTACCTCTGAGTTTTACATGCTTCATCTTTTCAGTTGTTACAAGTCTCCACTAAGCTTAAAAGCCTGTAGTTCAGTAAAGATAAATGATATACATATGTAACTATACTATGTGAGACATTACCTCTATGTCAACAGACCTAAGTGCGATAGACTCTACCTCGACCCTTATGTAAAATAAACAATTTTAATTATAGTAAAAACCTACAGAACCGTAATTTATGGCAATTTTATTCGCGAATAAACTTCAATCGCGATTTCGCTCAAATTATCGGTTTACGCCCGGTAAAGTCTGGTTGAGTAAGCAACGCTGGCGTTGGGAAAAGTATTTATTTTTCAAGTTTCTCAGGCTGAGGTAATTCAGTGATTATGGCAACGAGGAGGGCGGGGCTGGCCGTAGGGCGGGAGTTGATAAAAGTTGGACATTGACATTAAAAAAGTGTAAGGAAAAATTGTATGAAGATGGGTACACAAGGATAATAAAGTCAAGAATAAACGATAATTTAATGTCTAAATATTAATAGACATTAAAATAATATTATAAATGCATGGAAGGGTACATTTATATGTACGGTGGAATGTACTTATGGGAGGGTAAGTAAATAAATATTTACCCTTCCATATTATTTACCGCCTCTCAAGCCAGAGGGAGCGGCTACGAACCCAGCCGACGGCACGCACCAATTTGTTCATTGTGTGAAAATTTGTGCGTATTGTATGTCATCTGCTACATGACTGGAGCCCGGTGTATGGCGAGAGGCTCACCCCTGTCACATTTGAGACTGAATATCGTCCGGCGAAATGTGGGTGTTGTATTACACCTCTGCCAGCCCCCTCGGGGGAAAGGCGTGACGACGATATTATTTACTGCATTATCCATTCCTTTTACTCACTATACATCGGCATGTACATAATCTTTTCATGTCGATCGATGTTAAGTCATGTTTCATGAAAATTTTATAAATACATCAGTGATATTGACGAATTCGACTAAATATTTATTTAATTCAGAATTCGACGAATTCAGAATCTATAGAGTTTAAAGTATTTTAGATTTTATCAGTTGTTCATGTTAATGATTTAGTAAAGTTTCGTAGACAATCATACTTACTATACCGAAAGTCTTCATTTCCTATTTCAATTGTTGAAAACGAAAAAAAAATTGCAAGTAATCGTAAACATTAATTATTTTCGAACCTCCAGCATTATTGAGCCATCAATGCGGAAATTTTGGAGAAAGTAAAAACAAAACATCATATTCTTTTTGGCAGCGATCATCATAATGTCCCATAATAATACCGAATCTCTAAAATCAGACTCGATTGCAGGCTAATTGTACATTTCATGCCGACCAGCGATAGAGATGCGAAAATGCAAATGGAGTAATAACATCGATACTTTACGCGAAACCGATCATTACAGCTTTCGATTTCCACACAGAGTGCGCATCGATAAAATGTAGTTAGAGAGCCAGCGAAATTATATAAAAGGATATGATAATAATGATTTAAAAAAAATTATAGGTTAACCTACAAACATACGTTGACTAGCTAGTATCAACATAAAGTACCTGGATGGCCGAGCTTTGCTCGGTATTTTTTTTATTTTTTTATTGTGTTTTTTGGATAATAAACAATTGATTTTAGTCTAACCTCAAAGCAAACACTCATTGACTTCGTGTTACTTAACAACGCCATCTGCTGTTGTGTCGTTAAAGCAATTAGTTGCTCACAAAAAATAGTAGTATTATTATTCGCCAATAGATGTCAGGAAGAGTCATATTTTTCAGTTGAGATTGATTATCGATAAAACACGAATAAAATGATATTTTCTAAAAATGATTCCTAGCTAGATCGATTTATCGCCCCCGAAACCCCCTATATACTAATTTGTATGAAAATCGTTGGAGCCGATTCCGAGATTCCAATTATATATATATATATATACAAGAATTGCTCATTTAAAGGTATAAGATATAATCTGTCAAAAGTCAAGACACGTTTTAAAAATTACGTAGCTTTTAATCTTAAATGAACGTCAAAGTTTCTGACTATATTGGTGTCAGAAAATCATAATATATTTAAACAGAGGCACTCTTTCTAAACGATTTTGTCATTACATGCTTAGCGAGTTATCGAATAAATCATATAACATTTTATACGGTATGTTTTGAATGTAATAAATAATCGAGTCGCGTCAATCGATGATTTATAGTCCCATAAACGCCAAACACCTATAAATGCCTTAAACTTTTTAGAATTCGAAAATAACAACGTTGTTAAGTAATTATTTTTTATAATTCAAACTTCATAAAACTGTCTTTCTTCAAACATGAAATAAGATCTCAGTCTTCTTCTTAGATATTTTAAAACATATTACATTGCATTTGAATAACCCGTCTTTAAATCTAAATTATCTGTCTACATCTCAATAATATGCTTTCTGTCTGGTACTGATTTACACAGCTGTTGTAATTTGCTGTAGCCTTCGGCAACACAACTCTATGATTTAAAACGTGCGAATAGAACCATTAATCGGTCTGATCGATTTCACCGTGTCAATAAATCGATTCCGTTGTGAATTGAGTAATTCGTTAGCACTTGCGTATTAGTTGTGTTGTTCCTAATCGATTTTGTTTAAGCCATTTGAATTCAAAAACTGGGTAACCAAAGGCGAAACCCAGCTGAAGACACGCACCAATTTCTTCATTGTGTGAGCATATGTGCGTATTTAATGTCATCTGCTGTATAACTGGAGCCCGGTGTATGGCGATAGGCTCTCGCCCCCTGTCACATATGGGACTGAATATTGTCCGGCGATTGTACTGTTGGTGTTGCAATACACCTCTGCCAGCCCCTTCAGCGGAAAGGCCTGACTGGTAAAACTTCTATTTCCTCCTTTTCTTTGATGCCTATTATCACCCCTGGGCACTACTGGGAATAGGCTAATCTGTCTTCGACTAGTACCGCAAGGACAAAGTTTAAAAGGAACCAGCGGGAATAACCCTGTTCAGTTTTTGCACCATCCTCTACGCTGAGGATGATGTCACATTTTAAGGATTTCCCAAGGGATTTAAGAAACGGCGTTAGGACAATAGTCTCGATTTTATGTAAACTGTTTTTATGTATGGTAAACCAGCTTTAAATCGAGATTCAAGACTGAGCGTGGTTTTAGCATGCAGGCCTAAGAGACCTAGCCTAAGGATATATAAAAACTCAACCAATACAATGTTTTTACAAGAAAGGAAGGATGTAAACTTATACGAGTACATTTCGTTCATTTCATAGCGAGAGTTTAAAGAAACATCCGAGCAGATGTTCTACAAAGAAATGATCGCAAAAAGGACGTCAATGAACGGATGCCCACATACATAATCCCAACATTCAGATACCTTGTCGCAATAAATACTTTCATAATATAATACTTTAATACTTTTCAAAAAAAGACAACCATAAACTTACACTGACAAAGATCCAAACTAACATTAATAGAATGCGCGTTATTGATTCCACAAAACTTTTTCGCAATAAACATACAAACATTTCTTTTCTTACATTTATTTTCTCATAATTATACTTTCTTACTACGAAAAGGTACTAACAGTTAAATAGGTACAGATAATGATCTTGCTAAACCAGTTGCCGCTCGCAAAAAAAGTTTAAAGAAAATCAATTTGAAGAATAACTAAGTTATTGGACTCATTTAGTATGCATGGCAATTTAAAATCACATGAGATGTATGATCAAACTTCTTTGCAACCTTGTCATAATAATGAGAAAACACCTTTCTTAAGAAACAAAGTGGGAAAATACTAAATTGTTCATCTGACAAGGTACAAGAGTGATAATATTAAAAGACGAGTAAGAGACACGAGTGAACTATGTCGTGCGTGACTGAACTGAGTGCCAATTTAGTGAAATAGGTTTCTTAAATTATGGTACAGCAGCTAGACCGATTAGTATTACTTGTAGTGGTATTTATTATCCATGTTATTGTGCTTCTGGTCTAGAAAGGAGTGAAGGAAGATTTAAATACAAAGATTGATGGCCAAGCAGACCAAGTAAAGAAATTCTATGCCATGTATGGTAATCTTTGCATGGATCCATAGAAGTATTTCATAGCACATTGTTTTGACATAAGTGAATAGGATTGTTTTCAGGCACTCATTAGTGTCTTTACACTGATGAATTAGTACCTCTTTAGGTACCGATCAAAAACAAAAGACATTTCTATGTTACAAGAGACAAAGATGATTTAGCTAACTTTATGTGTTATCATTTAGCTAACTTTATGTTCATTTTAAAGTAATAAAAGAGAGAAAGGGAGAAGTATGTGTCGTTTTTAATGTTCTATAAGAAGAAAAGATTGCGTTTAAAAGAAGACTTGCCAAAGAAGACTTCATTCAAAAGGATTCTGCTCAGGCCGAGGAACTGGTCAGCAACTGGAAGTCACGACACACCCGTGAGAAAGTCTCTATACCACCGCTAATTACCAGCAAGTATAGAACAGTTTAATATTCGCGGCGCCTGTGCACATTATGAATGATGCATGCACGCATGAAAGGTTCCTCAGGTGGCTGATACGATCAATATACAAATAAAAAACAATAGCGTTGTGGTTATCAGCTCATCGGTAGTAAAGAGGTGGTCAGTTTGGCGCCAGGTGTTTTTCAAATTCACCTCAGAACCAAAACATAAAGAAAGTTTACAAAATATGTTTAGCTATGCATATTACTTACGAGTAGGAGCGAATTAAGTTATAAGAAGTATTGACTAAACGACTTATAAAAATGACACATTTACGACTAACAAAAAATTTAAACCCTCGTAAAAGCGCAATTAAATTCTATGACCAACTTCTAACTTATTTGGAAAAATTGTTGCGCAGAACAACTTTTCACAGAAAAGCGAAAAAGCTGGGATCAACTCCCAGAATGGAATAAAACAACATGATGGTGATCTTAATTCTAAAACCAATCAATACTAATATAAGAAAAGGCAAATTCACTTAGTTTATTAAAAGTAATTTGCCACTTGGACAAATATTTGGTCAAACTTCACCAAGGCCCTTATTTTCATTTTTTCATTTCAAGTTCATTAAATTCCATGCTCGTCATAAGTTGTCAGAGCTGTTGGCCAATAAACCAAGCGCAGTCGTCGTGCGATGCATTACAAGTATTCTTTTTCATTATAATTGTAACGTATATTTGGGTTAGAGGTTGGTGGGAGAATGAAGAAAAGATTTCTTGTAATTTCCGTGATCGCTTTAAGGAATTGTTTGTTTGTTAGAATTTTAGTTTCAAACATTCCTATCACATGAAATTATGGGCCTACTTTGGATCGAAATGTTTTGGATTTAGATTGAAAATTACGTCACATTGTCACTATTTAAACCAATTAGGTACAACTAAATTGAGACGTCTAGTCTAGCCTAAAGTAATTGCGAGCTAATCAAATAAATGTAAAAGAGAAACCACACAGTCTAAATCTAGTACAGGACGTGAGGTATCGGAGACTAATGACTTGAAAGTGGACACGGCTCCGATTTTCTGCACCACATCGCGCGATAATGAATTTAAATATTAGCCGAGGAAAGTGAATACAATAGCAGTCATTATGAGCACAATAGGCTTCGTAATGCGCTTGATGATGAAGATAACATAGTGCTAAAAGGTAAGGTGACAACTTTATGGTTGGTGAAAAAAAAGTGACATTGCTGGTGGTACCTATCGAAGTGTGTAAGAGTTTGTGTTGTCAGTACTATCTAGAGAAATAAATGACAAATAAAATCTAAGTACCTGGATGGCCGAGCTTTGCTCGGTATTTTTTTTTATTTTTTAATTGTGTTTTTTGGATAATAAACAATTGATTTTAGTCTAACCTCAAAGCAAGCACTCATTGACTTCGTGTTACTTAACAACGCCATCTGCTGTTGTGTCGTTAAAGCAATTAGTTGCTCACAAAAAATAGTAGTATTATTATTCGCCAATAGATGTCAGGAAGAGTCATATTTTTCAGTTGAGATTGATTATCGATAAAACACGAATAAAATGATATTTTCTAAAAATGATTCCTAGCTAGATCGATTTATCGACCCCGAAACCCCCTATATACTAATTTGTATGAAAATCGTTGGAGCCGATTCCGAGATTCCAATTATATATATATATATATATATACAAGAATTGCTCATTTAAAGGTATAAGATAAGATAAGATACATAAACAAGGTTCTGGTTTTGGGTGTAGTATTAGTATTATTTAGGTTAAGGGCGTTGTTCTACCCGCAAAGTGAACAACTTTAATACAAACATAAGTTTGCAAAATTCGAAAGAAAAGTACGTAATCGAGTCAAAATTTCAATGTGACGTGGTTTTTTTTCCCTTCAATTTTGCAAACTTGTTTTCTACAAGTTGTTCACTTTGACAGGCCGAACAACCCCCTCTGAGTATACCCAACACCATTTTGTTGGACGCTAAAATCAATAAAGCGTCCCGCCCGTGGCAAATTGATTGGCTGCGTACCAGCCCGTAGCGAATCTAGACCCAACTTAGATCTAAGATAGACGATCCAAGAAACAGATTAACGTCCTATCCCATCAAGCCATGGTAAATGAATGGTAGACGCGTGCTAGACCGTGGTTTAATCTATTGGACGCAGTGCATCTAATAGATTAACCTACCGCAAAGTGAATGTTGAAGATTAACCTAAGCTAAACCTTTAGAAGATTATTTAGAAGATAGTAATCTAGTTATAGAAGAACTTAAAGCAGCGACTCTAAAACTAGCATAGATTTATTATATGTACTCGTATCAGTTAGACAATAAATGTTTCTGAATCTGAATCGTTTGCGAGCGAACATTGGGTGGGCCTTGAAAAATCATCTTTGCGTCACCGAAGTATGTGTTCTTCTCATTAAAAATAGCACTTTCTGTAGTTCTTATTTTAAGTATTGAGTCCCGAATTTGGTAGTTTGTTTGATGGGCCTAAATCCTGTCAACTTCGGGAACCAATGGCATAAATAATTAAAGACGAGACCTTGCAATACTGTTAAAAATATATTTAGTTTTGAATTTAGCAATTTAAGTTCATGAATTCGGTGACCGTGTACCATGTACGGCAAACGAGACGTTGGTCAACCACCAGCTCGTTAGGTCGATGGTATTACGGATGGTATCACGGGTTGAACTTGGAAAAGACTGACAGGATGAGTGGCGTAAAAGAAGAGAGGCCTATGCTCAGCAGTAGACGATTACGGACTGATGATGAATGAAGCTGGTGAAGCTGGTGGCCTGTGTTTAACCTGATATGTGCGGTGATATTTTTATAGCTATAAATCAAATAGGCGAAGTAGGAACAATCAATTCCGATAATAAGAATACAAAATATCCAACTCGCAAATATAATGATATTGCAACATGAAAAGCCCCAGAGGTAAACTTCAAAAGAAATATTGTGGCAGCTGAAATCGCCACATTTAATAGCAAACAATAAATAGCAAAGCAAAGGTTTACGAGATGGAATTTTGAACCGGTTCTACGGACGTGGAAAGGATTTAATGTAATCTTGGGATTCTTAGGAGATATGAATCTAGCTGTGAGAGAGATAGTGTTTATCTAGCGGGAATAGGTATATAACAGGTTTATGGAGGTTCAATTAAATTGTGTGATCGAAAATTAAATACTTAGTTTATTTATGTAGAATTTTTTTTTTTCTGGTTGTTACCTTTTTAAGAAAATTTGAAATCTTGGGCTAGATAAGATTCGGCAAAAACTTGCATTATGAGAACATAGAAGCCAAGAAAATGCAGAAAACAAAGAAAATAATGTTTTTTTTTTCAAAACTCCCAACTTTCTTACTATGCTAACTAATATTATAAATGTGAAAGTGAGTTTACATTTTAGTTTTTTTTATAGATATTAACACCCAGACATGGAACAAACACAAATGTTAATCACATAAACGTTTGCCCTAGGTGGGAATCGAACCCATGCCCCCAAGCTCAGAAGGCAGGTTCACTACCAACTGAGCCACCGAGGCAGTTGTTTAAAAAATTAATAACGAGATTAACCCCAAGCAAGACAAAGCTATCACATGTTAACATCAACAATCTATGTGAAATATAAGCTGCGCATAAATTTAAAGAAAAGTTCCAGTAAAATATTCACATTATTCAGAATAAGCACCTGCCTATTAGACAGGTTTTTCACAGCTGGAGTAATTTGTTAATTTTCCACAAACATATTAATTACAACGACGTCCATAAAAGACATCACAATAACATAAAACGAAACAAGTTACAAGAAATGATAGAAATCAAAGATGTATCAACAATATCAGCATCATTGACTGATTCTTAAATTTAAAATTTATACCTCTGATTTTTGTAACCTTTGAAACGCCACCTCAGACATATTTCCGTGCCCTGTAAGCTAAACAATATTTTTTTTTTCTTCAAAAGATTTGCAAGCAAGCCTAGTATCCTACTTCCTACTAATAATATTATAAACGCGAAAGTTTGTAAGAATAGATGGATGGATGGATGTTTGTTACTCTTTGTCGCCAGAACGGCTGAACAGATCTGAATGAAATTTGGCACAGAGATAGATTATAGTCTAGAATAGCACATAGGATACTTTTTAACCGCGGGCAAAACCGCGGGGCGCAGCTAGTATTTTTTATTTTTTTTTATGTACCGTTTGACCACCAACTCGCTTGATGTTAAGCGACGTTGTGGTCTAAGATGGAGCACGACGACCAATAAGGTACTTATTCACTCTAGCCTTGAAGTTTTGTAGAGTGAAGAAGTACAAAGACGGCAGTTGAGTGAGGCGCTACAAGTGCGCTACTGCTCAGACCCGTCTTCGGAACGGTTACAACGGTTATTTAATAAAAACTAGCAGCGCCCAGCGGTTTCTGCCGCAACAGGAGGTAAGTACTTTGTGTTTTTAACGTTTCATGATGATTACAAAATTTCATGATGATCTGTTGAGTAATTTAGGCGAGAAACCGTTACAAACGAACTCACTTTCGCATCTACAATATTAGTTAAGAAATTAAGCCTAGTTAAGATAAGGCTAGTAGTTTAGTAGAGTGGCGAGTAATTTAGTAACTCAATGTGTGCAAACCGCAAGGTTTTAGTCTAGTATTTTAGTAAGTAAGCGAGTCGAGTTGAGCCATTTTGATCAGAAGAATCGGGTTCGGAGCCAGCCCGTTTATTGTGTGAACATTTGTGCGTATTTAATATCATCTGCTACATAACTGGAGCCCGGTGTATTGCGACAGGCTCGCCCTTTGTCACATTTGGAACTGAATATAATCCGGCGAAGTGTTGGTGTTGTACCTCTGCCAGTCCCTTTGGGGGAAAGGCGTGACGATATGTTATGTTTTTGTCAACTATAGTCGTATATGTAAACCATGGGCGTACAGGGCCCGCTATCGCTTGTCAACTATTAATGACACCGGCATTCGAAAGGTTAACGACAGCTACAGAAGACGTTAAAGATTCGATCAGAGATACAAGAACAGTTCTGTAAGCTTAAATTTACAAAACTATACAGCTATCTAAGCATTAGAGATGTAAAATGATCGTAAACATTCAAACTCAGACCTCACAGCGACTAGTTTTGTAGACAATACATCCAGGAATGTAAATCGGCTACGATTTCTATGGAAATTACTCTTGGACGAGTACAAAACGATGTTCGTGAGATGTTAGATTTAACAGTTAATGAGGTAGAAGATGCTGATAAAGATAAATGTGAGGTTAGAATCAATGTAACAGGCCATACTTTGGCTTAATTACATTTACATTTCGTTGACATTATTTTATAAGCATAAAAGTTAGTTTAAATTATTAAGTGATAAGACACGCACGTTATTCTCATGACAGTAATTTACATGAATTAAGTGAATATATGTATTTGTAATTACTTTCCAAAAAGCTAGTATTTTGCGTAGGGGAGGGACCGCATGCGGACCGCAGAAGTTTTTGACTGTAGAGTATTTTGAAGAGCGCCATCTAGTTTTATTCGCTTAGAATTAAAACAGGGATTGGCTTTAAAATCCCTATAGGATATATAAATAGGCAATCCCTGGCGAAAAAGATTAGCATACCTGCATGGTAATTAGCAGCAGCCGCATAAAAAATATATATGTATTTTCAAACTACATAGTTGTAGTTTAAAAATATATATTTTTTATGCGAGTTTCACACCTCTGCAGTTTTTTGATTTTTATCAACTTTTCTTGTAAAAACTGCAGAGGTGTGGAACTCGTTGCCTACGTCTGTCTTTCCACCTAAATACGATCCGGGGATGTTTAAGAGTAAAGTGAATAGGTATCTATCTCCTAGGCAAGCGTGTTACACCTTGGATCACGTCGACGCTTCCCATCAGGCGAGTCAGTGGTCAAACGCATGCCTAGTCTGTTGTAAAAAAAAATGTCACTAAAGCGTAAGGAAAAGACATATTTAGACTCTAAGAAAAGAGAATACCAAAAATGAACTTAAATTTATTCACAGTTTATGCCCAAGATTAATAATCCTGGGATGGACACAATAAAAAGATATGGTCGAACATTAAGTGGGGTCTTGACAATCTTGTTAAGAGAACATATTTTATCTTAAAGTAACAGCATTTATGTTTAACTTTACTGACATACAGTTTTATATATAACGGTATTCAGCAACAAAAGGCTGCCCTCGAAAGATAACGCTCATATTAAAGTTTCAAATTTAATAAAAAACGGTTGAACTTTAAATGATCATAAAGTAAGCTGCCTTATTTTCAGACTTGTTAAACTTTAAGATCATCGTAAAAGACCTAACAATAGGTTTACAACATTATTATTATGGCTTAAATATTTTTTTCCAGAAAGGCATAAGACTTGTGCACGTATTTTTTTAAATTTGGAAGCTATTTTGTTTTGCACTCAAAAAAAAATGGCTTCCAAACTTTTAAAGCAAAGCTTTTCACGACGTGCGCATTTCAAACAATCATACATGTTTATACAGCTCTTCTAGAGACAAGCTACTATCGCTATTAGTAAGCACCCGCTAAAGAGTTAATAAATCCTTTTACAGCGACTCTGACGCAAATGTAAACAATAGACCCAGTTATGATAATGATTGATATGCATTCAATGGACTATCTCGACTGGTAAGGATGACTATTAAAAAAATATTTGTACTTTAAGTCCTCATTAATAAAGTACATCTTAGCACTGGAAAGAAATAATGAGGATACGAAGACTAAGTCAAAGTTTAATTATGGATTTATAATAGAAATTGGGCGGGGCTTTTCTAGTCCCAAAAAAATCGAGGATGATTCAACGTTTGATTAGCATATTATGAGCCTCATTCGTTTGCAAATCACTTTTACGTTACGTTATTTTTTCGTTTCTTACTCTGAGAGAAAAGTGTCTTGATGTGAATTAGCAACATGCCCTAAAAGAAACAACATCAAAGTAACGGTAACGCCAATTATTTTGTAAAAAGACCGAGATATTTACTACGTGAATCTACTTCTAAAACATGCATAATTAAGGTCAACCGCAAGAGGCAGTTCAAAATACCAAAGCACTTCGTGATCACGACGGAGAGCAAGCCTAAAAAGTCGTGCCATTATCCCTATGCATCGTTTCTGAATTGCTCTAAATCAGCTAATTTGTAGTGCTTTCTACTATTAGTGCGGTTTCTATCATCACGTAGTTTAGTTTGTTCTGGTCTATTGATTTGTATGGTGTGGGAGGCACGTATTGTTCCGATTCACGAATTCGTAACCGATACGAGTGTAACAATAACATTGTGATTTTAGCGGACTCGGGTTGGCTTGAGACTTATTGTAGGTCTCAAGACAATCCGTTTGCATCGATATTATAGGTTATCAATCAATCAAATTTATAAGATACAGATTTACTAAAAAAAATTTTGAAGAATTGAAGGCAAATTGCTAATCACTAAGTGCTAAAGGATCAATCATAGAAATGTATGAATCACCCCGAGCTCGCCTCCCGACACGACGGCGCGACGAGGTCAGGAGGTTTGCGAAGGACTGGACGGTGCTGGCCTCAGATCAGACATACAAGGTTGCCTTGTTTTATTGATCTGAGGCTCTGGTCCAGAAAAGTGTAAACTGGAAAAAAATAGGGGAGACCTTTGCCCAGCAGCGTGACAATGAAGGTTATTTTTTTTTCTTTTAGAAAATTTGGCCCGAAATTGACGACAATTGTTACAGGAACTAGATGTTATTAAAGTCGTTTCTAACCCAACATAGAGTTAAGGAAACAAATAACCTTCTTACTTTAGTGTTATTAAGCAAAATACCCAAAAATTGTTCTAAGAATAACATTAGAAAGAGGACTTCCCCAAAAAAGCGCTTGATTCAATAAATTTCATTACTTCTTATGAAGAAAAGTGCCTGCATACCTTTACATTAAATTATTCCCAGTCGTAGCGTTAGCATTAAAAGTTCCAACTTCACGAATTCATCAGAAACTTCATCTATACGAATAATATTATAAAATGAAAAGTAACTCTGTCTGTCTGTTTGTAGGTTTTCACGGCTAAACGGCTGAACGGATCTTGATGGATAATTAGTTACATCACGAGGAAGGTTTTCTGGATAAACTATTTTCTAAATAAACGCGAACGAAGTCGCAGGCAACAGCTAGTAATTAATATAATGAACAAACAAACTAGGCAACTAATCTTACTGTGGTGTTGTAAGAGACCAAAGCGCCCACATATTCGGGAGTTCAATAGAATTAGTGCGATGTTTGCCGTTCAACTGTATCTACAGCTGTGGGTGTAACAATCAGGTGTTTTGGAGAACCAGCCACGTAGAACATCTTGTGTGGTATGTACAGTCATTGTTTGTTACTAGCAGTACAGGCGATAATTCAAAACTATTACTTGCTACCTTGCTAGTCAAAGGGTAAAACTGTTTGTATTTTTACCCGACTGCGTAAGAAGAAGGGTTATGTTTTACGAATGTATGTGGGTATTTGTGTATGTATGTAAAAGGTTTCTTTGGCACGTCCTACAACCTAAACAGCTTGATAGATTTCGACATGTGAGGTGTCATTTGAATCGTCTTGATAGTGGAAATGGGATAGGGTAAAACATTTTGCAGCGTTTTTTGTTTTTCTTTTAATAATGTTATTTGTTTGATTTTTTTCCGCCACAGTACACTGTGGCACTGTCGTTACGTATGTTATTATATGTCGTGTCGGCATAACGCGGTCGTCATATTTATGCTTTTTTAAACTGTCGATCGGATTTTCGGATACGAATTTACCTAAAGTTGACTTTTTCCTGCCAAAAGCTACAAAAGTATGGAAGCGACTTCTGATTGTCTCAAATATTTTTTTAAACATTTTGTTAACTGATGTTAGATACACGTTCATAAGTGTATCTTTGATACCCAATTGAATAAAAACATTTTGAATTTGACTTGATGGTAACCCCAATTTTCAAAGGTAGCATAAAACATACTAAATACCCTTAACGAATAGTACTTACTTACTAATTCCATTGATCCCAGAAACTGGATTTTTTCGATGAAAAAAGTGCTGCTATGCATAAATGAATTGAAAACAAAAAAATCTAGCTGTTGCCCGCTACTTCATTCGCGTTTATTCAGAAAGTAGTAACAAACATCCTTCCTAGTCGTATACCTACTGTAACTGATTATCAAATTTCATCAAGATACTTTGGCCGTTTAGCCGTGAAAAGCTTACAAACAGACAGACAGAGCTACTTACGATGTTATAATATTAGTGTAGATCTATCCGAATATCCGATCCTGCTCACATCATTAAAATGCCACTTTAATTTATTTCCAAGTACCAAATTAAATATACAGGGAAATTAATAAATATTTATGACAGTTTTAACACCTGATTAAACCGCAGTAATCCGATAAGCTGAACGAATGCCGGCGCATGCGCATAACGTTATGCAAATTATGTTTCATATTCAGAACGTGTTCGTTTCAACTTGGGATATTTCCTGGATCTGGTGCGTACATAAATTACCTACACGTACTCAGAAAAAGTTAGTATAGAAATTATAAGTTAGTAACATCATTAAAAGAAGAAAAAAAAACCCGGCTGCAAGATATTGTACTTATACGTCACTTCTACTATGACACCGTACATGTCGAAATCTACCAAGCTGTTTAGGCTGTAGGGCGTGCCAAAGAGACCTCATACATATACGTCGCTTCTACTATGACACCGTACATGTCGAAATCTACCAAGCTGTTTAGGCTGTAGGGCGTGCCAAAGAGACCTCATATATATACGTCACTTCTACTATGACACCGTACATGTCGAAATCTACCAAGCTGTTTAGGCTGTAGGGCGTGCCAAAGAGACCTCATACATACATACCTACCCACATACATAAACATTCGAAAAATATAACCCTCCTTCTTGCGCAGTCGGGTAAAAAAAGATTGTAGATGGTACCTACAGCTGAAGTGGGAAGGATTTTAATTTACCTGTTTGATTTGTTTCAATTTCTGATTGTAACTAATTATGAAAATAAATACACGGTGATTTTGAATTCATTGGCATGCTTCCAGATTTTCGTTTTACTCATTATTATAAAGTAACTTGTACTACGGGGTCAAGTCTGTTAAACGAAAAAAAAAAATCAGCTGTATACATTTTGTCTCGGGTAGTACATGTTGAAGTCGGAATAATCGACTAAATCGTACGTGAGTAATTCCCGTTTCAAAAATTATATTGTGTGAAAACCACGTCAGTTTCCATAAAAAATTAGGTACTATTCCGCGCCCGTCCGCAGACCGCAACTAGCTGCTGCTAGCTACTGCTGCTTGAGCTAGCTGATTCTGCCGCTGACGCTCGTTGCGGAACGTATTTCATACATATTTGTAGGAAATACATACATACTCGTACATACCAAAAGTGTCGTCTGCGATCGGAGAAGTGTCGTCTGCCGCTGTCGTCTGCGATCGGGCGCGGAATGGTAGATTCAATATAGCGATACAAATATAGCATCAAAATTGCAACCGAAACGTCATGCCTGCAAAGTAAACCTTAAAACAGTTTACACCTGATTAAACTTAGTTTTCATGAATAGAATACAATATAATTTATGAACATATTTAAAAGACATGCATTACTTAAAATACACGCATTAACTATATTTCGTCATTAACAAATATTTGCTGTATAGAACAATTAATTTAAAATTGTAAAAAAAAAGTAACATTTGGCATAAAAACAATAAAATATTTTACAAATTGAATTAGTGTGTACAGATCAACAATGGAACTTATGTTATGTTACATTCTTTTATACTATATACTCGTAGTGTTCTCTCTAGTAGAAGTTGCTTCACCTTCAAAAACTGAGTTACTGGTCAAAGTTTTGATATTTTCCGGTAAAGTGTTATACAATCCTCTCTACTATACTATATACTATACTACTCAAATTGCGTACACGCTGTCAGAGGTATAGCAAAGGACATAGAGTACCTTTCATTCCGAAAAGAATTACGGTTTCCGTGTGGGAACACGCGGATGAAACCTCGGAATGCAGCTAGTATAACAATATGTTAGACAAAGGTTTTTTTGTTAACGAATAGCTAATCTTATAATATGATCTCCTAGTAGTAGTAACTACGAAAAGCAAAGTAAATTAGGCTCAATATACTCCTAACGCAGATTCGTGACACAAAAAGAGAAAACTAAAATAACAGCTCATCTCCTATTAATGTAATAGATTACCACGGATCTGTACAAGGTATCAATTACTTAAATGAGTACGTATTAGCTATTAATGTATGATCACAGTGTGGAATACCGTCGTGTGAATGAAACGAAACGTGACTAAGTAGTACGGTGATTTTTAACCGACTTCAAAGAACGAGGAGGTTCTCAATCTCAATGACAATGTGTGTGCAAAATTTCATAATAACCGATTGAGTGGTAGAAGGGTCAAAGCGTAACAGACAAACGAACAAACATAAGAAGAAACAAACGATCAAGCAAACTCACGTTCGGATTAGTTGTATTTAAGGTAGTACTAGAGGCTATGTGAGATGTGACCTCACGGCCGACGTCTGTCCCCCTCTCCAGGTCGCATTCATCAATAGAGTCTCTAGAGTAGTTTATTTTTTAGGAAGTTTTTGAGTAGGTTAAAAAAATCCGCAATTTTGAAAAAATTACAAAACTGCCTCGACAAAAAATGATATAAATTATCAAAATCAAAATCATTTATTGTCAGCTATGTAGTGACAGGTCACATTGAATATTATAGATTCCAACAGCTACTCTATTGGGTATACAATATTCTGAGAGATCAGTCAAGAATTTATTAAAGTTAAAGATACAATTAATGTCAATTTCATTTAGTTTTTTCATTGGTTGGAATGTCAAAGGTTTTATCATTAAGGAATTTGTCAATATTATAATAACATTTGTCAATTGGTAGTTTCGTTAGATTATATTATTTAAATTTTCTATCTACCCACAACTTTTTAAAAGAATCGGTTAAGAAATTCGACCCGTAGAGGAAGACAGAGATCCGGGCAGAAATCCAGACAGAATTTAGACATACGAAAGCATTTTTGTCAAAGCTGAAGCAGAGACGCTTCGCTCGCTAACGCTCGTTCAGTCGATTAGGTTAAAGTTAAAGTTAGAATTAGTAAGGATAGACTTGCGTTTGGCTCGCCTAATGTGAAGTATGAAGCCCACGATGGAGCACGCTCACGAGTTTGTTATAGTCGTTCGCGTATTTGGCCTACTTTGCTTTGCTAATTTCAATTAACCATTCGTGTCATTAGGGCCACCGTATGACGGCTTGTTATTTTTAACAATACGATGAAATTGCGTAACATTACCAACTGTGTGTCGTACTAGTTGTTTATAGATGCTTGATTGCAAACAAATTATGTAGCCAATAAGCTATTGAGCTAGCAAGATATCTATTGAGCCGTTTATGTGATTGAATCGAAGCTGCTAGTGTATACACGTAGTTTTGTCTAGATGATATACAGTCGCGAAAGCTAAATCCGAGGTGAGAAAGGGTCAATACAATTTCCTGAGGCGCAAAACGATTCCAATCCCCTATCTTAGTAGAATGTCGAGTTGTTTATTCTCAAGCGGTATGTTTAGCTGAGAAAGCTGAGGCAGATAAGCTTATGAAACAAAATTTCGTCGATAAAGAATTTGGGATATCGAAAAAGACAGAACACGCAATTACGATTCTGAAGCTATTCCACGTTGATTAATAAGGGTGTTTACTCTTCTCAAAGGGTTTTCGGATGAAATTAATGAAAGCATGTTTCTCAATTATACATGTTTTATCATTCCTATCGGGAATTGAATAATTATGAAATCTAACCATGACTCATACTTAGAATTTTTATTGGCTTCACGATTATTATCTTCTTTCTTTGAAAAGGTTTCAGGTATATGATTGCCGTACATTATTGGTGTGAAAACAACATTTTCCCGTATAAACTTATCTAAACACTGTCAGACATCGGATTTCAAGCGCAATAGAAATGGCTCCATAAACATTTAGATAGCGTTGTCAATGTTTGCACGGAGGTGTTCAGTTTCGTTCCGGATAGTCTTGCGCTCGGCAAACAGGCAATTATACTGAGCAAAGTTCCGTACGGCGCAGTAAGAATGATAGTTTGTGGACAGAAGAAACGCTGAGAGCTTTCTGTTTGATGGAACAAGACAAGATGCATATCTCGCTAATAGCACGCAGTCAACAAAATGGCAGTCCAAAGCTGGAATTTCATTAAGTGTACAATTTGGATGAACACTATTATTAGATAGTTGTCTATATTATTTCAGTATACAATACGTGCATTAGTGTGCTTTTCTTTGTTTTTGTGATAGTGATTTCATATTAACCTTCAGGCGTCTGTAACACATTAGTGTTAATACGCTTGGCACTAACATATTAGAAGTTGTTAATTCTCACACTAACAGTATGTAGTACTTCATCGAATTATATCCAAATTGGATTCCATCAAACCGAAGCTAATAGTCATTAGCATTACAGTTCACGATCTTCCCAAACAAGATTTAGATTTTTATCACACTGTAAAGATTTATTGGCCAATGGCTATAAACTTCCGTAATTTTCTCACCTTTCTCTATTATTATATCGTTTATTACTTCCTCTGGGTTAAATTGGATCTTCTAAAATGCCTATGTGGCTAACTGTGGTACTATTTTGAGAGCATTAATATCTAGGTCGTTGGCGGTGATGCGGTACGGTATTGCCGCTTGCGGATTTCCCGTTGTAAATGGTAAATTTTGTCTGTGTCTATCTACTTTTGACAACTAGCTACTGAATTGGTTTCTTTTTAAGAACGTTTTGAACACCTTATTTTGTGTTCGTTATGAAACTTTTAAATTACAATATCTGCTATTTAAAGTTCGTTGGGTTGAAATTTGTCTATGGATAAACCCCATTAAGATGAATACTGTGTACGAAAAGAAATAAATACGCTAAACGAATATTTAAAACCTTTAGAGTTAATAATTACTGAAATGTCTGGCAACATATTGCAAACTTGAAACACACATAATTTGTGATGACTATCAAACTATGCCATTGTGTATTTAGCAGTTTTTTGTTGATTAGCGACGTTCATTAGGTTGTGAAGTGACAAACTGGATCAAATTACTTGTTTGCTTTGGTTTTTTGTCATTGTTTAGTTCATTTTATTGTATCATTTTTGTAACTGAAATATTAAATAATGCTGGACACTTGTAGACAGTAGGTAGTAAGTTGGTATCCAACATGTCGATGTGGTTGCTTGAATATGTCAAGCAGTACTTATTGCTATTGTTCTGGTTTCCTTCTGCAAACAACATTTCCAATTTCAAATTAACTTCTGGTCAATATTGATCAACAGTTCCAGTGTCTTACTTCACATCACAATTACCATTTCTAAATATTTCCACACGATCTCCACAATCCAGACTTCACAAACATCTTCGTTCTTTAAACATAACCTCAAAATTGATCCCAATATTTGTTTCTCTTACAAATCAAGAATGGAGCCCGACACACTCAATTAGTACTGTCCACTCATCAAAGAAATATTACGGTTTAGTACCATGTCGTATAATGAATTTGGTAATTTTCAAACTAGTACTAGTATAGAGTTAAAACCTGCATTGAGACAAAGAATTATCATAAATTATTATTAAATCCATAACATTTGACACGTAGCGTATAATATATAACGTTTCGAAATTAGTGTATGGCGTTTTAAACAAAACCAAATATGTAAGCTTTTTAACCATTGATAACCTTTTCCGACATAATAAGTGATAAGAGACCGATATAATATTGGTAATCTGTCACATTAGTTTAGTTCAAAGAGTTTTATTGCATAAATTAAATACTATACTGACTGCCTCGGTGGCTCAGTTGGGTGGCTCAGTGCCACCCACGCACTTGGGTGGCACTGAGCCACCCAAGGGCGTGGGTTCGATTCCCACCTAGGACAAACATTTATGTGATGAACATTAGTGTTTGTTCTATGTCTGGGTGTTAATATCTATTTAAGTATGTATTTAAAAATTTGTATGTATGTATATCAGTCTCTGGCAGCCATAGTACAAGCTTTGCTTAGTTTGGGGTCAGGCGACCGTGTGTGATAATGTCGCGAATTTTTTTTTATAATTATATCGACTCCGAAATTTCACACATCATCATCACTATATCCATAGCCTTTTTTATCCCATTTCTGGGTTTAAGTCTCTCTTACTATGCCATCAACATTTTATTTTACACATGTTTCTATAAACTGAGATTCGAAGTTAAAAGGAACAGCATAATTATTCAGTACGGTCCTTATCATAAATAGAACGACAACTGTTTGTAATCATGGGTTAGTTGGCTAAACACTGCATGAGCAAATTGCTCGTGAAATGGTTAAAATAACTATTGTAATTATGCAGCGTGAACGGGAGGATGTGAGTTTTAGATTTCGTTTTGCAATTGCTTGCATATATTAATTTAGAAGCGTTTACATTTACATAGACTAAAATGTGTGGAGACAACGATGAAACCAAAAATATGTTTTATTCTTATTTATTTTGAAAATTTCACTTTTTTTTTAACAAGCATTTAGTGCGATAATAGCAATAAAGAAACTACTCGAAAAAAAAAACTACTATACAATCATTAAAATATTGTTGACAAACTTGTACCTAAAGCAATTAAGCAATAAAAATGATAAACGACACAATAATTTACTAAAGTACTACTAGTAACTTTGAAGAGTACCTAAACGCCGTAATTCGTAATTAAAACCCTCAAAAATGTGTGTGTTGTTCTTCTATATTTCGAGAACTCAAAATTGCGCAAACGCATCACTTTACAGAAGCTGTACTGTAAATACGAGCCCTAATTGCTTTAGTTCAATGTTTTGCAGTTTTGTTTAGTCTTCGTCGGTACACTTGTGTGCTCATTGAGTTTCAGCCAATGTCTTAATCGTAATTCGAAACTTAACTATTTAAAGCATTCCCTTTCCGTTTCTCAGTCTCGCCTTGAATTCGCTTCATAACATTCTTGTTCAAGTATTTGTGTGTCTTTTATAATTTATATTTAGTGCTCACAGAAATCATCTCTCTTCCCATCATTTTTACCGCCCAATTGAACATAATCCCCGGCCTGACCCATTAATGTCGACAGTTTGACACACTCTCCCTCCCTACATCGTGCAATCACAATCAATTGTCTTCAATGAGAACGCTGCACCAACAACCACTCAATCGGGCATCCAGCTGTTCTACACTGTTGTTTTAAGAGTTCGGTATTGAATTTCGAAAGAACTTGTAAATCAATTGAAGTACACGTGCAGTCGTAGTCTTGTGGGGAGACGCTGTTGTAAAGCCGTGCTGGCAAGTTGATTGAAAATGATGTAAAGAGACCAACGGATGCATGATGTCTATTTCATCATTCGATTAAGCATTAGGATTTATGATTAGTTAAAATCGTAACGCTCTACATAGAAATTTTATTTATAAGAACTGATCCTATATACGAGTAATACAAGCTATTCACAGCAGATAAAGAACCGACTTGTGAACAAAAAACCTCAAAGACGGATGTGAATCTTCCCAACCAGACATGATAACTATTGTAGTGATGACAATCAAAAAACACGACTAAATGATACAGGTAAACTGAACAATGGACAAACCTCGCAATATATTTTTTGTCCAACGACATAGGACAATTTTGGAACGATCTCGCTAATTCCATAGGTAACCATGACCGTGACACTACGTAACAAAAGGTGCGTAAGAGACCGGGCTTTGCATCCATTCATGCAGACAGACTTATTGTTTACGATATACCAGAAAATGTAGACCTATCGACTATGAATGAATCTTAGTACCATGTATAACACAGCAGAGCCAAGCTTAATGGCTGCGGTCGAATGACCAGATATGATAGACCTTTCCAATTCCTATAGAGCTTCAAAAAATATAATAGATGCAAAGGGTCATGAAGATTTGGATAGTGGAGGCTTGGCAAGGGACGTGTGCCAACAAATCAACGCATTAAACCGTTCAATAGGACCGCTTTATCATCATAGGGGCAGCGATAGTGCGTCATAACTTTTAATTAAAATGGAACATTAGTTAGGGGCTGTTGACGAAATATCAATGGACTAGAACACTAACTGAAGAAAGACGTAAGTGCTAGTAAAATGGAATCAGATTATGTGGCAATATTTTTTTACACTCACTCGTAGTCTATGAATAGCATACATCAATTAAAAAACAATGAGGTATTAGAAGACATAAGTGACTACAAAGACAAGCCAAGTTGGGACTTTTTATCACCAACACACACTTATATTGGCGTGTAATTGATTGTGTGGAAACGGGATGATAATAAATTATGTTCAATGATAATGTTGTCGCGTGGCTTTGAATAGGAAGGCGGCTGTCTGCCTTTATGTTAGTTGTTATAAATCAGTAATAATGTAATCATGTCTATAATAATAGCGTTAATGTTAGTGCTAAACAAAACCGGTAGGACAATGGTTTGCTACAAAGAACTTGATCATAATTATTCAATGTCGATCCAACTAGCGATTGAGAATGAAATATTGCTCGAGGGGTGAAATAAATAAAATTAAGCTACAAAAAAACAGTCAACACGTATATTGGCGACCTACTACAATCACATGGTTCAGACTCGTAATGCGAAATCATAAGCGTATCGAACAATTCGATATAGGCCATTAGCACAGGTACTTACGTAAAGTCATCAGATATCATTACAGTAGGTAGGTGAATAAGCCTATTTTACGTAACACTGCACCGGTGGCTTATGTCGGTAAGCCACTAATAAGATTAAATTACAGAGTATGCATATAAAGTAGGTGATAACCACTACGTTCTTAGTCTATATTCATGAAGGCTTTACGCGCTCTATTATAGCAGTAAGAATAAGACAACTCATAAAACTTTAAAGTAAGTAGACAGGTTTACAAATTCACAAAATAAATTAAATTGACAAAGCAAATAGTATAATATAAAATAGCAATATGGCAACCATTACAAACCAACTGCAATGTTGTCTACTTATCTGTATAGGTATAATAGAATGAATTTCTTGAGCCAGATTTGCCTAGACGTTATGATATAAATAATTTAAACCGAAACCAAGACAAGATTGTGTCACAAGAAGTTAACTTGTGGCTTCATTTCTGGATATAAAACGCCTCTAAAACGTTAACAGCTTCCAGGAAATAACGGTCTCGTAAAAGCATTAAATGTAACACAGATAAATTAAAAAGTCCATTAAGAAAAATAACTATTAACGCGACGGTCAGAAAGTGAGTCTAAAAATTGTAGTTAACGTTATGGTAGAATTTATAATAATCTGACATAGGATGGACAGGTCAACAATTGATTTCAAAGTTATGACTAAACGAAAGAATTTCGATTGAGACCGCTTTATCAAAAGCATTAATAAAATTACCTGACTTAAAATAACATGCAAGCCTAAGATTTGATATGGTATACCAAAGAAAACAGCAGCAGCGGCATCAGATTTATTTTTCTTTTGAAAACCTCTTTCTCAAAGTCTTGTACTTACCATGAAACACGAAGAATTTAAAGAACAAATCCAGCTTATTCCAACAAAAACTAAAACTTTCTTTAAATTTATTACATCTAAAACCGAACGCACACTTTAAAACACATAAGGGATGAATGGAGAAAGCATAAAACGAAGAAACAGGACTGACGTAAATAAAAAGGAATTGCTTCAAGTTAACGACAATAAAGATCTTTACGACATAGTCTTACCGAACGAGAGCGTTGACTCGGAAGATGTTAAAAATTACATCATTATATAACACATATAAAAAGTAAAAAAAGATTAGAAGAATAGCAGAGATTTAAAAAGCAAAGTAAGAAGGCAAGAAATAAAGCTCAAGCGTAAAGATGATAAGAAGCTTAAACCAAGTAAAGATAATAAAAATGTATGGATAGTAGGTATGAAAAGGTTTTAATTATAAAATTATTACCTTCTTACTAATAAATATTGTATACAGTGTATACACAGATACAGTGCTAAAGGATTGTTTCCTAGCATGTACTCGTATCTGTGTGTTTTGTGAGTGCTTAGTCTTTTTCGTTCTTTTAAATTTTACACGCGAACGAAAAAGAAAGAACACTGTATAACTATTTAACGATATACATATATAGTTATCGATATATGTATATCGTTTTATTAGTATAAGGCTGTCTGTTTATACTGTAACCATCTTTGTTTGAGTAGAGGGTTCTAGAGGCCTCTAAGGTTTCTATTCAAAGTATAGACCTAAATATACCACCTACTTAATCATGTCGATCCTTTCTAGTAAACTTAACAGCATCAATTCACATCTATAAAACATAACTAAAGTTATTAATAAATATATAAATGAAAAAAAAAAAAAACAAGATAAGCATGAAACGAAACTTAAAGTGAAAGGAATATTAAAAACTTTTAAGAATATCAGAAATCAGGGTAAGAATAATTTCTCACAGTGTGATAATCTATTTAAACCAAGAGTAACCATAACGTTAAGTAATCGAACACATCCCAAGCACATTTTACTACTTTTCTAAAGCAGCCATCATCAATTTGTACTGATTTGCATAAAACATGTTTTAAACTTTAACGGAACAGTTGGTACCGATTCCGAAGCCGTTTTTAATTCTTATCTCGCCTGAGAACTTTTAGTTTTTTGTTTCTAAATCTAAGCACGTTTGTTGAAGTGCTGTATCCAGCATTCGTTTCCAATTCGATTCAATTACAAACTCATGTTTCAAAACAAATCCAATTAAGTGAGATGGTTTGTGGCTGTGGGATAAGTATAGAGCGTTGATGTTTTTGCTTTGTTTCAGTTAATTAACTGTATTTTTCATCTGAGAACCATACTTTATCTATCTCGTTTTTATCCTTCAAACAAGTGAGTTTGAAATCAGTATTTTTTTGCCTTTCTTGGCCTACATTTGTCACTAGTAGGTTCTAAACATTTTTTTAACATTTACTAGCCTGTTTTATGCACAGTCTTATGAATGTAAGAAAACCTGCCATACTAGGTTGATAGTCTTCATTAGCATTTTATGTCTCGTTTTCGCATGTCTCATGCATTTCTTTTCGTTTAAGCGAGAAAGGTGACAAAGTTCATTCAACAAAAAAATTAATATGTATATACGAATCTGCATAAGAAGGTGAGTAGTTATATTCAATTCTTCTTCATTCAGTCACTTGCAGCTTCTGCTTATCATTCATAATCATAGTACACATACGCGCAATGTATTTCTTTCTTACTATAGACCACATGATCACAGAATAAACAGCAGTCAGTCAGAGTCAAGCATGGCGTTCAGATGGCGTTTCAATCGTCGCTGAGCCACAGACTCCGATATCACTAATTGGCAGTTAGAGACGCGCCGCTAATGCGTGCGTGCTATAAATCCGGCGGATCGATGGCTCAGGACATAGATTAACTGGCAGTTAATATGCAGCCAGCAATAGATCGATGATTCTTTATCCCATAGATAGACTAAGTTACCGTGCTGGTGATGTTAGATTGACGTGACTTTGCCGATTAGCTGACAGTTACTACGGAGTGAAGGCTAGAGCGATGGGTCTGTTATAGATTACTTTAGACTTACTGTGATGTTGATTGTAGACTGACGGAACTGTACAGATAACCTAGCAGTTACTACGGAAGCAAATCTAACACTAAGAGCCTTTGGAATTGTTATAGATTACTTGAAAGTTACTGTGATCCTGATGGTAGAGAAAATATTGCGTTCAGCAGAGCAAAAGCAATCGACTAGCTGTCAGTTACTATAAATTTGCCAACTAAGCTAGCCATAGATGTAGCAGGAATTCTAAAGGCATAGACAGGCAATCAGATTCCACAGATAGGGAATATGATTGAGCACTCAGGTTCAAAGAGAACTTGTAATAAGGCTAAACTTACCGTGGGCGAATAGAAATGAACGTGGGCAGTGCAAGATGGATGAGAAAGGCTAGATGGTTATAAATGAACGATGGTCTGGGAATTATCTTTGAAATGTGCATCTTGACATGTGAATCGTATGTGTGATAAAATAAGCATATTTAAAAAAAGAGATAAATTAATTTATTAAAATAAGCTTCTACCCATTTAAACCAATATAGTTTATATGAGCGCCATTACCTACTCATGATAATCAAGGAGTTATTTTATTTAATGTGATATAATAGTGTTGTTATTTTTTACTTACGAGTATAAAGAAGAAAATATAGCAGGTTAAATCGATCTCAATAGTTTGCCATTCAGATCAATTTACTGTACCTATATGAGATTTTTTATGTCTAATATATTTATAATACATTTTCAGTGGCATGTTCTTTGTTACATTTTTTTAATGAGAAGTACGATATCACTATCGGAATCGCTAACGGAATTCAAAACATTACCAAAATAGGTACAGGCGGTACAGAATACGTGACATTAGCCTTGTATTATATTCATGACGTTTTACTCATGATAGCGAAATGAACTACAGTTCATCAAAGATTAAGATGATGATGAAATATAAATGTAATGACGTGGAATATGTGTTTCGAATGTCGTAAAGATAACGTTTATAGGCGTTGAAACTTATATCAATAATGACATAAAACAAAATGATGTTTATCCTTCATACACTTCGCGAGGTTCAATATGAGTTAAAATATTCAACAAAGTACGTGCTCCGGAAGAAGGACTCCATTTGCACACCTTGGTACCAGAAAGCCTTTAATCGTAGCGGTTGCAAGGACTTCAATCTTTTCTCTACAGTAGGTTAGGCTCTGTAAAACTATCAAGCATATTTATACAATCTATACAATCTCTAGTAGTCGTTATTTCACACTCAAATAAGATAGCATCTTAAAAAATAAGCCTTAATCGATCAATAAAGACAACAATACTGTACCAACTTATCAGATATCAAACTATAAGTAAAGGAATTTGCGTGAAATATAAAATGATATTAAATTATATTAATAGCACAAATGATAAAGATGAGTCAATAAAGTGAGTAACTTCCGATAAATTTTACATTTCTTCAAGAATTATAGATAAAATGGCGATTACATTTCAAAACAAAACATTTTACAAATGATTTAAGTAACTCTCATCTAAAACAACTGTATGTAGGTACGCCAACGTAAAAAGCAGGAAAAAGTGTCTTTGTTAGTTTGCTGGTTTTTTCATTCGCGTCACGGCGTCAGACTTTCAGAGTGCCTAATTTTTGACACACAGATTAATAGCCGGTAATTATAAAATGACCGGAAAGTCGCTAAGTAAACTAGCATTTCTCGTGCTTCTGTTATTTCAATATGAAATGTTCTGTAACATTTATCACGCAAGTGAAATCACGAGATCTGGGGGCCTATTCCTACAAGTGAGATGAGATGAGATTTTATCTTGGTCACTCTCACACCTATGACTATCAAACGAGAGCAACAAGAACGAAAAATGGTGAGATTGAATCTCACTCATTAAGAATAGCCCTACTGACGACGGGGTGCATTTCGAAAATGAATTAGATGTAATTCCATGAAGACGGATCTAGAAAACCAATCACTTTATTTCTGGACCACCGTTTCCTGCAACAGCTATTATAAATTATAATCCCAAGCAAATAAATCATTTCAAGCAACCCGACACCAACTCTACCAGTATCAAAAGTTCTAAAATAAATCATTTAACTAAAACAGGCGGCCCGGAATCAGTTGCCAGACGTGTGAGACACTCTCATTTGTCAGCCGTAAGGAGTCAGTCAAAATAAAATGAATTTAAATGTCCTGATGAGGAAAGTGTTTTTTGATTTATTTTTATATCCGCTGTAGAGATAAGTGTAACTGGCGTGGCAAATGGTGAATCTAAATTTAAAGCAGAGTTAGGCTCAAGAGGATATGACATTCTATCTAGACATTTTGAATATGTAGGCATGGTTTATGTAGTGAAGTTGAGACGAGCTTAGAGGCATTCATGGTTTTTAAAAATTTGGTTGAATGGCAAGTAAAATGCACAGCTTCAATTCCAAGTTAAACATGTCAAATGTATCAAGATAAGTCTGAGAAAGCTGCCTTCCTGAATTGCTACTTTAAGTCGTACTACGCCACGTGTAGATAATTATGAGAACAATAAGCAAATATTTTGAAACAAAATCCGTCAAAAAGACACGACAGTGAGACTGCTACAGCATTAACATGTCAACGATTTAGTTAAGTAAATGTCACAAAATGTGGAAAAACGAATAACAAAAGCTTTAAAAATACCTAAAAAGAAATCAAGCGGAATTCCGCGGTTTTTTTACACGCGGTGACAGATGTCTTCCTACACAATAAACGTTTTAGCGAATCACTCTTGGCAAAAATAAACAAAATATCAACCGAACAGAAGCGACGAATGATACAACATATTCCATTTAAATGGCCAAACGTCACGTAAAGACACTTCAAAGTGCTACCAAAATACCCCCATTCAATAAAGAGTAAATAAACGATAAATACAACATCAGATATGTTCTGGAAACAAAAAATATGGGATTTAAAATTTATTTATGTTTTTCCAATATTCATTTAGATACAGAGCAGATATTTCAAGTGGATGATGCGATTGAGTGTGAGAATCACCACATCAGAGCCCTCAGCACAGTAATAAAGAAAATAAACAGTAGCGCAACTAAAACAAATCACTTGAAGCAAAAACTGCTAGACGACTTCCAGCATAATTAATACTAGTGGCTCGCTGAGCTGTAGACCTCGCGGCGGACGCTTGTTTTCCTCTACAGGTCGCATTTCTTAATGGATTCTTGTAAAATGTTGTGAGCAGGTTCGACAATTTACACAGCTTTTTTTTGTCAAAGCCGTTTTTTAAAATGGCGGACATATAATATTTTTTTAAAAACAAGAATTATATCTCCGCCATTTAGATATAATTCAAAAGAATCAGTTAAGAAATGCGACCTGTAAAGAAAGACAAAGATCCGGACAGAAATCGGACATACTGATACGGACAGATGAAGCAGGAATACTTCGCTCGCTGACGCTCACTCGGTCGAGTACTACCTTTGGTGACAGTAAAGATGAAGATAAAGATAATTTTATTAACAAAAGACACTTACACAGGAACTTAAATACAAAAAGTACAATGTACAAGTACATGGGACAACAAAACTATAGTGTCTGTGTAAGACACGGAAATTACTGTGACGGTGAGCCCCAAACTAAGCTCGAGGCTTGGGGCTCGGGTGCGAGACAAAATGGGTTTCTATGCGTGTTCCGTCGTTAACACTAATAAGAAAAATGTGTGTGTGTGTGTGAAAAGTTATGGTGTGTGATGTGTGTGTATGTGTGGGAGTGAATGTGTGTGTGTGAGAGTAGGAACTCTGGCACTGGAATAAAAAAGTTGTGTGAAAATTTTATAATCCGCTTCTTTTATGATGATGATGATTGTTGTAGCGATAATGAGAATAATGCATACGCTTTATAGTCAAAGAAAAATCAAATCGACACACTGTAATCTTAGCATGTTGATGCATAGGAGTTTAAAGTTTGTACTAGTCCGTTTTGTCATAATCTTCATAAAACGAAATACTTTAATAAATAAAAATTTATTTACGAGTATCTTAAAAGCCAATGCTATTATTTATAAGTTGTTATATTTAGAGGTCATCTAAACCAAATTATAATTATGATAAAGGGACGTATAAAGTTGAGATTCTGTTGATGCGTTGTAAATTATACCCTTGTGGTATATTTACGGTTGGAATGTCGCAGGGGACAACGTACGTGACGGAATATTAAAACTAATATCTAAAGAGGAATTTAATAACAATGGAATTAAACCAGTTCCCGATCACGTTGACGATATTTCTATATCAAAGGGGGTGAGAGATAAAGCTCGCGCGGATAAACGCTTTGTAATGAAGATTTATGTTTTTGTTGTGACTAATACGTGGTTTTTTTATGATTGGTGTAATTTCTAGTACAATCTGCGCATTGGTAATTTAAACTTCAAGCATATTACTACCTACAATGAATATATTAGGTTCACTAAATCGTTTATTAGGCACCGGAAAATGTGGTACGCTGAAGAGGATACCTATACCCAGCAGTGGGTGGAAATATGTTTTTAATGATAATGATATGAATAAGCATTAGGGGGCGTCCATAAATTACGTGAGGTGTTTAAGGGGGGGAGGGGGTCGAGTCAAATCTCATCTAATCTTACGTTGGAGAGAGGGGGGTCTCGGCAAATATCACGCAATTTTTTTTCTGATAGAAACAAAAAAAAATTATACTATTTTGGTCCATTTAATCCAGATTGTACATGCTTAAGATTTAATCTTAAGCGTAATCGTAATACGATTAAGATCATTTACTAATTCGTTCGAAAGAAAATAATTTCATTCATACTTCGACGTTTTACATTTACTGACTGTCAAAACACCATATTTGTTTTATACCAAATAGCTCAATTTAATCTGAATTTACGGTACAGTGTAACCCGTCCTTTGTTTTCGCGCCACTGTCAGCCGAACGCGCGACTCGATGAACGAGAGCGTACGAGCTGAGTGGTAGCGACACACGGACAGGTTAAGGTATTAAGAGTTACAAAGGGAAATTGTTAATAATATTTTTTTAGGTTGTAAAATGCGACGACCAGAAGTGCTGCAGCCCACGCCGGAGTGATCTGCATATGATTCTTCACGACCGTTTTCTGCCACCTCCATACCCTATCACTCAAGTTGATGGACATTTGACAATTCCGGACTTTAAAGAGCATGACGGAAAGTCATTTGCTCCATTTCTAATACGCCACTGCCTACCGATTCAACCGCTGAATGGTTTCATCAGCACGCCTTATGATCTCTATTGCCCAAGTGTATGTGATGATTTAGAGAAAAGATGCTGCAGTACATGCGGTATTTACTTTGCATCTAGCACAAGAGCTGCAGAGCACAGACGATCAGCCCACATTACACCAGCTAAGCAAGCGCGTATGTTCCGCAAAGTGCTACCCTCACGGATTGTCACAAGACGAGCTAATGAGTTACTTTGTGCAAGTGCCAATGGCTTAGAGTGGCTAGATCAGAACGAAGTTGAAGGAGCAGATGATTTTACTGAAAATCATATGGACATGTTGGTTCCAATAATCTCTCTTGAGACCGTGCATGATTCTCCATGGACTGAATTAGAGTAGATATTCTTTTTTTAATCACAGTAGTTACGATTTAAGTATTCTATTGTAAAAAAATTATTACACTTAGAATTAAACTCTCAGCAATATCGATTACTAGTCTTAACTAGGCGTAAATAAAAGCACGAAGCAAATTGGTTTTTTTCTTTTTACAATAACAATCCAACGCGTTTACGTAAGAAACTCACATTTTGAAATACCTCACGTGAGATTGGGGGATGGGGGAGGGGGTTGAATAAAATCTCACGACATCTCACCTGGGGGGGAGGGAGGGGCAGAAAATTAAAAAAAACACCTCACGTAATTTATGGACGCCCCCTTAGTCTAAATCTGTAATATGTGTTTGACGTATAATTTTGTCACAGATTAGGTACTCATTATAACTGCAATCATTCAAAACTTAATCTTTGTCAACAATCACGGATCGTTTTGCATAATGGCATGCGTTTCGCATAGCCGGTCAAGCGTGCACTGGTTTTATGCGTTTGTTAACTTGCATTGAATTGTATTACTTTTAACTTACAAACTGTCATTGAACGGTCGTTGGGAGTAAAGAACTTAATTATTGTAAATTACTACTGTTACTTACTTGTTAAATATCGAGAACTGTTAAATAATTAAAATCATGCCAGTTTAGTTATTTAGGGTCTTAAATTTAGTAAAGTGTTAATAATTACAAAGTCAAAGTCAAAGTCAAAATGTTTTTATTCAATTTAGGTATCAAAGATACACTTATGAACGTCAAAGTTATTTAAATTGACTCGACCGCCTTGTTCGGACAAAAAGCCTCTACTCAGAAGAACAGGCAAGAAACTGAGGGGCATTATTTTTTCAAATAATAAATAAATTACAGTATCACAAATTTTGGCTTACAACTAGGTAATATCTATAAATACTAGTGGCTACTTGGCGGAAGTGGAAGGCTCCAGACATCTTTATCTTCTAAATAATTCTTAACCTTATAATATCCTCTTTTCATTAATGTAGTTTTTACATGTGATTTGAATTTTCCCTCGGTGAGCCCTGTTACAATACAATAAACAATTTTAATAAAAAGCTTGCGAGAGATAAGACATTACATACTTGCAGATTATTTCAGACCTGCGTTACTTATATAGCAACAACTAAACACAAAGTAGCGTGTCCTGCGTCTTGGACTAAAATAGACGTTAAAATATTGTTTCAAAGTTTTATGGCGCAATGACGACAGTTTTGCGGTTACAGAACTCGGTTACACTATTACAAAAAGAGTAATAAACTCTTTATTGGGTATCATAACTGCTGTTACACTAGAATAACTGCTCTTACTCTAATTTGAAGTCAAAAAAACCTTCATTATCGTTATAAGATCGGTAATAAAAAAATATGGGTTAATCAAATTTAGATGATGAAACAAAAAATTAGGTCAATATTAAATTAGGCTGATAGTCCGTGTTGCAATATTTTTTGTCTCGTCTTTTGATAGATGTGACATTATCTAACCTTGCTGTATCTTCCATTATGCGTCAGTGGATAATTCAGTTGACTTGGGCATTTATCTAATTGGTACCACTTGAGAGTGTTTTGAGGTCTTCGTGGTAGGGGGATTGGGTTTTTGCAGATGCGGTAGCTATTTATTAAGTTTGCTAGTAGTGGTTGACACTGGACAAGGAAAACCTTTAAAAAAATACTACCAACCTTCATGAAGAGACACTGCGCGGGATAGAAGTTAGTAGTAGGTACGTTGTCAATGTCGCCAAAGGTCATAAAACAAGCAATGAAATATTTAACACAGCATACGTGCAAACTAAGGTAATCAAGAAAGCAAGTAAGGCAATAAAAGAGACTAACAGAGAATAGAAATTTCCAGACACGTTCCGTGAAGAATTCTAATAAAACGATAGTGAAGTAACCAACCATACATTAGGATTAACAACTTGATAAAACTTAACATAACCATTAATAACAACTACTATTTATAACTAAGTATGCTATGATGTCAATAGTACAAATGTAGAGGCTGCAAACAGCATACCACCCAAGTTATGTAGAACATTACCACCCTGAGATATCGCAGCAATATCTCTTAATAACAGCATAGCTATCTCGCCAGTCTAATCTGACGAGCTTAAATCGTATAAACTGGCCTCTCAAGTATCCGGCTAAGTCGAAGTGTCTGCGATTCCGATCTATATTTACGCAAAGTTCTTAACTTGTGTACTATTATTGTCTGCAGCGTTTGTAGACGTTTTGGTGTCTGGGTGGTGCGTCTCCAATCAAAGTTTGCTTGGTAACGCGGCTGCTTTGTACATAAATACGTCGGTTGTCTCGTTACCTTTGGGATTATGTTGCGTTGTAAAGTTGGGAGCTTGGAAGGAAAGGTTTATTATGTTTTCGTTTCTCTTGTTGAAAGGTACACTTATTTTGATATTATGATTTGATTTAACTATAAGTACTACTATTTTTGGAGCATTATCAAATATATTTTACAGAGCTACAAATTGTTTTATTCATTTGTATCTTTCTTTCTTTTATTCCTTTCCAGGAACAACATTTGAATAGAATAAAAAGGATCTTTGAAAAAAGTTTAAGAATTCTTTTTTGGTTTTATTCTGTTCAAATAAAATTGAGTTTGCAAATACGTTTAGAATGTATGTTTAGTATTCTGTGCTGTCGTAAATATGTCAGCATGTCTCATTAACACGCCGATTACACTGACATACAATAGCAATTACGCTAAATATGCGATAACTTTGCCCACCAATATCTACACATTAAACTTCTAATCTAAAATTTACTGTCAAATGCAACCTTATGTATGTACGAGTATATTCTAAATTTCATAAATATTAAAATGATCTCTATCTATGTATTTATGATTTCGTATTTGTTCGGCTAAATTGTGTGTAATTGTTTTTGCCATTTCGTATGTTGCGATTCGGTTTCTAAATATGTATGTCTTTTACTAATACTTTTGTCTACTTTATCTACTACTAGCTACGCCCAGCGGATTCACCCGCGGCCCTTCAGGAACCGTTAAATTTCATGATAATCAGTTGAGTAGTTAAGACGTGAAACTGTAACAAACAAATGAACAAAGTCACTTTCGTAATCCTACTAATTTTATAAACGCGAAAGTTTGTATGTATGGATGGATGGATGTTTGTTACTCTTTCACGCCAGAACGGCTGAACAGATCTGGATGGAATTTGGCACAGAGATAGATTATAGTCTAGAATAGCACATAGGATACTTTTTAACCGCGGGTGAAACCGCGGGGCGCAGCTAGTTATAATATAAGTTAGGATTAGTATTAGGATGTCTTTTGTTTCTAGAGGGGTGTTTATTGTTCAAACTTCAAAGCCGAATATTTGGTAAGTATCACCAGAAATTTGAATACCAATTTTAATTTGTCCCTGATCTAACCCTTCATGTTCATGTTCATTTTAAGCAGTAGCAGCCGGTGTGAGTATGAATAATGCACGCGGGCGATGTGCACCGCCGCCCACGGTCGTAATTTGGACTTATTGGAACGGTTGGAACTACTTGTGTCTGGACGTTTTGTTTGTATTGTCAGTGTGGTCTCGTTTGTCTCTTATTAGCTTGAGTTTTAATGGTACTTTAAGTTTACGATTTTTTTAAAACTTTTTAAGATCTTGATATTTGTGAAAGGAGGGTTGGCAAGAAGTAACATGTGAAAGAAGAATTGCAGAAGATACCCCTAGCAGTGGAATAGGTTAGCTTATTTTATTACTAGATGTTTTTCTCTATATTTTTATCCTGTAAAAGCATAAGTTAAACATTAGGTTAAAATTGTATCCTGCATCTTCGTGCTTTTAGTTCTAAGATCAAATGAGGAGCAGAATCTTTATTTGTATTGTAGAAAAACATACACTCTGTAAAACCTCTTATTCCTTTGAATATCATCCAATAATAAAAATATAAGCTATAAAGATACGCCTTTTGTCATTTTCATTGTTTCTTGTGTTGTGCAAGATATTATACCTATATATTATGTATGCAATGATTTGGCAAATTGAGTCTTCACAATGCAAAAGCAATTCTGTCATACGGCATTGTTTGTTTAATACGCATTGTCTCTTATTTAAGATCATGATAAGCTCATGCATACTCAATTAAACTCATGCTTATTTTACCAAATTAAAAATATGCACCGAAGATACTTTGAAGAAATTAATAATACCTATAGATCCTTAAATCAAAAGTTTTTGCTCCGGCCTGAAAAAAATTTAGATTCGTGTCTACAAATATTTTCCTGCCTATACGTTCAGAAGTCCGTTCCTGTTATTTTGGATTTTTCCTTTCCCATTCTCGTAACAAAGTTATCCATTTCTCAAGAATTTATCTCACACTATTATATCTTCTGCGGCATATCATTGTTTACACACTTATATTCCTGATACGGTAGCTTAGTGCATTTCCCTGTTACGTAAATGTTCTTGACAAGACAATGGATATCGGATTACTATCTGATTTATGAAGACACTGTTGTATGTCATTTTACATATGTTTTGTTTTTACTTTATCTATGAATTCTACATAAACTCTATCAAATAAAAATCATATAAGTACTCGATTTAGTCACAATGTCGATTAATGATGATTATACCTATATTATATTATGTTGATATTCTGATGATTGTACTATGAATATGTATCAAGTCGCACTTGACAATATTTTTTCTTAGTCAATATTCGTCCTGCTGTTGGCAAACCACACTGATAAAGAAAATCAAATTAATGTAAACATAATCTTGTATGTTTACATTGTTGAAACGTACGTGGAAATTAGCACGTTCCATATAAACGCGTGCAGATAATAGTTTGTGGAAAACAATGAATACTCTACTAGCTTACTTATTGTACACTGTGTTTATCAATTTCCCTAGAGAGTAAGTGACATTATATATGAGAGAATTACATGATATGGCATGACGCTTTTACCATTATGGTTTAGTAGTGTTATTAGTAGTATAAGCAAGGTACACGTAATATAATAATGGGTACATGCAACATGTACGCTGAAAGCATAGTGGAATGTCAGCTTAAGTCTTACAATATTAACTCTGACAGAAGTAGTCACAACGTGCCCTTTTAGATAGCAATAGTTTTTTTTTTAATTTTCGATGTTGCTAAATTTTGACTAAAATTACCCCTAATGGAACTAAATCGTACGAGACAATGTACGAGTAATAAATAGTCAACAGATTATTGGGAATGCAAATAAAATAACTTCCTCGTAACTTCCTTTTTGGAAGTCGGTTAAAAACAACAATCGATAGAGCGAGCGTTAGCGAACGAAGCGATTATTAAAGCTGCCTTTTGTATCTGGCCCCTGACCTAACCGTCTAACTAGAGCCTCTTGAGGTTTTTCGCTATGAGATCGTTTACCGTGACGACTATCGGGACAATGATAATTATTATCATTATGTTTTCGTTTTATCTTTTTTTTCACTGATCTTTAAATAATAATGGTTTTATTTAAAGATCAGTCCAATGGATAATCATGTAATTTTTAAAATAACCAAATGTTTTTGAATAAGTGGATGAAAAATGCTAGTGAAAAAGAAGAAATAATGGAAAACATCGGATTTTTTCCAAAAAGGCTAGTGAATATATCAGATTTTTTTGCACTAGGCTTTTTCATCATATTATTCTGAAAAATATGATTATTCTCAAATTGATATGATTATCCATTGGATTCTGGTCCTTCTCGTGCGATTAAATTGACAAATATTTCTTTCGACAAACTGACACAATCGGACTGAGCTAATTCTTTCATATTAACTCGGTACCCAATTTGTTCAGCCTGTTGCATTTATCCATTGTTGTTTTATAATTAGAATTATTTTATTCGTCATCGCATTATATTAAATTAAAAAAATATTAAAAAAGCGATGGCAGCCTAGTTGGGAGAAGGCCCGCCTCTCAAGCCAGAGGGAGCGGGTTCGAACCCAGCCGACGGGCATAGCATGTGCGTATTGACACACGACATATGAGCATATGTGCGTATTGTATGTCATTTGCTACATGATTGGAGCCCGGTGTATAGCGGCAGGCTCGCCCCCTGTCACATTTTGGGACTGAATATCGTCCGGCGAAGTGTGGGTGTTGTATTACACCTCTGCCAGCTTCTTCTGGGGAAAGGCATAACGATATATATGTATGTATGTTATGATATTACACACTGTAAACATGCCTCTTGTTTCATTTTAATATCAATAGTAGGAAAACGTATAAATTTCATTCTGGTTTCCTTATTCCATATAAAAATACAGTTAAAAATAAATATCTACTGAACGTCATTTAAATTAAATTGAATAAACACATGGTTTAAACATACGGCAAATCCGGCTACTAAATTTATTTTTATGTTGAAGATGCAAACTGTAAAACAAAATCATTTCCCTATAAGTTGGGTAAAACTACATCCATTTGATGGCAACATTCTCCTTGCTACTGAATAAAGTTATGTTATTGTTGATTTCAACAAATTTACTAGAAATAGACGAATACGGATTAAAAACTCGATACTATTTTAAAGAATTATTAGGAAGGAGAACATAGGAAGTTTATTTGAGACGAGCTTGTAGTGTAACGTAAAAAATATTAACTGAACAGTAATACTTACGCGTGGAAACTTATTTCAAGATTTTTGTGTTCACTACGACTATGACAGCCAAGGACACTACACCCAACCATGGTGTATATTTTTTTAAATAATATTGACGTCCGTATCTCAAAAACATTTGAAAAGTTTAAAAACACAAAATTAAATTCACCATCACATGTGATGTTGATGGTGATGGTCACGTACTATTTTTGTTTTTTACAAAAATATTTTTTTTGTTTTGACAGGCAACAAAGGATTACGCTTAAGGGATGCAAAATTAATTGCTCTGTTCCATTCCGTCTTAGCTTAGATTATATTAAGCTCGCTCTTTCTAATTTGTAGTGACGTCATCCATCTTATTTCTTTAGTGTCATTTTTCTAAGGCTTAATTTAGCTGAAATTATGACAAAAATAGACGTGAGTAAGCGCTTTAGCTGAAGTATAAGATAGAAGAAGACAGAAGTAATGTCAAGTGAACGAGAATCACCGTACCAGGTAAGATTTTGACACAAGGGTCTGACATCAATCAGACGTTGGTCATCCATACTGATATTGTGTATCCCATGATTTAATAATATGGTCCGCCAGGTATAGCATTCCGGTCACGTGGACAACACGTAGTGACGTCAATCGACGCTTAAGCAGGACCGAAATAAGTCATTTACAAAGAGTTCGAAAGAGACGGATGACGATGACGAGTGACGTCATATGTGTTTGCTCCCGGAATGTTAGACCTTGTTTTATTGGATCATGGTGTATCCTTGATATAGGGTATCCTAATGGATAGCAATGAGCGTGTAGCCTTCATCATCCTTTTATAATATAGCAGAGGTAGTATGTAGGTATATTCTATCTCTGCTATGTTATAAAAGGATGATCAATATACTCTACTAAATATATTTAATAATTTAATAAAAATATAATAGGTATGTTAAACGGCAGAGTACCACGCAATACCTAAATGATAAGCCGCAATTAATCATAGGAAATCGCAACGATTTGTCTGAATCATCACAACGTTCATAATGTCCATATTTCATGTCAGGATTTAACCAAACATTATTAATAAGTAACTTACAATGTCTTTGTTCACCGGGAAGGAGAAAATTGACTGGATCGTAATAAAGATACCGTCAGTTAAATTGAGCCAGTAGCAATAGTTGTATACGAAAAAGGTAATTTACTTTGTTAGCACTATTATGATTTTATGCTCTGCTGATCAGAAAACCATGATAAAATAAATAGAGATTGAGTACCTGTCTATTTAACGATATAAAAAAGATCTATGGCGAACTATGATGTTAAGTTAACAGTAAAGAATACTCACATCAAAGAAATGCGGTCTCAGTCTTCCTATAGTGTACTTGGCGACATCAGTAGTCAGCTGTTGGCAGGCGCATCCAAATAAAAAGACTCCCACTACACGGTAGGCCTCCCACGCCCAGGCGGGGATCTCCTTGCCGAAGACCATGCGCGACCTGCCGCCCTTGTAGTCGCGCAGTCTAAGCCACTCTGTGAGGCACATCTGGAAAAAAACGGAGTTATTAGACTTAAGGACTTAAATTGTATTTGGACAGACAGAAATAGAGATAAAGATAAAGTTAGGAGTCTTGAAGAGGGCCAAATAGTTGAGAGAATTTGAAATATATAAAGGAACGTTTATGGAGCCTGCTAAAGTAGGTCTGCTGTACATGTATGGATATTGGAAGACGTCAATTGTTAAAGGTTGAAGTGGCAAGCCAAGCCAAAATTTCTAAAGGTCGAAGTAATATGGCAGTAGTATGGCACGTCGGATATCATCACAGATTTGTTTAGTTTCCTAAATTGATTAGCATAACTATCTACTTCCAATAATATTAGAACGTCATTTCTTGATTACCTGTGTAACTGCACAGCTTTTGCAGCACATTCGTATTTTTGAAGTGCAATAAATATTTCTGTGTGGTTTTACTATAATAATGTGAAAAGCAGTTAGTGTTATCTGGGATTGAGGCCAGAGAATGTTCACAGGTGTTATTGCATTGAACATTACGATTGTTGCAGTTTGAGCATTTGAAATCTACACTTTTGATAAGAACCTCAACGCCTATTATGAAGTGGAGACTTGTGCAATTGCTCTTTTACAATTTTCAATTAATTTATACGTGGGAGTCAGCTAAGTGTGAAATAAATTTAAAATGATTGAAAATTGAGTGCGTCTACACGTTTTTTTTCTATAATTTACTTTTGAATTGTCTCTATCGATTTGTCTAGATCACGTTCAACGCCTTCAACATTTTTCCATATTTAACAAGCTTATTGACGTCAGCACTCTTCACACACTAGCAGTCTTCACACACGAGTATATCTGTTCAGTGTTCTGATATATTTTATTTACTTGTACATTCGCGACTCGTACGACCCGACCGTGTGCTATATGCCCAAGGCCATGTGAATTGCAGCATACGCGTAATTTCATTATCTTTGTCTGCATAATTGGCAAAATTTGCCGTTTTCACGTTTTTTTCGCATTCAACGGAAGGCAAGTGGTATTTAATTTTTGTGTAATGTCAGATTGAACCTTGATTAAAAATAAGCTATTATTAAGGACAGCTATTCATTTTGGTAACCAACATTGAATTAAAACAGAACAATGAGCCTTTTAATAACTTCTGACCTGCATCTGTTAAATTTGTAGATAATATATATTCACATTAAATAAGATGCCCTTAAAATAAATCTGAGACCTGACACTTAAAACAGATTTATAAGAATAAACTCAAAATAAAACTTTTCACCAGTCAACTTCAAATATTATGACCGACCTACGGCAGATAAGTACAACGGGTTACGGGAACCACGTCCGAAAAACGAAGCAAAAGAGAAAGAGGACGATAGTAAGCGAAGTGCTAACGTACTCTAATAGGGTGCTAATGAGGTTCATGATAAGGAACACAAACGAGATGCCATAGTGTTTAGCACGAAGCATAAAGTACACATAGATATGATAAAAAGTGAGACCGAAAACCAAATTGTAGATGTACAAGTTGTATAGAATTTCATTTCTCACTAGCTATTTGTTGGCGACTTTGCTCACGTTTCAAAGCCTATGGCACTTAGTGTTTGCGTACCTAGCTTTCTTTAATCTACGTCAAAAAAATTTTTTAGACGTTGACGAAATACCTGATTTTTATAGTCATACAATATGCATCAAATATGCTTCATGCTTGGTTTGCGATAGTTTTTCTCTGATTTCTATTAGGAACTATAAAGCATTTGTATAAGGTAAGTAAGTATACATTTATAACAATCTTCATATACCTTTCTAACGGATGCGATTCTTTCAAACGCTCTGATAAACCGACATCAATCAAAGATTGAATCAGTGTCTCGCTCGCGTCTTCATTAACTGCTTCAATAGCGTTCATTCATAATTTCAAATCAAGCAATCGTAATGCATCAGGCTCTATAATTACTGTTTTGAGAGTATTTACGACAGTAATGTATGACAAGGTTGTTAGTAGTTGTTACTATCGGACGAGATAACGAATAGGCGGCCTTATTTTGTCAAGTACGCGGTAAAGGCTTAGGTCAATAGAAACTGTTAGAAGCTAGTTACACCTGACAATTTGACTTCTTATTTACTGTTTTTTTTCATCTGATCCTGGAATAAATAAAATCCACTACTTTTGCAAAATTGGATTGGTTGGATTAATAGACTTCATATAAGTAGCACACACAATGTTCCTACGTATTTAACAATAGTATAACACATGATATAACCAAAAAACAGAACTGTAATGTGATTAGGGAAAACCATCTAACAAACATTTTTTTTTGTATGTTTCGTTACGATTTTTTTTTTTTTTTTTTTTTTTTTTTTGGCGGTAGGTGAGAAAAAGTAAACATCGTTTTAAAATTGATCTCTGTTTTTTAATCTTTAAAAATAAAATACAAGTATACTTACAAGTTTTTCATGCATAAATGCATGTATTAGCTAACCCTACCTGCCACTGAGTGTTATCTCCTATATCCCAACACTGTGCACTGATATTTTGCCACTTGTTTAATTTCTGACCGTGCTTCCTACTCAACAAGATGGACGCCATACAACAGTCACTGGGCCTAATGATGGAAACTTTCCACAAGCGCTTGGACAGCATCGAAGGGCAGCTGCCGAATACTCCTCCATCTAGTTCTGAAGGGCTAGCAGCTGAATTGGCCTCTTTCAAAGCCTTTGTGGTTACCACCTTCCGGGCTGTTCAAAGTCAAATTTGCATTTTGGCTAAGCAAATTGACCTTGGTGAGATGCGCACGCGTCGAAAAATTCTTCTGCTCCACGGACTTCCCGAAGAAGAAAAGGAAAACACTTCCAACATCGTTGTATCAGCATTGGCGGAGCGGCTGAAGTTACCAAATTTCTCTTTGAATGATATCAGCAGATGCCACCGGATGGGGCGTGCAGCGGCAGACAGGCCGCGGCCCGTGCTTTTCAAGCTAAATGATGTGGCTCTCCGGGACAAAATTTGGTCATCTAAAGCTGGTCTCAAGGGTTCGGGAGTCACACTCTCCGAATTCCTGACGAAGACTCGACACGACGTGTTCCTGGCGGCTCGTCAGCGTTTTGGCATTTCAAAATGTTGGACGAGAGAGGGCAACATATTTGTGCTCGGTCCCGACGGTGTGCGGCATCGAGTGAACAGTATGGACGAGCTCGCTGCTATCAAGAACACTGTTGCTAAGCCGCAAGCCGTAGTCAGCCGAGTGGCGGCTGGTGAAGCTGAAGAATCGACGAGCAGACCAAGAAGAGTGCAAGTGAAGAAAGCGGGTCCCGTAAGGAAGTGATTCTTGAGACTTCATTGTGAATCCGTGCTGCGACTTTTTCATTCATTTGTTTATGTTACAGGGTAGTAGTGTTTTTTATCCTTGACCAACACTTTTTTTCTCAGAGATTGTAAGTCTACACTCAATTTTTTATTAATTTTTTGCAAGGTTCAAGCTTCAAGTTTAACATTTTTCATCATTATACCTGTCATTGTCGTAATTTCTGTCAGTCATTCATCTTTGACAGTGACATCGTAATGTTTTTTTTTTTTTTTAATTTTTGGTATTTAGTTCTTTACAAACCCTTTTTTATTCCCGAATTAACAACTAAAAATTAACTCTTTTCTAAATAACTATTTTGTTTTTTGGTTTGCTTAAATTGTACCTTTTCATTTAATTTTTTCTGGCTTTTTTGTTTTTTATAGTGTACCTAGTGTTTTCTTTTAAAATTGTTATTTTAGTTTTAACACAGCTGGCAGGCGGACGACTTGTAGTATATTTTTTTTGTTTTTTATTCTGTCATAGTATAATTATATATATTTATAAACATATATATTTTATTTATTTATATTTATCATAATATAATTTAGTACCATTTTTTATGTCTAGCAGTGACAATGATTTTTTAACGTGTTCTTCATCGATTTCATCTGACGATAGTTTGGACAGTTTTCGCAGTCTGCCCTCCTTATCAGATAACATTGGGTCCTTGTTGACTGATGTTTCCAATAATTTCAATGTGCTTCACATAAATGCCCAGAGTATTACAGCTCACTTTCCAGAAATGCTTGCGTCGTTTGTAAATCCTAATATTCATGCTATATTAGTTTCGGAGACGTGGCTAAAACCGGTTCTCCCCTCTTCATCAGTGTCGTTGCCAGGTTTTAGATTAATAAGGAATGATCGCATTGGTCGAGGTGGCGGTGGTGTCGCTATATACATTCGGACGCATTTTCCTTTTACCATTGTTAATATGTCTGCACAGCCGCCGCCATCAGATGCCGGTGAACATCTCCTTATTGAGGTTGTCCTGCATCACACTAAAATCCTTTTAGGGGTTTATTATCCACATTCTCGTGATATCAATTATTTCTCTTCTCTTGAAAACCTCTTAGAAAATTACTCTACCTCTTATAATCACACAATTATCATGGGCGACTTTAATACTTGTTTACTTAAGAAAGATCATAGATCTAGAAGATTTGAGCTGCTGGCTGCAGCTTTGAATCTTTCCATACTCCCTCTCAATGCTACTCATAATCCTCCAAACAGTATCCCCTCACTTCTTGATATTATTCTGGTTTCTTCTCCGAATCATGTCGTTAAACATGATCAGTGTGCTGCGGATGATATATCTCATCACGATTTAATTTTTTTGTCATATAAAGTCCGCCCGCCTAAAGTTAAGCCCAAAATTCTTCTAATGCGCAGTTTTGGTAGTATGAACCTAGTCGATTTGCGCAAAGATGCTCTAGAATTAGATTGGTCGGATGTACTAAACGCTGTTAGTATGGATGACAAAATTTCTCAGTTTAATCGCATTTTAAATAATTTATACGACATCCATGCCCCTATTCGCGCAGTTAAATTGAAACATGCGCCGGCACCTTGGCTAAATGACAAAATACGTGTCCTTATGCGCAAAAAACAAGTGGCTAAGAGTAAGCTCAAATATCGTCAATCGGATGAGAATATTGACAAGTACATAAATCGCCGCAACGTCTGCAATAGAGCGTGTAGGGATGCACAACGCCGATACATCCATAAGTCCGTAGAAAACGAAGATCCAGCGAAAGTCTGGAAGTTTCTCAGATCTTTGGGAGTTGGTAAATCTCGTCAAGATACTCTTCAGAACAATTTGGACATAAACCTTCTAAATCAGCATTTTAGCTCGTCCTCAAATTTTGATGGACCAGTGAAGGCGGCTACTCTTAAATTTATTTCTTCTATTATACCTCCCGATCATGACTCTTTTACTTTTAATCAATTTACCGCTTGTGATGTTAAGAAAAGTTTACAATCAATTTCGTCGAATGCTGTTGGCAGTGATAGTATAAGTCGTAAAATGATCATACCTATCCTTGAAGAAGTTGTTCCAGTCGTCCAATATCTCCTCAACTTTTCCATTTCCTCGGGTTCGTTTCCAGTAATGTGGAAAGAAGCTCTAATTACACCGCTTCCCAAAAAATCGAATCCTGTTTCTTTTTCAGATTTCCGTCCAATCTCTATACTCCCCTTCCTGTCTAAAGTCTTAGAACGGCTTGTTCATCAACAATTTTCTTCTTTTCTACTCAAAAACAATCTCCTTAATCCATTTCAATCTGGTTTTCGCCACGGTCATAGCACCGTGACTGCTCTTACAAAAATCACCGACGACATAAGGGATGGTATTGGTCACGGTCACCTGACTGTGCTATCGCTGCTGGATTTTAGCAATGCATTTAACAATGTCGACTTTGACGTCTTGTTAGCAATTCTCCGCTCTCTTAACATATCTCCAACGGTTATTGATTGGTTTCGAAGTTACCTGTTTGGACGTCGGCAGCGAATCCGCATCGATGACTCGCACTCCACTTGGTGCTATATTTCTGCCGGTGTTCCCCAGGGCGGCGTTTTATCTCCTCTTCTCTTTGCAATCTTTATAAATTCAATCTCTACACAGCTGACTTCTTCCTATCACCTCTATGCGGACGATTTACAAATTTATACCCAAGCCCCTTTAGGGCAACTGCCTGAGGCGATTGAGTCTACTAACGCTGATTTAAGACGGATAAGGGACTGGAGCAGATCATACGGTCTTTCGGTAAATCCTGCCAAAACGAAGACAATTATTATTGGGAGTTCACGTATGATCTCTAAAATCGACTGGTTCAATTTACCTCAAGTGATCTTTGATGGAATCCCCATTCCTATTAGTGAAACGGTTAAAAATCTTGGAATAATAATAGATAAACAATTTTCTTGGAGCTCACAATTAGCGGAAGTCAGTCGTAAAATCTTTGGTACAGCAGCTTCACTTAGGAGACTGCGAAATTTTCTTCCTATCACTACCAAAACTGCGCTAGTAAAATCTCTGCTCCTCCCGATATTGGACTACGCCGACGCCTGCTACCTGGATTTAACCGAAGAGCAACTTGACAAACTTGAACGTCTTCAAAATTACTGCATTCGTTTCATTTTCGGTTTAAGGAAATATGATCATGTTTCTGAATTCCGCCAAAAGCTCAAATGGTTACCTATCCGACTTCGCCGTAATACTCACATCCTTTCCTTTCTTTTTAAAATTTTGTTTGTTCCCTCTACTCCACACTATCTTAAGGAGCGTTTTGAATTTGCTCAAGGTCACTCCGGTTCACTCAGAACCTCGCGTGCCCGTAAGTTACAACTCCATACCTGCTCTCACATCAATTTAGCATACAGTAAGGGTTTCACTGTGCAAGCTGTCCGGCTGTGGAATGAGTTGCCTGTTGCCATCAGACAGGCTGAATCTTTGCCCATTTTCAAAAATCTTATTTTTAAACATTATCTTTCTCTTTGTTAATTGGTACATACATATGTATATATTTATTATTTATATTTGTGTACAATTTAATTAATTTATATATTATGTGTCTAAAGGTATTTGTGTAGATATGATATGTTTTATTTGTTTACTATTATTTATGCTTATTTATGCTATTATTTATACTTATATATTATTTAGTATTTATGTATGCCACCGACCGTTTGTCATATTTCGTTCTGTCCTGTCCATCCAAAGGTTGCCTGGAAGAAATCGCTTTAGGCGATAAGGCCGCCCTTGTACTGCCGAATGATATTTTATTTTTAATATTCTCTTTATGTTTGTTTTACTTTGTATTTTTGGTGTGCAATAAAGATGTATTGTATTGTATTGTATTGTACGATCCAAAGAAATCCCATTGCTCATTGGCATCAATCCAAACTAATAAACTAATTGTATGGGAAATTCTTTGGTAGACAACTCAGATGGGATAGGAAGAACACAAACGCTTACATAACTTTGAAAACATCATAAGCCAAAACTAAACAGAAAAAGACATTACGAAAGAAAACAATTAAATACCGAATTTACATACAAAAACAAATATATTAATGTAAATTCTCACATCCCATTCACAACTGGTTCGCTTGCAAGCGCATAGGTATCACCGATTCAAATTATCTGCCTGACTGACCGTGACCTTACCAGCCATTCAAGATCATACTCGTACATACGCTAAACATCCGACGTGAGGCGACGTTTAATGGTTGGCAGTCATAGCAAGTAAACAAATTATAATGGTGAAGTGGATATGCTGACTGAGTGAAGAATGATGACTTAGTAAATACAGAAGGAAGTGATGACATAGAAGAAAGTTAGGAAAATGACGATGGCTGTCCATGTGAGTGGTTTGGTGAAAATATTGGAATAGAAAAAGTTTTTCTATTGGATCTACGAAAGTAAGGTTAGAAGGTTATAGTTATTATTGTTATTCTGATAACATAACATATCGTCACGCCTTTTCCCCGAGGGGGCTGGCAGAGGTGTAATACGACACCCACACTTCTTCGGACGATATTCAGTCCCAAATGTGACAGGGGGCGAGCCTGTCGCCATACACCGGGGTCCAGTCATGTAGCAGATGACATACAATACGCACATATGTTCACACAATGAACAAATTGGTGCGTGCCGTCGGCTGGGTTTGAACCCGCTCCCTCTGGCTTGAGAGGTAGGCCTGCCCCCACTAGGCCTATCATCGCTTTATGATACTAAGAACTAAACCTGTATAATAAAAAAGAACTAAACGATTCACACTAAATAATACTAAAAAAACTCCATGGCCGTGTGGTTCAGATAAAAAACGAAACTGAACGCGAGAGATCTCACAAAATAGACAACACGCTGGCATTGACTTATTGTACACAGTACACATGCAAAATTTGCATGTGAATGAAAAAAAAGAGCAAGAATGTTATCAAGTCACTGATGTACCCGATTGTTCTTGCGACGAAATACCTAGCGATCAATGGAGCAGTATCAGATAAAGAGACACGCTTTCTTTGCAACACGGTTGTTTACTTTAGACGTACGCAATGCAGTAGTTGATGGATAGACGCGTACAAGATACGTGATATGGGAATTAGCATGATGCGATGATACTAACGAAATGTATGAAATACTGAAGCAAAACACTAAAGAAAAAACAACACAAATTTGATAAAAGAAGATATTTTGATATAAGCTACTTTTTCTATTCAACTGTTAATTTCAAAACTCAAGCTCTATTAACTTGATAATTAAAATTAGTACAAATGCTTAACAATGTTTATTATGTACAATCCTTAGCAGTACATATTAAACAATGTATTCTGTTTCCTCTTATGAAGTATATGTACATTTACTCGTTCAAAACACTGAACAATTGTTTTGAACTGTTTCGATTGAACTAATTGTTGATTGAGCTAATTCAAAAGTTTGTTATGAAATTACAATTAGCTAATTAAATACTTATGTTGTAACACAACACTTCCTGTAACTAAGTTAAGTAACCGTCACTGAATCTACTGAAATATTAGCATAGGTAAACATTTACGAAGGAAATGTAATGAAGTAAATACTTACTTTCTCCATATTCGTTTGATGATATGAATACTTATTTGGAACGAATGAAGTAGTAGAGTGCAAAAACAACAAGTATTTTATAACCAGTTCTATTATAATTCTATTAGCTAGTTAACCTTACACGAAACAAACAAGTTTAACTTTAACATTGTCAAACACAGTAGTTATATTTATACACTTTACAACTTTGTCATCATAATTTACTACAATGTCTCAAAGCTCTACTACACTTCTATTTATACTTCTATAGTTGTAGTAAAGTCCTATTTTAGGACGAGTCATGCGGAAGGATGCCGATACTCACTCAGCTGCATTGCTATCTTTACGACTTAGTTTATCTTTGCTCGTGAATTCTAAAGGTAAGCTTGAAAGTTTAACACAGGTTACAGGAAAAATAAAAGATACGGAAGTTATTCCTCATGTATCGAAGGGGTGTTTTTTTTAATTAGAAATGTACATGTAGGTAAATTTTAGACTACTAACTTAATATTTTGCGCAAATCTTCACCCTTTGACCAATCTTACTCATACACGAACTCAAAAATTAAAATTAAACCTTATCTACTTTTGTAGATCAAGAGGAAAATGAACAATATTTTAAAATTAAAAGAATACCTACTTAGAGACGTTGATAACAACTAATCAATGATGATAAATTGATAACCTTTAACTTCTTCACTCTGGTAACTGATAGGTTTGACTTTATCAAATAATAAACATTGTGAATTCAAGCTTGAAAAACTCTAATTCGTAGCAAATTAAAACCATATTATTAGCCAATCACTTTTAAGAAGTAGCAGAAATGCCAAGCCAATATTAAGTTTTCAATAAGTTAATCAGTATGAACAAATAATACTCTTTTATGACATTTCAATTTAGCCTACTGACCTGCAAACTTGAGTATGAAGATGGCACATAATGATGTTGATTAATAATCAATACTGTAGTTACGTACGTAAGTCATCTAAACCAGCCACAAAACCACACTTTCAACGTATTAAACTATTTGTATTAACATACCAACAAATAAGAGGGCAGACCGTTTAGTTGACGACATAAATTATGTATATCCCGAATGATCCCGACTTGACATTAATCGCATTGGTATTTCGGGAGTCGAGAAACGAAATGCCAGACTTCCCTTGACATCTAATACCACAAATGACACAACTTTTTATTCAGGTTTCGACGGAACGGGTAGAAGTCATTGTAGCCATCGTTACGTTACGATAAAACAAATCTAAAACAGCTGTACTATAAAAACCAAAAAGTGTGACATAAACCTGCAAAATATCTTTGCAGATTTAGTCTTGGACCCAGGGAAGTAGTCGTTCAAAATTATGAGTAATGAGTACCACATACTCCTTCAACATATCAACCCATTCCGCGTAACCCTGTATTTTAAGCCTGAGGGCGTAAACAAATTGGTTTAGAAATAGATAAATTGATTTTGCGTCAGAATATTCAAAAATAAAAGCTAATTCATTCGACTGTCATGTAAATAACCGAATACAAATTGATTGGAAACGTTAGCATGAGCAACAGGTCAGTGACATTGTTACTGAGATCAAGAAACTGTTGCTGTGAACATTTTCGATCAAAAATAGCAAATAAATCATAAAAATTCAATTGCAATTTGGATAGATAAAAGTTAATGTTTAATTCAGACAGTTATACCATCTCATCAAAGCTATTACGAACTATTTTAGCTAGATCAACAATTAGGGAAACGTACAGTCAGACCAATCGAAATACCCGCATGCTATATTTAGAATCCAATGCCATCAAGGCTAACACAGTTATTTTTACTTCCGATTGTCTGAAAAGTTTAAACAAAAACTACGACTACAGAACAAACGATACTACTACTAACAATTAGTTTTACTCACACACAAATGTCCCAAATCCATAATTTATATCTACTATCCAAGCACGTTTAAAAATTAAATTACTTACGAGTATTATGCAAAATACAGAAACTGAAAGTTGTCTGAGATAGTGAGATATAAAAAAACCAAACATTATAATTTAAAGTAAATACGGAAGTAAAAAAGAACCCATTTACTATTTCCAAAACTCAAATGTATGCAAAACATATTCATAACATGATATTAACAAAAGAATAAAATTTCTAAAACACGATACAATGAGAAAAGTACATGATGTATACAAAGAGATTGAACAATAGGTAGGTACGTAAAACTGGTATAGAGGAACACAAAAGATACTAGACGACAAGTATTGCGTCAAAAACAGCATCGTTGCGGCATTCAAAAGTGTGTCATACGGGTGTTAAAAATAGCACTGCAATTTAGGCACTGAACAGGAGAATAAATAAAACAGGTGAGAAACACGACACAAATACAAAACTAATTCTACGTTACTGTCAAAATTCGTTGGAAATCTGTCTAGACTTCAGCATCGCTTAATGCTATCGCAACTAAATAAACGTTCTTACAAATTAGACTTATCTATCATAATATGATAAAAGTGAAAGCAGGCCTAAATTCAACAGTGGGCGGAATGAGGCTAGGCAAATGATGACGAATTATCATATAAAAACGCAAACCCACAAACAATTTGGCCATTAACCTTTGATCATAACATCCGAGAATCGCGTTTCAATACGCAAACTAGACTAGATATGAATAAATCTGCCAAAACATTTACCGTTTAATATAAACTATCTGATGAAAAAAAAGTTTATTGAACAAACTAAATGATAGTAGGCATCGACGAAACAGCGTTGGACGCTTGGCTGAATGCCAAGGATATGCCATTTGACGGTCAAGGGCGGTGGTGCGTGAAGAATATTGATATTTACAAAAAAATTAAGATTGCTACACGTTGTTTTAGCCACACGCTGCATTTTAGATCTAAATATTATATGTAAAACATCCGCAGTGACTTAAAGAAATAATATGACAACAATGTAATTAACAATTAAAAGCAAGTTTCTTAAGAGCCTAGAAAGCATGATAGTAATTTTCCTGTCACAAATTAAGACCAACATGTCATGATATCCGTCTAATTATGAACAATTAAGATAGAAAATAAACAGTTAGAGAGAAAGCTGCAAAAGAAATACGAACCTATTATAACGAACATCAAGCAATCAGGGGCAAGATAATCGTAGATAATTTTCGAGGTCCCAAAACAAATACTGTTGCATAGCATATCCGTGTCAATCATGATCAAAATGAATGCGGTCAGTCCAATTATATCTAGTTCAAAATTGAAGCACATTCCCATTCTAATGCAAGTGATAGAGTTATTGGGAACTCGTTCGGAACTGGATCAAATGGTAATAATAACCAGTTAGATTTTTTGTTGACATTAATAACAGGCTACTGGTCCCAACTCCCAACAAAGATCGGATCTCGCTACTGGTGTGAGATTACAGTAGGGACGTGTATGCAACTAAGCTTCAATACATTTGATTCAACAAGAAGTCAAATAAAGGATTGGCTATAGGTTTATTAAATTCTGCACCTACAGCGGGTACAACTACTTTTCACAATAACGGAATACATTTACCAAAAAATCTAGCTTAATCTATACCCAAAATTTCCCATGCTTAGGCATGAGTTTTAGACCTTTCACCCCCTTAATAATAATAAACGTATATCCTCGGAATAGTTATACACTGTTTCGCAATTTTTAACCAAGTTATAAATTTAAAAGAAAGAAAAATTACAAAGCACTGTATCCGTAGCTCAGTCCGCCGAGGCGACACAACGTTTATAGTAAGGACGTCAATATGACACGACCATACTGTGAGTATCACACGCTGGTAGCTTGTTCAATAAAATATCAATTTATAGCTTCAAGCTTGCACGTTTGACGTTAGCCGATATAAAAAGCGAATAAAAAGTAAAGCAAACACCGGACGGAGTGATGAATTGGCTCGTTAAAGCATCGATTCGCTATGTAACACCAATCGAGATAGATGGTAAACATTGTTCTCTGTAATGAATGATCTACGGGAGAATCTGGACGTTGCGAATAAGAACGAGTACGTTCCAACATGAGATCAATAAGATTCCTAGTTGAGACATCTTTGAAGGTCCAAGTGACGAATCGCAGTCTCGAAAAGGAATTTAGAAACAGTTAAAACGATAGACTAAATCACGACTGACTTTATCTTGACTTTGGAGCTGTTTTTAGAATGAAAATTAAAATCACAGTTTAAAGAACAATTATGCTTAAATATTCGTAATCGACCAAGCGAACGTTAGGGAGCGCAGCGTCTATGCTTTAGCTTCAACAAAAATGCTTTCATAAGTCCGAATTCTGTTTAGATTTGTCCGGATCTCTGTCCGTATGATTTTTTTATGGAAAAAAAAATTATACAATTACGCAATTTTGAAAATTTCCAAAAACTGACTTTGAAATGTTAGACGCCAATGTTAATTTACATGCTAAAGGTTTCTAATAATAGACAAGGCAGCCTTTGAAAAGCTTCCAATAATATTTAATGAAAGAAAGTAACCAATATCGAACCAATACACAAATGCGTATATTCAATAAGCCCACCTTTGATGCACCTGATAATACTACTAAAATTATAATGACAAACATCGATAACCAAACATACCTTTTAGGCAACAGAATCCAGTGAATGCGTACGAAAGGTGAGCTTGAACAAACATCTCCCAGATAAGGTATGGAGGTAATAAGTCATTGGTAAACACCTAATCGATGGTCACAACTAGACCAATATTTACCGTCGATATGAAACCTAATACTTTACGTTTTTGGAATTTTTCGGCGGGGCATTGACTTGTGAAAGTGGATCAACCAAACATGGTTTGACAAAGAAAGGGCTTCATGGAAGGGTGCGATGTAATCTTAGAGGTAAATAGATAAACTTTTATGTGGAGTAGCGTTAAAAACGTTCAAGTGTGACAAAATCATGTTAACATGATTTGTAACGGTTGCTTGCTTACTTTTCGTGTTCGTGGAGTAGCTAGTTTTAGAATCAAGTTTATAGCCACACGAAAATAACAAGTAATGTTATCCTAGCCACTAATTTCGTTGCGGTTTGAAAATTATAATACATAACTAGTAATATATATTTTTGGCAGTCGACACCATTTTTTCATACCAACGTTGAAGTTTCGGAATACTATTAGCTAATTGTAAGGAAAAAAATTAAAAGAACGCAATCATTTTGCTTGGCAGTTTCCCAAAAAATATGGATTAACCACAGACCTACTTTTTTTGGGATTAACTCACACACTTAGCTGTCAGTTTTCACATTGCTAATCGGACAATAAGTGACAGATACTGATTGATCGTAGTTTTGCAACGGAAATTGAAAACTCTTTTCTGATGTTTACAAAGTAGGAAATATCGCCCTTGTTTATAAATTAGCATCAGTTCTTGCTTGATACAATAGTTTTATCATAATTGTAATGTTACAAAAAGTAGGAGAACCACACGAGTTTTAAATAAAAAGCCCAAGTGTAGGTACAAATGCCATCTTTATAAGACCAAAGAGATAAGCAGAAAATATTGATGGTATCATGCAAACTAAGTTGATCAAAAACGTTAAGAAGCTTTTAACTTTCAATACTAAAGGTTTTTAAAGGTGTCTTCTGTACTGATTTCAATTTTTTAAGGTAAAAAACTAAAAAAGTTGTTATCAAAATGTCTTACCGAAAACACAGGCAGACCAAGGCCGACGATATAGAGCATGACGTTGGTGACAGTAGACTCCTTGTAGGGATGCTTGAGAGACTCATCGTCACAGAAGAACCCTCGCTCGTAAGGACTGCCCCACAGGAAGAACACGAGGATCAGGAAACCAACTGTAAATAAGAAAAAAGAAATTTAATGATGTATGTACCATGTACGAGAACAAACAAGTACTTGTACGATTCTAAACATGGTTTGGTATAATTAGTTCACTCAGTGATCTGATGGAGGCTTATACATAAGAAGTAATTGTCGCCAACTACTGGGTTGAGTGGGTTGAAATTTAATATCAAAAAACTAACGGCAAGAAGAACAAATAGAATGAAATATTTTTTGTAATATGTTAAAAAAAATAAAAAAAAGTGCTAGACGTTTCAACGTTCGAATTTCAGTGGCACGGTTGAAAAGTTAACGTCAAAACATTTCATGAATAACATATTTAGCCAGGTGGGCTTCATTCATAAAAACGTCGACACAAAAAACTATTTCGATCCTAATAACATTGAAACAACTTTTTTCAAGCCAAAATTATACGCTAGCTAACAAAAATGATGATACATCAATTTTTTAAACTATTCTAAAGCAGTGGTAATTATTCCAAACCATTATGCATCTAACCTCTTAGAGCAGGTGCATTTCCAACTAAAAAAGCAAACTTAAACACGGTATAAATGACTGCAGCATCACTCGATAAATCACGACCAGCTATTAACGTTCCGAGAGAACGTTAAAAAAATCACGTTAACGAAAATGAACTGCAACTTGTCAAAAAGGAATTTAAATAGGAACTAACCCCATTCTCCCGAACAGAATTAACTATTGTTTCACAGATTGTTCCTTGTCCAAACAGAAACAGAACGAAGGACAGACAAAAAACATCAGGTACTTCGAAATAGGGAACGAAGATATAGATCTTTAGATACGGCTTGATAGCTGTGAAAAGGACAGTAAATATCACATATTTGAGGACGAGAAGGATAACCTTTGAATTTTTAATCAGGTTTCAATTTGAATGGTGATAAAAGACAGGTGTTAATTGGTGAGGATGATATTCCCATGGTTGTTAAAATAGTTTGATCTGATAATAAAGTTTTTTTTAGGAAGGTGTGGGCTAAGAAGTTAAATAATTAATAGGTACGTATGTATGTAGTGTGAACATAGAGTTAGTCACTATAATAATAAAGTATGTAATGTACGATTAAAATTGTAAGTAGTAGAAAAAGAAACCCCTATGTAGTAGTGTAATCCTACACTTTATTCGGAGATAAGAATACTATTTTATAAAAAAAAAAAGATTTTATTTCAGCTGCATTTCATAGTTTCTGCATTTCATTAAGACCAAAGCTAACGCGGGATATATAGGATTTGTTGATGGATTGAATGTCACTTCCAGCACATTCTACAGAGTGATACCAAAAGTAGTTTGTTATCGATCTGGGCAAGAATAACAAACCTCGTGTTTTATGGCCCACCATTATCGAGTTTCTGCCGCTCCTACAAATAACAGTGGATTGGACATAGTAATGTGGCCTTTTAGAATTGATCATGTATATTCGTGGTTATTTTAAATCAATTATACGTATTAAATTAATCCATCCATGCTGATATAAATCGATTATCACGATAAATATTCAGCTTTTTGCACATATGTTCACACTAAACAAATTGGTGCGTGCCGTCGGCTGGGTTTGAACCTGCCCCTCTGGCTTGAGAGGCAGGCCCTCTGCAACTAGGCTGACATCGCCCCTATTTAACTATATTTCTATTTGACATTTAATTTAATTTCATAACATTATATTGACATAATTAATTTGCACACCTAATGTGAGGTAGTCATTGGCTGTTCAAACCTAAATTAAGATCATTGTCACGAGCAAATAAAGAAGTGAATTGAATTGAATTAAAAACATAAAACTGAGACAAAACCAATTTTAATTTTACTAATTGTAGTTTAATGTCATCTGTTACATAACTGGAGCCCGGTGTATGACGACAGGGTCATGGTGCCCCTGACATATTTGGGATTGAATATAACTCGGCGAAGTGTGGGCGTGACGATTTGTAATTTCTGTTTTGAGACTACCTTTATTTAACATAAATAAATAAAATGTATACATGTAGGTAAGGTTTGGATATTGTATTTAAAGACTTGTTTACATTAAAAATATCAGAAATCCCCATGTATTATAGCGTGTAGGTTACAGGTAGCTAGCAAGTCTCCTAGGAATAAAAAAATAAATATTCTTCGCAGCATTCGATCAGCACCTCCCGATCGATATTCAAAAAGAAACCGACCATCTAGATAAATAACCAAGTTATTAAATTGCAAATGAATGCATTGCAATCCGACTGCAGTCGCGATGAATTTAAATTTTATGGTAACTCCCGTATTAAAAATGCATTAATAATGGAACCGACACGCGTATCCGATAAGCGAGTCGGTATTACAAATCACACTAATGTAACAAGTCGTAATATTTCATCGATGAAACGTTAATGGTCTTTGAGATATATTGAAGAATTTTCTTTAATTTATATCGAACACGTATGCTTTAAATACTTTACCGGTACTATATAAAGATTGTAGGGCAATATTAACGTAACTTTGATCATATTTAATGTACCTCTATTGTTTACATATCTGTGTAACTAGAGATTATTAGAGAACTTTAAAAAGATTAATAAAAACACGAAAAGGATTAATGGAAATAAGATACTGCGGCAAAAACCGAAGGAGATATACCCTACAGCCTATCACATGCACGGTTAATGATAATTGTGTTTTGAGACACATATACGATGCTCAAAATAAACATTACCAAGAGGATGTCCCCATCACGACTTATCATAACTGTAAGAGCCACGATCAAACACCGCCCAATGTCAATGCCGTAGTCATAAAACTCTATGATCGTTATTCAGCTATAAAAAGCATAGACCACTATGAATCATCTAACACAAGGCATGTGAGTTGTCCCTTCAAATTGGGACGATGACCCGGCACTTGCATAATGTGGCCTAGCACTATCGGATTACGCGTATGCACATGGTAATTTACACCTAGAACACGGCGGTAAAAGGAATGTTAATGTTCATAAAACTAAGATAAGAAGATGGGAATCTAAGCAAACAGAATGCAGTCAAACGCTGCTGGTGTCAAAGTCAATGCTAAGGAATTTTGAAACAAAAGTGATATTAAAAGCAACACTAACTGATTTTCCAATGCGATAGAGTAAAAAGAGCCAAGTGTTACCGATTAGATGAGAATAAGTTATTGGAAATTAAAATACATAATCACTAGTAAAAACTTTGATTATTTCAATTTTCAGGTAAGAAAAAATATCCATCCACATTTTAACACATACCTAGTAATGCATAAGTTTCAAAGGCTCAAACGCATTTTTTAAACATGAAAAACTAAAACTAAAGATGACTTTAAATGCACTAAAAGTGAATTTCATCTTGATCGTCAATGTTAAGCAACAGCCCACTGATGAAAAGAGGCTAGAAACTAAACAGGAAACCACTAAAAGTGACTTCAAAGGTTCCCCTCTACTTGTCCATTGATAATGTAAACGAGAGAAACATAAAACTTAAGAGTATCGATCTATAACAGATAATGGCGGTGTGGGAATTAAATTAGGAATACTTTATGAGACCCTAATGAATAATGGAAAAGCAAAGTCTTCGGTTCTGTTAGCATAGACGTTATAGTAACAGCATTCTTCGTATTTAAACGAGGAAGTGTTGTTGTAAAGACAGTATACATGTACACTGTGATGTAAGGCTATAAGTATGTAGCTATTGTTTAGTGTGTTAATTATTTTTAGATTTATGTCTACACTGTGCGTATAAGCAACATCTTTTTCAATAACTATGTTATGGACATAATTATAGCACCTTGTGATCCAATACCTAATTTTGTAACAAAAAAAATTGGTAAATAATTAATATTTATTTCAAATGGTATATATTAGTTGATTGAATCAGGCGTTACTTTGCGGAAGTTCATCTTCAAAATTGTTACTTGAACTAATACTATACTATAATATATTAATACTTATGTTTTAATGTTGTATATTACTTATTTATTCGTTGTGACAGAACTTTGATAATCAGTATCATTTTATTCTTAAAAGCTTGTTTTAGACAAGTACAGCATTTTTCTTTGCAATAAAGCTATTTTAGTTTATATCTGAAACACATACAATGTTATTTCAGAGAAAAGATTTCAAAGTAACGACTTTCGAAACGATCATAAACGGTAAGGGCCGATCCAGAGTAATCAGATAAGACTAAAAGACCACATCAAACAGGTAAACTGTGTCAGAGCAATGACATCACAACAGATGGCAAGAAACGGAAGTTCCTACCCCTGAACTTTTTCGTGAAGAACATAAGGATTCTTTTCCTATGAAAAGTTTGTTTGAAAACCTTATCGTGAAAAAGTAAACGTATGGAGCAATCTAAAAATGTAGGTGTTGCCAAAGTCGGGTCGATGACACGAGGGGAAAAGTCAAGCCTATTGAAAAGCAACCGGCTTTGCGAATGTCTGTGTATGAATGTATGGTCGACCGGTCCGAGGGATGTCTCTGAACCGTAACCGTAACGTTAATTTGCAAAGATGTACAATCCCCAAGTTACAATTTAAACGAAATAAAACATAATAAATAAGTGCTTACGACGAGACTCGTATAAATTCAGCGGTACACTACAAATAAAATTGAAACACGTAGGTTCTTTTAAACTGACCTTTAAAAACATGGATAGGGTTTTTAAATTTCACTAGGTGTTAAAATAAATAAATTAAACCAATGAACATTTTATACAAGGTATTCCTAATGAAAGAGAAAGAATTCGTACGTTTGCACATGGAATCAGCATATTTTTACAATAGGACCATGGTACAAGGACTATCTACTTCGTCAAAACGTCTGAGCACTCAAATTACGAAATGCCACTATGCCACACGCTGGTAATTCTATTGAATATGTTGTGTGAGCTCAAATAAAAAAAAACATTGCTGCATCAATGGAGCGCTGTTTCCAACATCGACTGCCGTATTACATGTATTAGTACGTCCTCATGATAAATAGTCGTAGCTTAGAAAATATCTAATTTTAAGATGAAATGATCGATAGGTTTGATTAAATTATTTTTCTAACCTAGCTGGTTCAAGTAAAGCTAAAACTTTCCAAAACGTCACTAACAAATAGATATAATCAACAACAAAACAAACAAAAAGATACGATAACAAATACTGAAGTAGCAAAATACTACACTTCCAAAAATTAAGATTGTAGAACTCGAATCTAGCTTATGAATTAAACGCGGATACTAACACTGCTTAATCAACACCAATAAACAAACCTAGCACCTGCCATTATTTAACTAATTGATTGGGCAATATTAGCTTTGCATAAATATTTGTTTAAATTGAGCACTGTAGATAACTCAACTCAAGCAAGATATGCCAAAAGCACTTGATAAGTATATTGAATGGAATGGATATAAGACAGTCATTAATAAATAATATCTGATTTTGATAATCAAATCAAGTTAGCGGATTTGTAATCGAGGCGTTTGGAATTAAGTTTCCTGTCTAATTTTAATTAAACTGCATACCGATACGAAGCGAGAACGAGAACTAATGCAATGGTATATTAAATTTTGTATCGTAACCGCAAACAATCCATTACACAAGCATGAACACATTGCAAATTGTACTAGCAAACCAATTAAGTATTTACATTTTCGCAATAATATAAGTACACGATTTTATCTTTCTAATTTTCCATGCATGGCATTGCACTGAATATTGACTAAAATAAAAAGACCAAACATGACTGAACACACCACAAACTTACAGAAATGATGGCTTTAATTCAAAATATAAATCCAGATTTTAGTAAAACCAAAAGTATGTTCTCAAAGTCACTGTTACAACAACCATTCAATTTATAGTATGCCTTTTCTCCCACACCTAACGCGCACTCATCAACTATTACCACAACATCATCTAGATAGACACGATATTTCCATCACGACACGTAATGGGCACGCGTGGTCATTTAATGGAGTCGATCGCTCAATGACCCCGTGCGTATGAGCCAGCGAGATGGAAGGACGTAGGTAGTCTGATTTGGGATATGAATGTATAGCAACTAAATTGCAAGCTGTGAATAGTCTACAACGAGAGCAGGCAACTTTTTGCGGTAATAGAAGGTAATTGGGCCCGATTCTGGAAGCTCAATCGACATATCGAAACTAAAATCATTGATGTTCTAGCCCAATAGGCAGAAATAACAAAGACAACTAGAATTTAGTGGGTATAGATCTGTCAACTAAATACTTTAGAATTGAGTCTATGGACTCTATGGTAATATTAGTAGTTGTAAAACAAGATTTAAACCTTTATTTCCAGCGTAATTAACTAAATTAACATTATTTTATAGCAATAAAATAGTTACACATAAACTATACAATTTTTCTACATGAAAAAAAAAATAGTTTACCAATAATTTAGCTGACTGTAGTAACGAACACAATCTGCGCTAATATTACTGGGCAGACACAGACAAAGATAAAATCAATTAGCAGCAACATATGCAACCAGTATACCTTCAGCCCAAGGCGCAGGGCAAACATGTAAACAAAGTAATTTATGAAGCCATAAAGCGAATTTAAATAACATTTCTCCAGTGATCCATCAGAAACCTTTGGCACCGATTCAGTCGTGGCTTACGGCTGTGGTAACTAGTAACTCGCTGTCAATCTTCACTGACAGCTATTATCAATCAAACATAAGCGATGCGCTTATTATACTGGGTTATGCAAATAATAAATTTAAGCTAACCCACTTTGCAACTTATAAAATAGAATGAGAAGGAAGACTAATGAGATAAATGATTACATTTACAATTTTACACATACTTACAGCTGTAGTTAATGAGAAGCTTAAAAAGTAGTTCACTTTAATGTCCCATAAATTATACACAACCTTACATGAAGCAAATGAGCAAAGGTTACAACCAAAGGTGAAAGAAAAATGTGTCAAGCCATTCATAAATGGATGCAGAACAAGTTTGGATATCAAAGGCTAAGGTTAATGTTTGTTACGAGGAAAACTGGAAGAAAAAAAAAATATCACATTACAAGGCTTTTTAGGTGTTGTTTGATACGGCAAATTTTATACATAGCAAAAAATTCTAGTATGGCAATATACCAATTTTTTTACGTGTACAAAATTAGACGTATCAACCGCCTTTCATTCAACGCCCTTAACAGCAATAAAATATTAATTTTACAGAAAACTTTTAAGAGGGCCGCGACACTGATATTTCCATGCAAACGCGCTACTCAAATTTCTTGAAACCCATTTGTCAGATGATGATGAAATTTAGCATGTATAATTAAATTAACAATATCTCCGCCCCTTTGTTCTTGGTTTTTTTTTTTAAACGTTCTCAAGCAAAAATAGAGCTATGAAAATTATCCGCATTTTTAAGTGGTCACTTTTGGCTGATTTATTCAATAGGTAGACAAAGCAAATCAAAAAATCCATTACATAGGGAGGTTGTCTACATCATTAGCTGTTAAATGAATCCATAATACAAGAGAAATTCTTAGTTATTTAAGAATGATTACAGAGATGCAAAAGTCACAAAAAAAAATGAAATTGCACTTTGTCACTCTGTAGGTATCTTACGAGGCTCGTCAGTATCATTACTCGCTCTCTTCGCTCATCTTCTTCTACTAGACGAAATGGTTATAGAATACCTTAAACCAATGCGAAGTTAGTCTAAAGTGGTCGCCGGACTCTTAATTTAAGTTTATTTAAAACTGTTTTAGGCTAAAAATCAAAAAGTAGAAGTAGTAGTAGTTCAAATAAATAGGCTAGACCTTGCTATTAGGTGTGGTCATTTTTTCTACGCTGTCTAGAGACTGCAGACACAGAGTCGGAATATCAACTAGATATAATATTAACATTGAATGCCACTTACGAGCACATAAAGAACATAAATCAACATAGCATCTAAACTTAGCAGGCACTAAAACCACATTTGGTTGTCTCTATAAACATTTTCAATAACGCAAACCTGTCAACTGTCGTACTATTCTAAACACTCATGCTACTGGATTTCTCCAGTTGCCTTTAATACATTTTATATTCATAAGAAACTGCGGGTGTACCATCGTCTGCTTCGCCTTCATTGTCATTAAAATTTATGGTAATATTCTTTATTCATCGGGTAACAAGTTTGTTCTGAGCTTCATTTGCAAGATCATGTTTGCTTACTCTGCCAGTGCGGTTAGCTTGAGACTGTTACATCTGGGTAGTTCCACTTATCTCTTGTAGTTTGGTGTCAGTGCCTGTCATGGTTATCATTTCTATTCTGCCATATGGTTAACTGAACACTTACAAACAAATCTGGTACTTAGCCGCATAACAGAATTAGAATACCTGAGGCGCAAAACACTGTACCGGACACCGCTCCGGTGGGCGGTGATGCGGATTTTAATTTTGACTGTAAAATTTCGATTTGTATACAAAAACCGCAAGGTCTATTACACTGACACCGCACACCGTAGCGGGATGCAGCGGCAGTGTGATATCCGATAAGTAGTTATTTGCTTAGAAAATGAGCTTGAAAATGTTTCGTCCCTTTTTCGTCCTTTTTAAAACGAAAAATATCTCTACCGTTATTTTGATTCCTATCCTATCTTTTGTTTTAACTTAGTATATTAGTATCGTTCACTAGATCCGGTCTAATTTCGCGACTTATCGTGGCTAAATCTGTACATAACTTAAATAATTGTATGGATGTCGAAATCAGAATGAGAGAAATCTTGAATGGTGCCAATTGTGTCTCCGCGTCACGTAGATTTAGACGCGCGTCTATTCTTAAACAGTTTGACGGCTTGGGCTCATTTTGATGTAGATTGCACATGCTCTGGACTATTATAATTCATACAGATTTTATTGCTTTCCTTCCAAATACTACTAATTTATCAGCAACCCTGAATAAACTTATAATGAATAGAAACCATTTATTTCTCCTATACTTTTCGATCATTTAAGCCTAAATGTCAAACAATTAACCGATAACTAAGTGTTGCGGACAAAACTAAGTTTTATCTACAAAACTCGATCATTGAAGACTTTTAACCAGTACTGGGACATCATAAAAAAAAATGAATTAGAAAATAATATAGACGAGCATCCAAATCCGTCAGTAATAAGGCTTGATTACATGATACTAAAATATTAAATAGGCATTTAATTAAGTCTCGTTTATAAAACTAGTTCTATAATAAAACCAATTGGCACAGTTTAGTAATACGATATTCATGAACAGTAATAGTAATTACGGACTCAAAGTTAATAAAGTAATCAAATTATTGGCTGGGCTTTTCGTATTACCGTTAACGTCAATCAAGTTAATCAAGACTGTATATAAACTAACCTTAAAACTGTTAAAAGGTTGTTTAAACTAACAAGACGAAATGGGAACGCGTAAGTTGGATTTGATGGTCGCTTCCGATTATAAACAGAACATGAATGAAGAAATGGAACTACAGAATACCTGTCTTTTTATTTTTGCCTATTGGCTGTAATGTAATGTTACAAGTTATGTTACATTAAATGATAAGACAAATCGAAGTTGCTACATCGTTTAGTGCTAAATAAAGTACAATTGCACAACAATAACAATTGTAACTTTTATACACATTGTCAGGGGTACAGAAAATAACATAGGTTACCTTTCATCCCAAATTAACGGCTCATGTGACACCACGAGTGAAGCCGCGGGGCGCAACTAGTGTCACTTATTTATGATCAAGCTTAAAATGCTTTGAAGCTTAATAATGTTAATCATTTATTATAACGTTTTAGATACGTTTTAAAGGCACATAAATATTGCAAAAATGTTACAGCTAGGTGTACTCAAAGCTCACCATCGTTAAAAATAATTTACCAATTAACTTCGTAATGGTTTCTAGCAAGAACCCCACCGGCTTTTAAGTAAAGAAGAAAAATATTGTAGCTAGTATTTACATAATTGCAAAATGTAAGGTCCAGGATAGTGTCAGTATGGGCAGTTGAATGAGCCAAACTAATTGCTGATTGTTATTTCTAATAATTAACAAATGTTCAATGCTACATCAAGCAAGTTACTTAGTCCGAACTTTCAGGTCACTTGCAGTCGCTGCTAGTGCCAACTGTTTTTCTATACCTGGTATTAACGTAGTGGTTTTCCGATTCATGGTTTCAACTTTTAATGATATTGGTAGCAATAATTAGAATATTGCAATGACCGTCATTTGAAGTTCAAGTTTTCCAAGTTCAGGTCAGTCAGTCCAAGCGTAGAGTCCATACTCTACTCGGCTTATCACGACCGTGTCTTGGTCTTGCCGACATAATTGCTCTATTAAAAGCCGCTATTAATCAAGCCACAGATGCAACCCAGAGCGACTCGTCAGGCGATTGCATGGAGTGCATTTATCTTCATGAACGTTCACATGGATCCTTCGCATTTGTTTTGTTTTGCACTTTGGTTATTACGAGAACGTGTTTGTCCTGTTCTGTTCTGAGAGTGTTTTAATATTGAAAATGTTACCTACTCCTCGGAAAATACAGTAAAGACAAAGAGAAATACAGGTTGTCTTTGGCGCCTTTGCAATTTATAAAAGCAGAAATCAGTTCAAGAGAATAATATCTGAAAGGTAATCAATGAAATAGAGGTTAAATCAACGCGGACACTGGAAAGCTTCAAAGGGGATCTACCCAAACCGTGTAGTCACTCAGATACGTATAAGCGTCACTATTCCCTGTCTTGAGCTATCATGTCAAGCGTCCACTCTAAGTTCCCGGAGGTCTTAAGCCACCCCGGAGGTCTTTCATGCTTTCATCTATACTTTTTACAACCGAGATGCTTTCGGCTCCTTGGCAATTCTGGCTAAACCCTTTTTACAGTATCCTTATAATGCATTGAAATGAAGGTACTTTGTAACAAGTAAAATTTACTTTAAATATCGAATTTTTTTTTAGATACATAAGGATAACTTTCAACTTGACAATATTTTGAACAATTTTGAAGGGATATCGTCGTGTTGTAAAACAAGGATGATAAAATTCAACATGTCGCAAAAAAAATATGAGATTCAATTACGACGTAACAAGGACGTGTACAGAATAAAAATTAACAATCATAAATTGTAAACGATTGTGGAAATTTTATACATAAACGTATCAGAGGAAGACCACCTTCAAGACGCAATTCGCCATTTTATGGGACCTACAATGACGGGAAATAACAAAACATTTGTTGAACGTGTTAGTTTTTCTAATAAAAAATGCTTCAAGATAAAAATTGATTTAACCACCCGCGTTGATTTAAATACACATAAAACTAAATTCATACTAATAGAACCTAAGGTGAAGACGTTAAAAAGAAACAACTACAAACTTGTACAGTTAAAGCCAACTTAATGCTAATCGCATCCACTCAGTGAAGTATGTTGTACTACGAGGTTACTTGATGCTCATGATCTAAGCACATTAGAGGTATGGAGGACTTTATTGGAATAGATTATGGGTAATATCCACAGATTAATATTAATATTGACTAAGATATAAAATTATCTTAATAAATTACCCTCACTTAGAGGCTCAGCGGTATGATTGACTACCATAGTATATTGAAAATGATTCTGATAATTCTATTTCATAAAATACGAAACAAACAACCTATTCAAGATAGACCTTAAATTTTCGAATCGGTTCTATTAATACAACAATGATTTAAAAAATTTAATATACTAAAAAACTGGTGACATTTGCCAATGAGGGCAAGTTAGGAACCACAGGGAAATATCGATCATCCAAAAGAATCGAACTAACCAAGATCACGGAACTAGAGTACTTTCCTCTATAAATCCTATGTAAACAAGCTACTTCTAACATCACAGACGCCCATAGATCCACACTTCTATCTTCGCCATAGTAAAAAGATCGTAAATCTCCCACCCACTCTCTGCTTATGGGGAGCTGTTAAAAGACGACATTAACGGTTCCCGAGTCTAGTTTCGGAGTAGGAAAGTGATTCGAATGTAACGAGACGAGCAAGATGTTTGATTAATAGTAACCAAATGTTAGTAACAAAACTTTTTCATGTTTGGAAGAACTATCTCTGAAAAGGCTGCTGGTTATCGCATTAGTATTTGAAAATATTATACTTGCTTTTGTTTGTAATTTCGGATGCCAATAACTAAAAGCTCATCTATCTATGCCATAAGTAATGACAAATAAGCAAACAAGTTACACTATAGTAAGCGTTTACCGTTTTCGCATCACAGATATGCTGAATATAGTTCCTAAAGTGGTAACTCTACTTTTTGCTAGACAGCTTCTAACAAATCTGCAAAGGGCATCGGTGTTGGTGCGTATTTCAGCTCAAAAAATAACTATCTGTCTATATTACAAAATCGAAAAGAATTGAACAATTAAGTACCTGGTTTTTGTTAAATTTCTTTTATCATTTAAGAATATTTGATAATTACGACTACACTATCATTAATATTCCAACTTAGTGATTAAAACACATAAAACACAAGCTTGAGTAACGGTCTGCGGTGAAGCTTGTTAGAAAGTTGTCGCATCTCGATAATTCTCTTCAATGCATGTTCAATCAATTGTAAACATAACTTTAATGATTACTTTAAAACAATCTACACGATGTAAAGCTTGCTCATTAGAATTATTTATGGTCTTAATCAATATAAGTATACAGAAATCAGCTAATAATATATGTACAACGGATCTATCGATAATAACAACATTATTTACGTAAGCATACATTTTTATCTTTTTCTTATCAAATATTTGTGTAATGTATCCAGTTATCATTAAGGTTTTCTTTTTTCTTTTTTCTAATAACTTTCTTCTCTATTGCTCATATCATATTATTATTTAAATATTTCCTCCCACTGCTGAGTCTAGATCTCTTCCTTAGCGCTATCTTTTCCCTTCCTGTACCAGTCTCGTATAGTACCTTCCTGCATTACACTTTATTTTTACACAATAAACCTACAGGCTTGCGTATGACTACCATCTCGTCTGATGTTAAGTAATGTTGCGGCCTACGTTGAAGCATGCTTGCTTAGAAGAAACCAAAATATACAAACTCAATGTTATGCATAAACAAAAGGTCCAATTACGTGTTATACTGTAGTCAAGTGATGTATAAGTAAACGGCATTGACATTGGTCAAAACAATAATGAGTCGTTACGTAATGTGGTTACTGCGTTGCGTGGACGATAAACAAATACATAGTAACTATTACATAGCCTGTGATTGCACTCGAACACGTGGTATTGTTACAATAATAAAGACACGTGGTTAGATTAATCTTAAATTTATTATTTTTATGTACTTAACTATGTTTATATTTTCATCTTTGATTGAACTAGAAAAATATAAGCATATCTGATAATACGTTACTATAGCTACGACTAAACCATCATAAAATATAGAGAAAGTCGGAAATAAAACAAGAACGGGGAAGACAGAGGAGTATTTTCTGTATCAAATAAAAGAGAAGATAGATTTCATGTTTCACAAGGAGGTGAACTGAACTTGTGAACTTCTTCTACCCTGGTCGGGGGAAATAAGGGATCGACCTCAAGGATGACCACTTTGCCAAGGCTGAACGCTGGGGGAACACTGCGTCCTGGGCAAAGTGGAAGGTGCGAGTTCCAGCCCAGCTCGTGTCAGCGGCCTCACAAGGAGATGAAAACACCAGCTGAAGACTGTCAAACCTGCACATTACCAACAAAAGCAACTCTTTTAAATTATTATTTTGATAATACGAGTACATTTGAATGCAAATAGACACTACACAGTACATATCAAGCATTTCGATAATTTAAGGACTCTTTATCGTGCTATCGCGATTCCATAAAAGTATACTAAATTTAATACGAGTAGTATAGTAGAATAGAAAATAAAGACCAACAACCTCGCTAAAGGAGATACATCTATGCTTCTATTGTTCCCAAAGCTAGATACGACGCTTCAGGGACTTTGAATACCATTAAACACAATGCTATCATGTACATGGTATCAGCTCACGGTACTTTTATTTAATTTTGTCTTAAAGGGGCAGGTAAGGCGGGCTGTACGTCCCAGCCATTAATATCGGAGGTAAGGTTGATATACTATCAGTACCAACTACCAACTGTGAACCAAATATTTTATATACTCACTTCATTGGAAGCGCAATACTTCATATTAGATAAATAAGGGTTCTTCGATAATAATAATGCAGAAAAATAAACTAAAATCAAAACTAAACTAAACTAAAATAATCAAAATAAAAACGTTCCTAATCCAACAAGCCATTATCAGAAGGCATCTAAAATGCTAGCCGGAGCGGTCGCATTTCCATGCATTGCCGCGTTGAATTGCAATACTAATTCTTTAGGCAAGAAACCGGCCAGCATTAACAAAACTTATATGGGCTGGCTGGTGGCGATTTCTCTCCAAGACAGGTAACAAGAGACGGGTCCGATTTATTGAAACCAATGAGGATTATAAAGTAAGCAAGTATTAAATTTACTAAAGAAAAGGAATATAGTCGAATAAAAGTTCCACATAAAAACATTACCACCTTTATTGGTAACAGTTGATGCAACCACATCCTTTAGGAGATAGAAATGAATAATGGAATGACAATATTTATGGGTCGATTGTTTACTTTTTGAGCTACAAAAGGAACCAAGAAAGTTGGCCAGCACTGTACTGCCAATGGTAAGTATAAAATATCACTTTGCGATTGTAATGCAAAAAATATCATTTAGACTCGAAGCCAGTTATTAATGTGGCAATGAAGATTATGGATCTGAATATTAATAAAACGAATCTCGACTCGGATAGTCGGATGCTATGCGAAGGTGTAATATTGCTCATTCATTTCGCATCCCCGAAGCTATTTGAAACGTGCATTCAAGCCTTTGAATGCAATTTGAATTGTTCTTATTATTGGATTCAAATTGTTTCTCTTCCCTCTTATTTACTCATTGATAAGGTCGAATTTTAAAATGAAGTCTCGAGTAAAAGTTTAGACCTTCGCACATTTAGTGCTTTTGAATAGACAAGGCGCGTTCTTTGATTTTGCGATTGCATTGATTTTAGTTTCCATTGTACGAGAATCTACAGGACATTATAAGTTATAGTTATTAGTTACATTAGCCTGTGTCGTCTCATTGTTGGGCAAAAGCATCTCTTTCTTCTTTCTCTCGTTCTTTTTTGGTATGAGTTCATACGACATATTCTTACGTTAGGTTTGGTACAGCCATGTTTTAATTCCATCAATTATTTAAGTAGTGTCCCGTCAACTTATAATTAAAGTGCAACATGCGCCGAGCGTGCGTTTGCACTTACAATAAAAGCGCACGTCTAAGGTGTCTGTCGCTTCAATAAACTAAGATGGAGATTCAAACGCGTGGGTGTAGCATTAAGAACTCATAAATCCTTGGCGAGCATTAATTATTTCTCTGGGAAGAGGCGGGGTGTGTATAAGAGTTTTATTTCATTAGACAGGGAGATAAGGCTTGCAGTTGATTTATGGATCGTGATCAACCCCCGGGTCTTTAGAGACTTTATGACAATTAGGGCAGACACTTCCTGCTCAGGATTGTGTAAGAGCTGTGGTTGTGTGGAATGTGTTAATCACATCTTTTGAGGCATTTTGATTGAGATAAAATAAGTTTTATCAGGTGTGTGGACGGGCAAGTTTTTGAATAAATGTTTCTTTTTTATTTTTGAAGTACGAAACCCTAAAACAAGAAATTTATGGATTATACAATTATGTGAAAAGAACTTTACTGCACCTACTTTCTGCATTTCATAATTAAGCTAGGTAGCATCAATCGTTTCAAAGTAACTGAAAGATAAACATCTCTTCCTCTATTTCTCAATTAGTAAACTAAATAAATAACGTTTTCTTCATCGTTCGTTCTTTATGGTTCATCATATCAGGACCATAAATCAGAAAAGATATTTAAAAAATAAAACACAAATATAAGACAACTCAAAAACCAAAACGTCCAAACAATAAGTTGAAAGAGATTTCGCCAGCCTACAGTGAACTCAAAAACCAGACCTATGATCCCCGTGCCATAAACCAGATTAAGTTAGTTAATTGGCCACATTCCCTGATATTGAACACAATTAGACGAGCAGCGCGGATGCAGTCATTTCGTAACATCCTCCCGACAACGCATTATGAGCAATCTAGCGCCCGCGCAGTGAAAACTGCATCTGCAGGAGCTAAATATGCAACCTATGAGATAAGTATCTACGAGTACATGAAAATAAGCATACGACGACGAAAATAAGTGTGCATCAAGAAAAATAAGCGTCCATTTATAAGATAAGTGTAGTAGCGATAGAGAAGAAAGTATCACTTATCAAAGCTCGTTGATCGATAACTAGCTACTTGAGGAAAGAAGCTAAAAAATAGAGTAACTTAATGGTATACGGTGCAGCACGATTTGAGAAGAAAATGAACAAGTTTCTAATAGAGCATATGAATGCTTAACAACTAGCAGCGGAGCTTGAATGTAAAAAGTAAAATTATTAAAACAAAAATCTGCGCAAAATATTGTACCCTATTTCACTTCCACTATGAAGACGATTCAAATGACACATCGCGTGTCGAAATCCAACAAGCTGTATAGGCTGTAGGGCGTGCCAAAGAAACCTCATACATACATACATACATACATACTTTTCATACATACTACAGTATACACTTTGAAAAACATAACGCTCCTTCTTGCGGAGTCGGTTAAAAATATAAATAAGTCAAAAATTATTTCACATCACATGTTTTTGTACAAGTGGGAGATAACAAGGCTGTGTTTAAATGTTAGTTTAAAACATGTCATGTTGATATTATTGCCTATTAAATAAGATAGGTTTTTTCTCGTCATTATTATTCTCACATGAAACCTTGATAACCAAGCTAGCATGCCCATGAGAACTAGGTTGACTTAAAGGCAGATACTGCAATGAAAACCATTTAGCGAAAGGTTTCTGAGGCCAGTACAGTGCTTATATGGAAATTCCAATAGAACAGCTACCTATGTGCTAGATCTTGTATTGATTTACATCAAAGTTCTCCAGGGATAATTTCAGATTGAGATTTGTTTAATATTTAAATCGCAACAAAATACAATAGGTACTTACCAAGTTATGTTTTGATACTTATAAATAACTGAAGTTTATCAATAAAGTTATTTTTATTGACAAATCCTTACTATCTCCTAAACCCAGTGTTGACCTAAACCCTAAAGGACAATGACAACGACTACGATTTGTACAATGAGAAAGATCCATCTACAACCAGACTTGAAGATTAACATAAAGTTGTTGACCTCAAACATCATAGCAAACCTAATCTTATGTTTACAAACACGCTGGGACATGATAGCCGAGCTGATAACGGTAGCTGACGTGATTTATCAACCGAAAACGATACGATACAGTTCCTATAGAAACTACTAGGTACTATTACTATAGATACTTCGGTAGCACAAAATATTTTTCAAGGAACGCCTAATATCTTAAATGGGGCCGAAGCTAAGAACTTCGAAGCTTACTTTCCTACTAATTAACAGTCTAACACCTGTATATTTAACTTTTCCTAACTTAAGTATCTACCAACAAAGGTTTTCTTTTTGTTCTACCAAAGATCTCGAGAAGTTTCACGTACTCACACCTACAAATGTCTACTGTTTGAGTACGTCTGACGCCTTGTGTTTGATCACTAATAAGTGTTATATTTACCAGAAAGGATACTTCGTGTCTGTATGTGCAGTCGAAAGAACTGTGAGGTCTGTCGATATAAGAATGTTAGATCTAGCTGTACCTCTAACCATAGTCTCACGGGATTGTAGTGTGTTATGGTAAGACGCTTAACGTAAAAATAATAATAAAAAATAGTATTAAATTCTCGAGGAAAAAGCTCATAATCACTCTCAGCTAGAAAACTGTCATTACCTAAAATATATATACGTCGACTTGTAAACCTACTCCGTTTCATCGGTTAAAAAATAAACTCATCTATTCCAAATTGGCTATTTCAATGATAGCAGGTATTCTTATAAAAGAAAACAAAATAAAACACTTCGAATAAAAATGCACGACAAATTTGAAAAAGCCTTAACAAGAGTCTCGTTAGTGTCAAGCTAATCCGAAGTTGTGGGACCATTAACATTTTCGAACCTTTTGAAGAGTTTGAAGCTTTCAAATTGTCAGTTGTCACCGGTCTGTGTAACGACCACTTGATGTCATTGAGGCGGATAACTGGATACTTTCCTTAGACATCACCATAGCCCATACAATATCTCGTTATTATAAGAAATAAGAATACAAATCTCATTCAAAATTTGTTGATACTTATTGATCTACCCTAAAAACATTCACAAGATTTGGATAGATCAGAAAATTAACTTAGACGCAGGATTAACGAAGCCTGGCCACGGATCCAGTATAACTTTCATTTTATCATTCTTTGCAATTGCCATGCGATTGTAAAACAGTCCTAGATTATCCAAGCTTTCCGTCTTTCTAAACAATCTTGGACTAAACTGAGGACAAACTGACGTGACTTAATGACGTCTAATTCTACGGCATGCAAGGTTTTGTGCTAAACTCCAAATAACAACAGCCGTTGTATGTCAAAGACTTTTCCACAGCCTAGTCTCAACAAAACAAAACGGATGGCCAGGACAACGTCCGTCAAATCAATTGACCGTACTTCAACTGAATCATCAACACTTCAAATCCTATCGTGCTTGTCAGAAACATGAACTGCTTCATTGGCCCTGCAATATCCTTATTCACGTTTATCAAGTCTATATTATTTGCGACCGTCCCCAATTGGATCGCCAGACAAACGATGGCTTCCTGATTCGTGAATAACTTCCCCCTTATCTGAAATATGGACGAATAAATTCTGGATTCAGTTTCACTAACAGTATAACGTTACCTCGCAAAAATAGCTTGAATAATTCTGCAGGAAATAACATATCCAAAAGTTGAGCAATTGATGAGGTCGTTGCAAATTGAATGGTGGAAGTGAATTACTTGCAATATTTTGGGTTTCATCGATGCCAGCAACTGTGGCCCCTGTTGCCAATAAGGGATACCGAATCTAAATCTACAGATGTAGATCTACAGTTTAAATGCCTATTTGTTGCAGAAAATATCAAATCGTTTATAGCGTGTACATGTGTATTGGTATTTGCTACTGAATAGTTCTACCGATAGATTACGGAGAATTGGTTCCCAATAGACTTACTCAATAGAAAAGCTTCTAAAAAACGTTATCTACAAACTGAATGTTGTAAACGATTTCTAGATTTTTATTGATTTTTTTAAAATTGCTCGACCGATTTCTATCTATAAAATATTAATGGGACCACCTGGAAAGTATACTTATCTTTTAAAACTAGAAATAATTTTCCAAAACGGATCAGGCGTCTCCGAGTAATCGAATAACATTCAAAAAAAAAGATTCCGACGAACTAAGAACAAACCTCTTCCTTTTTTTAAGTCGGTTTAAAAACGTCCTATAGCTGCAAGCTGCAGACATTTGTAAATTGTATTTGTATACTGTATCGATAAATTCAGTTATAGCCAAAGCTATAAATTTAAGTTAACAAGTGCTAGTGGCACAGATATAAAGAGATCTCCGTGCAAAGAATCCCTGAATAGCCCGATAAATAAACCGAGCCCCAATTAAGGGACATGAAGGAAATTGAATATCCGTGTTAGACTAGATGTTCAATTGGAATGGACCGTGACGGAAGACAAGAGAAAGCTACCCGTGGCTGCAAATTGCGTTCATTAATCGTCGGTAATTTAGAAACTGATAAGTCGTCAGCTTCAATTAACTGCGATCAAAGAATTTAAGGGAGGCATTACTCGGCTGCGTTCAGAGAATTGTTTGTTTTTGTGAGACATTGCTTTGTCTTCATCGACGAGATTATCTATTTGCAGCGAGTCGTTAATATTGAAGGAATTACTTTCTGTCTTCACCTTCGCCTGGATATTTTAATTGAGCTAAGGTCTATTGTTTTCAGATGAAAAGAAGGCTACAGCTAAGCAGGTATCTACTGTATTCTAAATTACAAATGCTAAGATTGTCGTCATCGTTGTTGGGATGTCTTCCGCCCTAGCAAGTTCTAAATGCTAAAATTGGGGTCCCAGTTTGCGTGTGTGTCACAGCCGCTGATTGCCGAGGAGATTTCGTTACCATGATACAAGAGAGAGAAAAAGAGATGCAGAAGATTCATAATGTACTTGAAAGAATGCGCCTTTGAGCAATGCTTTGGGTGGAAACAAAAGTACTCAAGTACCGCAAACAACCGCAGCTTCAGCCGTTGAGCTGCTATTTGCAGTAGTAAAATCAAAGGTAAGACGGAAGCCGTTGTACTAAAGGTAAGTTAATTAACTTCACAATCCTATTGTAAGGTGTGCTCGTAAAATGGTTTCCAATAAAGCGTTGTACTTGTTGAAATGTTACTGTGAAATTGTTTGGTTTAGTCTTTATTGACATTTCTGGCCGTAAATGTTGCAAGTGTGCGGAAAAGCCTTTCGAGATAAAAGCTTGCTTTTCTTGAATTTGCTTCTTGCTGCATTCACTCAAAAATGTAATCGTCATCATAATTTAAGAGCGCTGCTCTTGTTGGTAGAGATGTTGAGGATTGGAGGTCTTTTGGGAATGACAGTAACATAATAATATAATCTTATCCGGAACTGTTAGTTACCGAACTACAAAGCATTAAAAAACGGCAAGCCGATTATTGTTTACTAGCTGCGCCCCGCGGGTTTACCTGTGGTTAAAAAGTATCCTATGTGCTATTCTAGACTATAATCTATCTCTGTGCCAAATTTCATCCAGATCTGTTCAACGTTCCGGCGTGAAAGAGTAACAAACATCCATACATCCATCACAAACATCCATACATCCATCCATTCTTACAAACTTTCGCGTTTATAATATTAGTAGGATCAGAAGATTAAAACAATTGCAAAAGCTGCTCCACCCAACTAACAGTACGAACCGAAAAAAAATTTTGTCATATCGTCACGCCTTTCCCCCGAGGGGGCTGGCAGAGGTGTAATACAACACCCACATACGATATTCAGTCCCAAATGTGACAGGGGGCGAACCTGTCGCCATACACCGGGCTCCAGTTACGAGTATGTAGCAGATGACATATATTTTATGTCATCTACAAATATTATCATAAATTCTCATGAAAAGTACTAACTATAAGTACTAACCTAATAAAATTTTGAAAAAAAAAGCAAAGCTTATGGAACCGACTTCCCGTCATCTGAATTCGATTTTGTAAACAATTTCCAGACTTTTGTTGATATTTTGAAAAAAGTTTTCTCGATTTCATAATTTCATAATAGATAAAACTTATGGGACCACCTCTGAAATATAATCTTCCGAACACAAAAAAAATATCAACAAAATCGATTCATAAGTAAGTAGTTATCGGATAATCACAAAACAAAAAAAAAAACAGTGGAATTGAGAACCTTCTCATTTGTTGAAGAAGTTTTGAAAAGTTTATTTTTAGCAGTTTTTTAGCAGATTAGAGTCAAAAACAGAGAAACTACATATAACCATGAACCGTGAAACCACATTACAATAGCAAGTCTATAAATAAACCAATAGTGTTATAAATGTAATAATAAACACCTGACCCGTGGTTAAGCGATAAATCAAATTGCACCGATAACAAAACAATACAGTAGCAAATTCAACTACGCGTGTAACTATGTAACCTACCCCGATAACAAACATCCTATGTTACTGGCATATCGAATTTAAAACAAAGAAACTACGAAAAGTAAAGCCTAGTTTACACAGTGCGAGCTGGCGTACGAGTCAGCCTGCCGCGGCCGGGTAGCTGCACTGCAGTGACTCGCACTGTTTGGACGTCGCTTACGAGTAATTCGCACGTGCGAGTTGGACAGTAGCTAGCATCCGAGTTACTTCAAGATTTTTTGTTTTCACTCGCATACTCGCCTGACAGCGACTCGTACATGACAGCAGCTCGGCCGTCGCTCGCATCGTTTAGACGCGTTTGGCAGTACCTCGCCAGTGCGAGCGAAACAGTCCTCAGTTTTTTTTATTTTAACACGTTCACTCGACATCGCGGTACTCGCAAGACTGGACAGCAGCTACTACTGTCGTGTAACAGCAAAGGCGAGCCGAGCTATTGGCGTACGAGTAGACAAGCCGAGTAGCTGTCTACTGTCTGGTCAGCAGCTCGCACTGTGTAAACTAGGCTTTACTTACTAGTGGCTCTACGAGCTATAGATCTCGCGGCTATGTTCAAATAGTGCAACGAGGTACAATTTGTACGTCAATGTTCTAAAATATTAAAAGTTTGAAAAAACGCCCAAGAGGTTGCGAAGAAAAACGATGCTAGGTCTCGGTTTGGAGCAAATTACATCCAACAAAAAATTAAAACTACTACGCTACCCTGACTTCATCCCGGTCAATTACAGCTTTAAAAGACGGGTACTTATCTAAAATCACGGCAGAAGCAGATGGATCCAACTAAATTAAATAAATACCGAGATGGTACAGATACTGATAGATAACACAGGTAGGCATATTGTATCTGTTGGTATGATACTAACACGTGGGAATCTCAGTGACGATGCCGACACTTTACGTAGGATGAGAGCGGCAAAGATCAAACGGGTCAGAGAGGACAAGGGATGGTGATACAGAGAGAGGCAGGTGTGTATGTTATTTGCCTATTTTTGTAATCGCCAAGTGACAGATTAAAAGAAATCTCGTTTGTCACCCAGTACTGATTCTCTGATTCAGTCTGATTAGTGTTTCATGACAAATATTTATAAATTTCAAAATACTTAACAAAGTCCATCTACAAATGAAAAATTGTTATTTTACTCATAACTAATTAAGTAGGTACACTGACATTAACTACATTTAAAGGCAATAAGCTATAATAATCTACACTAATACGTAATAATGCAATAACCATAAAAGGCGCTTAAAGTAGTAATTATCATATTAATTATAATTGGTTGCAGTCATTAGAGTAATATAATTAATGTAAATTTGAAATAAATAGAATTGATAGTTTTTTTAAGGAACGGTGAAAGCTAGTAATGAGCTTCACACGTCTATATAATTATATAGTAATTAATTATGAATAATTAAGAATATTTTTAAAATTAATTACGATCTTTTAAAGTGTATTCGGTAATAGTCATGTTGAGTCATATATTTACTAATGAAGAGTCGTTTTAGCGTTTATATGTATGTAAGTACAGCTGCAATAAATTAACAAGTAGGTACATAGGTAAGTAATTTACCAATATGATCATTAAAATAGATCTGACTCTATAAATTAGCAACCACTCATACATAGCTAGTACTTTAAGCATAGCAGTACAACAGTATAAGTTGGCAGTAGCCACAAGCAAAAGATAAATATATGCCTCTCAATCGGTGTAGGCAAATATTTTCTCACTACCGCAGCAAACGACTCTTCTGCATAACACATATTCTTTGCTACAAGGCCGGGTTCGCACACTAAAAAGATGCTTTCCGCCTTCTAATCATAGCAAAGGCAACTTGTTTGCATCGTAAAGATAACTTGCACGCTGCCTTGCAACACCACTTCGTGTAGGGTTGTCAAATTTTCGTTTTTAGATAGAAGTGTTACAGCAGGGATTATGCCTCGTCTACCAATAGCTTAGTAGGTATGAACCATGCCCTACTGATTTACCTGCGATAGGTTTATAGTAAACTAGCTGCGCCCCGCGGTTTCACCCGCGTTTAAAAAGTATCCTATGTGCTATTCTAGACTATAATCTATCTCTGTGCCAAATTTCATCCAGATCTGTTCAGCCGTTCTGGCGTGAAAGAGTAACAAACATCCATCCATCATCATTCTTACAAACTTTCGCGTTTATAATATTAGTAGGAAGTAGGATATAAAAGTCTTCTTCCAGTTCTGTTAAATCTTTATGATACTCCCTACTTCAACTTGGGTACTTAGATGCATCTAGATATCTAGATCTGTTCAGTAGTGAAAAGTTGACAAAGACTTGTATTACTACGGTATTGATTTCTATACCATGCTTGATTGCTTGTGTTATACAGAGGAATACAGTTATGAAGTGTTGTAAACAGCTATGAAATGTGTCTAATACATTGCCACCTCATTCTAATACCTTACTAACGACCCGCTCCGGCTTCGCACACCTATAAACCTTTCGTGAAAAATTATCCAACTGGTGGTAAAAATTCCATCAAAATAAATAGTTTAAAGGGTGATTTACATGCTACAAGTTTCTTGCCTGTTGCATACAAAAATATTTGATCTACAAACCCCTTGCATCGTCTAACATTCTAAATAATAGTTGTTGCTAATTTCTGTAGGAAAATTAGGTTTTGCGTGTAATGTATTGCATTCAATTATTGCTCTTGAATGTACAAGAAAATTGCACTGTAAATGGGCACTTACACCCTTAGCAACAATAAACATTGTATAGCTTCGCAATAGTTAGACAGTGTTTTGTCTTTTTCGATCGAGTTTAAAATTCAAAAGGAAGAAAAAGACAAAATACTGGTACAACTATTCCGATGCTATACAACGTTTATTACTAAGGTGGAGTCTATATTCACATGCAGAGACAAAGTGACAGACGCGGAAAGCGACTTTATTTTGTATTAGATAGAGAAGAAAAAGAGATGGAAAATATTTTTATTAGGACTTTAAAAATTACAATAATGTCATCTAATGTCATCTGCTACACAACTGGAGCCAGATGGATAGCGACAGGCTTGCCAAGGCCACCTTTGGGACTGAATATCGTCCAGTGTAGTGTGGGTATAGTTCACCTCTGCCAGCCCCTTCGGAGGACAGGCGTGACGATATGTTATTATTATTATTATTTGTTGACACTGGCAGCTTTAGGCTGATGCGTGTCTTATTTCAGTGCACTTCGATTTGTGTTTTTTTGAAGTTATACTTCTTTTAGCGCGATAGAGAAAAATGATGATAGTAAATTTTTACGATGCGCGCGCACACTGACACCTAAATTCTACATCGTGAAGTTAGTTCTAGGTGGCTAGAAAATTGATAACTATGTTCAAGTTGTATATTCTAGTATTTTTATATTTAGAACACGTGTTTCGTAAGAGTACAATTAAACTGTGAATAAATAAATATTATTTTGGTGTTTTTATTAAATCAATTTCATATACCTACGACGGTGATAGTACCTATTTACTGATAATTTATTATTTATTAGTATATCTATGTATATTGAATATTAGTGATAAAACTGATTTGAATAAACTGTTTTGAGTGCATTTATAGATTTGAGGTTAAGAAGTATAACTTCTAACGGTTGTACATAAGTACACACACTCTTTTTTTTGAAGTCATTAACATAATAATGTTAAGAAAAATAAATGTACATAATGTTAATAAAAAACTACGTTTTTGTCTGATGGTAGCCCTGATCGCTAGAGACTCGTCCTGGAACTATGTTAAGTAACTCTTAAGTAAAGTGCCTACTACTTAGCTTTAATTGCTTACTTTTATACAGATAAGTGAACACATTTCGTTAATGAGCCGCAGGTGGCAATGTGGTTAAGTTGTAGTACTGATTTCAAGATAACACACATATGTGGGGTGGAGTGTGTGAGAATATTAGATACTACGCGATCAGGGGTGCAAGCACGGACATTTAAACTGGCGTTTCAAATCGACAAAATCGGTAATTTCCATACAAATTTGTCGATTTTGTCGATTTAGATGTCCGTGTTCGTACCCCGAAAAAACGACATCTTTGATAAACAAGTAACTATACCTACATACTTACTTGGTAAATTAACTACCTAATGTGCAATAACAACGACAGCATTAACATAATTAACATTCAATATTATCATCATGTCTTCAATATATATATATAAAAAAATTAAAATAAATGTTACCATGGGGCAATCATTGTTATTTCAGTAACTGTCCCATCCTCTCGCTCAAGATATGGAAACCTTAAAAATTATGACAGACACCGGTACAGCGCTAAAGTGCATTAGTACATTACGCAAAGTCTCGGACCCTGTCCATCGTGCACCCTGCCTGGAAGCAGAAAGGGTCGTAACCAATCGGTCGTCTTTTTTAGGGACCCTGACTCCTTGTGTCTTATAACACTACTTACTAGACGAAAAGTAATTGTGTAACCAATTGAAATATTTTAAAAGAGAGCGGAAACAGCAAACAATTGCGGCATGAAATCGGTGTTCGCCTTGACCTGATAATGTTAGTGATATCAGCAATGCGCTTCTCCTACTGACCACAGCCCACCCAGTTTTACAACTGATTTGATAAGTTGAGTATTCTTAATAGGGATACTATTTTTTTTTTCTATGTAGAATAGGTCGGCGTTTGACCACCAACTCCCCTGATGTTAAGCGACGCTGTGGTCTAAGATGGAGCACGACGACCTATAAGGTACTTATTCACTCTAGCCTTGAAGTTTTGTAGAGTGAAGAAGTACAAAGACGGCAGTTGAGTGAGGCGCTACAAGTGCGCCACTGCTCAGACCCGTCTTCGGAACGGTTACACCGGACTACATCCCGGAACACGACTAGGTCATTTCACGGCATTTTATACTCAACTTATCAATTTAGGGGCTATTCCTACGCCTGAGATGAGATGAGATTTTATATTGGTCACTCTCACACCTATGACTATTCATACGAGAGCAACAAGGATGAGAAAAATGGTGAGATTGAATCTCACTCCGTAAGAATAGCCCTCCAGTACGAATTTCGTACACGTTTCGCTAGATTCTTGGTCATAGGTCAACTTTTAGGTTCGATTTGCAGTTTGTTTAGGTTTTTGACTATTCATATGACAAGTAATAGGTAATTACAAAGAAAAACATAAAACCCGACTGTAAAATGTTAAACCCTATGTCACTTCCACTATCACGACGATTCAAATGACACCTCACATTTCGAAATCCATGAAACTGTTTAGGCTGTAGGGCGTGCCAAAGATATCTCATACATACATACACACGTAAAAACAAAACCCTCCTTATTGCGCAGTCGGGTAAAAAGCAATGCGTCTTGAAATTTGCTGGAAATTGGAATGTGAATGAGCGTGGGCACTACGTCAATATTATCTCTTTAGCTGCTACTTCGGTAGGTAAATCTTGAGGGAAACCTATCAAATATTGATCTCAGCGGTTTTAGGCACACACTTCTGTTTTTTAGGCATTTGTGTTAGGGTAAACCCCAAACTGAATCGCCCCGTTTGATAGCATTCCAAGATAGAGTCAAATAACCGTTACCATTTCTTTAGGCTCAGTAGGTAATATCCTAAATTTCAATCCCAGCTCGTAGCGTTCCCCAACTCTAAACTACACTGACGCAAGACCCGAATGATTTATGAGAAGAAAAGCCTACTCTCAGAAGTGGGATACAGTAGGAATTACAGTATTCGCTACAGAAAACCTACTCAGAAGTGAGATACAATTTCACTTTTCAGTGGATTTTACTGTGTAGGGCTCAGATAAACCTAGAGTCAGATGGCGCACGGCGTATGATTTAGGAGAAGCCAAAAAACATCCAAAAACTACGTTATACAACACGCAAACATTGACGCAAAAAAACTACGCTTCTCGCTTGGTTATTCTTACCTCGACATTGTGAGCATTGGTTTATGGTATAATTTTGTGTACATAAATATATATATAAGTAGTGCTTTTTTTTTAATTTATTGGCAACTGGATACAAAGTCCATAGTGCCTAACTTAGTAATATTTTTTCCTTCAGTAACAGATGATGGGATGATGATGATAAGGTGATGATGAAGACGATGAATCCCTCCCCTTTCCCCATTCCAGTAAAGTTATGGATACTTTACTGAAACTTTAAGTGAAGTTTTGTAGAGAACACGAAAAATCGCGTTTCGCCATAAGTAGTGCATTACAAAAGTGTGGCCAGGACTACATTTTGAGGTTCTTTAAAAACTGCAGTTATTTCACAAGTCAATTTTGAAAAAGCCGTAACATTATACTCTTACAAATATGTGCAGTTTTAGAATATTAAATCTACTAAGGTTGTTTATTGGAACGGAAATGGCTACCGTAGAATTTGGGAATTAATATTAGTTTTCGTGCAATTGTAAATGTTTTTCATGACAACATTACCACGTGCACACGTTTAAAAAGAAGTGGCTTCATCGAGATAAAACGCAGTGTTCCATATTTTCCTCTAGGTTGATCTGGGGTGTAGGGTTGTATTATGATAGTGTGACCTAGATACAGTCCCCAGTAGCAACAATAATTTAATCCGTTCCCCAGGTGACAGTAATACATGCGTGCAGGATGTGAACCGCGGGGCGCTCCGCTCAACCGTCAGGTAGGTACCTACTCGTAATTGGCGCGCTGTCAAAACATCCGACACGGTGCAAACTGTCGGATTAACCCGTATCCGCTAAGGAGCGAAGGATTTAACCGCATTTTACAATTAAATTTAAGAGCAGCGTAAAAATATAATTTCAGAGCGGTCACTGTGAGTGTTGGTCTGTAACTCTGCACCAAGTTGAGGAACATCTGACTCTGAAAGTTTTTATATTCCGAGGTTACTCTTAACACATAATTTTTTTTTAATAATTCTATAACTCAAGACACAGTTAGATTTAAATGGTGCATTAAATACACATCATTGACAGTTTTTTGATGATTGTTTAAAAGTAAGTAGGTCCTTTACACACCTTTTTATGTATGACTAGCTGCGCCCCGCGGTTTCACCAGCTGTTAAAAAGTACCTATCCTATGTGCTATTCTAGACTATAATCTATCTCTGTGCCAAATTTCATCCAGATCTGTTCAGCCGTTCTGGCGTGAAAGAGTAACAAACATCCATCCATCCATTCTTACAAACTTTCGCGTTTATAATATTAGTAGGAAGTAGGATTGTATTTTGTATGCAATTGTTTAACTATTTAAGCTCCATTCATGAAGATATTTATAAAAATTAACTAGGTACATATTTAGTATTTTTTGGAATAAAACTGGCAACAGATGATACCTACTTAGTTTACAGGTGCTTAAAAAATCATCTGTCAAAATCCCTACTTATTTATTAGCTCAATGCATTGATTTAGTTACTAATGACATCAGGCAAAAATCCAAATCTTACCCAGCACGCCTTATGCGCGCGCGACAAAATTCTTCTCGTCGCTTTTTGTCCTGTGAGAACGTGACAAGGCTATGTGCATATATATGTCTGTCTCGATAAAAAAGAGTCGACATACCGTTATCGAGTTGCGCAAAATAGACTAACTGAAGTCTACACTAACTTCCTCCATTCTAAAACCGCATAGGTAATAAAAGTAGAGGTCAAACATAAATAACAAAAGTACTAAAAACATAATTTCTCAGTAGGCCAATAGGATTTAGATTTATTTTACTAACATATAGAATATCTCGAAATGTTTAATATTGATTGACCGAGCGAGCGTTACTGAGCGAAGCGTCTCTGTTTCAGCCCTGACAAAAATGCTTTCATATGTCCGGATCTTTGTCTTCCTCTACATGTCGCATTTCTTAACCGATTTTCATAAAATGTTGTCTCATTTGTCTAAATCAGCTCTATAAAATCAGCCCAACAAATTTTGATAAAATTAGTCATAGAGGCAACTTTTAATACCTACATAAAAGCTAGAAATTTAAAAAGATAGGTCCAGAAAATATAGATAGCCTAGCTGCACCCCGCAGTGTTACCCATGGTCAAAAAGTGGCCTATGTGCTATTCCAGACTATAATCTATCCCTGTGCCAAAATCCATCCAGATCAGTGCAGGCATTCTGGTGTCATTGAGTAACAAACATCCATACATCCATCCAAACTTTTGCATTTATAATATTAGGTTGATAGTGTGGTGTGAAGGTGTGATAGGTAAAAATCCTTTATTGTTCACACCAGAAATTACAAAGTAAAAGGATAAATAGTAAGATAAAATTAATAATAAGTTTTTTGTCACCATAGATTAATTACTTACATCATAATTATACATTTCCTATAGGAAAAATATTTTAGGTGACACCCTGCATTCAAACAAAATATTATGTGCACTTGTACCAAACAAGTTCGGTACAAAAACTCAACACCGTTGTCGTTCTTGAAATGCAACATTGATCAGCACAATGGCACTACTGTTCTCAGCACAGTCAGAGTGCATTGGATAACGCACTGGCGGGACATGTGCTAATGTGTATGTGTAATATTGATAAGCAACGCTTCAAGGATTCAGTGTGAGAAGATATTACATTTATGTATAATATACAAGATTATCAAAAAAATTATATTAAGGGTGTAAGGGGGTCAAAGTACTCATCATTATGAACAACTTTTACTATAGAACCAGCCCTGAAATGACTAAACAATGTTCCGTAACAAAAGTTTATTAATTGTCAACAAAAAGTATGAAACAGCTGTTTTCCTCTTATTTCTGGGTTGGCCCGACTTGGCCCCAAAGTAAAAATTGTACATACATTCACCCTCACCTAATGTCCTGTATATTTACATTTAAGTATTGGGGGCTAAAGCTTTTTACTAACTGTCTAAAGAAGATATTGTTTTTCAAGGTTGTGTTATGCACCTGCTGATGTTGGTTTAACTGATTTTGAAGAGATCATAAGTGCAAGGTTTTGTGATATTAGCCTTTACTAAGTAGATTAAGTTTGTCAAACCACATTATTTATTCTGTAATCAAAGTAACATTGTACTTATATGTGAAAATTATTTTGTCCGTCAATTATTTATTTGTTACATAAATAAAATTATGAAATGGCCTAACCGACCTTGATTAAATTTGATAAGGAAATAGTGTGTATACTTATATTATTTATGTGTATGATGAGGAGGGATAAAAATACACTTTTTGCTCTTTATGATTGACAAAAAAAAAACTATTTTAACGAGTCATGTAATGTAGGTTTAATACAGATAGGAATACAGTTTTTATTGCAAAGCAGTTATAATGGATACTTTTTGGATTTTCCTAAGTAGGTAGGTATCTTTTTAAAGCTCAAATTTTTTGCATTAATTTTTAAAAACTTCAAGAGAGATAGTAATTAAATTCCAAATTTCCCACTGAAAGGCTGAAGAGATAAGTATCACTAGGTACGTTAATAGTTTCATAGCATTTGAGAGACCTTCCCAAACTTAGAGGACAAACGGACAAACGTTTGTTCCTTTAAAATTGTAAGAAGTTTTCGTAAACACCACCAAAAAAACCAAAGTTAATAATTTGCGCGACAAAATAAGGTCATTACAATATTCTACAACGTACAAAATCAGCATTTTAAATTAAAAATACTCACCGATAAACAATATAGTAAAGTCTAGTAATACTTTTCGCAAAATGAACTTGGATTCACGGTCCATCGTTATAGTGTGGTTGCGCGAATTCGTTTTTCGGTCGTTTCTGTCCATTGTTTAGTAAATAACGAGCTGAAAATGCGCAAAAAGCACTTTCACTGCGATATCGGTTACGAAATGCAAAACGTCAAAATAACTGACAGTAACACACGTCAAGCACGAAACGCATGCGCGCGCAAACTAAATTTTGTTTCGTGCGTTTCGTTCGGAAACAGCTTCACCGGCGCCCCCGCTCAGCTCAGCAGTGAAGTAAAGCTCCGTTCACAAGTGCCAAACTTCAATTACTTACATGAAAAAAATAGATAAAATAAATGATACGATTCCTAAAAAAAACGAAATTCTATTCCTAGTTTTAACCGACTTAAAAAAAGGAGAAGGTTCTTAGTTCAGTTGCATTTTTCAAAATGTTATCTTAACTACCTCATAGGCCCATAATATAAATTTGTTATTTATTTAACATTAACATCGCCGATAACTGAATACACGATGTTTTTAGCATGACAACGCGACACGAATTATCGCAATGTAGCCACAGTAGAAATCCGTATAAAGTTTTTATTTTTTTTTTTTTTCGCCCTGTAGCTCGGCGGCTAGCTCGTTTATGTGCTGATCCAATCTTGCTTGATAAATCTTGCTGTTTGACCCAATTTCTTCCTTGACAGTTCGCAGATTTAAATCTAGGTTCATATATTTATTGCTTATGTGTGGTGGGATATGGAACATTGCTCTCATTGTTTTGCTTTGAAACCTTTCGAGTATTTCAATATTACTATGGCTGGCTGTGCCCCAGAGCTGAATGCCATAAGTCCAAATAGGCTTTAGTATAGCTTTATATATGACCATTTTACTGGAATCTGTCAACTGTGACTTGCGTCCGATGAGCCAGTACATGTTGCGGAGTTTGCAGTCAAGTTGTTTCCTTTTAGTCCATATATGTTTACGCCAAGTGAGTCGACGGTCGAGATGCATTCCTAAATATTTTGCGTCATCTGATTGTGTGATCTCGGTGTTGTAAAGTTTCACTGGTGGGCAGGTTTTCCTTCTAAGTGTAAAAGTGACTTGAACCGACTTATCTGTATTAGCTTTAATACGCCACTGCTGAAACCATGCTTCTATGAGAGCCAGATGTGATTGTAGCCTCTCAGATGCTGTATTGGGATTCTCATGGGTTGAGAGAAGTGCGGTATCATCTGCGTATGTTGCTGTAATGGTATTGGCATAAGTGGGTAAATCTGCTGTAAATATTAGATAGAGAACTGGTCCCAGGATACTACCCTGTGGAACTCCCGATTTTATTTCGTGCATTTGTGATGTATCAGAATTATATCTTACTTCGTAGCATCTATTTTCAAGGTAGGATTTTACCAACAGAAAAAAAGAGTGTGGTAGCATTTTTTTGATTTTGAAAAGTAGCCCATTATGCCACACTTTGTCGAATGCTTGGCTAATGTTTAGGAAGACTGCGCAGCAAAATTGTTTGTTTTCCAGTGCTCTACCTATGACATCAACCAGCCTATGCACTTGCTCGATGGTTCCGTGGCCTTCCCTAAATCCGAACTGGTGTGTTGGTATTAGGTCTGATAGATGTTCTCGCATTCTATTTAGTATGATCTTTTCTAGTAGTTTTCCAATTACGGGAAGGAGGCTTATAGGTCTATATGATGTCACTTCTTGAGGTGGTTTACTTGGTTTCAGAATCATTATTACCTGTGCTATTTTCCATTGACTTGGGTATGAGGACAATCTTAAACATGCGTTGAAAATAGCGAGTAGGAGCAGTATTCCTTTTTTAGGTAGGTGTTTTAAGAGAGTAGCGTCAATAAGATCGTAGCCAGGGCATTTGCCTTCCCGGAGTTTTAGGATCTCCCGCCTTAATTCGTTTGGTGTCACATGTTTTAGTGGTAAGCACATCTGAGTAGGTGACCTAAGGTATTCCTCTATGTCATTGTCCCGATGTGGGTTATTGCTGGGAAGTGGTTCGAAAACTTTACGTAGGTGTGTAGCATAGGTGTTGGCTTTTTCACAGTCAGAGCGAGCCCAAGTTCCTGTCGGAGTTTTCAATGGCGTAAGTTGTTGTTTAGGACGCTTTAGGTTTTTGGTAGCCTTCCACAGCGAGTAGTTTGTGTCGCTAGTATGTGTCAGTTTTGCGAGGTATGATTGTATATTCTCGTTTTCAAGTTCTTTGATTCGTGTTTTTAGTTCTCGTGTGGCTTTATTGAACGCGGTCTTATCACTAGGATAGTGAGTATTATGCCATACTCTGCGGAGTCTACGTCTTTCGTTAATATAATCCTTGATGAATGCAGGGTAGACATGCTCTTTTGCTGTTCCCGTTTTGTGGTAGGATGTAGACCTATTTGCTGCGTCATGAATCAATTTGTTTAGTCCTTCTATAGCCTGTTCTACTTCATCAGTCGTTTTTAGTGAGATCTTAAGCTGTATCTCCGCTGTGATGATATTCTGATATTTTTCCCAGTTCGTATTCTTGTTATAAATTTTGGGTGCTGCTTCTGTTAGTGTGATCTTACTATATACGTTAAGAATAACAGCAGAGTGGTCTGAGATGAGGTCAAAGTCGGTTTCCGTTTTGGTGTTATTAATGGCAATGTTTTTTGAAATGAAAAAATCCAACAGGTCGGGGGTTTTACGTGGGTCAGCTGGCCAGTAGGTAGGTTCGCCAGTGGACAGACAATCGAGGTTAAGGTCAGTCACGGCTTGGTAGAGCTGTCTACCTCTAGTTGTTATGAGCCTAGAGCCCCAGAACAGATGTTTAGCATTCCAGTCTCCTCCACTTATAAAGCGATGCCCGAGTGTAGTGAAGAAATCTTTATAGTCGTCCTTTGTTACCTGATGTTTAGGAGGGCAGTAAATTGCAGCAAGGCTGATGTCTGAGCTTTTGTCATGTAGTTTAATAGTAGTGGCTTGTATCTTGTCTGTTGAAAAAGGTTCAAGTGGGTGATGTTTTATATTTGATTTTATGAGTACTGCCGTTCCTCCATGCGCATTTCCCGATGGGTGGTTGGTAGCATAAATAGTGTAGTCTTTAATTGAGATGTAGCTTTTGCTTGTAAACCTAGTTTCCGATATTAATACCACGTCAATTTTTTTCATACGAAGAAACAATTCTAGCTCTAGTCGTCTTGCGACTAGACCGTTAGCGTTCCATGTGATTATTTTAAGGTTAAGATTACTTTTTTATTTGGCTGCTAATTAGCTGGACGAAACGATCCATCATGTTGTCTACCATGTTTAACATCATAGTTTGAATTCTGTTGAACATTTGGTCTAAGATGTCACTTAGTTGTTGCATTTGAAGTGGTTGATCTGGGGTAGTTATATTTTCTGTTTTTCTTTTTGTCATTTCAGCGTAAGTTGCATTTGTCCTGTTATGAGTTTTGAATTTTCTTGGCTGCAGTTTGTCAGTTTCGGAAATAATGTTCCTTGGATTTGTAAGGTAGTGTGTTTGTTTTGGTTGTATTTTCAATAAATGCTCTTTATACTGTTTGTATTTTATGCATCCCCTGTAACTAGCTGGATGTTTTTCTTGACAGTTTGCACAAGTAGCCTCTGTGTCTCTGGTTTTGGTGCAACTAGTGGTCGGGTGGTCGTTTCCACATTTGACGCATCTGAATGGTCGATAACATTGGTTTTTGGAATGTCCGAATCTTTGACATCTTTTACATTGTAAGATTTCTTGTTTCTTATAAGGTGCTTCAAAAGTTACTTTCATATGATTTAGGAATTTTATTTTGAATATTTCCTTGTTGTTTCGTTTTGGTTCCAGGTCTAAGTAAAATAGAGGCAGAGGTTCTTTTGAGTTTCTGTGACGTACATTTATGAGTTGCCTTACTTCATGCCCGTGTGTTTTGAGTTCTTCTTTTATTTCAGAAGTATCCTCTGAGCTGTGCAGGCCTCGCAGCACAACTCTATATGGCCTTTCACTTTTTAGCATGTAGGTATAATGACTGATATTGTCTGTGATAAATTTTTCTCTTATTGTTTTGTATACTTCTATACTCGCCGGCATTACTTTTACAATGTGTCCTGACCTTAGTGTGGTCATAGTAAAATTTCCTTCTGTTGTAATTTTGAGCAGTAGGTTTTTGAGGGAGTTGATATCCAGAACCCCAGTTACAAAAATTGGTTCTGGTTTAGGTGGCTTTTCTATTTCAATGTCATCCGTTTTGTCTTCCACATCGCCTAATATTGCAAATTGATTTTGTGTGGATATTGTATATGCAGTCTTTTTCTTTACGTTTTCTGTCTCTGGTGATGGTATAAAGTAAATGAAATCAACGAAGACAAGTATTTTGTTTGCGACTAGTTTGTTATGGACAATTATGATGATCAGGTGCATTTATATAGAGCTGGTAGAAAAAACAACCAAAAACAATTAAACCGGAGTAGAGTTTTGATCATCCCTCACTTTGGAAAAAAAAACAGAAAAAGTAAAAAAATCTTTTGAGCGTGGTTCCCTTTCAGCGATTACAGCAGATTTGTTTTTTTTTTATATTAAATATACCCAGATTAGTTCTATAAAGGTAACTTAAGCGAGTAACTTTTTCTTATTTCTCTCTATTCTTCTTCTTATACCAATAAAATGCCAACAAAAACATGTAATTCTAGGCGCCGCCGATCTCATTTTACAATCAAATATGAAATACGACTTTCAACTCTAATTAAAGCTGTATAAGAAAACGTGTGTGCGGTTGAAAAATCATGGTAGGTATGACCGCGTCTTAAGTGAATTTCATCATCAAAATTTTTCATTAAAATATAAAGGCCTTACCATGCCATAACAAAACAAAATAAAACTATTTTTGTTTTATACGTCTTATTATATTTTAACAGTTTCAGACGAAACAGTTTTATCGTGCGTGCTAGCACTACTTTCAACAAAGTATGTAAAAATCCTGAACTCGATATTGATATCTTTTTCTTAAGTATATCTACTATTAGGAAGCGATTAAGCGACAATTTTTTCGATAAATTTAACCTGTGATACAAATAAAATTTCTTGTATTTTCTTTTAGTTAGTGAGTACTGATATTATGCTTTATCTATCTATTTTTCTTTATTTAAAAAAATTATTTTTTTAGTTCATTCTTTTTTCAAAATCTATTATTTTGCGTTGTTTACTATTTCATTCTTTTGTTACGTCTACCTCAATTCTATTTATCTAATCATTCTATTTGTGCGTCAATTCCTTTTTTTCTATTATATTTCTTAGAAGTGTCTCCCTATAAATGACTTTTTTAGTAAATATATTAAATTTACTATTCTGTTATTGTAAGGTCGTTGGTTGACCTGAAATGTAAAAATAAAATAAATAAATAAATAAATAAATATTTACGCCCTACATTACTAGTGTTTTTGGTTTTACTTAGTAAAAATACTTTTCATCTAAAATAAAACCAAAATTAATTCGTTCTTGTACATAATTATAGTTTTATCTGATCTATATCTATGAATTAGAATAGCAATATCATCTGATAAAATTTGCGACAGCGCCATCTATGTCATATCTACCGTATCAATTGAACTGACACAGTGGTGAGTTTCCCGTGATCAATCATTTTGAATGTTGTCTAGAGCTGGTAAGCAAAGTAATGTCACAGATAATGCACAGATGGCGCTAAAGTTAGATATTGCGTTTCATAACTTAATTAAAAAGTGGCCTCTTTAAGAATTTGAGGAAAATTAATTAACTCTAGCCCTACTGAAAAAAGTGGATAATTGAGTACTCAGTTCTACTCAGTTACAACTGTCTCAGGTGTGCTTAATTATGTCGTAGGCAAATTGCATGTCTGTTTACAAACGGCCGGCATATTACCTATGTGAAATGAAATACTGAATTAGAATTTAATTATAATTTGGTTACAATACAATTATTATTTGTACAGTTTTAATACAGTTACTATGTTTTTTTATGAAGCCAAAAATACTAATATTATACCTACCTCGGCATTCTACAATATGCCAGTAGTTTGTAAACGAATGAGTTATAATGTAGGTAGGTAATTTGCTTGCGATAGATATTAAACACTTGTCCGAAACAAGGGCGAGATATCGATAAATCCGATTTCAATAAAGGAGAAGGTTCTCAATTCGTTGGAATCTTTTTTTAGGTAGGTATGTTCATATAGTACTTACTCAAAGACGCTTGAACATTATCCTTTTTGTTCCAAAGGGTAGGTATTCTAGTTTAACTTCCCAGGTGGTCCAATATAAATTTTAACGAAATTGATCGAGCAAAAAAAAAAACAAAAAAAAAACACAAAACAAAAAAAAAAGTCGAATTAAGAAACAAAAGTCATTTTTTGAAGTCAGTCAAAAAACATACCTACAGGCGAATTGAGAACCTCCTCCTTTTTTTGAAGTCGGTCACAAATCAAGAAAGTTTGTAAACCGAGTGGCTAGACCTGCTGTCAAAATTTCTAGGCCGCCTTTGACGGCCTTGGCTTGCATCCTATAACTAAAAACGAATATAGAACTAAAAACTGAATTATAAATTTTAATACTAACTGAATTGTAATATGTATTATGTATCAATAAATAAAAAAATAAAAAATTAGATCTCGGTTTATGGTCAACTGGGGCAAATGCGTCTGTGGGGCAATTGCATCTTTCGATAAATTACTGACAAAACGTTCCGAAGACGGGTCTGAGCAGTGGCGCACTTGTAGCGCCTCACTCAGCTGCCGTCTTTGTACTTCTTCACTCTAGTAAACTTCAAGACTAGAGTGAATAAGTACTTTATAGGTCGTCGTGCTCCATCTTAGACCACAACGTCGCTTAACATCAGGCGAGTTGGTGGTCAAACGCCGACCTATTCTACATAAAAAAAGAAAAAACCTTCAAAAATTATTCGCTAATTTTTTTTTGCTTTAGTTGTAAAAATTGGTGCAAGATGGCGTTAGTTGCCTAATTTGTGAAGGGTTTGTCAGTAATTATCCAAAGACGCAATTGGCCCACAGTCGCATTTGCCCCTGTTGACCCTAAACAGTGTATTTATTATGTTTCGACCTGCGACATGAGGCGGCGGCCGGCGGCCGGCGGCGACACGTCGTCTCTGTAGCTGTTTCACTAGCAACTGAGCCACCGAGCCAGTTAAATGTTTTTATTATTATGAATGAGAAGGAAGTAAAGTAAAGTAAAATTTTATTGCTCAAAACTGTGTACATAAAAAGGTGAAGTAAGTACCTATGTTAAAATTTAACATTTTAGAAAATTATGTAATACTAGCTGCGCCCAGCGGTTTCACCCGCGATTAAAAAGTATCATATGTGCTATTCTAGACTATAATCTTTTTCTGTGCCAAATTTCATCCAGACCTGTTCAGCCGTTATGGCGTGAAAGAGTAACAAACATCCATCCATCCATCCATTCTTACAAACTTTCGCGTTTATAATTTTAAGTAGGATAATACTATACTATTTATATCTATATTTATTATATATATATGACGGCGCGAGATATCATTGGATAAAGAAAATCAGTTTGAGAGTTGTTAATCGATAGTTTTAATCTGTGGTTTATGACCATTAATCGATTTGTTTATGGTAATTTAGAGCGGTTAACACCGAATGGAGTTGCGTTTGGGATTTCGGGCGAACGTCATGTCTGTCGGGCAGTGTTTGACAGGACTGGGCTGAAAGCGGTCGCACGCAATGGTCATTCGTAAACCCATTACTCTAAATCTCCAATTATCTTTGTGATCATTCATTAACTAAGTAGTCTAAGTGACTGTATAATTAAAATAGTGAGAAGCCTACATTGCTGTCCCCTTATTTCAACGTTCCTGAAGTTTGACGCCCACCATAGATACCCGTGATGACGAGTTCATGGATCAGAAATTAGACACGACACCGCGGCCTACTAGATTTTCCCCGTCATCAGAAGTGAGATGTCACAGCGCGGCGGCCTTTACTATGTTTCTCCGACATCAGTGGGATCAGATGCGACGGCGTGGCTCCTCATTTCCCTACATTTCCCCGACATATATACTATATTATTTATATCTATATTTATATCTATATTTGATAGGATATTTATTTCACACTTCAATAAAATTAACATCAAACAAAACAATTTAACGAACAAACACTACTAACACTTAATTTATTGAAATGGCTTATTATTAATTTTTATGTCAAATAATCTAAAAATGCCTTAATTATACTAGTTATAAATTAAATTGAGATCAGATTTTAGTGGCTAATTAGATTAGGTAAGTAAAGTAATTTACCTTCTATAATATAAATATGGACCTGATTCATGTGTAGAGGTATAAAATTCTTTCATGTCATAAAAAGTTTTTTCTACAAGCCATTTCTGAAGACTTTTTTTTAAATTGGTAGCCTTCTAATGATTTTATACAAATAGGTAAATCGTTATATGTATTTATAGCTATCATGAACGTCCTTTTGAGAAACGTTTCGTTATTTGCTTGTGGAACAGTAATGTTAAATTTGTGTTTACGAAATTAGAATAGAAATTAATGGAGAAATCGTACGTACTGTACCGATCTCACTTAAGGGTCCGGCGACCACTTTAGACTAACTTCGCATTGGCTTAAGGTTTTCTATTGTCATTTCATCTAGAAGAAGACTGCGAGCGAAGAGAGCAAGTAAAGATAATGACGAGCTTCTAGAGTTATCTACAGAGTGATAAAGTGTATTCAAGTGTTTTCAATTATTCATTTATTAAGACTTTTGAACTTTTCTAATCATACTTAAATAACAAAAAAATCCCTTGTATTATGGATTAATTTAAAAGTTAATGATCTAGATAACCTCCCTGTGTGAAGGGATTTTTGATTTGCTTTATTTTTCTATTATGTAAATAAATTACCCTTACAAATGCGGATATTTTTCATACCTGAATATTCTTTTGAGAACATTAAAAAAAAAGCAAAAACATGGGGCGAAGATATAGTTCATTTATATGTCCATGCCAAATTTCATCATAATCTGTCAAATGGTTTCCAAGAATCATGTACCTAGCGCGTTTGTATGGAAAACTCAGAGCGTCGCGGAACCCTTAAGTGGGATAAGGCGGTTAAGAAGATGATGCACCCATATCCATACTAATACTATAAAATCGAAAGTACTCTGTCTGTTTGTAGGTTTTTCACGGCTAAACAGCTAAACGGATCTTAAAGAAATTTGATAATTAATTAATACAGTATTTTATGAGGAAGGTTTTTGGATACTATTTCCTGAATAAACACGAACAGAGTCGCGAGTAACAGCTAGTAAGTAAATGTGTAGGTAAAAATAATAATGTTTAAAACCTACCTAAGTATGTGTTTTTGGTCAGGTCAGAGCTGGGCGCTTTGGGGGACTGCGAAAAGATACGTTTCTGGGTCGCGTTCAAAGGATAGGCCCTTATTGCAACTTCGCCGTTCAAAACATTAGTGTTGAATGGGGAAGTTGCAATCTGAGTGCGCTCTGTTGTACCTACCCTCTGAACACGACCCTGACTTGCTGTTAATCGGGAAACACAAACAGAGAAGCACGCTTCTCTTTCTATTGCTTCAATTTTTAATCTCATTGAATAATAAAGAAGCGCATGAAGCTATGATAGCCTGGTCGGAAAAGGCTCGCTTCTCAAGCCTGAGGGAGCAGATTTGATCCCAGCCGAAGACGCGCACCAATTTGTTCATTGTATGAACATTATGTGCCTATTCATTGTATTTTTTGCACCTGATCATCGTCATTCTTTCTTATCAAACTAGGCGCAAACAAAATACTTGTTTTCGTTGATTTCGTGTAATACCGGGTCTTAAACTGACGTTTTAAATCGACAAAATCGGTACATGGGCATACCCAGGGGGGGGGGGCAGGGGGGGGGGCAGCTACCCCCCCTTGGAAATCTCGCAGAACATGTATAAACGTGTATACATGTATGCCTAATTACTAATTAAAGTGTAAACGGGTTATGCTATAACTTTTAAATAAACCGCGCAGTAGACACTGACAAAATGCACGATGCAATAGGGACCTTGCATCCAAATTTTAATGACATGCACAGAGGATGGCCACCGAGGGAGTTTTAGTGGGGCAATCCCCACATAACCCGGATGCACCCCAATAACATCCGGGCATCTTTTTGAAGATTTCCCCCCCGTCAACAAAAAAAAAAAAGGTGTGTTTATGTAGTGTGTATGACAAAACAGCCGCGGACGACCCGACCTAAAAAAGCTGACTTGCCCCCTCCTACGCCAGAAGCTGGGTGCGCCCATGAATCGGTACCTAATTTCCATTCAAATTTCTTGAATTAGTCAATTTGAAACGTCAGTTTAAATGTCCTTGCGCGCACCCGAGGGGCCCTATTCTGACGCATGGGACCCTTCACTCTTAAGACTACTTAAACGAGAGAGACAATGACCTAGGTATCACACGCGTCACTTTGAACCACTAGAAGGGTGGCTAGCCCTTCTAGTGGTTCAAAGTGACGCGTGTGGTATATGTGATATAAGAATTCATATTTTGGTTAAACATCGCCTAATAAGTATGCCACGACACAGCACAGTAACTTCAGCACTTAGTTTTAAATAACAACTGCTCGTGGTCATCTGTATCTCAAAACAAACTATAGTTCTTGTTTAGGTTAACATATCATATTAGGTATATTCGGGACATTTATTCAGAACATTTTTGGATACATGATCATTGGTCATCAAACTAAGCAAAGCTTGCACTGTGGCTGACAGATATTTTTTTTAGTAAATACGTACTTAAATAGATAATTAAACCCTGGCATAGAACAAACGCAAATGTTCTTCACATTAGTGTTTGTTCTAAGTGAGAATCGAACCCACGCCCTCTGGCGCAGAAGGCAGCTTCACTACCAGCTGAGCCACCGAGGCAGTCAAAGGACAGAAATCCATTGATCTGTTCAGACTTCAGTTAGAACTGACTAGTTATTCTATACGAGCGAACTGTACATATACATACCTACATCCACCTAAATACCCCTACTTAGACACCATAACACGTCTTTATACTAAAACCTCCAGAACGTTCCATCGATCCAATAAAATACCCCACACGAAACCCAAAAACACGCTCCGAACTCAACAAAACGTCCACAAACAGAATCGCCACAGAATTTCAATATAACAACAAACAAAAGCCCGAATTCCTTCATCAGCGATACAATGCCTGCCGCCTACATACAAATATCTAACAGCGAGACTCCAATTTAAATAACAAGCTCGCAAAGCTGAAAAACAAGCCGTAACCGAAGTTGGGAATAAATTAGCAACCCCCTTTACCCCCCTTTACCCCAATGTGTACATTGTGCAAAATATTATTTGCCTTTGCCAGACAATAATAGGATCTAATGCCCCGCCCTGACATGTTAGCTTTGCCGGACTCCGCCCTAGACGGTCCCGTCTCTGATTGGTCGGGACAGTAGCCCCTCTCTCTCTACACGGAGTGCTCTCCTCTTCCCTCGTATAGCTTTTCCTTCAACGCCCGGGGGGTAAATGTTATGGTAGGAAACATATACGAGGCTTTTCTAGGGATCCAGGAGCATTGTCGCGCTCGAATATTTTTTACGCGCGTTTTATTTGAAGATATCCCACCTGAATGGAGTGCTAGAATTCGCTTTATGAGATTTTTTTCAGTGGAATCGTGACGAGTCCTTTAGCTTTGGATTAAGGGATGTCGCGTGACTCTGTAAACAGTTTCCTTTGCGAGAATGTAGACGTTTTATTGCTTTTTCGTTTGAGTTGTATTTTGCGTTTGAGGTCGAAAGCTCGTTTCGACGTCTTTGACTAAGGAATGTTGTACATTGGATGGAATGTTGAGATATAATTTTTATATTTTAGTAGGTACTTGTAAGAATAATCTTATCATGGTTTTAGTTATTAAAATATCTAATCGTTGCAATTTCTGCAGAATCGTTAAAGACTAGCTTACACTAACTAGGTAACTAATCACGACATTATTTATCAGCAATAAATATTACTTACCACGTACCTACCTACAAAACTACTAATAAACTACTTATAGTATCTATCTAATTAAATTCAGTCTCTTAAATGTACTGTCTATTGAGCAAACAATATCCATCCATGATTCTAGCTCAACATAATAGCTAGATACTACACAACGGTAAAACAAAATCCAAAAGTTACAATATTAAAACAAAAAAGCCACAATCCGACCGACTCAAAATAAATACCGCAACAAAGTTGAATCGATGAGCTCCGAGCGGCCTAATAATTATTAGTCGACGGCCTGAAATTCATGCACAAAGCTCCGACCCGCAGTAATAATAACGACAATTGTTGTGTTTACTGGAACGTAAACGCAGCCCGGGGCTTGGGGCGGCGGGCGGCCCGTGGGCGGGGCCCGGCGCAGCCTCCGCGGCCGCCAGGGCGAAGCGCCAGTCCGCGTCGCGCCACGCGCCACACCGCACCTCTGACATGTGACCGAAAGCATGGAAGATTGTGATCTAGCCCAATACCGCGATATGATCATCGACGGTGACTTGCCCCTTGATCTGCGACCGCCGCCGCGGCTCTACCTGCCTCACTACCTCCGCAACGACACGGAGCCCGAGTACCCCCAGGACGACACCTACGTCTCCGTAGATGAGGACACGCCGGACTTACCGCCACAGTCTAGCGACTCCGATAGGTACGACGCCTCCAGCCCGACGGACACCAAACCTTCATCACCAAAGAAACCCAAATCAAAATCGTCCTCGCAGCTCATCAAACCACCCTACTCCTACATAGCGCTCATCACCATGGCGATACTCCAATCTCCACACAAAAAACTAACCCTGAGCGGCATCTGCGAGTTCATAATGACCAGATTTCCGTATTACCGGGAGAAGTTTCCAGCGTGGCAGAATTCTATTCGACACAACTTGAGTCTCAACGATTGTTTCATAAAAATCCCGCGGGAGCCAGGAAATCCTGGAAAGGGGAACTACTGGACGTTGGATCCGTTGGCTGAAGACATGTTTGACAATGGGAGTTTTTTGAGGCGTCGAAAGAGGTACAAAAGACCGGCGCCGTCGCTGCAGCACGCTCATGCGGTAGTGGCTATGCTTGCAAGAGAAGCGTACGCTCCGCTCCTTCCTTTGCCATGCTACCTGCCTCCGACGCCGCTGCTCTCACTGCCGCGTCCACCGCCGGCGACTCTACGACCCGTGCCATTACCGCCTCGAGTAACAGATACAACTGAGTCAAGGTGCAAGAGATCACGTAACGGGTTTTCTATAGAATCAATCATCGGCTCTCAGGAGTCGGTGGCTTTGGAGCCCAGACGGAGCGCGTTTTCCCCTCTTCATCAAGGGAACAGCCCGCCGGACGACTGGGCCAGGTGAATGTACCTAAACGGGTGTGTTTCCTCACCACCCCCGTTTTAAACCCGTCGGATCATGACTCATGACCATGTCTCACGAGTCTCATGTCATGACTGATTTGTTTTGTAAATATTGAGGTGATTATATGGTGGTGTACTGAACATTAAAATGTCTGTAAATCCTTCGTGAGTTTAGATATATAAAAGCTATGATAACGACCAAATTGTAGAGTTACCAATTTATTATTACGATGGAACATAATTACGTAAGTACTTACCTATTTATAAAACTGAAAAAATCTTGTAAAAATAATTAAATAGTTTTTTTTTGTGTTTATAATAAAACGTCCATCATTGCGTAGAAAATCATGATAAGTAATTTAAATCAATCAGAAAAATAAGCAGATTTATTATTAAGGACAAAAAAAATATGCATAGAATTAAAAATTAACATAAATAATGCCATTGGTTTCATTAAAAAGATTTATGATGAATAATCTGCTTCATACGATATACTTGATTTGGAAATATTTATTATATTTGTATCTACCTAGTGTTATTAATTATTATCAGATAGTTAACTAAAACCAGTGCCTCGATTCTGCTAACCAATTGTTTTTAAATTGTTATTGGATTGTCTATTTTAGACCCTTCTGGCAGACAAAAATTATCAATTTGAGACAATTCATTAACAATAATAATTATGAAGCAATTGATTTGTAGAATAGGAAGGCTGTGCCTCAATTAGTAAAATTGAGGCACAGCCTTCCTATTCTACAAATCAATTGCTTCATAATTATTTTTAGCCAATTGTTTTTAAATTGTTAATTAATTGCCTCAAATTGACACTTTTGTATGCCAAAAGTAACAAAAGTAAACAATTCATCAACAAATTCAAAACAATTGTTTTTTTTAGACTAAACATTAGTAGGATCGAGCCTTGGTTACAAGAACACCAAAATTACCATAAAAATGATGTCGTACTCAGATAAACAAATTTAGATCAAATTTTACGTTTCTTATTTTTGGCTTAGTTCTTTTTGAATGAGATGACGAAAGTAAGATCTTATTCCGCTTGACAGTTATCTAATGAAAGGAATTAAACTAATAAGGCTCACTTGCGGAAAATACGGAGTTAAATTCTAAATTAACGCAGAGTTAAAATATTTTATATGTCACTCTAATAGTTGGTGTCTTGGCTCAAGACGATTTATCAGTTTAACCTCAGAGGAGCAGGTAACTCCTATTTATAAAGGTAATCCGAGCTTCTGCAAGTAGCCATATCTACTTTATTTTAGTAATATGTACGATACATTATGTAATTAAATTCTTCAAAAATGCCTACTCTAGTCACGCTGTGTACAAAATAGTTAGTTTGATTATTTTAAGGCTATTGTAAATATTATGTAATTTACATTGTGATTATAAATATAAATGAAATGTATAGCATAGATTTTAATATAAAATGAATAAATGAAATGCTCATTACGTAAACTTCATTGCATTACAATTAAAAATTAATAAAACAGATTATTGTGTCAATGATTGTTTTTTATGTTAGTCTGCATTGTTAAATTGAACTCACAATTTTTTTTAAATTACCGTTAACTAATAATTTCAATAATGTCTGTGAACGAAAACACCTACAAGGCACACCAGAATCTTATTTACAAGGAAATTATGTATTAAATTGTCACATATAATCAAAAAGAGTTGAAATAAAATTGTTAGAATTGTTGAAATAAAATTTGGTTAAAATAAACACCTTGCAAAAATTTGGTGAATTTTGGCCTGTACCTAAATTAACATTTACCAGTGTTTTTCTGGATAGTAAAATTACCTATTTAAACTTAGCATCCTCTTAAAAAAAATACTTACTAAAATCTTATGCCAAACTTTGTCGTCCGAAACCAAAAAGTTATATTAATAATTGTATATTGTATTGTAATATGTTGTGTAGTATATTTTTGTGTAACTAATTTTTAAGGTGTAAGTAAATTAAAAAACGTAATTATGAAAGAATCTGCTAAGTTTTTATTTAATTATTTCCCTAAGATTTTTTTTTCTGCAAAAACAAAAAACAGAACAATTTAAAATGTATACGAATAAGAAATAAAAAAAAACTCCAAAATCTGAACTCTTTAAAACAATTTATTTTAGACTCATTACAAGTTGCTGTTTTTGGGTGTAATAATAAATAAGTGTGTTTTTTAGCCGGCAAAGTGAACAAATATTGGAACACAAATTTGATATTTAAAAAAAGAAAAAATCGTAACTCTTTCACGTGACGTGTTACTTTGTAAAGAGGCTCGATTATTTTTTTTTAGAATTTTGAAGACTAATGTTCCAAAAGTGGTTAACTTTAACTGGTACAATATCTAACTTAAGTATTACCACAAAACCAGCACCTTGTTTAATAGTGGTTCTAATTTCAAGTGTAATTTTTGTAAATTCCTAAAATTATATTTGATTTGGGGTTGTTTAAGCATGGAGAGTAGAAGTCAGTATTTTGAGTACTTATATTAGATTAAGCTTGGTGACAGTATGCCTGATATCTTAAAGCTTTAGCTATTTCTTCAAACAAAACAATTTTTAGTAACGCAGGCTTAAAGATGTTGAAAGTTGACAATTCACAGTTGACAAATAAAACACAATTTTACATTTAAATGAGTATAAGATACGTAAGTACTTAGCCTTCAGCTTGTTTGTGTTTTACTAAATATCTTTCTTTATTTATTTTAATCCACTGTAAAATGCATTCTATTCCACTCTAAAACCCCTAAAAAAACTTGTGGCTTAAGTTTCTAATAAAAATCTCATCGTTTTGCAGACGTCATAGTACATTTCACTTTTACAGTACGACACGGTTACAAATGAAAGTGAGTATAGGTAGGTAGCGCAGTGAGGGCATTGAAAGTCTGGCGTTAATGAAGGAGGAAATATGAAAACAACTTGTTTTAATCTTTAAGACGTTTATTAAAAGCTCTGCTGCACTGTATCTCGTCCGAAAAACTCTGAACAATGCCAGCATCGTGTGAGGTAAACAGGGACGCTGTATCAACACCCAAATCTCTCGGATTACAGTGTCTCTTATCAACTGCCATGATAACTTGACGGACGCGAATTAGCGCGACACGTTGCCTTATTTTGGGTGGTCTGTCTTAGAAGTTGCTGATTACTGGGTAAAAGTGACGAGGCATGGAAAATTTTGATGCGAAAAGTGTTGAAGATAAAAACATAAAAACCGATTTAACAAGATGACATAACATGACATATCGTCACGTCTTTACTCCGAAGGGGTTGGCAGGCGCGTATTACATACAACACCCATATTTCGCCAGATGATATTCAGTCCTAAATGTGACAAGGAGCGCGCCGGTCGACATTCACCGGGCTCCAGTTATGTATAAAAATAGCAAATGACAAGATGAGCCTGAGAATAATGCGTACTAGTAGATTCGCGATTCGCATCAATCTGACTTTGACTTGATCTTGGTCAACAACGATGAGAAGACATTAATCTAGTACGCATTAATATAGCAGGGTTCGTCTTGTCTTGTTCTCAGATCAATCCAGAGGTAATGGAACACTGCGTTATATCTCGCTAAAGCCACTTCTTTTTCAGTGTGTGTGCGTGGTAATGTTGCCATGAAAAACATTTACAATTGCACAAAAACTAATATTAATTCCCAAACTCTACTTACATTAGCCATTTCCGTTGTAGGTTGAAGGTTGTATATTGATACAACCTTAGGAGATTTATTTTTTTAAAACTGCACATATTTGTAAGAGTTTAACGTTACGGCTTTTTCAAAATTGACTTGAAAAAAATCTGCACCTTTTTTAAAAATGTTGTCCTGGCCACACTTTTGTAATGCACTATGTATATTTTAGTACACGAAATTATACCATAAACCAATACACATAATGTCGAGGTAAGAATGACCAAGCAAGAAGCGTAGTTTTCTGCGTCCTATACGACCGTTGTGTACCTATACGTTTTTGGATGGTTTTTGGCTTCACTTAGATCATCTGCCGTACGCCATCTTATTCTCTAGGTTGATCTGAGGTTTTGTTACAGACATTAAGACAGCTCTAATTCTTTTAACTTTACAATCTGCCCATAAGCACTATCTACCTACTTATTTATAACCGATGGTGTCAGTTTTTCTAGACATTTATCAAATTTTCTTATTCAGTTAGTTCAGTTCAGTGGACGGAAGATAGAGAGGCTTTCCTTCACATAGCAGTGCTTTTTTTTCTTTTTTTTTTTACTCTATGCTGTTGGCCACTGAGGCCTCGACAGCGTACCATTATATAACAGTGCGATGACAGACGAAGTTATATAATGATAAGTAATAATAATGATTTACGGTATGAAATAACTAGCTGCACGAGTTGCGCCCGCTTTGTTGAGGTGGTACCGTATTCTGACCCGTGAGATTTTTCTTGGTTTTTGACTCTCTGCTCTGAAAATAAGAGTGAAAGTGACTTAAGATAACACCAGGAGGGCTATTCTTACGGAGTGAGATATATCTCACAATTTATCGTCCTTGTTGCTCTCGTTTGAATAGTCATAGGTGTGAAGGTGACCAAGATAAAATCTCATCTCATCTCGCGCGTAGGAATAGCCCACCGGATCCCTAATCGCTACTAAACTTTACAGGATCATCCGTCGGGCTAATCTGGAGATTGCCTTAAAATTTCGTCGCAACCGCTTCTGCCTTCTAAAGTCTTTATGAAACATACCTACCTACACACATCCTACTTAATTATTATAAACGCGAAAGTTTGTAAGGATGGATGGATGGACGTTTGTTACTCTTTCACGCCAGAACGGCAGAACCGATCTGGATGAAATTTGGCACGGAGATAGATTATAGTCTAGAATAGCACATAGGATACTTCTTAACCGCGGGTAAAAAAATAGGGGGGGGGGGGGCTGCTAGTACATCCATACATATGTCGACTTTGGTAGAAATAGTTTTGTATAAAATAATTATATCTGTATAGATATAGTAGATATTTGTATGTACAGACTTCATACCTTTAGTTGCCAATAATTTAAACAAAATTAGTAAAATGTAAGTATATAGAGTAAAAAAACCAACGATTTTAAACGAGCGGGTATTTTTAATAGACACCGAAATATTTTGTTGACATAATTAAAATAAATATGAACAACTGCACGTACGAAGAACTGACATTAAAATATTATTATTTTAAACATTTAAGTCAAATACGGAATTTAAATGATCATAACGTACTTAATGTAATTTGCATGTTTGCAATTTAAAACTAAACAGAAAAATAATTGAGTATATTATTAAATTTATATTGCATTAAACACTTGTGTTTATTTAATTTTAACAATGCAAAATCCTTGGACTTATTACACTTGTAAAAACACAGTTCAAATTTAAACCACAACCACAGGATAATGAAAGCTAAGACTTTTTGGGCGGTGCCAACTACTTACCTAATAATTTCAGTATTTTTTTCATAAAGCCCCGTATTACAGGAAATCACCAAAAACAAGTATTTTGTTTGCAAAATAATAAATCTCAGATCAACCTAGAGAATAAGATGGCGCACGGCGTATTATTTAGGTGAACCCAAAAACCATCCAAAAACTACGCTACTTGCCAATGTGTGCACATTGACGCAAACAAACTACGCTACTCGCTTTGTCATTCTTACCTCGACATTATGAGCATTGGTTTATGATATAGTTTCGTGTACATAAATATACAAAGTGCATTATAAAAGTGTGGACAGGGCTACATTTTGAGGTTATTTTTAAAAACTGTGCAGTTTTTTACAAGTCAATTTTGAAAATGCCATAACATTAAACTCTAACAAATATGGGCAGTTTTAGAATATTAAATCTACTAAGGTTGTATATTGGAACGGAAATGGCTAACGTAGAGTTTGGGAATAAATCTTAGTTTCCGTGCAATTGTAAATGTTTTTCATGGCAACATTACCACGCGCACGCGTTTAAAAAGAAGTGGCTTCAGCGAGATATAACGCAGTGTTCGATCTTTTCCTCTAGGTTGATCTGAGGTTTGCACCTAACAAATACACACCATACGGAAGTACCAACGTGACGTCCAAAACATTTTTTCAACGACTTCACCGAGCTATGACTTGGCTCGACAGCAGACGCTAAAGGCACTTAGGTGTTAGGCACATCCCTACTTATAATTTTTTTTATAAATCATACAGTAAATATTTTTTAATAAGTAGTATTTCTAGTTGTACTGTATAAAAAAAAGGGTTTGAATAGGAATTTTTAATTGTTTTTTTTTTAAAAATTTCTGTGAATTCCAATGAATCCATAGTTGTAAGAAGTCTAGATGTCTATAAACGTAAATAATAATTAGACTAATTATCCGTTTTCGATTAGATTTCGACAAACAGCAAAGACCTAACCTAATTATCTCAACCAACCTTACCTAAATTATTTCATACAAACCTACGTAAGCAAATAGTTTTATTTTTGTAAATGGTAATGTTATTTTTCGTACCTGCCTATTTACTTTGATATCTGTAACGTATGTTTCCACACAGAGATGTAGGAATTTTCGCAATCGTACCAACGACTAGGAGGTACAAACATTCATTCAAGACAAAACAAACAACATTAACAACACAGTTTTTGTCTGAAAAAACAAACTGAGCACCTTTTATTTGACGTACTTATGTACTGTGATTGACAAAAGTATTAGGCTGACTTCACAGATTGCGTACGGTCCGTATACGGGCAAGTGCAGTCTGCTAGTAGAGTAGCTGGTGCGAGTGTCTTGTGAGGAGGTTGTTCCTTATAAGGAGACGGAGTAGGTGATTGGCGTCATTGTGAAATGTGAAGCGGTTTAATAGGCATCGAATCTGAAGGTTCGTGCGGACGATCTGGAGATAATCAGCATATCTTCGAAATTAGCCTTATTTTCTGGGTTTTTTTTTCAGGTCCTGACAAGGGCTTAACGTTCGGGGAATATGCTTTTAGTCAATGTTCTTTGCTTAATATAATCTTCTGGTGAACCTTAGTGGTCTGGTGGTCTTCTAAATTTACCTTTGCTGCCAAACAGTAATTTAGTAGAGAAGGATTGGTAAGACACAATACATACAGGGTTTTTCAGTTGGTGTTGAGTAGGTATACTGTAGTCAAAGTATAAAATACTATCATTATGCTGGACCTGTTTGTAAGCGACTGTACCCGTCCGCTGTAGAGTAATTTCGTTGAATAAACTACATTTTGTGTACATGTGCTAGTTTAAAAACTATTGCTACACTTTGCCTTAAATCTCGGGATGGAATGATGGAAGTATTTAGGACATACGAGTAGGTACATCAATAATATTGGAATATATACTAAACGTTTTTGTTATATTTAGGGTTAGAATTCTCCCTACGTTGAAGGCATAGTAATTTGCATCCTCGCCTATAATCGCTCATAACTAAGGTCTAGATTTTTGTGTTTACCTAGAATATCAAAGAGATAGTTTATAATGCAACTTTTTATTTAACTGTAATTACTTACTGGGCCAAATAGTAGGTAGGTAGGTAGAATGGTAATATAAATAAAAAATAAAAAATCGATTTTTGTTTTAGTATTTATTCCCCGTTCGGAAAAATGCGCTTCGTTGCTGGTTTCTGTCTTTCAGTCTAACTGCCACACAGCCGTAGTAAACACTAATACCCATACCTTCTATTCTTCTAATATTCCTTATATCCCCTTTCTTCTCCTTCTCCTTCTTATATTCCCTTACCTTCTAATAAACGTTGTATTGCCTCGGAAGAGTTGAACAATGTTTTATCTTTCTCAATCGAGTTAAGAATTTAAAGTAATCAAAAAGATAAAACACTGTTGATTATTCCCGCTCCGTATCAGAAGGCGTTTAACGCTACCATGGAGGGTGTATGACAGCACAGTTGCGTTAAAAGTTTAACGCTCCTGGAGAGGGGGAATAGAAAGAGACAGAGTGAGACCAAGCGTGACCCATTCCTATTTTCATTTCCATATTACGAAGTTTCACTTCTTCCGCGCAGAGGGACTCCACGCACTATTTTGTTATGATTATTAAGTAACACTTTTATTGTTACAACTTTATGCAATCCCCATAAAAATAACTAGAACTACAACTATTTGTTTTTTCCGAAAGTCTCGTCAAATTCGTCACAGTTTATCAGTCGTTGCTCTGCGTCAAGCGTGACAGTTACGAAAAAACAAAACTAACAAACAAATGACAAAACCAACATGAGATTGTGTAAGTTTACTGATTACTTTACAACACTTTACAGCTGCAAATGTTTTGAAACTGTCACATGAGATTTTTATGGAGGCATCGAAATAAAATCTAGATAAGAAAACAAGTACTTAGCTTAATAAAAGAAAAAGACAAACCCGACAAAGCAAAATGTCGTCTAAAAATCCGGATTTAATTAAAATATTGAATGTACCATCAGTCCTACTATCAAGGTGAACCTCATCATGTCGAAACGAAATCCATTAAGTTGTTAAGGCTGTAAAGCGTACCAAAGAAACCTCACGGATACATACATACAGGTACACTGTATGTATGTATCCGTGAGGTTTCTTTGATTGGAAAACATAATTTCTTAACTCCTCCTTACGCATCCGTTACTTGGGTAATAACGATATTATTCACATTTTACATAAAGTTGTGTAATCCTGGGTCTGTAAACCGTTGGGAAGGTAATGTAGACATACTCGTACATATCTATGAAAAAGGGCGTCTTTAAAAATAGAATGACGTGTCACAGAGGAAATAGAAGTAGACGTCCCGTTGATGTACTTATCTACTCCGCTTCCCCTCATTCACCTCATTCACATCACCTCACCTCACTTCACCTCACCTAGGTGAAAATTGCTAAAAAAAACCTGCAGAAAAAAAAATGTTTCATTAAAATAAATTAAAAATAAAGTTGTAGGTGACAGGTTTTACCTAACTTTTATTTCTTATTTACTCTTGTAAAAAGATAATAACTAACAAGATAACTGCAAAATATGTTGTAACTTTCCGGTGTCCGATCGAGCTAAAATTTGTTGGTACATACGTAAATAATTTAGAAAATACAATTAGTATGGTGATTTAAAAGCTTGTTTAAATTACAAAAATATGGTTAAGTAAACCATGTTATTTATTCAGAATAAACTATCTAACAACCTACCTTTATCTAATCAAGATCCGTTTAGTCGATTAGCAGTGAAAAACCTACAAACAGACAGCGTTCCTTCCTATTTTATAATAACATAGTGTGTATATGCTAGTATCACACTGAAAAATGTACTTCACCTACATACATAATCACACTATGCCTATGCCTGTCCATTCAGTCTACCTGCATTGAGTGCATTGTACAAACACATACCGACTTTGTTGCAAATGTACAGTAATAACAACGAACTGATTAGAAAAGAAAATATTTACTCAAAGCCAACGCTCCAAGTGTCTAGCGCAGTTCCTAAGTGCACAACACTTAGAGTGGTTAGAATGTATCGAAGACCAAGGCTGTGGCCGTACATTGTTGTAAAGACAACAATCGTTGTAATGGATGGAACAAATATTTATTTGTTAGGACAAATAATTAGCTATTAGAAAACTGTGGTTGTGAGGACGTATCTTTTGCTGGTAGAGCGGAGTGAAATGATAGTGGGTTTTCTGTACCCTTACCATGGGTTTTTATTAACCGCCTACGCAAAAACGACGGGGTGTTATAAGTTTGACGTGTCTGTGTGTGTGGCATCGTAGCTTTTTTTTTACAACATACTAGGCATGCGTTTGACCACTGACTCGTCTGAAGGGAAGCGTCGACGTGATCGAAGGTGCAACACGCTTGCCTAGGAGATATCTATTCACTTTACTCTTAAACACCCCCGAATTGTATTTAGGTGGAAAGACAGACGCAGACAACGAGTTCCACACCTCTGCAGTTCTTACAAGAAAAGTTGGCTTCCGATCGGATGAACTGATTTTGGTTTTGCTTGAAAGGTTAATAAGTCGGGAGTGTTCTTAAGGCGAGCCTGGCCAGAAAACGTCTAGCAAGAATCAACTTTCCTCTAAGATAAACCATGGTTTTTATTGTGTAAAAAATATATGTTATTCTCGAGCATGTTTATAAGTGGAATCATAAATCTGATACATGTTTTGAATAACTTCACTCGATAGAAAAAAAATCCAAAGTCACCTCTATTTGGTATTTTAACTACGATTTGCGACTTCATTGTTACAAATCATATTGCTTTTTTAATTTTTTTTACGAATTACAACGCAATAAACAAGTGGAATCATTAATAAAAATGTTAAAAAGTTAATATGGTAATTTTATATGATTTTTTTATCATGAATTCATGGTAAAAAGGCGCGTTTACGTGACCGCCAGTCCGCTCGCAGACCCCGTCGACGCCGGACGTGTGCCAAATTTTTGTGTCTCCGCAGTGCCGCACACACCAACACTAACCAAGCTTTTAGTTTTACCATAATGGGTAACAAACACAATAAAAGAAAAAAATGCTCAAGTCTGGCTTTTAGAAAATCGTACGAGTCAAGGAGCAAACGTCGGTAAGTAGATAAACTTCTACTAGACTAAGTTGGTAATCATTGTTTTTATTTACTAGAATCGACATTTCTTGCATTGCTTTTGTAGTCAGATGATGAACAACAAATAAATGAGTACTTACTTATATTCGTTTTAGTGCTTTCAAATATCATACTCATCATCATAGACACTTTTTTGTCCCGTTACGTGTATTCAGGATGTAAATACCCGGCCTAGTGGTATACCTACTAGTGATATTTATGTAGTTATACCTACCTACAGTTACAGTTTTTTTTTTACAGATTACTACATGAAAATGTAACAAACTCCAATGACATTGGAATTGACGAAACGTAAGTACCTACCTACCTTTTGTAACATGCAGGGTGGCGGATCTTCGCTAAGTTTTGACTATACAGGATGTTAGGTAAGATACGGGACGACGTTCATACTTTCATTTTTACTGAGCAATCTGAACTGCACAACGAGTAAATACCCGACCTAGTGACATACTCGTACCAGTGATATTTATATTTATATAGTTATACCTACCTACACGAATACCTATCTTACAGTTTTTTTTTTTTTTCAGAAGAGTACTACAACCAAATTTAATAAACTCCGATGACATTGGAATTGACGAAACGTAAGTACCTACCTACCTTTTGTAACATGCAGGGCTGCGGATATTCGCTAAGTTTTGACTATACAGGATGTTAGGTAAGATACGGGACGACGTTCATACTTTCATTTTTACTGAGCAATCTGAACTGCCCAACGAGTAAATACCCGGCCTAGTGGTATATCTAGTAGTGATATTTACGTAGTTATACTTACCTACATGAATACTTTGACTATATAGGTATGTAGGATGTTAGGTGAGATACGGGACGACGTTCATACTTTCATTTTTCCTGAGCAATCTGAACTGCACAACGAGTAAATACCCGTCCTAGTGGCATACCAGTGATATTTATATTTATATAGTTATACCTACTTACACGAATACCTATCTTACAGTTTTGTTTTTTTTTTCAGAAGAGTATTACAACTAAATGTAATAAACTCCGATGACATTGGAATTGACGAAACGTAAGTACCTACCTACCTTTTGTAACATGCAGGGCGGCGGATCTTCGCTAAGTTTTAACTATACAGGATGTTAGGTAAGATACGGGACGACGTTCATACTTTCATTTTTACTGAGCAATCTGAACTGCCCAACGAGTAAATACCCGGCCTAGTGGTATATCTAGTAGTGATATTTACGTAGTTATACTTACCTACATGAATACTTATCTTCGTTTTTTTTTTGCAGAAGAGTACTTCAAGAGAATGTAATAAACTCTGATGACATTGCAATTGACGAAACGTAAGTACCTGCCTTCTTTTTGTAACATGCAAGGTGGCGGATCTTCGCTAAGTTTTGACTGTACTTTAGGTATGTAAATTATATAGGGTGTTAGGTGAGATAGGGGACGTCGTTCATACTTTCATTTTTGACTGAACAATCTGTACTACACGAGTGTTTGGTAGCGTTATAGCCGTATGATTTGAACACATCTAGGCCTGATTAGTACTGCAACGTGATTTTGGCTGTTTTGAAGAAAACTCGTAAAGTTGTATATTCGTTTTTAACGATTAGCGAAAATCGAGCATTTCGGTAAATCTTGTAAGTACGGCTTTTATAAACCTACGACTGGTATGGATGTGTTCGTCGTTGCCTTTGAAATTCGAAACTGCCGGTTGTAAGAAGCGATAGCGGGGACAGGCGAAGCTATGTATATACGTCACAAAGATGGCCGCCGACCGTTGTAGATTATTGCTTATATCTCGAGTTCTATCTCATCAAATCAGTTGTTTGAGGTGTCATTTGAAAGCTCATTTATTTATAATGTAGTTGTTATATAATTATGTACATACATATCAACAAGCTTGAACGACAGCTTCCGTGCGTGAGTCCGACTCGAACTTGGTCGGTTTTTTAGAATTTTTATATTTTGAACTTTTGGACATCATACTTAAAAATATTTATTTTTATTTTGTTTTAGGCACGTGGATGACATTGACCCTGTTTCACTCAGCATGGTCATCATCCTGCGTCAGTCATGGTTTGGTGGGGGGTATCCTATCACGGCGTCACAAAGCTTAGTTTTTGTGAAAAGGGGGTTAAAACTTCTGCCAAAGTGTATCAAGAGACCGTCTTATATGGTGTTGTACAACCCCTTAGCAATACACTTTTTAAAACGGTACCGTGGAGTTTCCAACTAGACTCTGCACATGGTCACAAGGCGCGAACTACCCAAGCCTGGCTGGAAGCCAATGTTCCGGACTTTATAAGGGCTGAAGACTGGCTCTCTGGCCCAGAACCCCCTGGACTACAAATTATGGTCAGGTTTAGAGGGCATGGCCTGCTCTAAACGACACGCCGACATAGAGTCACTTAAGAAATCTTTGAAGCAAGCAGTGGCTAAATTTCCCATGGAAACAGTCCGTAAATCCATAGATTCTTGGCCAGACCGACTAAAGGCCTCTATCAAGGCCAAGGTAATTTTAAATAAAATAATAGTTATATTTTTGTTAAGACTTCAATACATATGTAAATATAACTTTTATTAACATTACATTACTGTATAAAAAAATAAATGCATTTTCATTTGTAACAGAACTTATGGCTCGACATGCATACATATCGTCACGCTTTCCCCGAGGGGGCTGGCAGAGGTGTATAATACAACACCCACATTTCGCCGGACGATATTCAGTCCCGAATGTGACAGGGGGCGAGCCTGTCGCCATACACCGGGCTCCAGTTATGTAGCAGATGACACAGAATACGCACATATGTTCACACAATGAACAAATTGGTGCGTGCCGTCGGCTGGGTTCGAACCCAGCAGAGCGAAATTGCCACTCCCAACTAGGCTGCCATCGATTCTACAACTATATCACAGAACAAATAATAGTACTACGTACCTATAGCTCAATTGTATATTTAAATGTAAATATTGTGAATGTATATTTTTGTATTGGATGTTTTGTTAGTACTAGCAGAATGTCCGCTACTTCGTACCCAGGGTATGTATACCTATACAGGGAGTTAGTGGACCCCTCTCGAAAACGAAAACTGGGAATAGTGGTGGGGATTACTAATACAAAGCGACTAAAAAAAACGCCAAAAAAAGGTTTTTTTTTAAACTTAAAATCTGATATTTTAACATCGACACAAGTTATACAAGCTTTAAAGAGCTAGTTTAAACACCAATTACCAAAAAAAAAAAATTTACCTTAACGGCAATCTAATACAAATGACTGACAGCTGACGCTAGAGGTGAACGCCCGCACACAGCTGCGCGCGGTCGCGACCTCGCAAGGAGCCGCGCCGCCCGCCCCCCCACCCCCCCCCCCCCCCACCCCCCGCCGCGGCGGCGCGGTACGAGACGTCCTCCCGCCATTCGTACAGATCTAACTACCTACGTGGCTATTGCATTCTCTTCGGTAATTGCCTAAATCACGTTCGGTTCAAACTGTCCTACGGCTGGAGATGGGCCATGAGATATGAGCCATCTTCTCATTGTGAGAAGCTTAAGGCACACAAGTCGTAAGTGTCCACAACGCTGGTCCAATGAGTTGTTCGTTGGTAAACTTCACAAAGAACTCTCAGGCATCCCATTTTCGCACAATGTTTTTCTTCAGCGTTTACAGCTGTCAGCAATCAACAATACGCACTAACTTCGTAATGATTCAAACCTTGGGACCTGCGGATTAAAAATCCAATGGTCTCAACTTCCAACCCAACCCAACTAGGTCCGCCTGCGCCGTCACTTAAAAAATGTTTCACTTTGAAATTTAAAAAGACATAGCTTCAATACTTTCTCATAACATGAATTTGTAGGCTTGTGAATTGTGATCTTATTGCCTCGGATTCAAAATCACGACGACACGCACGCACAGTACATTCACCTTTTCGCTCGCGCTATACTCGTACCTACGAAGCCAAAGCTGCTGCCGCGCGCCGGCTGGCGGCGCCGAAAGATCGCACTGTTCTTCGGCGCGCGCGGCTTTCTTTGTCGGTCGCGATAGACACGCGCTTGTGTGCGTAATAGACATAAACACATTTAGGGTGCGTTTTCACTGTTTTCACAAGTTAAAATGTACTGTCTTTACCTTTACAATTTCAATTTTATTTCTTTACCTACTAAAAATGTAGCTAACTTTTTAGGATTCCGTACTGTCATGTATTAAACAGATCTACAATATCTTGAAGCTGTAAAAATCAAGCTTCTAAATTATTGCATTAAAAAGGCAAAAGCAGAACACCGCAGAGTGTAACTCTAGGGTGTGTTGGAGTCCCACACACTGCCGGACTCCCCCCGAGATTGTGAGAGATGCTAATGCATTTTCTCTACATAAGACTACTCTGTAAGAAGCGTGATGTGATGTCCCTGGTATTAAAGGTATCCTTAGGCAACGGTAAACACTTACCATCAGGCAACCTGTTAGTTTGTTTGCCAATTATGGCACAAAAAAATGTAGTGTGGCAGTTACCCGGGCTCATCGCCACGCCGCGCCACCGCACGTAACACCTTGCTTCCACATTTTATCAACGATTTCAATTAGGTAACCTAATGTGATTAGTCTAAACGCACCTTAATTTGCGGGACCGCTTCCGAAATCCGACTTCCGACCCAGCAGGGCTATTCACAACTATTCGGAAGCGTTTCCGTTCGGATTTCAAAAATTGTAAACCTAAATTATTCGAATTTCAGTCTATATTCATAAGTTTTTAGACGTGATTAATTCTTCAGATCGGATTGATACTTGATTTCCTATTCCAAAATGTATATAAGGAGACTGAGATTCGAACAATTTGAGTTTGATATTTGTGGGATCCGATCGTAAACGTTTCCGAATGATTGTGAATAGCACCGCAGAAGGCGAATGAAAACACAGACTAGGTAAGTGATTTTGTAAGATCGGGAGTGCGAGTTTGAGCCCTATCTCACACATCTGCGATTAGGTAAAGCATTTTAAACCGATTGATTGAATTCAACCTACCTATTACCTACCTACCTAGTAGATAAAAACTTCTACCGATTTGAATCACGCGTCGCACACCGCGCGCCGCGCGGTGCGTCGTCGCACTTTCGATAGGTACTGGCGCCGACCATTGACCCCCGCGATATAAACGCGTTACATTGCTGGTTTGCAAATTTCTAAAAGTTTAAAATAACAGTTATATGGCTAATAGTTAGTGGTTTCGGGTTGTGTATAGATAGTATAATAACGGCGTTTCGGCTTCGAGAACGGTCTCCTAACACCCTGTATATCCGGTATAAGTTTACTCGATTCTTTCATAATTATTGTTCAAAATTATATCTGAATCGTGTAGTTTTTTAACTTTGTAACATTTAACAAACCATACAATATTATTAGTACGCATCTAATGGTAAAGTAAGGTAATTAAAATTGTTATTACCATTGTTATACAATATACCCAAAAATAATGAAATTTACTATGTTGTATTATTTAATGAATACCGGTAGTTACACAATCATTCCAACACACTGTATAAATATTTGTCCTAATAAGGATAACAAGTTGCCTATGTGTCAATCCAGGGCATAAGCTAACTCCGTTCCAAATATGATCCTCATCCGTCTAGCCGTTTAGGTGTGAATAAGTGAAATACAAGTAAGTACCTAACTTCCACACACAATCGCAATCTTTTGTATTTATGAGTGTGAAGTGTGATAAAATGGAAATATGACATTACCGATAAAATGAAACTAATGCCACGACTGCTCACACATCAAAAATACAACAACTCGTGGACATGAGATTGGTTGTACCTATATTGGCTTGAACGGCATTTTTTAGATTTTTTTTTGTTTGGCATCAAATAAAAAATGTTCATAAAATGGATGAGTACAATGACGGACGGATTATTTTATCGATTTCCTAAAAATGGGTGTTTAGGTACTCGATACCATAACGTGACTGACGGGTGAAAGACGTGCGCGCGGCGCATCGCACACAACTTTTGTGTCGCGTGAATGAATACGTCGCGCTCCCAAAAAGTGCGGCCTGAGGTAGAGTAAAATACCTAAAGTTCTGGGAAAGCCTCGCCTTAACAATGTTTATCGAAAATCGGTATCGGGGTTTTTTTTTAAATTTTAATTTATATTTATAGTAAACGTATTTTTTTCCTTGTCATTTGGTTTCATACTAAGTTCGAGCTTAACGATTGTGGAAATATATTAGTTGCTTGGAAGCGAATGCAACTTGGCTAAAGGCTTTTTTGTATTCGGGAAATAAAGAAGTTTTTTGTTTCGCACTCATTACCTAATAAATATCACACACACTCACTTTCGCCTTTATAATATTAGTGTGATTACTTTTTGCCCACTTGGAAGTTAAATGGATAACACTGTTTTTAATGTACCTCTCTCTCTCATGTACTCATGTACATGAGAGAGAGAGGCACATTTTTCTTTAGCACACACCACCGTCCATGCTAAATCATAATGTTTTATTCCATCCAAAGGTTGTCTGGAAGAGATCGCTCTTTAGCGATAAGACCGCCCATTGCGCCTTTATTTTTGAGTGTTTAGTTTAGATTTATTTGTATATGGTGTCAATAAAGAGTTTTTGTATTGTATTGTATTGTATTGTACATTTATGTGCATTACATTTTTGATGTCTGTAGATCTTAGCTACCCTAGTACTGTCTACAATAGATAATTATAGTAACATAGTATAATACACCAACACATTCTTTATCAGTTACAATTGTAAAAACAAACATTTCAGTTCTAAAATAAATCTACTCGTGACTAGATAGCTAGTTTCTTAGGCCTCTTTTACATGAATAGACTTAAAACTCATGTCTTATTTCCATGTGTCCCATAGGTATTAACATTAGCTTAATAAACCGCCCAAGTGTAAGTCGGACTCGTGCCCGAAGGGTTCCATCTATAAAAACAAAATAATACTTAAAACTCAATACTCAAATATGTATTGTTCATATTAATTGTGTAGTCATGCAGGTCTTATAAACATGTAATAAGTAATTAACATAATAATATGACATTGTCAGGGTATGTCAACAATTTGTACGGAACGATTTATTCTATGTCATCAAAATTATCTAATATATTATCAAATAATTCGTCAAGATTATGGTAGAATTTCATTGTCAAAAAGGATTTTAATTTTTTTTTATGAAGGAGTCGTACTTATTGAAGTCTTTAAATTTATAAACACGTTTGTTGTTTGGGAGTCCCTTTAAATATTTAATTTATTCAGTTTTTTAGTATTTGCTGTTATAGCGGCAACGGAAATACATCATCTGTGAAAATCTCAACTGTCTAGCTATCACGGTCATGAGATACAGCCTAGTGACATACGGACGGACAGCGGAGTCTTAGGAGTAATAGTGTCCCATTTTACTCTTTAGGTACGGAACCCTAAAAAGATCTACGCGGGTACGGCGGCATGTAGTGACTGAAGCTTTTGAAACATTGACTTGTTATTACAGTAACCCCTTATTGATAAACGTTGTATAGCCTCTGAATTGTTATTAACTGTTTTGTCTTTGTGGATAGAGTTGAAAATTTCAAGGATAGAAAAAACAAAACACTTGTACAGTCGATTCCGAGGCTACGAGTATACAACGTTTATTAGTAAGGAATTAATAAATTAACTAGCTTGCAAAACTAGCCCTTAATCACTGAAGTCTCAATTATAATATTGTATATTTTTTGTATATAAGTGCAATTAAAAAAAAACATCCAGCTGGGTAATAAAGAGTGATAAAAAAACTTATATTCTAGAGTTTCCATGTTCTTTGTTCATAAAAGATATAGGCTTGCGATTGACCACCATTTTGCCTGATTAGAAAAATAAATATAAATAAATATTCGGGACACTTGCGCGCATGTTGATCTGATTCCTAACTAAGCAAAGTTTGTACTGCAAGCCATAGGGCTGCCAGAAAGTAAGTACTTAACTACATTACAAGTACACCAGACAAAGTTCTCCCCTAATGATCTACACAACGAGCATCTTGCACTGCTCGCGACCCTCAAGAGATCGTCGGTATAAAGCAACAACCGTCAAGCCATGTCAGAGCCCTTGGGGAGGCCTAGAAGCTCTAACATTAGGGCTAGCTACTCGGCCTTTACGAACTTACCTACTTACTGGCTTATACTAGGGTTTTATCTGTAATTAAAAAAACAAGAATTTTCCATGCGACTTTTCTTGTCAAATTACTCAATAATCCATAATAATAATATTCGGGACACTTGCACACACGGTCGTCTGACCCCAAACTAAGCAAAGCTTGTACTATGGCGGCCAGAGACTGATTTGTGCATACATATATTTTTTAAATACATACTTCAATAGATAATTAACACCCAGACATAGAACAAACACAATTCATCACATGAATGTTTGCCCTAGGTGGGAATCGAACCCACGTTCTCTAGCTCGACTGAGCCACCGAGGCAGTCAATATAACTACATATAAATACATATCAAAATAACTTACCAGGAGAGGCCAAAACCATGTAGATTACATAAATAAGATATTAAAAATACATAAATAAGATATACATTTTGAATTTGAATTTTTGAACTGAATTTCAAGCACAGCCCCTAAACTATAGGTAGATAAGACAAAATAAACCGAAACATTTCTCCGTTGTTTGCGGCGCTAATATTTGCTAATGTCTTGTAAAGACAACACTTGTATCTACAACATTGTAGCAACAATAATAATTAAATTTGCCGTATTTGAACATACCTGTCTAGTGCAAATGGTGATAAATGTGTGTAGTACTTTTAGCACAGATTAGGAGTGAGCAGAGGGAAAACTTGCTTGCTTAGGCGGATTATTATACTGCCGCCGCAACCCTCAGCGGTGTGCGTCGTCGAAATTGGCATGCGCTTGTCCGCACGGAAACGCGATGTCAGTGTGTTATACCCTGGGTTTTTGTATACAAATCAAGATTTTACAGTCAAAATCAAAATCCGTATCACCGCACACACCGGAGCGGTGTTCGGTGCAGTGTGTTTTACGTCTAAATTAACTGTTAGGGAACATCGCTCACTGGTGGATGGCATATTTTCTCTAAGCTATTTTCTTTCTAAAAGCGATGGCAGCCTAGTTGGGAGAAGGTCCGCCTCTCAAGCCAGAAGGAGCGGGTTCGAACCCAGCCAACGGCACGCACCAATTTGTTCATTGTGTGAACATATGTGCGTATTGTATGTCATCTGCTACATGACTGGAGCCCGGTGTATGGCGACAGGCTCGCCCCCTGTCACATTTGGGACTGAATATCGTCCGGTGAAATGTGGATGTTGTATTATACCTCTGCCAGGCCCCTCGGGGGAAAGGCGTGACGATATGTTATGTTATATTTTTTCTAATGCAATCGAAATAAGGTTTAAGGTTTACTGACCTCACATGACCTCGTAGGATCACGGAGGTTGTATGTACTTTATACTTCGAGGTCGGCCTTCGAGCCTAGGATCTTGATGAGAAGGTTATGATGTAAATATTTTTTGTAGAGTTTTGACCGTGAGTAATAGATTCTTGATGTGGTGGTTATGCCTAGATTTAGAGAAATCGAATTTCCTCAGTTGTAAGTTTATTAGAATGTAGAGTAGAGTAGTATTAGAGTATTGTGATAAGTACCTACTAAATACTTAATATTATATTTAGTTGTATTTCAAAATCAATTGTAACCAATATTATGTTTTGTAACTCAATATAAGAGCTCTAATCCGAGAATCGAGGCTAATTGATAATTAATAATAAATTAGATCTCACGAATATGGCGATTTTTTCTATTTTACCACTTCCTCAACGTTGTCTTTCTGTTCTTTTTAATCTGTTGTATATTTTTTTAATTTATATGATACTCGGCTGGTTATAAAGCTGTGCAAATTGTGCTTTGCGTTTGTCATGCCGACTGTGATAATATGTGTGCAGAGTACTATTTTTGTTTCAGACAAGTCACAGAATACTCCCTATTACACAGGGCAACAAGTATACATTTATACCCAACTCTACCTTCATATTTATTTAACGCACGCACGTATCTAATAATATGTAGGTACCTTTAAGCGCTAATTACATTTGGCTGAATTTTCAGAACCTTCTAAATGATTCAGTCAGCCACAAGCCTTGCTTCTGAATGTAGGATGCTAGCTTCCTGAATTCGATTACACTGGACTAAATTTACTAACAATTTAATTAAGATGACTAAAATTAGCCAAGGGTTAATTACCTTCCTCGAACTAAATGTAGTAGCTGTTTACTGGTGTCGAAGAACTATTTTTCAATCAGAAATCAAAATTTCATTTTGACGATCCGTTACAGGCTTACAGAAATATATATTCTAAGGTTAGGTACAGGGTCCTTACTTATTACCTCTCACAGTAAGTTATTACGAAAACTTTAAAATTCTCATGACATCACGACCAATGTTTGCTGAAACCAAACCAAACCCCAATATCATGTCAAGAAATCAGCTGTCCCATAAGAATAATTATTTGTATTTAAGTACGTATTTAAAAATATCTAAGTATGTTTATCAGTCTCTGGCAGCCATAGTACAAGCTTTGCTTAGTTTGGGGTCAGGCGACCATGTGTGGAAGTGTCCCGAATTTATTTATTTATTTAATTTATTGAAATTCAACGAATGAACAAAACATTTTTTTTTCGTTATTACAGGGTTCATTATGATACGATCAAAGTAAACGATATATGTACCTAGTTATAGTTATTAGGATAGTACATAATGAGTATATATGTACTATCCTAATAGCACCCGGTTATCTTGGAGATTTTCCTAACGATTTTGTACGGGGTGCTGAGCAAGACGAAGCTACGCGCGCGCACTCGTCGCGACCGACGAATGCGGTTGAAATAATAGTCGGAATTACCGACTTAATCGTACGTGAGTAATTCCCGTATCATAAAGTCATAATGGTTTTGTACGACTTCGCCCGTAAATCGTTGCTGGAGGGCTATTCCTGCGCGTGAGATGAGATGAGATTTTATCTTTGTCTCTCTCACACCTATGACGTTTCAAACGAGAGCAACAAGTACGTAAAAAAGGGAGATGAAAATCTCAAATCTCCGAATAGAGTCCCTGGAGCTATACCTGACCCGTGAGATGAGATCTGTAGGGCTATTCCTACGCGTGAGATGAGATGAGCTTTATCTTGGTCACTCTCACACCTATGACGTTTCAAACGAGAGCAACAAGGACGAAAAAAGGTGAGATGAAAATCTCAAATCTCCGAATAGGGCCACTGGTCCCTTTCACTCTTATGACTTTTCAATCAAGAAAGACAAAGACCAGAAACTACCTCGAATTCTAGGAATAGAGCCCCTGCATGGTTTTGGTCGTGATCTCTTGTACTACCGAGTAAACAAAAAAAGGTACTAACTCCGATTTCTTTCGGAAACTATTGACGAGGCAAGATAATCTTCATATTCATAGGTAGAAAACAGTAATTGTAAGTTCCTATTATGTGATCACATGCACAATTGAGTTGCACTGCACGCGTTGGTTGCTTTTAACAATGGTTGTACGCGTTTGTACTTGGAGTAGTGATTAAAAGATGTGCAGAGCTGACATTTTATGACAAATTTTCTACGAGTGTAAACTCCTGATAACGTTAAAGGTAACTTGTAAATATGAACTTAACTAAAGTTACAAAAAATGTATAGATGGTAGAAAAGTAGTTGTAAGTAAGTACTTACTTACGTTTTTTTTCTATTGGTGGCGAAAGAAGGAAACTATAGCCGAGAACCGCTACTCGCCCTTGGTTGCACATTATGTGCAGACGATGATCAGAAGAGAAACCAAGAAGGTTGAAATCGTCTGCAAAAATTGTCTCAAACCAAGGTAAATAACTACCTATGATTAGAATTAAATTTTTAATAAGTTATTTTAATATAAGCTGTGGATTTTAGTTGTCTTAAAATAAATTATTGTTATTATTATGAAGTGAAAAAAATTGTTGGAAGACTTGTGGCGGTACTAAATACTTTTTTCAGTTCCAAAGTAAAGAAAGTTTCCAATTTCCTTTTTTCACTACTTTTTCTTATTTTCAATTTTTCTTAAGTTCCTAAGTTAGAAACATTATGAAACCGTAAATAGCTTATCACAAAGCTCTACATTCTATCCTAGCAGAGACTTACGTACTCCTCGCCTTACTACCGTCCTCTCAGAGGCTCTACAATTTTGCCTACAACATTTACAAAGTACTCTACACATTCTTTATTCCTTCGCCCCTATAGTCCAAATTATTCAGTAGCCCAACTATGATCGAATCTACGCTCTATGAATGGTAACATCAGCATTATGACGTCTGCATTCAAGCGAGTGGAGTGGTCGCCACTCGAACACATGGGTCCGGGTTCGATTCCCATTCAACCTCGAGATGTTTTGTTGTAAGTGGAATTTAATAGCTTTTGTTAGTTTGCAAATTGTGTGTTATTGAATATTATTAAGTTTGAGCAAGTGTGTTAAGGAGGCTTGAAGGAATGTCGCTTTTTGTAACTGGTAGCTAATTGACCGAACAAGCGTTAGTTAGAGAAGCGTCTCTGCTTCAGTTTCGGCAAAAAATCCTTTGTATTTCTGTCCGGCGGGCATCTGTCCGAACAGACTCTCGTGATATTTTGTGATCAACTTTGATAACTTTTTCTGTCGATTCAATTTCTGGAAATTTTGCAAAATGACAGAGAAATTCGCCATTAAAATACAGGTTCGTAAGGTCATAAGGCTTAAAGAGCTACTAGTTTTCTTTTTTACAATTTCATGAACATCTGACGTTAGGGCTAGCCATTCAGCCTATACATTTAAATAATTATGAATTTACTTACTTTCTCAACTGGGTTTACTTAAATGATGTTATGTAACTTACTAATCAATTCCACTTATTTATTCCACTTATTAATGAGAATTAAGTAGGAGAATCGTGAGTGAAGCCAGGAACAGATATATAACTAGTCAATTATTGAATTGTATTGTAGTGAGAAATTGTATGTAGGTAGAGTCCACTGGTACAAATGTATCTGTGGGGCAATTGCGTCGAGAATTACTGACAAACCCTTCACAAATTACCTTATCACTAAATTACATTTTTTTCTATCTTTAGTTACAGTAATCTGTACAAGATGGCGATAGTTGCCTAATTTGTGAAGGGGTTGTCAGTAGTTCTCGAAAGACGCAATTGCCTCAAAGATGCATTTGTACCAATTGACGCCAATATCAATAATTAATTCAACACACTTCTCTATAACTTCATTTTCAGGCATCGAAAACAGCATTTGGGGGCCTTCCATCAAATCGCTTCGAGAGGCCGGAATGAAATCAAGCCGATCTCAAATTGTTTTGCAAATGTCCACAAGGGATGTTTATTAGATTTGCACAGCGCCATCCCTTCTTTTATTGTACCTACTTTATACATACTCGTATCTATAGATATGTACGGGTTGTGTTGTTTTGTATGTTAGGGCTGATTTTCAATTATGTACAGTGGCGAGTTTAGGAATCGGACAGTTAAGTATTAAGTAACAAATAGTTGATATCGTCAAACGTCAGCGAGCGAGTCAAATTAAAAGTAGCAGTTCCGAGACGAAGTCGTTGTCAAAATGCCACTGTCATAGTTGGCCTCAGATCAATCTAGAGGAAAAGATAGAACACTGCGTTATATCTCGCTGAAGCCAATTCTTTTTCAATGTGTGTGCGTGGTAATGTTGTCTTGAAAAACATTTACATTTGCACGAAAACTAATATTAATACCCAAACTCTACGTTAGTCATTTCCGTTCCAGTATACTACCTTAGGAGTTTTAATATTTTAAAACTGCACATATTTGTAAGAGTTTAATGTAGGTTGATCTGAGTAGTTGGCAGGGTACGGGAGACGCATCAGAGGGGTCAACTAACAGGGGAAAACTAGATTCTTGTTCTTTTTACCCAACTGCGGGTAGGTGCGAAGGAGCGAAGGAGGGCTATGTTTTTCGAATATATGTATGTATGTATGAGGTTTTTTTGGCACGCCCTATAGCCTATACAACTTGATAGATTTCTACATGTGAGGTGTCATTTGAATCATCTTAAAAGTGGAAGTGACATAGGGTACAATATTTTGCAGCTGGGCTTTTTGTTTTTCTTTTAATAATGTCACTTGTTCAATGACTTAGTCAGTTGAATTAGTTGTTTTCTTGAAATATCAGTTTGGAGGAAAACTAGATAAGGTCTTTTTTATCACCCCCCGGTGAGATCTTGATCCATTTTTTTTCCGTTCTCTAACCAATTAAAATAGGCTCACTTGCAGAGGATACGGATTTAAATTCTCAGGGTTCATCTCAGAGTTAAAATGCTATAAATGTCACTCTAATATTTTGTAGCTCAATGTTAGCTTCAAACTCTTGGTGGCGCTAGACAAAATATCAGTTTATCAGTTCGCGACGCTCTGAAATTTCCATACAAAAGCGAATTATGTTGAAATTTAGCATGTACAATTAAATGAACTATATCTACGCCCCTATGTTCTTGGTATTTTTAAATAACGTCCTCAAGAGAAAATAGAGCTATGAAAAATATCCGCATCTGGAAGGGGTCACTTTTCACTGATTTATTCAATAGATAGAAAAAGCAAATCAAAAATCCCTTTACATAGGGAGGTTGTCTACATTATTACTTTTAAATGAATCCATAATACAAGATAAATTCTTAGTTATTTAAGAATGATTCCAGAAGTACAAAAGTCATTAAAAAAAAAAGAAATTGCACTTTGTCACTCTATAGGTAACTTTAGAGGCTCGTCAGTATCATTACTTGCTCTCTTCGACCGTAGTCTTCTTCTAGACGAAATGGCTATAGAAAACCATAAGCCAATGCGATGTTAGTCTAAAGTGGTTGCTGGACTCTTAACCTCTGAAATAATGTTAGAAATATAACACGAACTTCTGCAAGTAGCCCTAGGGGACAAACGTGAAATAAGTCGAGTTTAGTTTCCAGTAGAAAGAAGAGTTGGTTTTGAAAAAAAAAACAACGGATAGGTCTATGTTATCTAACTATCTTACGCATCACGGATAACTTTAGATGTTAAGCAGTATTTCATTTCAAAATACTTACTTACTTACATTATCCTACTTCCTGCTAATATTATAAGCGCGAAAGTTTGTAAGAATGGATGGATGGATGGATGTTTGTTACTCTTTCACGCCAGAACGGCTGAACAGATCTGGATGAAATTTGGCACAAAGATAGATTATAGTCTAGAATAGCACATATATAGGATACTTTTTAACCGCGGATGAAAGCGCGATACCGATTTATTTTGATTTACATTGTGATTAAACACTGTAAAGTACAGAAGCTTTCACAAATCATTACTTAACATTTAAAACGTATTCCTAAGCCGTTAAAGTTTAATTGAAGATGATTCACATTCCCATTGTATCCCCGCTAATATCGCCGTCAAAATTAACAGTCCAAGCCACTGTCTAGATGAATTAAACGAATCCTACTTTACCCCTCTTCTCTCGCCAGTACATCACAGGAAAGTATACTCTATTGCCAGTTGGCAAAGTTAAAAGTTCCAGATGGTGTTCTTTGACAAAAGAACTGCGTTTGATCGCGGTATTATCCACACAATAGTGTTCCATGGAGACGATTCATTGACAAATTGTTGATGGTCTATTTTAAGTCTTATGCTAGTTGGAGTAAGGGTGGTTTTGAGGGTTGTTGGTTGATAATATCACCACAGGGGTTCGGGAAGCCTACCCTCGTAGTGACGCCCCGCGAAGTAAGCTATGATCTGTTTCTGGATTGTCTTGTTACTGGTGAAGTGAGAAATCGGACAGTGAGGAAATTTCTAGTTGGCGAGGTTTGTTTTTATTTGAAGAAACCAACGCAATTTCAAATTTAGGTTCAAGAGCATTTATAGTAAGAAAGCCTCTTTATTCCATACCTTAATTCTGCTGATACATAATTATGAATTAATGCTAGATCTTCATGCAGGAATCGTAATAATGTCAATTTACCTTCATCAAGCATTCAATATGTATTCAATAAGCTATGCTATAATCATTAAAGCATAGTACAATTATTATAGCATAAATATACAAATTGTTTGTGTTTTTACTATTTAAATGTACGTACTTCCAGATTTGAGATATTTACTCTTCTAGTCTCATTCCACTCTTTAAACAATATTCGACTGAGAGTATTAAGAATTTTTTGATTACTTAAGGTCTAAAAATGTTTGTAGAGTTATAGAGAATAAAGATCTGTTAACATTAATTTTAATTCTTAACTTTCGCCATGTCGTTTGCTTGACTTGTAGATAGAAAACCGAATCTTTAAAAAAAAATATGTAAGTAAAAACATAATTTACACTAAAAACACTAATTATGGAATTTACACTATATATTACTGCAAATCTTGGCTGAAATGTTATAGCTTGCAATTTTTTTAAACACACCAATTTCAACCTTGCACCGCAACGCAGATTAGAACCCATGAATAGGAGTAATGAAATAAATATTTTGCCGGTGGGGCAAATTCGATAACGCCCGGGTGCGCAAACCCCCAATTTGATGCAACCCGGCCATTTGGCGAAACGCCCGATTGTCCTCGTGTAAGGACTTGGGAGCTGAGCTATTTTGTATGGTGTTTGATTGTGTGGAAACCAACTACCGGTGGTTTTTTTGTCTGTTTGGAAGCCAAGTCAAGTATGATTAAAGTGGGTATTTACGAGTAGGTAAGTATCTATTTCAATGCGGTCTTTATTTTCAGTTCACTTCGCTAATTGTTATCATAATAATAACTTCAACGTCGCGTTATGAGGTTGAAAGGTTTTCGTATATATTTTTTTTAAATAATTTTTCCGTCCTTATGCGATCGGTTGGGCCGTGACCAGAGATGAATGTGTGCAGTTGTTATTTATGGGTTGAGGTCCAGTGACCTCATATCCCTGGTGTTGACAGATCCGTCGTTAAATATTGTAAGTAAGAAGTAACTGGCTAATTAAGACCACCATTATCATGGAAGGAAAGGTCGAAGAAAAAAAGAAAAAGCAAGATCAGGGAGAATTTATCTACATTTATATTTTCACACTAATATTTTAAAACCGAAAGTAATTAGATTTAAAATCAAAAGTTGTGGTAAGCCCCCTGTACCTACCTATAATTACTTATCCTACTAATATTATAAACGCGAAAGTTTGTAAGAATGGTTGGATGGATGGATGGATGTTTGTTACTCTTTCACGCCAGAACGGCTGAACAGATCTGGATGAAATTTGGCACAGAGATAGGTTATAGTCTAGAATAGCACATAAGATACTTTTTAACCATGGGTGAAACCACGGAGCGCAGCTACTATTAATTATTTTTTGGTTTGGTTTAGCCTTAACAGCAAGCTAAAAAGCCTTTGGGTCTCATTGGCATTGGAATTAGATTAATTCGATAATTAGTTACCAAGAAAGTTTTTGGATACTATTCTCTGAATAAATGCGAACGAAGTCGCTAGTAACAGCTAGTAACTATACAAGCAGTTAAAGTAAAAAGTAAAAAAAAAAGAAGACAAATAATGTTAGTGGCTAGTTACCACCCACCGGACCAAGCCATGCCGTGAAATGACCTAGTCGTGTTTCGGGATGTAGTCCGGTGTAACCGTTCTGAAGACGGGTCTGAGCAGTAGCGCACTTGTAGCGCCTCACTCAACTGCCGTCTTTGTACTTCTTCACTCTACAAAACTTCAAGGCTAAAGTGAATAAGTACCTTATAGGTCATCGTGCTCCACCTTAGACCACAACGTCGCTTAACATCAGGCGAGTTGGTGGTCAAACGCCGACCTATTCTACATAAAAAAAAAAAAAAAAAAAAGTTATGTTTTACATGGTAAAAAATTAGCAGAAGATCACCAAGCTTTGACAATATTCCGCCGACAAAAGCAATTTTCTTGATTATTGAAGAACGCACAATAGATGATGTAGGGTCAACTGGGGCAAATGCGTCTGTGGGGCAATTGCGTTTTCGAGAATTACTGACAAACTCTTCACAAATAGGCGCCACATAATTTTCTATCTTTATTTACAGTAATCTGTACTAGATGGCGTTAGTTGCCTAATTTGTGAAAGGTTTGTCAGGAATTCTCGAAAGACGCAATTGCCCCACAGATATATTTGCCCCAGTCAGCCCTAGGACTTTTTAAAGGAGTAATCACTGATTTAGTCATGCCCTTATATTTAGTTCAAACATTAGCCATTCGGATAAAGGGCAGTAACACACTGTCGATCCCACTGGGGCAGTTCCATCGCTTATCCGACAAAAACTTCTAAATTGTTGACTTTGTAAACTAAAACGTACAAATAAGATTTGAATGAGTGCACTGAGCGACAGAAAGGGATGAATTTAATGTGGGGTGGCATTAGGGTGGCGGGACGTGACTAATAAAGTGTTTGGTAATTTTGAGAAACCGTTTATGGGTATTCTATTAAATTTGTTTTATTGACATGGATATTTTTTTATGCCGTTTTGTACTTATTCACTATAGCCTTGAAGTATACTAGAGTGAAGAAGTACAAATACGGCAGTTGAGTGAGGCGCTACAAGTGCGCTACTGCTCAGACCCGTCTTCGGAACGGTTACACCGGACTACATCCCGAAACACGACTAGGTCATTTCACGGCATGGCTTGGTCCGGTGGGTGGTAACTAGCCTTCCACCAGAGTTTGCTACCCGGTTAGCACTACCCGGGGACCACGTGTAGGGAATCAGAATAGAGTACACTCCTACGGACGTGGGTAGCTCAGCCCCCAAAAATATATTCAGCGTTATATTCAGGTGAAATGTGTTGAAATAACTAACCTAGTGGCTCTCTGAGCCGGAGACTCGCGGCCGGCATCTGTCCTTCTCTTCAGGTCGCATCCTTCAACCGATTCTAGCGAAATTTTGTGAAAAAGTTCGATAATCATACAGAGTTTAATGTAATCATCGAACCTACTCACAAAACTTCAATAGAATCGGTTAAGAAATGCAACCTAAAGAGGAAGACAAAGGCGATGATATTATAGGAAAGTGCGTGTGATCTCTAGCTCACTTCACAAAGTCATGAGAGTTTTTTTATGCTACGGATAGGAAACTAGCTAACGGGCCGCCTGACGGGAAGCCATCACCGTTGCCTATGGATACTTACACATAATACCAGGGGCATTACAAATACGTTGACGGCCTTTAAGGACTCTATAGACAGCCCTTTTGAAGAAACCATGTTGTAGTTACTCAGAAATACTGCAGAACGATCCAATGGAGAATTTAGGAGTGGCTTCAACAGCAGCTGCGACACCAACTCCATTGGACATGGCGGCATTGGTGGCAATGCTTGGGAAGTGCATGGAGGAAAATGCCCGTCGTCAGGAGCAAAATTGTCGTCGTCAGGAAGAAAATGTTCGTCGTTAGGAGTAAAACGCTCGTCAGCTGAAAGAAAAGATGACTAGCCTGCGAACAACATTGATGACTGAATTGCAGGTGTATATACGGAAAAAAACATCGCTTCAAGCGCACAGTGTGCGATATCAACCCATCGTAACAAAGAGTAACAAAGAAATAACAAAGATCCTTACTAGCTAAACAGTTTTATTATTTATATATACCTAGTAATTAATATAAATAATCCGTTTGAAAGGGAAAATCGATTAAACTACGCGTTAGAATGAAATAGTTTGATATTTGTCACATTATTCCAACATACTAAATAACACACAACATAGAGCTAATAATAAAGCCAAGTTCTTCGCTAAATTTTGGTCCACACGGCAATAAACGTGTAATTACAGAGCATGTCTGTCGCCGCGGGCGTGTTTGCAGTTCGCACTGCATTGTCGCGTGTCTGCGCTCAGCCCTATGATTGGAGTTGTAATGGGACATGAGAACATGGAAGTATGGTGGAGGTCGTTTTTGCACGAGGCGACTGAGATGGGCTAGTTGAATAGCTTTGGATTCAGCTCTGGAGGGCTTTTCCTGCGCGTGAGATGAGTACGTACATATCGTCACGCCTTTCCCCCGAGGAGGCTGGCAGAGGTGTAATACAACACCCACATTTTGCCAGACGATATTCAGTCCAAATGTGACAGGGGGTGAACCTGTCGCCATATACCGGGCTCCAGTCATGTAGCAGATACAAAACGCACATATGTTCACACAATGAACAAATTAGTGCTTGCCGTCGGCTGGGTTCGAACCGCTCCCTCTGGCTTGAGAGACGGGCCTTCTCCCGACTAGGCTATCATCGCTCAACGATTATCCTACTAATATTATAAACGCGAAAGTTTGTAAGCATGGATGGATGGATTTCACACCAGAACAGCTGAACAGATCTGGATGAAATTTGGCACAGAGATAGATTGTAGTCTAGAATAGCACATAGGATACTTTTTAACTGCGGGTGAAACCACGGGGTGCAGCTAGTGATTCAAAAAATAATTATGTATGCAGAGTCTACCAGGCTCCAAATTTGTGTTTGTAGGCTCTACTTTGGTTTCGCTGGGTCAATCCCGTTTTTGGATATATTATTCAATTTTAATTCTAAGAAACAATTACGTTAAAGCTGATTCTGCCTGCCCCATCCTCTGAAGCGAACAACAAATTACAAACCCATCGTCAACAAAACACTTCCAAACCGGCCAAGTGTGAACTAATCTCACACTGACACAGACTATGCAGTAGTTACTACAGCTTTGATGTGCAGGTCACGTGTCGTCATTGACGCCTTTTCATTAAATGCAAACACTTATTGAATGTGCAGTGTGAACTGAGCTTCAGTAGGTAATGTTTGAAAATAAGCTTAAATGCCGTTGCATTAAGTTTACTTTTGTTAATCAAATCAATAACTTCGTATCATACTTACTCATAGTATTTTTTAATATCTCAGATGATTAAATAAGATACAATATTGAAAGATGTGTTGTTGCTTAGAATGAAAGTTTGCTCTACCTTCCTTGACAGATAGGTTTCAGGAGAGATTATTGATAGCTTTTTAAATCAGACAACAACACAGAATTGTACGTAGTTGGTACTAAAATAACAACTGACATCTAAAATTAAAACTCCGCTCAAAACCAGCCAGTATTTTTTTTAATGTTGGACTCTGATCTCTTTGGTTAATATTTATAATTTGATAATTAGTTACTCGTACAGTATACGAGTAAAATATCACGAGGAGGGTTTATGGATACTATTTACTAAATAAACGCGAAGTTACATAATATATCCTGTTAGGAAGGCAAGCTAATGAACTATTATGAAATGGTAGGTGAAATGATAATTTAACTCCTTTGATTGATTCAAAATCCACTGTTTGATGCTATTATGTATAGTAACGCTATACTCTACAAGTTAAGCTACGAGTATATTTACACCGAGGCAACATGCTGGGCCATGTTGCGGAAACTTGCCGGAGAGTGTTTTCTAAGCTAAGGATTATCAAGAGGAACCAGAACAAAACTTTAACATACACCTCACATTTCCGCCGGAGCAGCTATTACAACACCCACACTTAGCCGGACAATATTCAGTCCCAAATACACCGGGTTCCAGTTATGTAGCAGATTACATTCCATACGCATACAATTTTGTTCACACAATGAACAAATACTTAGCCTTCGGCTGGGATGGAACCCGCTCCCACTTCAAAATATCTTCTCTACAAAATCTTCTCTCTAAGTAGGTACCTACTCTGATTGTTTAGATAAATAATAAAAGGCTACGAAGACGACGACTATACGTCTATCCTTAACCTACGTGAAAATTAATTGACATATTTATTTCAAGACCATGTCCTCTGTGCCGTTGCATTAAGTATGTGCATGCCACAAGGGCGCATGCCACGCTCATCGTGAAGCATACGGGGACGCCACAACGCCACGATGTTGCGTAGGTATAACACCTACCTTATAGATGGGTAGGTCCCTGTAACAGATCACAGTTTGCAATGGTCGGGAACCTCGCCCGTTGCACATCAATAATGCAGGCGAGCGGACAAATCACTTAGCGCGATTCGATACCCTCCTCTTGCCTCTTGTGATTGATGCTGCCTAACTATAGCAGCTCGGGTATAAATGGATACTTTTCCTTTATAATTGTTCAGTAACGAAATTTAGCAAGCAAATTCCCAAATTGTATCAAGAAGAGTTTTAAGAGCCTTTGGACTTGCTGTTCTCGTGACGTATAGTGATTATCTCTTCACTGTTTGCTGCTGCTAATTAAGTAAATTGTGTTGATAAGTCTCGGTTTTCAGATTTTTAAACTAAACAATATGCTAAATTATATTTCTTAACATTTCTAAGAAATACATATAACGTTCAGTTTCGTCCGTAGTTTCGTAAAAAACAGTGATGATAGCCTAGTTGGAGAAGGCTCGTCTTCAAGTCAGAGGAAGCGGGTTTGATCTCAGCCAATGGCACGCACCAATTTGTTCTTTGATTAAACATGTCATCTGCAACGTAACTGGAGCCCGGTTTATGGCGACAGCCTCGCCACATGTCTCATTTGGGACTGAACATCGCCCGGCGAGGTGTGGGTGTTGTAATAAACCTCTGACCTGCCAGCCACAGCTTGGAGACAAGGCATGACGATATGCTATGTTTTGGTAGTTAGATCATCCAAGCACATTTTGGATAAGACTGGAAGCATTTCTTTTCATTAATTATCCCTAAGAAAATGCATAAAACGAGAAATAAATTAAAACCTGAAGGCGACAAAAAGGCAGTTAAACGTCGTCTCGCCATATTTTCCTTAAAAAGGCAGCTTCATCAGTGCCGAGTCGGTATTTAATTAAGTTCTTTGGACAAAGCCATGCGATGCCAAGTTGAAAGAATAGACCTCACATTCTCAAAGACGCTCACTTTTGTAATGAAGAATGTCCATTTTATAAGTCCAGTCGTGGATTCCTTGGCCTTTTTGCGTTTTTCCTCCATTCGTGGGAAAATTGTCTGTTGAAGAAGTTAGGCGTTCTTTTTGCGACGAAAAAGGTTGGAGCCATGTTTATCTGGCATGGCAATTGTTAACTTTAGCTCCTGGTATATTTTGCAGCGTAATAGGAGAAATAAACTAACAATAACATGAGTAGGAAAAAGATGGTATTTTCATTTTTAATTACCCGCGAATTGGTTCACGTTTATTCAGAAAATAGTAGTAGGTGCTATGCCAGACTATCATCTATCTCTGTCCCAGATTCCATTCAGATCCGTTCAGTCGAGTTCGAGTAGCAAACATTCATCCAAACTTTCGCTTTTATGATATGAATGTGATAACAACCTAAATTTCCTTTAGGTTAATGTGCTCTGTCTTATACCGCAGATAACGGATTGTTACAATATGTTTTGTACTTTGTTATGTTTACACTTTGTTAACGGATTGTTATAATATGTTTTGTATTTTGTTATGTTTATAGTTTGACTTGCTTTTCTCTAGCATTTAAATCTTTATTATTCCGACTTCATCCCCTAAGGTCGGCCAGCGGAAAATTCAAAAACATCAAAATCTGATACGATTTCCATGGGAACGAACATCATTCTCAAATAGTTATCCACTCTGTGTCCTAATATCCGTTGAGCAAACTCTAAACATGGCTATTGGCAATTTTTACAACTACCTGCCCAAAAAAATAGCTTGTTCCTATTTTGTAAGACATAGAGTCGAGTTTGAGGTTGAGATCGCTTAAGTCGGTGTAAGTATATAAGTTGGTGGGGTATTATTGAAACATGTTGACAACTTTTCAAGGGGTCGAGCAGGCAAATAAAAAACCAATATCGCCGTAGTGCAGACACGTGGCGGCTTCACAAAGTGATGTAATATTGCGATGGTGTCGAGATAATTGGTGTTCAATTTGCTGTCAAAAATAAGTGTTTGTTTGGTATGAGCTTTTTAGGGAGGATGGGGATAGTGATTTGATTCATTGTTACTCAGTCACGCAAGGAAATTAGTGAAATGATCTTGATTAACGGCATGTTATTCCAAACTTGACGAAATCAGTTTTAACATATTCAAATTACAATTACTTCTTATTCTTAGGCTTCGTTCTAACTAAGCAAACTGTGAGCGACTGACTGTTAATATTATTATAATGTTTTAACGGAATCCCCGAACAGCACGTACTGAGTAGGTACGCGTACGTTACAGTACTGTTAAAATGTTCCTAAAAAAATGTGTACCTATCTGATAGTTTTACTAACTAAATGTACAATTTTTGAAATAAAATTTTATCACCAACTATTTTTTTTGTAGCAGAATCGAGACCCTGGAGGCACTCAGCTTCAGTCAGTTCACAGATTGCTAAGTAAGGACGAAGCCTTAAATTTGCCTTGCACTTACTAATTTAGTTGTTTAAGTTTACATGGAACCAGGTACTGGTGTTTGATCAGTCAACAGAAAATGAAAGCTAACTGTTACGAAAAAACATAGTCAAAATTCTTAGACAAATTCAAGACAAAGTTCTTAATTCGCCTAGGGTGGGTGACCACGTGTAGCATTTACAACTGAGCGCTACCGTGGCTAGGATGACACGTTCAACTGTAGGCCCCGGTTGTTTGTTCTAAAACAACAATGCTTCATCATAATGTTTATTAATTTATTTATTATTTGAAAAAATAATGCCCCTCAGTTTCTTGCCTGTTCTTCTGAGTAGAGACTCTTTATCCGAACAAGGCGGTCGAGTCTATTTAAATAACTTTGACGTTCATAAGTGTATCTTTGATACCTAAATTGAATAAAAACATTTTGACTTTGACTTTGTTTTTATTCCATCCAAAGGTTGCCTGAAAGAAATCTCCCTTAAGCGATAAGACCGCCCATTGCGCCTTTATTTTTGAGTGTTTAGTTTAGATTTATTTGTATTTGGTGTCAATAAAGAGTTTTTGTATTATATTGTATTGTATAACAATCGTTGAGCCATGTCAAAGGACTTCGGGCGGCCTAGTAACTCGGAGATTAGGGCTAGCCACTATACATATACAAACTTGCTTGCTTTTTATTCGCCTAAAATGTTATTAACATTATTAGATTCAGATCTTAAATAAACTCATAATCGAGTTAGTCAACTCAACCGGGAAGAAAGAACTCGGTCGCACGGTCGACCCACCCTTAATTTTAATTTTATTTTATAGTTTTCCAGCACAGTCTGAGCCTACTCAGCATGTGAACTTGTTATACATATTTATGTACGTGTACTTTTTTTTTGTATAACAAACTAGGCATGCGTTTGACCACTGACTCGCCTGATGGGAAGCGTTGCCGTGATCGAAGGTGTAACACGCTTGCCTAGGAGATATTTATTCACTTTGCTCTTCACTGGATCAGGTCGTGCAGTTCTTGTGCACACTCGCCGTAGTGTATTCTGTAGAATACCGACAGACTGGCCACTTCACGCCGGTGTGATATTTAAATCTAACTACATATTTAAAAATAGTTTGTAAACTAAATATATGAGAATTATACTTGTATTAAAAACTTTTCTATACTCTTGACAGTTCAATAATCTTTACATTGTGACCCGGCGGCAGCGGGGAAAGTTAAGATAGCAGTACCCGTGCTTAATACCTAAGTACGGCGTGAAAACAGTGTTTACTATATACACAATTATCATAAGTGATTATTAGATAAGCTCTTATTACACTTGGCTGAATTTAGTTATCTAAATTCAGAAGCTATTAAATGATTCAGTCAGTCACAAGCCATCCTTGCTTCTGAATGCGAGTTTACTGGACTTAATCCAGGAACAACTGAATTAAGATGACTAAATTCAGCCAAATGTAAATAAGCGCTGTAATACAAGTATAGTAAAAAAATGCTGGCCGGTACTTTGCCCAAAGGATTAGTATCGCAATACAACGGCGCAATGCGGCCAGCATTTTGGGTACATTGCCTACAGCTGGCAGCGATTTATTAGATTAAGATTTTTAAAGTAATTATTATAACTTGTATTGTTATTAAATTGATATTATTAATGTTTTCGCCATAATAAACGCATTCCAAATTTAATAAAGGTATGCAATTACATTAATTAAGAGTTATTTAAGTACGTAAAAGTTTTTTTAAGGATTAAATGATATAAAAACAGTATAGTAAATACTTATCTTACTACTACTTATCGCATACACATCTAACTTGTTAGAATAGAAAAAATAAAGAAGCAGGTTTAAGATAGAAGAAGAAGGTAAAGGTGCTTCTTTATTTTTCTTTGATTGCTTTTCTTTTAGTAGGCACTAAAAGAAAAGCAATGGAAGAAAGAAGCATTTCCTGGTACAAAATGCAATAATATTATAATGTAATTGTTAAGGCGGAGACAAATTAAGCGCTACCGCGTCGGACTATAACTGAGTAATAACTGTTAACTCCCGAATAATGAATATTATCCCTCCCTTTTTGTTCAGGCCGGTTCATATTGTGATACGCTGTGGGAAATATTTCTTAGTTATTAAAATAAGAAGGCTTACATCTACATGTGTTTATTTTGCTCTACCTTTGTGAGAAGATAGGATGACGAATGATAAGTTACCATACGGCCTGAAACCGTAACAACCTTAACTGACATCTTATGAAAACAAAAAAAAATGTTTGTCTGTAAAATCAGTTTCCGGACGATAGTTTAACGTGATAGCTTCATAACAAAACATTGATGAAATGATTGGATACTTTAAGATTATATCGCTCGTGTAGCGCTCTCGCTCCAATCGTAACTTAACAATTAGCGTAACGGGACAATGAACATAACGGAATGAGTCATCCTTTTTCGTGCGTGCAGCCAGCGTTCATCGATTTAGCCGACGCTATCACGTCAAAAACTTCCGAGTTAAAATATTCTTTTATGAAGCTTACAGAAACAGTTGAGTCAAAACCGTTAATTAAGCACCCACTAAATTCATGATGACTTAGCAGAATAGTTTGGTTTCCAAACATATCGATCTTAAAGAGTGAGTTTTATTAATGATTGAAGTCCGACCATTTACTTCATTGATTCATTTAAGACATCGAAACTTGACACGGTGATTAATTTTTTAACCGTCTGTTTTGGACAGCTATTCAAAAAATTACATGTCAACAATGAACGCCATGTTGTTAAATTCTCATGAACATAGGCCTAAATAGTTATAAACCAAATTTTACTCGTATGCATTACCAAGAAGAAGATTCGTGTCAGGCCGGCCGTAAAACCTAAGCAAAATCTTGTGCAGTAAGAATGATGCCAGTGAGTAAACTGAATTGAAAAATTGAGACGCGGTAACGCACATACTGTGCCGAACTCATCTCAGTGCTAAGGGTATATAAAGAAGAGGAAAGAGGCCTAAATCCTGCTAATGTTATAAACGCGAAAGTTTGTAAGAATGTATTAATGGATGGATGGATGGATGTTTGTTACTCTTTCACGCCAGAACGGCTGAACAGATCTGGATGAAATTTGGCACAGAGATAGATTATAGTCTAGAATAGCACATAGAAAAAGAATACTTTACAAGAATACTTTTTACTTTTTACGGGGCGCTAGCTGCGCTAACATTAAAATAAAATTACATTTCAAAACGCAGAATTTAGTTGCCAAGAGAGATGTCAAAGGCCTTTAGATACACATCGTCACACCTTTCCCCTGAGGAGGCTGGCAGAGGTGTACAACACCCACACTTCGACAGACGATATTCAGTCCCAAATGTGACAGGGGGCGAGCCTGTCGCCATACACCGGGCTCCAGTCATGTAGCAGATGACATATAGTACGCACAAATGGATGTTCACACAATGAACAAATTGGTGCGTGCCTTCGGCTGGTTCCGAACCCGCTGCCTCTGGCTTGAGAGGCGGGCCTTCTCCGACTAGGCTATCATCGCTTCAGGCGGCCTACGAACATTACACAACAAAAATCTTCCTGTCACTTTTTGTCGTGTTAGAACGTGACAAAGCTATGTGTAAACATACGTCTGTCTCGATAAAAAGAGCCGACATACCTTGTCGCGTTGTAGCTAGGCCTGCAGGAAAAACTTACTTTATTTAGTAGCCAAATACGAACAGGCAGAATTAAAATGAAGCCCGGGAATCCGGCCGGTTTTTAATTGAAATATTTATAATTGCGCAGGCTTTCAAATCTTTAATATAGCCGCCATGAAATATGAATACAGAGCACTCCTAACGCAATTATTGTTTTTGCTCCGCGGATGAGTTTAATGGAATCTGGGAATAGAGACATTGTGATATAGGTTAACTTTCATGAAATGGGATGCAGGAAAAAGTTTTTTTATTTATTTATTTATACGAAATTGAATACAGCACCCTAACAGTCAAAAGACCAAGGCGGTGCCATAGGAACATACAAAATAAATGTTAGTTTACAAATATTGAAAATTTCAACTAAGTATATCTACTTATTTAAACATTGTACTCACAGAGTCTGTGAGCCACTACCGTGAATTCTGCCAGATTACACTTAAAAATATCTATATTTACGGAGATCTTATTTAGTAACATTATAGCGCGCGACGTAGGAGCAAACTTCAGTAAATTAGTCCTGTTTATGGGCACACGGAATGTGGGGGACCTGCGTCGCCTCGTCGCCGCCTCGTCGGGCGCGCACAAGCGGAGCGCCTCCAGCACCTCAGGGTGGTGCGTGAGGCCGCGCAGCACGCGCCACACGTACTTGCAGAGCGCAACGTCTCGCCTCACAGCCAGCGTGCTGTACCCCACCATGCCGATGACGAACAGGGTTGGGTACATCAGCGGGAAGTAAGGATAGACACCGTACATCTTAAAATACAAGAAACGCGTGAATTTATTTTGAATTTTATCCAACATACTTGTATATTTCTGTTCATGAGGATTCCAAATAATTGCGCTCGTTTCGAGCCGACTACGAACCAATGCATTGTACAGTACTTTTAACACTCCTATACTGCGAAATGCCCTGCATTGCCTCAGAATAAAACCTAGGTTTCTGAAAGCTTTACGGCAGATATCCACAATGTGCCTACTAAACTTTAACTCGGGTACCATCTGCACTCCTAAGTCCCGCACGTGCCTGACGCGTGACATCACCGCACCGCCTACCTCGTACGGATACTGCAGCGGCGTGAGCTGACGTCCGTAGCTCATCACCTCACACTTCGCCGCGTTAAAAAACAGCTTGTTGGTGGCACTCCACTGCACGACCCCATCTATATCTCGTTGAAGCCGCTCACAATCCGAAATGTCCGCTACCGCGAGGAACAACTTGAGGTCGTCCGCGAATAGCAGACATTTCGCACTGCTTACTACCTGCGGCAGATCATTGATCATTAAAATAAACTCAAGTGGACCTAGGTTACTGCCCTGGCTCACTCCGGAGAATGGAAAATAAGGCTCAGATTTATATCCGCCGTAATCGACATATTGTCGACGTTCGCCCAGGGGGCTTACCATGAACTTTTACAAAAACATCATTGCGCAGGAACGTTTTGTTACATTCCTTAATAAGTATTGTTTTGTACCCTACCACAAGCATTGAAAACAACAATGTTTTAAAACGTTATTACTCCTGCTACAGTGATGTCAAAAGAATGTACGATACAAGTGCCTATATACACTCTGTGGTACTTTTGCGTATTTTGGAGTATAGTGTTGCCAGATGTACGATGTCAATCGTAATTATACGATTTTTGCCATGTAAAAATCGTACAATCGGGGTCGTACAATAGTACGACCGCATAGCGAAATCGTGCCTACAATATCCTATCGATACAGGGAAATTACACTTACGGTTTTTACAAGTTGCAAGTAAAAACACTATGATTTCTTATTATTTTCTTCCCTAAGAATTTTTATTTTCCTCACCCGCGTACAATCGCTCCTAAGAAACATCTGGCGACACTTGGTTGTATGAACAATGTCAAAAACGATTTTTTTTTGTTTTGTCTCATAGGGCAGGCTAGAGGCAACATAGCCATACCACCATAGTCTTCCGTATGTTTGTCATAACATTTTTCATTAAATCTCTGATGAAGATGATGATAAATGAGATAAATCTCGCTCCTCTTTCCCTCTTTCAGTAAAGGCGAGTTTTCGTTTTAAAAAATAATACAAAATCATGACACCATCTTTTCGGTTCCCCTCAAAACCGTAAATTAAATCTAACTATGATCATGAAGGTAAATTAAAATTCAATTGCTGTATCCAATTAAAGTTTGTGAAAATTATTTTGGTGATATCTAGAATTTAATGCTCAGAATAATTTGTCACAGCGGCCGCAGAGTCTCAGCGAAGCAGTTCGATATCATGTGAGACTTTTTAAAAACCCACAGTGAAATCGCTGCGGGCTTTAATAGGAGTCTGCAGGCGAAGGCTCACTCTAAGAAGAAGCAAGTGCATCAAAAGGAGCTGACTTAGCCAACAAAAAATCTATGTGAAAATGGGTTGAAATTTATTCTGGAGCCCGTCCTAAGGCGTCCTTCGTAGTACGGAGCTTCTATTATCTGCTTCGAGAAACTCGAAAGTTTCCAAATCATCGACCATCTTGCTAAATATTACAAATAGAACCTCAGAAACACAGCAAAAACTCACCTATAAATAGAAAAAGTTACACGGAGAGCAACTTTTTAACAATCGTTGTCATTTGCATCATTCTTGCTATTTTGACAGCTCGGCAGGAATACTTTAGAGGTCGTAGTACGGTTTTTAAACAAATGTTCCTTGGATTGAATGAACGAAATCGAGTGACGTCATCAAAACTGCTATGCGATATCAAAACGTAGCAGGAATACTTTTAGGGTGGTCATGGTACGAAATTACGAAGTAAGGCTTAATTAATGATGTTTTAAGAGGTTGTGGTAAGCCCCCAGGTAATTAGAAAAAAACCTCAATAAATGCGGAGTGAAACCCAACGCTGCAAACTTTTCAAGTAATATGTCATTATCTACCATATCGAACGCCTTCCGGAAGTCGAAGTACGCGGAGTCCACCTGCCCCCCGGCGTCGATCACTGGCATTAGGTATTCCATAAATGAAATCAGGTTACTCCCCGTACTTCTACCCGGTCGGAAGCCGTGCTGTACGTCGGACAGTTGTGAGCTGACTTGGGCGTAAATACATCTATGTAAGGCGGATTCGAATACCTTGGCGAACGCAGACAGGACTGCCACAGGTCGGTATCCCGTCACATCCAAACCAGAACCTCCTTTGGGTACAGGGATCACACGAGTTACCTTCCATTCATCCGGATAGTGGCCCTCTCGGAGGCACAGATTGAAGATGTGCAGCAGAGGCCCCTCCAAGACTGAACTACAGTCTTTGACGAGGTAAGGCGGTATACCGTCCGGGCCAACAGATGGTTTGGGCCTGAGGCGGCGGAGCGCGTCGCGTATATCGCGCGCGCTCAACTGGCCGACGTGCACACGGTGCGCACCGGCGCGCGCGCCCGCCGCCCGCTCCGCCGCGACCGGGTCCAGCGTCGGCCTCGTCTCGCTATACACCGACTGAAAATATGATGCAAAACATTCCGTACATTCTTGATCACTCAACTCTTGGCCATCTCTTGTGATTTGCGTTTTAATGCGTTTCGATTGTTTGCACCTAACATAACTCCAAAAAGATTTAGGATCGTTTTTAAAATTTAGTTGCAATTTTTCTTGATAGATTTCATAATTAGCTTTTAACTTATTTTTAACTTGCGAGCGATATCGAGAAAACGTTTCATAGTCACACTGAGCCCCCGTTACCTTGAACAGCTTGTGATGTCTCCATTTTTGCTTAATATCATTAATTAAATCCCATGAAAACCAGTCCGGATAGTTATATCTAGAATGAGTAGTTTTTACCTTGCCCCTTTTCATAGGAGTGCATTCATTAATAACCTTATTTACTACTGTGTACATATAATCCAATGCTTCATCTGGCTTGTCCTGTTCATACAATAGATCCCAATTTAATTGTAATAAGTTATAGTATAACAACGAAAAGTTGGCTTTATTAAAATTCCAACTTTGTTTGCAAGAGGTGCTATCACCCACGTCCTGAGTATGTACATTGCGCTGTGTCCGCGCCTTCCTACCGCGGCGTATACCTACCAGGACGCTGATGCCGATCGGCGGGTGTTGTTTGTCAACACTAACTAACGGCTCATCTGATAGTTGTACCTCCACGTCGCACGCTAATAACGTAGTTAAGACTAGATCTAAAGTGCGGTCATTAATATTAAGAATGTTATTTACCTGGCAAAATCCACAGAAAGTGTTCACATACTCCAAGTAACTTTGAATTTCTAGCGGTGCAGAATACATATTAAAGTCACCCATCAATAGGACGTTATCATATTTTGAACACACATTTTCTATTAAATTAAATAACTGCATATACTCGTGAGATGCGCTATTAGGCGGAATGTAAACAACACAACATAAAAATAACAAGTTGTTTCCACTGTGTACCGTCGCACACACAATCTCAAATAAGGCTGAGTCTACATTGCCGACGGGAACGAGTTTTAACTTGAGCGACGATGATGCAGCTATGAACACTCCTCCGTGTTTACGGCCATCAGCTCGGTCACACCGCAGTAATTGGAAGTCCGGCGGAATCAATTCACCATCTTGTATCGAACTATGCAGGCTCGATTCCGTAATCGCAAATAAATCATATGTCGACTCTAATAAATTTAGGTAAAACTCATCCAACTTTGTTCGAAGGCCACGAACGTTTTGATAGTATACCTTGATCTTCTTAGATATGGAATTATGTGCTCGTTGCTGACTTCCGGGAATTTCGAAACCACACCCATTCATTAAATCTAGTATTTATTGGCCAGCTATCAGCGCTGTTCAGTTTATCGAATGATGACTCTGGAACACCGATCATAAATGATGAGTAGTCCCGTTTAGTTTTTGGGATAACCTTCTCTATTTTGATATCCTCAGAGTCACAAATTTTTTTGACATGTGTAGCTATTGAGTTCTCCGATGTATCTGGATGCAGTGACCAAACATGCAGAAACTTCTTCTTTTCTATAGCTTGGAAGGAATCAATCCGAACATTTCCCCCAGTTTGGACAACTTTAAGGTGGGTCTTCTTTGACTTCTTCTGGCTCCCTACAACTGTCCATTCTTCAGACACTGCAGTATTTTTCGGGTTTAATATCTCGACATTTTCCCCGATCTTGTCGCTCGCTGTACACGCACCTTTATTCTCACGTTTCAATGCACGAAGCGCGCGCTTTGACATGTTGCTTTGCATTATGGCCGACGGCTCCGATAATACTGCGGTCTCACTCGCACTCGCTACAACCGGTACTTCTGTCTCTTTCTTCGACTGCCAGAGATCACTGATTTTAGCAGGCATTTCTTGAATTACCCTCTTCAGCTCGTTAATCGTCGAAAAACAATTCTCAATTGTCCTCTGCTGATCTTCAATTTTCTTATTTTGCGCCTCAATCAGGGTTGATTGACTTGCTACTCCAACCGTTAACGCTGCCACTTTCTTAGACAAGTCTGCAAAAGCAGCTTCCAACCTCGCAGTCGTCATTTTTTCCAAAATATCGAATAAAACACGGAGGTTCCGGCTCGCGTGTCAGTATACGTACGACGATTGTTTTTTTTATATATTGACGAAGTTATTTGTTAGGCAAAGCTGCAATAGTAAATTATGCACCGAGGGAGTAAAGCAGTGTCTTACGTCGAGGGCGGCTTATTGAACCCTGAGCGTAACGGGCTCTTGAGTTATTAAGAGTCCTGAGTGAAGCGAGGGGTTCAAGCCGTCCAAGATAAAGACGCTGCTTTATCAAAGAGGTGAATACTCTACTTTTCACACCTGCGAGGCAATAAAAAGGAACTGAAAATATGGCCATGGCCATAAGCTCATGGCCATCGTCAATCGATGCTTATGAGTCCGGCGACCTAACTAATTTCGACCTAGCCGACCTAGACTAACTTCGCATTGGCTTAAGGTATTCTATCGCCATTTCGTCTAGAAGAAGAAGACGAGTGAAGAGAGCGAGTAATGATACTGACGAGCCTCTAAACTTACCTACAGAGTGACAAAGTGCAATTTTAATTTTTTTTATGACTTTTGCACTACTGTATTCATTCTTAAGTAACTAAGAATTTCCCTTGTATTATTGATTCATTTAACAGCTAATGATGTAGACAACCTCCCTATGTAATGGAATTTTTGATTTGCTTTGTCTACCTATTGAATAAATCAGTCGGTCAAAATGCGGATATTTTTCATAGCTCTATTTTCGCTTGAGAACGTTTTTTTAAAAAAACCAAGAACATAGGGGCGAAGATATTGTTAATTTAATTGTACATGCTAAATTTCATTAAGTATAATCTGACAAACGGTTTTCAAGAAATTTGAGTAAGTAGTGCATTTGTATGGAAATTTCAGAACGTCGCGGCCCTCTTAAGGAAGATGGAAATAAGTCATTTAAAACAAGTTCGAAAGAGACGGATGACGATGACGATTTGGATCATGGTCGAGTTGTGTTCTTTTTTTTCTTGGTGGCCAGTTCAATTTTCGATTAAACTCTCCGTGCAGTGCCCATTTGTTGAGGTATATTTCAATTCATCCTCTTTGCTCGAAAACTGTCTTGGGATTTTCATATCACTTTATCTCCCCAGGGAGGCAATGCCTTGGTTTTTCGTTCAGACCATATTCAATCACATATTACGTGATATGTAATTGGTCATTGTCGAGCAGGGGATGTGAAAAGTTGTTGTTGGCGTAAGTACCTGTACTGAAACCACGGTTCTTGAATCTATTCTTGTATTCTATAATTGAACCACGAGCGAAGCGAGCTTTGTACTGGCTTCGGATCAATTAAGTAATTATATAATTCGAAATTTGAAATCCAATATTGCTTGTCAGCTGCTTCTAAGAGAAATGGTTCACATTATTGTGCTAAGTTTCAACAGCTACTTCTTTGGGCATCTGAATACAGAAAGCGCAATGTTCAGAGCGATCGGCCTAAATGCGGCATAGAGCTAAAGATACAATCAATGTTTGTATAGAGTATACCTATGTACTAACTCTCTTATCTTCCGTTATAATAAATTAACTTACTTCTTGGAATTACTTTTAAAATAAAAAAATAGCACTTGTCAATAGTACCCGATTTATGAATAGGTAGATAGTTCTCCCCCTGTCACATTTGGGACTAAATTTCGCCTGGTGAAGTGTAGGTGTTGTATTACAGTCTCTGCCAGCTCCTTCGGGGGACAGGCATGACGTTAATTAGTTAGTCATGGACTTTAGGAACTAATTTTCTTCAGTTTTGTGAATTTGATTTTTAAGCTAAACTACGTCCAAGTTGACGTTATGTCGTTATTACGTTATTTAGACCAGATAATTATGTTTTATATTTGTAATAGTATTAGGGCGACTTGCTCGGGTTTTCTTTTTAATTCGGAGTAGCTCGGAGTCGGACTCGAAACTGCGCCAACAAGAGTTATAAGCTAACCTCGAGTTAACACAATACTAGAGGGACATTTATTATATTTTAACTCTGAGTTAATTAACCCTGCGTTTAATCCTTTAATACTGCAACTTCTGCAAGTGGACCATACTTGCTTGATATTTGCCAATTTTTTTAGTGGGTTCGATTCCCTCCTAGAGCAAACATTCATGTGATGAACATTTATGTTTGTTCTATGTCTGGGTGTAAATTATCTATTTATGTATGGATTCAAATATATTTATGTATGTATATTAGTCTCTAGCCGCCATAGTACAAGCTTTGCTCAGTTTGGTGTCAGACGACCGTGTCTCTCTCCCGAACATTATAATAATTATTATAATAAAAGCGATGGCAGCCTAGTTGGGAGAAGGTCCGCTTCTCAAGCCAGAGGGAACGGGTTCAAACCCAGCCGGACGGCACGCACTAATTTGCTCATTGTGTGAGTATGTGTGCGTATTGTACGTCAACTGCTACATGACTGGAGCCCGATGTATAGCGACAGGCTCGCCCCCTGTCACATTTGGGACTGAATATCGTCTGGCGAATAGTGGGTGTTGTATTACACCTCTGCCAGCCCCCTCGGGGGACAGGCGTGACGAAATGTTATGTTATGTTATGTTATTATTCTAAAGAAAGCCGAAAAAGCGTTTCCCTAAACCGTTTCCCGATCTCTAACACCAATGTAATTCTGGCACGTTTTCAATTGTTTATCGAATTTTAACTCCAAAGAGCCGATCCTCAGCAGGGTACCGAGGGCTTGCAATAGGGCTTACTGCGCACTCATCTGGCCCTCTTTGGGGTGGAAATCACATATTCAAACACACCCGGCGAGCGGACGAGTTTAGACAATAGACAATGGATGCTGAAGACTACGAATAATAATGGTCTGGAGTGTAGAGAAATTATGTGTTTAACTTTGCTCGTTTGCTTGTTTTTTGAAACAGAGGGAAGGGATAATTGTGTCGGCGCTTAAAAGTATCTGAACTACAGAAAAGCTGAACTATTATGATTTATAAAACAGGAATTACCCACGTACAATTTAGTCGATAATTGCGAGTATAGGGGAGCGGAGGGGGTTGCCGTACACTTAAGAAAGAATTCATAGTTTTTACAATTTAAAAGTCTTATTTGGTTAATCCGAAGCCTTACATTTAGAAAGCATATTGAACTACTCAATGCAGAATAGAAAAATAAAATAAGTTAAGTACAAGTATTGAATTTATTCCTTTAAAAAAAATTGCAAAAGTACGGAATCTTCCGACACCTTCGGAGGATTGCGTACAGCGTCTAAGCAACTTAATCCACTTATTTGCCATGGCAAAATCCGCAAATATAGCCATCGGGCATATCTTTATCGCTGCACAGTGCATGAACCCATTGGCCACACATGATACAGCGATACCAAAGCTCTCGATCTTTTCCGAATTCACCGCAAATCAGACAAAGCTCGTTTGTCACACCCATTTCTCCTTCTGCATAAAAGACATTGTCATTGTCATCACTCTCACCTAGCATCAGAGATTCATTATCAGAGCTCGAGCTGTTCAGAATCTTTCTTTTGTGAGAAGTCTTTTCTTTCTTTTTCTCTACTTTAGAAGTTTTATTTTTCTTTAGATTTGTTTCAGGTTTCAGGTTTTCTTTCTCTTTGGCTTTTTCTGTTTTCATAGTTTTCAGTGTCTTTTTAATTTCCAAAGCTTCTTTGATAGGAGTCGACGTAAGAATTTCAGAATGTTGCTTTCTTCCTTTCCCTCTGCCTTTACCTTTCTGTTTATCTAAACGTTCATCTGTCTCTGAGCCTGCTTTCTGCTGCAGGGCTATTGAGCATTCGTGAAATGACACTTGGACATCCTCTTCGCCTTTTTCGGAAGCATTTGTTTCTGTTATTATCTGCGTTGTTTGCTTTGAGGTTTTACTGGTTGAGGGTATAGGCTCGACGACTTCTTTTCCGGGTAATTCTGATTTGCACTGATCAGTGTGAATCATCTCTATAGATGCAACGTACTGATCAGCGAATTTGTCAGGGTTCACAGGCCAAATCCCAGCGGTTGCAAAGCCATTGACTGCTTTTTCTGCATTGGCAACCTTCAAATATGCTTTGTTAAATAGAGGCGCAACGTCATACGGTGTCAACTTTTCGTATTTATTGATTTTCAAATGCAGATCACATTCTTTGTGATATTGCAGCTTAAGTGGTCCGAAAAACGTCAGGTCAAGTGGCTGAGTGCGGTGCGATGTATGAGGCGGTAGTGAAAGCATTACTACGCCATTTTGACGACAAAACTCGTGGATATCTAAAGATATGTGGCTTACATGATTGTCCAGAATCAACAGTACGAAATCCTGCAAGGTTGGCTTAGTGTGTTCAACAAAGTGCTTCAGCCAATCCAAGAACAATTCCTCGACCATCCATCCTGATTTTGAGCATTTGTATACCGAACCCGGAGGACCACCTCTCTCTAATGCTGCTGTCATTCGAATTCGTGGGAAAATGAACAATGGCGGAATAAACTGACCTGTAGCGCTCATGCAACAGCAGACCGTGACGTTCTTGCCTCTTTCCCAACTTGTAGCAGCACCAACTTGTTTTTGACCTTTGGGTGCAAGTATTTTGCCTGGCTTATGGACCGTTGTAATGCCCGTTTCATCGACATTAAAAATTCTATTTGGAGGTAAGGCATGTCTTTCAAGTACGCAAATCAAGTTGTTAAAGAATAACTCCATTTCAGTCTGGTTGAAAGCGGTGATTCTGCTCACACTAGTAGGTTCAGGTACTCGGACGCTGATTTCTGGGTTGCGTTTTAGGAATCCATAAAACCAGTCCTTCCCTGCTTCTTCCTTCTCTCTGTTAAATGGGTGCTTAATTTTATTTCTCTCAGCATACTGATAAACCCCTCTTCGTAATGCGTGTGGTGTTAGCCCATAAAACATTTTAGATAGCTTGATGAGCTCATCACGAATCTCTGTTTCTTGCTCAGTAGTAAATACAGGCTTCCCCCCCAGTCTGGGCTTATATTCAGAGCCTTTTTTTATATGATCGTGGAGAGTCATTACTGGTACTCCAAATTTATGTGCTGTTTTACGTAATTTTGAGCCCGCTTTTACTTCTTCTATAGCAAGTCTCATTTTGCGAGGAGACCAGGTAAGCTTCTTTCCGTGTGGCATCTAAAATTAAAGATAAATATTTTACAAAAAAAATTGAAGACGTGCGGGTGATACCGTACTTGCGGGTGATATCGTACACAAATGTACGAACCGACCCGATGCCGCCATTTTGTAAGACATGTTTCAACAAACGAAAACTATTTGCGATTTCAATGAAAATTGACTGTTAATCGAAGCTTTAATAAACATGTTACAATTTAGTTATACTAATAAGTTAATTCAAAGAAATATATACTACTTACGGTGGAATTTCTTCACTGCACTTTTTACAAAAATTGGCGCGCAAATGTGACACATGCTCTCTTCGTGAAACCTGGCGAGTCACTGGCGCGGGTGGAAGGGAGGACATAGCAGCGACGTGTGGCGACCGTTAGACAAGCATAGCCATATTATTTCATGATTCTATCTCTGTCAAATTCATTGTACGGTATCGTCCGCTGTACGGAATAAGCCGCCGCTCCCCTATATAGTTTCAACCGAGTATATATAGTTTCAATTAGCACTTATAAACTATACACTAAAAACTACAGTCGGAATAATCGACTAAATCGTACGTTACTAATTCCCGTTTTATAAATCACTAGCGACCCGCCCCGGCTTCGTACGGGTGCAATGCTGATACTAAATACACTACTTACAGAAAAACTGTGAACGTTGTATTTATTTAAAAACATAGCGGCCCGCTCCGGTGGGATATCCATAAGAGATAGACATATACCATCGCGGAGTTTTCTGTAGACCTTTTTAATGTGTACACATCAAAATAATGTACTACTTATTTGTACAAATAAGTAGTACATTATTTTGATAAATCTCGTAGGGTTCAGCCTGCGTTTGCAATGTAAACGGAAAAAAAATGATAATTAACGACATCACATTAGAAACCTCAAAAATAACATTATTTCTCCACTATTTAAGGGATGGGATGTTATTATACAACTAAACCTTCCTCTTGAATCACTCTATCTCTTAAAAGAAACCGCATCAAAATCCGTTGCGTAGTTTTAAAGATTTAAGCATACAAAGGGACATAGGGACAGAGAAAGCGACTTTGTTTAATACTATGTAGTGATAATGTGTGAAAACCACGTCAGTTTCCATAATAAGCTGAATTATATTACGGAACTACTCAGTAATATGAATTTAACCTGAAAGTGTTGTTATTGTTACGTTGTATAGCCTCGAATTTATATCTCGTTTTACATATAGTACCTGGATGGCCGAGCTTTGCTCGGTATTTTTTTAATTTTTTAATTGTGTTTTTTGGATAATAAACAATTGATTTTAGTCTAACCTCAAAGCAAACACTCATTGACTTCGTGTTACTTAACAACGCCATCTGCTGTTGTGTCGTTAAAGCAATTAGTTGCTCACAAAAAATAGTAGTATTATTATTCGCCAATAGATGTCAGGAAGAGTCATATTTTTCAGTTGAGATTGATTATCGATAAAACACGAATAAAATGATATTTTCTAAAAATGATTCCTAGCTAGATCGATTTATCGCCCCCGAAACCCCCTTTAGACTAATTTGTATGAAAATCGTTGGAGCCGATTCCGAGATTCCAATTATATATATATATATATACACAAGAATTGCTCATTTAAAGGTATAAGATATAGCACATAGAACCGTCTTATAAACGGGACCAGAGACATATTTTTGTGCAGTTTAGTAAATTAAAAAAAAAAAATAATTAAATAACTTAATTAGGCAATGTATTAGTAAGTAACTTATCATGAATTAGAATTTAGTAAATATAATAGTTTAAAATAGTTATTACTTTCAATGTACATTTTATAAGCTGTGTACGGTCATAATTGGACTATACGTGCAAATATTATATAATGCATATAATTTAAGTTGGTACCTACATGCCTATTACTGAATCAATTCAATTAAAATAAAACATTTATTTATAGAAATTAGCTATACACTATACGGTGTTTCGTATTTTTATTTCTTTAAAACTTTTGAACTTGATCGAATTTGACATAATTTATAAAGCACAGCTTAAAAAACCAACTTCTCGTCATTCATGTAAGCAACTTTTAGACTTTTATTTGGACCATCTCTAAAGTACGTATTATTTACGTATGATATGCGTAACAAAAAAATTATCATTAAAATCGATTCGTAATTGGCGGAGTAATCGCGTAACATACATACAAAAAAACATGTAGTCGAATTAAGAACCTTCTCTAATTTTGAAGTCGTTTAAAAATACTGTGTAACTATTCCGAGGCTTTAGGTACAACATTTATTGCTAAGGGTGTTCAAAATTATTCAAAATGACTATAATACATTTAATTTAGTAAACGCTAATGTCGGAAACTGGTTGTGTTTTATTTTATTTTAATTGCTTAATACAAATTGTGTTATCATCATTTTAATAGCGCTGCTCTTGTTGGTGGTTCATCATTTGCTTTTAAATTAATCCATAATACAAGAAAAAATTTAAGCTATTCAAGAATGATTAGCGTAGTGCAAAAGTCATTAAAAATATGAACCTGCTCTTTGTCACTATGCTGATAACTTTAGAGGCTTGCTCTACTACTTGCTCTCTTCGCTCGTCGTCTTCTTTAAGACGAAATGGCAATAGAAAACCAAGTCGAAGTTAGTCTAAAGTGATCGCCGGACCCTTCCTACGGTTAGGCTAGTCTTCCTAGTATTACAGTTCCTCTAAAATATTTAAGTAATATGAAGCCGCGTGTTGCAGCTAGTCTCGCCATAAGTCTCCAAGCCAACAGGAGCTGCAGAAGGCTAACTCCACAAAGTTCGCGGCTATATACAAGATCTCGAGTCTTAGTGTAAGGCTGAGCACACACGCTCCATCCGGCGACATGATCCGCCTCAAGTATTGTGTCCACACAATATAAGCGCAAATAAACCGGATCCGGCGCGGGAGAGAGGACGTGGCCCGGGCTTGCAGACGGGCGATTATTGCTGAAGTCAAATCAAATCATAAACTCTTATTTTTGTAAATTTTTGCACACCCATGTCCCATACTCTTTCATAAGTATCCTCTCAATCCTAAGGTTGCCTGGAAGAGATCGCTCTTAGTGATAAGGCCGCCAGTTGTTACACTACAGTTTAAGATTTTTCTGTTCTTTTGTATTTGTTATTTCTGGTGTGAACAATAAAGTGTTTTTCTATCTATCTATCAAAATCAAATCAAATCAAATATTATTATTTTGGCACGAACAATAAGTACAACAAATGATGTGAATCCACTGACTCCGAACTAGTGAAAACTGTGTTTCGGTAGCCAGTGGCTACTACCATTAATAAACATAAGTTTGTTATGTGCCTGATAAATCAGATGGTGTGTGTGTGTGTTGTTTGTTGTATCATAATTAATGTTAATTGTAACGGCAAGATTTGACTCGGTACAAGTTTTTAAAGCTCTGGCAGGTGCAGTAGATTGTCAGTAGAGCAAATTAATTATGAAATATTTGGGTTACGAATAAAACTTATGAACCATATTATGTTATAGTTTTTTTTGTAACATTTTGCAGTTGTACCTACATGGAGGGCGGAGCAAAAAACACAATTTAGTTACATTCAAATTTGAATAGTGAGAAAATGATTAGATTTACAGTTTTGCTCAGATTTTATAATCTGGTGCAGTTGTAAGAGAAATTAAGTAATTTTGCTTAATTAAATTAAAATTAAAATTCATTTATTTCAGATAACTTTAGATCCATACAATTATATATACCATACAATTTTACCATACAATTATAATTAAAAAAAAAGCAAATTATTATTTAAAAAAAAAAAAAAATATTACTAAAAATGTCAGGAAATTTGAATAATAATAATAATAATAATAATAATAATTTACAAAATGTCAAAAATAGTGAAATCAAAAAAAAAAAAAAATTACAAATTACTAATACAAACATAAAAAAACACAAACAATATACGAACAAACAAACAGAACACCACAAAACAAAATAAGACTTAATAATTCCGCACAAATGGCACTATCGGAACATGTCTCTTACAACAATGCCACAAGTAGGGGCAGTCCAATCTACCGGCAATCATTTCCAGAATTGCGTTGGAGCTGGCCCGAACTCTGCGCACCAGGGAGGCGCTACGCTTGCGCATAGTAGCATGAAAGCATGCGGTGCGCGCCTCCGCGAACATGCCCGAGGCACTACAGAATCGGGGCAGCCCCAACACAATTCGGAACGCGTTGTTGTAAAGAACCCGGAGGTCGCTGTAGCTCTTGTGTGTGTAATTAGCCCACAGGCTGCAGGTGTAAAGGGACGTACAGTAGGTCCGAAATAGCGTTATTTTAACTTCTCTTGAACATCTGGCAAACCTGCGGGCTATCATATTGGCTCTTATTGACAGTGACCTTCGTTCTCTTTCTATATCTTCATGGTCCTTGAGGTCAGCCGTGATAATATGCCCCAGGTATTTGAATTTGTTTACCCTTTTCAGGGGAATCCCGTTCAGATTTAAAGCAGGAACATCTTGGGGACACACTGGGCCAGCTCCAAAGACCATGAACTGGCTCTTCGCCACGTTATACCTCAATCCGTGATCACGGGCATACTCCTCGCAAATACGCAACAATTTCCTCAGACCACATACCGACGCGCTCAACAGCACCATGTCGTCTGCGTAACTAAGGTTATTAACACACACTCCGTCTATATGGCAGCCAACATGCTGGCTGCTAAGCGCGACGATCAGGTCATTCATGTAGAGGTTAAAGAGCGTAGGAGAGGCCAACCCACCCTGCCTGACTCCACACTCAAGCGTATACTGCTCTGACGTCGCCCCTGCCCATCTTACGCAATTTCGTTGATGCCCATACCAAAACTGAAACATGCTTGTGAGCTCCCTAGGTAAACTAATGTCTTCCAGCTTGCTCCATAGGACATCATACGAGACCAAATCGAACGCTTTGGACAAATCGAGGAAGCAGGCGTACACCGGCGTTTTTCTTTCCGTGTAGTAGTTGACGGTGTGCTTAAGGCACAGTATTGCACTCTCAGTTGATAACTGCGGACGAAACCCAAACTGGTTGTCGTGGAGAGTCACGTACTTGTTTAACTGTGCATTGAGCAGACCATCAAAAACTTTCGCGGCTATGGTAGCGAGAGAGATAGGCCTGTAATTATTTGTATCGGCTAGGTCGCCCGTCTTATTTTTAACTACAGGCACTACCACAGTTTGCATAAACTTAGCCGGCAAATAGCAGTGGCTCACACATAGGGAGTAAAACATTGCTAACACACGTGAGACGTGGGGCCCTGCATGCAGGAGGTGCTCAATACTGAGCCCATCATGACCTGGTGATTTTCCCCGAGTCATATGCTTTATTACCATGGCAACATCCTTCGCATTAAACCTTGTCCCAACACGCTGACCGCTCATATCAGTATTGAGCACCTTCACAGCAGGACCTCGCGGTGATTGAACAGTAAAATGCTCCCTAAAAACATTAGCAATTTCTTTAGGTTCACTCACCCCGCCGACGCTCGCCGGAAGTCCAGGTCGTACATTAATTTTGTTCGTACTCTGCCAAAAATCACCAAAATTGCCTTTACGATGCTTTTCAGCGAGAGCGTCCATTTGTATCTGATCTTGATGATCTTGACACCATTTCAATTTCGATTTAAAGACCCTTCTACTATCGCACATATCATTATAAACGCAACCGGACTTTGGCCTCCCGCACAGTACCCACTCCCTGAACAAGGCCCTGGCCACTCCGTGAGCCCCGGCGACGTGCTTGTTCCACCCTACTACGCGTGAGCCACTATCACACCGGCGCCGCCGACCGCCTCCTCGACTATCCGCTGCCGTCGTTGCCGCGCTGCGAAGGGCAGTGACAATGTCAGAGTACATTTTGTCTAAAATACGCCTATGATTCGGATCGTTACAAAAATAATCCGCACAACTCATGCATTCCACTGGAAAATCGATCAATTTTAATAATATATTACACTCATTCGTATATTTCGCAATCTGCTCGTCATTTCTTTGTCCCCATATAACATGTTTGTCAGATTTAATGCTTTGAAATATCTTAGGGGTCAATGAACTTAGTTTACACTCAACTATAAGCGGGAAATGATTAATATAACCCAAATATCTGCCTAATGTCAACTATTAATTTTACTACGACTTTTACATTTAAGGGCAGTACTGTAAAACTTTTACCAACAAGCAACCAATTCTCTAATTTTCAATTTGAAAATTTTTAGGAAAAAAAATCTTTTAGTCGCAGAGCAAGCGTGTCAAATGGTCGCTATTGAAGAACCTACAATAGACAAAAAAGCGTCGTTCAAAAATCGAATGCCTCCCTATTAAAAAGTGTTTTTTTGTGAAAATAAAATGTCCCGTCTACAACCGTACGAAAATAGTGCCTTTCAGTCTGATGACACGTTTTCGAGTACACTCGCCGCGCAACACAGAGTGAGATTAAGCCAGATTCAGCTACTGCTAGTGTGTGTAAGCCTTTATAAAAGGTGTAGATCTATATTTCACAATACGGTCGTGTTTAGCGTATCTAATGAGTTCTATTGAAAAGCAAAAACGACACAAGAATCTTGATATTTGTTATTATTACGATTCGTATAGTAGATACGATTGAATTGATTTACTTATTTATATTTTTCAGAAATCTAAAGTACCTTCCGCTTTAATTTAATTTTTATCTGATAAATCGGAATTCGAATTTTAAAAAGTAGTGTTTTTATTTTTTTTTAATTGTAAAACCTCAAAATGATTTATTCTTTGACAATACCTACTTTTCTCATTCGTTGGGGAGTTGGGGTAGGTAGTTCTTTCTTCATATCAACTTTAAAAAAAAACATAATACATAGCCAAAGAAGAGACGTTAAAAAATCATTTATTCCATTTCGTGATACTTTTTAAGCGTGTAGACTAAGGTAATGACGAATCTCCTCCCTCCAGCGGGCCTAGCATACATGTAGAGAACGTGACAAAGCTACGTGTGAACATGATATAATAATATACTCCGCCAGGTAAATCATTCGGAAACACGTATATAGTGACGTCAATCGATGCTTAAGCAAGACCGAAATAAGTCATGTACAACAAGTTCGAAAGAGACGGATGACGATGACGTCATTATGTGTTTGCTGAATGCTAGACCTTGTTTTTTTGGATCATGCGTGCTTGTTTTTTTGGATCATACGTCTGTCTCGTTAAAAGGAGTCGTAAAATTTTGTCGCGGCGTTCATGCTAGACCTGCAGACCGTGATACAGATCATGATAATAACTTTATGTGTAGCCTTCGCCTATTAGAAAAGGTACCTATTCTCATGTTGTGTCATTACAAAATAGAAAATCTAACATTTCGCGTTCTTTAAACCAAAGCTAACAAAACTGAAGGATCCCGCGACGCTCTGAAATTTCTAATACCAACGCGCTTGTCGAATTTCTTGAATACAATTTGTCAGAATATGATGAAATTTAGTATGAAAAATTAAATGAACTATATTTCCGCCACTATGTTTTTGGTTTCTTTAAAAAACGTCCTCAAGAGAAAATGGATCTATGAAAAATATCCGCATTTGTATGGGGTCACTTTTGACTGATTTATTCAATAGATAGACAAAGCAAATCCAAAATCCCTTTACATAGAGGTTGTTTACATCATTAGCGTTTAAATGAATCCATAATACAAGTGAAATTCTTAGTTATTTAAGAATTACTTATTACAGAAGTGCAAAAGTAAAAAAAAAAATGGAATTGCACTTTTTCACTTTTTAGGTAACTTTAGAGGCTCGTCAGTATTATAACTTGCTCTCTTCGCTCGTAGTCTTCTTCTAGACGGAATGGCTATAGGAAACCAATAAGCCAATGCGAAGTTAGTCTAAAGTGGTCGCCGGACTCTTAACAAAGTCATTTTCCTAAGAATTATAAAAAAAGTAGATGGCGCTGTACGCTCTGAAAACGTGCTCGTGTTTATTTTTTGTTTGTAATATTAGTGAGATGGGAAGATGAGATACCATGCCACATTCCAGCTTTGTCACATCTAAGCGCGAATAAAAACAGTGAAAAGACAAATTGTCTCTAGGGCCCTATTCGGAGATTTGAGATTTTCATCTCACCTTTTTTCGTTCTTGTTGCTCTCGTTTGAAACGTCATAGGTGTGAGAGTGACCAAGATAAAATCTTATCTCATCTCACGCGCAGGAATAGCCCCCTGGCCAATAATAGCAAATAATGGCAGGAATAGCCATGCTGAAGGGTTATTTTTTATGGAGTGAGATTCAATCTCACCATTTTTCGTCCTTGTTGCTCTCGTTTGAATAGTCATAGATGTGAAAGCGACCACGATAAAACCTCATCTCATCTCATGCGTAGGAATAGCCCTCCTGACTCCTGATCTCTCCTCCTCCTCCTCTAGCCCTGCTTGGCACAATCAGGAGGGCTATTCCTGCGCGTGGGATGAGATAAGATTTTATCTTGGTCACTCTCTCACCTATGACGTTTCAAACAAGAGTAACAAGGACGAAAGAAGGTGAGATGAAAATATAAAATCTGAAATAATTAAATCAAATCCCCAGTTCTAACATGGGGAAGTTGATGTCCAAATTACAAATTTTATAAGCTACATTTAGACTGATATAACATTGCCGTCGCATCCCGCTTTGGTGTACGGAGCGACGGAAATTCGCAGGCGATTCTCCGCACGGAGACGCGGTGTCAGTGTGTTTTTTACCCTGCGGTTTTTGTAAAACCTAAATTTAAATCTAACTACCAAACTTAAATTCCGCATCACCGCACACCGGCGCGGTGTCTGGTATAGTGTGTTTTGCGCCTTACAGTCGGTTGAATTCGTTTAACCACTTTTTTCAAGACACAAAGTAAGCGTCTCCCGTAGAATCACAACTGCACCTAAAATGCGATCTCTTCAAGTCTCCTATATCTCAACTTTTACATAACATATCGTCTCGCCTTTCCCCCGAAGGGACTTGCAGAGGTGTTATACAACACCCACACTTCACCGGCCGATATTCAGTCCAAAATGTGACAGGGGGCGAGCCTGTCGCTATACACCGGGCTCCAATCAAATAGCAGATGACATACAATAATTACCTCAACTTTTATCATATATAATACTATTATTTTATTTTTAACTAGCTGCGGTTTCACCAATGGTTAAAAAGTATCTTATGTGCTATTCTAGACTATAATCTAAATCTGTGCCAAATTTCACCCAGATCTGTTCAGCCGTTCTGGCGTGAAAGAGGAACAAACACATCCATCCATCCATTCTTACAAACTTTCGCGTTTACAATATTAGTAGGATCGGTCCATAATTGTTGAATCTAAAGATATATGGGATTAAATGATTTTTCTTAATATTGAGTTTCATAGTCATTTCTGTCTACTTTTTTTTGAAACCGACTAACATTAGTCATGTAAATTAAATTCGTACACGCATTTTCCAATTCAATATCACCTTATTTATGAACAAGCCGTCGTCGGGCGCCAAGAAAGAATATTAAACTAAGATTAAACTAGATAAATTGTGAATTTAGGCTGACTCTATACAAAGGCCCCAACGTTGGCCTCAACGCCATTCGCCCTACGTGTGGTTTTAGAAAAACATTTGCGCCAACGTTGGCCACAACGATGGATGAAAGAAAATTGGAAAAAGTACTAATTTATTAAGAGGTGGCGGGTTCGGACCCAGCCGAAGGCACGCATCAATTTGTTCACTGTGTGAACATATGTGCGGACTATATGACATCTGCTACATGACTGGAGCCCGGTGTATGGCGACAGGCTCGCCCCCTGTCACATTTGGGACTGAATATTGAACTGAAGTGTCGGTGTTGTTCACCTCTGCCAGCCTCCTCGGGGGAAAGGCGTGACGCTGATATGTATGTGAAAGACTAGCTGCGCCCTGCGGTTTCACCCGCAGTTAAAAAGAATCCTATGTGCTATTCTAGACTATAATCTATCTCTGTGCCAAATTTCATCCAGATCTGTTCAGCCGTTCTGGCGTGAATGAGTAACAAACAAACATCCATCCATCCATTCTTACAAACTTTCGCGTTAATAATATTAGTAGGATGTATGTCACAAGCCCTTTGCAAAAAAAAAAAATTAAAAACAAAACTAAATGCACATTCCCGCCAACTTATACAGCCGGTGACCCAAGTTCCGCCGCTCGCTTCGCAACTTGCCGCCTGTCAACTTGCGAAACTTTTTGAAACTTGCGGCCGCGAGCCGTGAGACGACAGTTTGTACACGATTCTGCGGTGTCACGAAAGTATCTTGCCTTATACCGCTTCTGGATTTTGTTGGACAGTTGCTCTACTTTTATTATCCGACTGCGATAGAGGGATGATTATGTTTTTCGAGTGTATGTATGAATGTACTATGTGTGTATGAAGTTTCTTTGGCACGTCCTACAGCCTAAACAACTATAAGGGTTCCGACGTGTCTAGGTGTCATTTGAATCGTTTTGATACCTAGTGGATAGGGTACAAGATGTTGCAACCGAGTTTTTTTGTTTTTTCTTTTATTAATGTTACTTGTTTTTATTCAAGTTCGTTATGCCATAAGTATGTGATAGTAACATTTGCTTATGATAGTTGTAACACCGGACTCTTTTTTTTAAACCAGCTTCACTTCCGTTTCCACCTATACATCTACCTAAACCAATATTTACACTAATCTTAATATATATAAATTAAGTGTCACGTTGTTTGTCCGCTATAGACTCCATAACTACTTAACCGATTTCAATCAAATTTGCACACCGTGTGCAGTTCGATCTAACTTAACAGATAGGATAGCTTACATATATAATTATAATTATAAATAATAAAACGCGAACGAAGTCGCGGGGTGACAGCTGGTATTCTATATCCTACTAATATTATAAACGCGAAAGTTTGTAAGAATGGATGGATGGATGGATGGATGGATGGATGTTTGTTACTCTTTCACGCCAGAACGACTGAACAGATCTGGATGAAATTTGGCACAGAGATAGATTATAGTCTAGAATAGCACATAGCACTTTTTGACCGCGGGTGAAACCACGGGACGCAGCTAGTATATATATATATATTCTAAATATCTATAATATTCTATTTCTACACCATTATTCTTAAATCGAAAGTAACTCTGTCTGTCTGTTTGTAGGCTTTTGACGGCTAAACGACTGAACGGATCTTTACTGTATTTCCTGAGGAAGGTTTTTGGATACAGTTTTCTGAATAAACGCGAACGAAGTAGCGGTAGCGGTGTTATTAAGTAGGGTCTTTATTTAAAGCACGGACGTATTCGAGGAAATTATTGGACTCCTCATTAAGAATAACTTTTATTATGGGACCAAGAATGATATAGCGAAAAAAAAGAAGATGTTCCATTAAAAAAAAATATATATTCAAATTTGACGAAATGTCCGGAACAGCTGATTTGGTGTTCAAGATTGCAGTGTAAATTAAAAAAAAGGTCATAAATGAGTACAACGATGTCATAGAAATTGTCCGTCGTTTAAAAAAAGCCTAGGATAGAACCGGTTCATTCTCTGTATAAAATGTAGTGGCATAAGTTACCTACCAAATATGAGCTAAATCCATTCAAATTATTCTTAAACCCAGAGCCGTTTTACCATGAAGAAGTAACAAACACACACACACACACGTTCGCTCACTCACACGCTTACGTAATGTGTCAAAGCAAAGCCACTTCCGCTGCGTCCTCAAGCAGGTGCGAATCGAACACGATTTAGCCATCAGCGCGGCGTCGTCAGTCAGCCCCCCCCCCCCCCCCGGGGGGGTATGCCCCCACGCCCCACTTGTCTTGCTTTAAATTGAATAGGAGCTGCTGTGTTGCCAGACAGCGATTTTTCTATGCAATTAGGCTAATTCAGTCGGTGGAATTGTTGAAAATCTCATCTATTACCAGTGGGCTATTCCTACGCGTGAGATGAGATGAGATTTGATCTTGGTAGAGTGACCAAAATAAAACCTTATCTCTACCTCTCTACTTCTATCTCTCACACCTATGACTATTCGAACGAGAGCAACAAAGACGAAAAATGGTGATATTGAATCTCACTCAGTAAGAATAGCGCTCCGGTAGTGTCCTGGAAGAAGCTACCTAGACTATTTATACTTAACACAACAAAACATATGTACTTACCATACTTAGCATTTGATCGTGCATAGTCTGATTTTGGGGTAGTTTTTAACGTGACAACGTCTAATGAATCGCACGAAAAATATTGATTCATTGTCCCGTTACGTTCAGTCGATCGGAGCGATAGCGCTACACGAGCGAGCCAAAGGCACGATCGGCTTGAGCGTTTGGCTTGCGCCGCATCTATCTCTCTTCCACTCGAGAATATTTCATAAATGTTTTGTTATGACGTTGTCACGTTAAACTATCGTCCGTAAACCGGCTTTATTTTTCCCAACATTTAGGTAATTTATTACAGATTTACCGTGAACTACACATACCAAGAAAACTCCGATTCGCACGCTAAAGATGGGTTCTGAACCACTCATTTATCGAAAGTAGTACCAAATGTAACTTGAAAATGTTTGCTAATTTTGGTCACCACTTAAGAAAAGAAGATCATACTAAGGTTGTCTGGAACAGATCGCTCTTAAGCGATAAGACCGCCCATAGCGCCTTTATTTTTAAGTGTTTAGTTTATATTTATTTGTATTAGGTGTCCTTAAGAAGTTTTTGTATTGTATTGTACTAAGCAATGTGAGCATTATTCTAAGGGCTTGAGCTGGCAACACAGTTCAGCCGTTTATTGAATAGGAGTTGCAGCGGAGTGCGCGCAATTGGGCGGCGGGCGTGCGTGGCTTCCTACGAAGACAATGCGGTGGATGCTAGCGATCGATACCGTGTTCTTGTAACACGGGTTTTTTCTAATATTATAGAACTGAATATTCGGACCCAGTTAAGGAAAATACAAGGCTGGGTTTGGGTGTTGTTGTTCCGCTAGTCAAACTTTTAGAATGGTCAGCTGGTACTCATGCGTCTTATGGGCAATTTCGTCTTTCGAAAATTACTGACAAACCCTTCACAAATTAGGTGCCATCATCTTTTTCCTATTTTTTGTTACAATAATCTGTACTAGTTGGCGTTGGTTGCCTAATTTGTGAAGGGTTTGTCAGCAATTCTCGAAAGACGTAATTGCCCCACATACGAATTTGTACCAGATTAGCCTAAGTTTTCAAAATTCGAAAGAAAAATAATCGAATCTCCTTACAAAATTACTAGTCACGTGATTTTAATGACTTGTTTTTTTCTCGAGTATTGTAATTTTTTTTTTGAGAACTCCGCAATTTTTTTTTACGAAATTGATTTTAGTTAAATAACTATAATAAAGTTGAAGTTGATGATGGAGTTTAATAGTAGTAGTAGCAGTAGAATAAGGCTCGCCTCTCAAGCCAGAGGGAACGGGTTCGATCCCAGCCGAACGCACGCACCAAGTTGTGTAAAATATTATGAGCGTATATTTTAATGTCAACTGCAACATATGGCGACAGGCTAGCCCCCTGTCACATTTGGGACTGTATATCGTCCGGCGAAGTGTGGGTGTTGTAATACAACTCTGCCAGCCCCTTAGGGAAAAAGGCGTCACAGTATTTTATGTTATAAGTCTTATGTGCAGGTACACGGCTAGATTAAAATATAGTAGACTGGGTTCAATTGTGAACGGATGTAGACCGAGCTTGGATCTCAAGACCTCAAGTTTTTTTAGTTCAAAAAGTAATGATGATCATGATAAAGTATCTTAAAGTTTGACCACGTCACGTAGGTAATTTTTTAATTAATTTTGTAACTAAATAAAAGTTGTCGATTTTTTTAAATAAATTGTATTAGCCCGCAAAATAACTTTACCTTTTTTTATCTAAATATCTATCATAGAAATCCATTGTCAAGTAGATTCGTTACCATATTGTGGAACTCCATTCACGCTAATTTAATTATCCCTAATTTACGTGGAAAATCAAATTTCGTTCCATATTATTTTCTTCGCTAAATTCATTATCCATTTACGGTTTTCCAGGCAATTGTTTTAATCCGATAGCGAGCGTGGCCCGATGTGGAATGAAATAATTTAATAGCCCCCCTGCCCCCCCTCCCGGATTCAAGATGGCGGCGGGGCGGAGCGAGGGGTGGGGCCAGCCGCCTCATTTGAATTTCGAACGCGAGCTTCCCTAACGTGTGTTCGAACTTCGTAACGGTTTTCGGCCAATTAATTTTGGCATAATTCGGTTGCATTCTGCCTGTCCCGGCTTTATTGTTAAAATCGGTTACATGGGGCTGTTAGCGGGAAGGCAATGAATTTCAATGGGCAAAACAATATTTTTTGTTTGGATATTTGTTGCTTCTGAGAAGAGATTATGATACAAAATTAGGGGATTTTTTTACCAGATGTTTTTGTCATTCGTTGTGGTCTTACAAAAAGTCGTTCAGGAAGCATTGGTATTTATAGGAATAACGGTTATGGTAAACGAAAAATTGCACTGGACAAACCGGACATTGCAACATTGAGTTTATGTGCTATTGCAATTTTTTTCATTGTAATTTTAACTTAAAACAGCTGAGAACCAAATTCAAGTTATTATGTTACTTGGTAGACTAACAATTTCATTTTGATATTGTAAAGACAATACCTACGGCGTAGACCGTAGCTGTAGCGGACCGCCGTCGCTCCGTAGCGGGTTCTCGTCGGCTACGCAATCCGTAGACCGGCAATATGCAAATAGCTACGCGTCTGAATTTCACGAATGTTTATTGATCTTAAAATAAGTAATTTAAGATTTTTACGACAATAATGCAAGCAGTGTACATATCTAATGCACACTATACCCTTTACTAATAAATGTATAGCCTCAGAATCTTATATCTTTAAATGAGCAATTCTTGTATATATTTATAATTGGAATCTCGGAATCGGCTCCAACGATTTTCATACAATTTAGTATATAGGGGGTTTCGGGGGCGATAAATCGATCTAGCTAGGAATCATTTTTAGAAAATGTCATTTTATTCGTGTTTTATAAACAACTTAACATAAACTTGGAAGAAAAATAACAAAAAGGAGGCGTTTGAGTAGTCTCAACTGAAAAATATGACTCTTCCTGACATCTGTTGGCGAATAATAATACTATTTTTTGTGAGCAACTAATTGCTTTAACGACACAACAGCAGATGGCGTTGTTAAGTAACACGAAGTCAATGAGTGTTTGCTTTGAGGTTAGACTAAAATCAATTGTTTATTTTCCAAAAAACACAATTAAAAAAAAAAAAATACCGAGCAAAGCTCGGTCATCCAGGTACTATTATTAAAAAGACAAATATGTCTGGAGCCTTCCACTTCCACCAAGTAGCCATTAGTACATAGATATAATATGATTCTACCTAGCTGTAAGCCAAAATTTGTGAGACTATTTATTTCTGTTTTGAAAAAAAAAAACCCCTCAGTTTCTTTCCTATTCTTCTGAGTAGAGGCTCTTTTTCGAACAAGGCGGTAGAGTCTATTCTATAACTTTGACGTTCATAAGTGTATCTTTAGTACTCAATTGATTTAAAACATTTTGACTTTGACTTTGACTTTAAAATAGTTATACACATACAAATAGTACAAATAGTACAGTGTTTTAAATTTTTTGATAGAGTTAAAAATTATGAAAGAGACAGACAAAGCACCGTAGTATAAACTATTTTAAAGCTACAAAATGTTCATTATTAAGGGGTATAGTATAATTAGCCCGGTGTATGGCGACAGGCTCGCCCCTGTCACATTTGGGACTGAATATCGTCCGGCGAAGTGTGGGTGTTGCCAACACCTCTGCCAGCCCCCTCGGGGGAAAGGCGTGACTATATCTATGTTAGTATAATTATGTTCAAATGCTAGAATGTTTTTTTTTGCAAAACAATGAGTAAAATCTATGTGGGTTTTTTAAGACATTGCAATTACTTCAGTAACTTTGAATTATATTATATTGATTTGAAATTATTAAACTCAATGCTCAAATTAATAATTTAGCCGTCACGCTACTCGAAAAATCAATGATTCGCTAACTACAAGCACTGGCTGGAAAATCTTCAACCACATTCAAACCTCCTTTCAAAAAAAAGAAAAAAATAATCCCTCAAAGCCAGTCCGCGTCCGAAGATCACCGCCATCAGCCATTGTGGCAAACATTTCAAATCGTCGCGAGGTCTTCGCGCTCTCGAGAGGTAATCCTTCAGGGGCATTGTTGGCGCGAAGACAACGCATTAATCCTGCCTTTTGAAGACAAGAGATATCCATCAATTGTCAACATTGGACGGGGAGCCACCCCTGCCTGCCACCCCTAGCTCCCTACCCGGCTACCCACACAGGGAAATGTGGCAAAGATTGTGGGTGCAGAAGTCGTAGTTGGACGCTGGGACGATTTAGTAGCTACTGTTCAAAGTTTTATTGTGTTTCTAGCGTTATATAGTGCCCAGCAGGCACTACACTACAAAATACTGCTACTATATACATAGGATGAATCAGAGATTGGTGTGCAATGTTCTGCTATAGGTTGTGTGTTACATAGAATAATTTTAGTCGTACACTGAATGAAATTTTAAACAGCTTGTATTTTTTCTGATTTCAGTTTGTAGCAAAAGTGGTTGTTACTAATAAATACATAGTGCTACTTTTGCCTTAAAATATACCTACCTACACTACACTACCGTTTCGTGGTAACTCTGTATAATTAGAGATATGGACTAAGAATATTCTAATTACTTTTAATAAATTCTAAGTATACCTACATCGCAAATAAATAAATTTAAAACAATAAAAGCTTTTTTTGTTCCCACATAATTTCTACAAAAGACTTTTGTATTACATTGTACGGGAAGCCTAGTGGAAAGCGATGGCAGCCTAGTTTTTAAAAGCGATGGCAACCTATTTGGGAAAAGGCCCACCTCTCAAGCCAGAGGGAGCGGGTTCGAACCCAGCTGGACGGCACGCACCAATTTGTTCATTGTGTGAGCATATTTGCGTATTGTGTGTCATCTGCTATATCACTGGAGCCCGGTGTATGGCGACAGGCTTGCCCCCTGTCACATTTGGGACTGAATATCGTCCGGCGAAGTGTGGGTGTTGTGTTACACCTCTGCCAGCCCCTTCCGGGAAAAGGCGTAACGAGATAAAATGTACTGGAACCGTTTTGCGTTCGTCGGCATTTTTTTAACTGATTTGGAAAAAGAGGAGGCTCGCAATTTGGTTGTATTTTTACTCAAACATAAAGTAGGCAGCTAGAAGTTCTCCCAGCCCCTCTGCTCGGCTCGCTCCTCTCTACCCCTCCACGGCTATAGGCGAGTGGGCTAGTGATTGTCAAAATTTGTCGTCCTAGGAACAAAGCGTTATTTACCGAGCTCCAGCCTTTGTGCCGGTATTACGGCACTCCACATAATATTGTGAAACTTCTCAATGTTGTTTGCTGGAGACTTTGGGCTGTGGCTTTGAGGTGATGGGGATTGTGTTTTTCGAGTTTTTGGACTGATTGGTTGTGTTTTGTGAGTTAGTCCGGTAAATTCCTTGAAAATGAAAGTCTTCTGGTCAATGTAATGCTATTTTTATCTTTTTTTTCACAAAAACTACTAACTAAATTATTATTAACTTATATATTAACATTAATATAAACATTTGGTAGCACAAAGGCGGTCTTATAATTTTAATTGTGTTTTAGTCAACCTTTGGATGTATACAGGACTAAAATACGGTCTAATAATTTTGAATATGGTCGGTGGTGTATAAAATTTAAATAAACATTTAATTTTCATAAGGTTTTATTTTTGGTAGAGCAAAGGGAGGGAATTTTGACGCCTACATTTTGTACACGTGCTATCCGTGAATATTGTTAGAACCAATCAATCTCTTAATATTGTTTCCTTGTTTGTCGTTATTGATTTGCCTTATATTTATAATATACTCACATAAGTTGCACGAAGTTTAAAAGCAACTCTATGTCAATCAGAGGAAAAACAGGAGTTCATAGAACACCCACAAGGATTACCTTCGAAGCACCAAGAAAATGAAGCGTCAATCTTCTTTTACACTTAATTTACCTTCTCAGTTTCCTCAGCTTCTTTCCTCAACTCGGTTTCCTCAACTCACAACTTAAGAAGCCAAACATAAACTGTCTACAATCGCATTCTACGAGTTCGTTCTCCTTGTCTTAACCCAAATCACATCTGACGAGCCAACATTATCGTTGACATCGTTATTGGAGTATGTAGTAGTTATGTCCGGACGGCATTTGTCCCTCGGACGTATTGACTCGTCCAATAAGCGTGCAGTCCGCGCGCCTTTTGTCGGGTACTAGTTGGTGTGGTGAAATGTGGAAACAGACTTTTTTATGATGGACTAATCTAAGGAAAATCTTAAATCATAAACTTAATGTGATCGATTAGGTCGAATACTCAACTAATAATAAAAAAAATTACCTCTCTTGCCCAAAAAGTCCGTCATTGTAGCGTGCCAGAGCGAAGACAAAATAGCATATTTCACTCCAGGAAAAAAAAAATGTGCGTTGCGTTGCGACTACAGAATAAATAAATAAAAAGAAGTTGGGGAGAAATCTTTAGAAGTTTTTTTCTAATTAATTAATCTAATTTCAGCCGGCTCTAACAAGAAACACAAGTAGGTATAAGTCTAAAAACAGCTTCTCGTGTAAGATTAACGTGTCATCCTTCACCTTCATCTATCACCTTGTACTCGCACAATAAATGATATTACGACACTTTTTAGTGCTAGTCAGACTGGTTAATTAGTTTTCTTCTAACTTAACTTACCTACACTCTCAAGTTGAAAACTCTGCCACCATTCGCCTCAATAACGTGTCCCAGGCCTAGCATGCACAACGCGACAACGGTATGTCAACTCTTTTTATCGAGACATACGTATATTTGCACATAGCCTTATCCCGTTCTCGCACGACAAAAAGTGACGAGAAGAATTTTGTCGCGCGCGCTTGCTAGGCCTGCTGGTTTGGATGCAAATGCAAATGCTTTAAAAAAAACAATTATAATTTAAGTACAATAAACTATAATAATTCCAAAAAATTATCATCAAAATTTTAATCTTTTCTTTTCTTATTAAAAACATAGGTATTTTCGTATAGGCTGAGTCGATAGCCCTATTCCTACAATTCGAGATATTTTCTGGTCTTTGTATCTCTGGTTTGAAAAGTCATAGAAGTCAAAGTAACCGCATCTCATCTCACGCGTCAAAACTAGGAAGTCCTGTGTCAGAGCTAAGCAAATGACAAAAAGCCATTTCCACACTCTGAAACACTAACGGTCTTCTATTCCCGCAAATTCCTCCGCGTGATTAAATGAGCCGCCGGCCATCGCTATATTGCTGTCCTGCGACTACACGCGCTAATGTACCCCCTTTAGTCCCCCTGCCCCCTCGTATCCCCCAGGCCGTAACAACCCCCTACATAGTGGACATGGATGCCCCAACGTGCCGGGAATCTTGACTGCGTCTTTTGTTTTGCTATTGTTTTAGTTGTACGATGTTCTTTTGTTCTTGAGAAGTTAAGTCTGATGTTAAACTGAAAATAGCTAAGCTTTTTTTACTGAAGATAACGGTTTTATTACAAAAACTGTTCCTTTCAGTAAAAAAAAAGTTTCTTGCTTATTATTTACTGAAAATAACGGTTTTTGTTATTATTTTTATAAACATCTCGTATTTATCGTCACTCTTTTTCACCAAAAGGGTTGGTAGAGGTGTAATGCAAAACCCACACTTCGCCAGATGATATTCAGTCTCAAATGTAACAGGGGGCGATACATGTTTTTTTATGTACAATTTTCTAGGAATAAAAACTTAGTAAGTAATATTTTCTTTTCTTATTATTTTTTACTTTGTATTTTTTGTAACCATGACATAATGCATTTGTAACGACTGAGTATCCCACTCTGTGGTGGGGTCAGCCTTCCTTGTTTCTCTCCTCCACTCCACTCTAACCTTATAGTTATCACTTTCAGTAAAACCTCTTTTAAAACTTTTTTTTTAATTCTTCGTACACGGTCTTATATAGGTCTTGTGTATACTTACTACTCCAGTGCCTAGTCAATTGCCCAGTTGGGTGGTCACTACCATCACCAAAAGGCTTTTTAGGCTTTTTTTAAAATTGCCGTCTACTTACTTAATTAATTAATTACTTGTTTAATTCTGGTTTACAAATCTAGCACCAAAAAAGGATATAGATACATAAAATATACTAGCCCCTAACCAATCGTCTAGTTGGGTGGTCATTTCCACCACCTCTGCCCTCTCAATTCATTACTGTACTCCGTCCAGACAGATTGATTTTGGGAAAAAAATATTTCTTTTGGACCGACACAATCGCTAGTCTGAAGGACGCGCTGATAAAAGGTTTTTTTCTAGAAACGATATACATATAATTATATCTCTGGCTAGTTCATTATCGAGCTCTTTCGAGCGCCAGCGAGCAAAGCGTCTCTGCTTCAGCGTCGGCAATTTTTTTTGAAGTTATACTTCATTTGGCGCGATAGAGAAAATTGATGAGAGTGAATTTTTACGATGCGCGCGCACACCGACACCTAAATTCTACATCGTGAAGTTAGTTCTAGGTGGCATGAAAATTGATAACTATGTTCAAGTTGTATATTCTAGTATTTTTATATTTAGAACACGTGTTTCGTAAGAGTACAATTAAACAGTGAATAAATAAATATTATTTTGGTGTTTTTATTAAATCAATTTTATATACGACGGTGATAGTATTTACTAATAATTTATTATTTATTAGTATATCTATATATATGAAATAAGTACATATTACTTATGTACTTACCTTATTTTAATTTTGGCGACAATTCTAGGCTGGCTCTACCGTTTTAGTAAGAGTCGTACTTACTTAAAAATCTTGCTTGCAACTAAAATGCCATAATTAGATTCATAGGAATTACCCGTTTTACTGTCAACAATTTGTTAAAAATTTAATTTACCAAACTTCACAAGGCATTAAAAAGGTTTATTAACTAACTTATTACATACATAAACGTAAAACTATATAATATTTTAATCTAAAAGGCCGTTGGCAGAGGGAAAGGTGCCCAGAATGCTGGCAGCATTGCCACGCTGGATGGCAATGCTCAATTTCTGGCTGAAATAAATGCCAGCATTCTGGGCATCTTTCCCTCTGCCAACGGCCTTTTAGAATAAAATATAGTTATATCCGTTTATGTAGGTATGTAACACACATGTGTAGACAACTAGCTACATTTTCTTTTGTTTTTGACAACTATTTAACGAGTTAAATGCATTGACTATCCGTGGTTAAGTGCTTCAAATAGACGTTTTATAAATAAATAATAATCGCCTTGACAATTTTCGGTGAAATTTGTTTCAGTATCCACAGAGAAGCAAATATTTTAGAACGGCAAAGTACGGCTGCGGCCGACGGAACATTTTTCTGAGTAACAAAGCGAATATTGGAGAGGCTCCACAAAGGCCACGAGCGGGGGCTTGTAGGGATGTTCCCTTGCTATAAATATCGATAAAATGCGCATAAAATATTATAGACACGTACATACATATACTTACTCGTATTGTAGACGAATGTAGGTTTTTGTTTAATTTTACTGTTCATACGATCGTGTAATGAGATTATTTAATATAATAATAATTCATATATTTCAGGCAATATAACTTGCATACAATGCAAGTTGCAGAGGCCCATAGCAAATAAGTACCTTACAGACTAACATACATACACAAATAAAATTAAATTAAATAACACGTACACTATCGACGTGTTTTGCAGTGTTGGCGCGACGTGACGTAGCCGACCACGGAATCGGCGATATATGTTTTTATTAAATGAACTACTAACTTATTTTCAGTATCTGTAGGTTTATTCTTACTCTGCATTCAATGAAATGTTTAGGTACGTTATGAGCTGATTTGGCAGCACTGTTTCGAACAAAGTGTTTTATTTTAAATTTTGCTAGTCGGACAGGCTAAAGCTTATAGATTAAAAAAATGTTTTACTAATATGTGAGAAAACCTTTTTTTGTCATCATGGATAGTAGATGTACCTACTACCTATATGATGTAGCTATCTACTACTATCAGACTTCGCTATGTCCGCTTGGTTCTGATCTCTAATAACAAAGTTTGTAATGATATTACTAGAATGTTGTCATACCACGAAAATTCCTTCAAAGCTGTCGTTAGAGAAGTCTCGTTCTCTACTCGATATGCTTCAAAGTGTTGTAAAACTATTTTTAATTAAAATATCAAGACAGGTCTATATTAATGGTTTTTTTATATTTGTCATAATTACTAATTATACATACATACTGGCGAAAAGGGCTAGTGTTCCGGCGCTACTGGGAGGCCGCACAGGGAGCAAAAGCCCAGTAGATTTAGTTAATTTTATTCATGTTATTTATATGTATATTAGTCTGTAAGCTATTTATTTTCTATGGGTCTCTGTAACTTGCATTTTATGAAAGTTATATTGCCTGAAATAAATTAATTAGTACCTGGATGGCCGAGCTTTGCTCGGTATTTTTTTTTATTTTTTAATTGTGTTTTTTGGATAATAAACAATTGATTTTAGTCTAACCTCAAAGCAAACACTCATTGACTTCGTGTTACTTAACAACGCCATCTGCTGTTGTGTCGTTAAAGCAATTAGTTGCTCACAAAAAATAGTAGTATTATTATTCGTCAATAGATGTCAGGAAGAGTCATATTTTTCAGTTGAGATTGATTATCGATAAAACACGAATAAAATGATATTTTCTAAAAATGATTCCTAGCTAGATCGATTTATCGCCCCCGAAACCCCCTATACTTATACTAATTTGTATGAAAACCGTTGGAGTCGATTCCGAGATTCCAATTATATATATATATATATACAAGAATTGCTCATTTAAAGGTATAAGATTATGGTTCTCATATTGTTGTGACATTCATTTTTAATTTTAATATTCTATAATTTTAATATATTATAATTAAATAACTATAAGTGTTATCAATAAATTCATTCTATTCTATTTTTATTAACTCTCTTACTCTCTACCATTCTAATTGATAAAGTATTATGAAAAAAGTTTTCATTCATCGACAACCACACACCCCATCCCTACCAGCTGACTCAGCTACACCCAAGTGCCCTATACTTGCCTACATACATGTAATTGTCCGTAAGTACATTTTTCTTTGAGGTTACTCTCTATTAAACGCTCAAGTCAAATAGTAGGTACCTTACCAGACCACAAAGGTGTATGCGATCAAAGGCGGCTTAATTGTTCCTCAAATTATTATGAATTTGACAAAGTCAAAGGGCAATGGGGCTACGGGTGTAATTATTGCAAGCAGGTTGCTTGTTTGAAGCGGAATGTTACGTGAAATGAGTAGTTGGTGCCTGGGTAGGTATGAGGTTGTCGGTTTCTATCTAGACCTTATAGGCTTACCACACGCACAAGCTTCACCACAGATTTAACTGTATACGTACTTAACTGAGGCCTGTGGTAACGACACAATCTCTTCGACTCTTCGACTTGCGTCAAGTTGAAAATTGCGCAAACCATGCCGTTGGGGTTGGCGCGGTGTACAGTTTTAGCAACCATACCCGCGCGGTGTTCCGTGTTAAAGCCTGGCCTCCGCAGTTAAAAGTGTGGTGAAGCTGCTGCGTGTGGTAAGCCTATTAGGGAACTCCTCTATGGGCCATATTTTATTGAAATACTAGCCCGGCAATACTGGCAATATTGCCGACTATAGCCGGCCATCGCATCAGCCATACTAGAAATAAATGACGATAATTTTTGGACTACTGGACGGTTCAATCTGTTAATAGGTATTTTAAAAGAACATAGAATCTAGTTCATTTACTAAACTAAACATAAATGGCTACTTTATGATGGTGAAAATTGGGAGTAGACTGCTTGCTAGGCTAATTTTTTTTGACCTCGCAAGCTCGGAAAGTTTATGTTTACCATACTGAGTGCAAAAGTGCATTTTATCCGCTAGTGTGAAAAGAATTTTTAAAATTTGGACCTTAGAACAGTCGCATTGGCCCGCACGACTGCATGAAAACTTTGTTGCAAGGCGAAACATCAGTTTTGCACCTCACTACGGCGAGGAAAATAATAATATACGCTAGCGGATAAAATGCATTGTTGAACTCAGATTTCGAACATTAAGCTGTAATAGGTAAGTAAGAACATACTTAAGTATTTTTTCACCTCACACGCTCGGAAAGGTTCTGTTTATCATTCGAAATCTGAACGCATAAGTGCATTTTATTCCCTATCGTGGAAAAGTTTTTAAAATTCGAACCTTTCTATTCAATATTATTTTAAGCTGCCAGTCCTCTGCATTGCATCAATTGCAATTGTCTCAAACCATTTTATGTCAGCAGGCCAACCTCATTTTAAGAATAGTCGTACTGGCCAGCATGAAGACTGCATTATTTTATTTTTTTAATCTTTTTAAATTCTGTCTGGCACATAAGCATTTCCTCGCAGTAGTAAGGTGAAAGTTGTGTTTCGATCGGCAGCAATCGTTTACGTTCAGGATTATAATTATATTATTTGAACCACTCGCTGAGAGTCCTTAGCGCAAAAAAAACACTTTGCAGCCTTGCATGACAAATAACTATTTTCAGTTTCGAATTTGAATTGCAGCTCCAGTAATAATCCTTATAGATTGTAGTAAATTAAAGTACATGTTTTGATTTGTTTGTGTGTAAAATAATCACTTCATTCGATAAATAATATGTAGGTAAGTAGGTAAGTAAGTTAGAGTTGTTTTTTTTTTCAATCTTTATTCTGCCTGAAACTTTCGACCAATTACTGGTTACAACAGCTATTTAGATTTAATCTATTATTATTATTTACAAGTTTAATGGGAAAATTACCTAGTCCTACCTCTCTGATAAATAAATATATAGGGTGGCTACTTAAACTACCTACCTCGGTACCATAAGAGAAACGCATTATGAATCTTACTCCAATAATAATTAACAAAGCATTAGAGTCCTACATTAATTTGTTTACTGAACAAGCCCTTCCATACGCAGTTCCCATAATAAATATCTCATAAACTCTCATAATATCCCATAATCCAGGGCAACTGTAGCGGACAGCATGCCATAGTGTAAATATTTGTATAGTACGTCATGTGTACGGTGTGATTTACTGGATTATTGTTGCTCTATGGTCCGAAGATGTTTTTTATGACGTCGTTTTAGGATTATGAAAAGTTGAGCTAATAATCTGGTGATTTGATTGACTGGAATTTTATGGAGTGCGTAAGAAGAACGATAAACTCTTTTTTCCGTACTTAGAGCGTTAATTTTTGAATGCAAATTGCGAAAGTATCAAACGGTATCTTATATTTATAAGTAATTCGGTATGTACTTATTTAGGACTAATTAATAATGTTAAGTAGGTACTTATTAAAAAAGTAACTGACGTATCCCGAAGAATTTGCTTCAAGTGGCAGTAGGCAGCGCACATCGCTCGTAGAACCAACGGCTGACGGGGCAGAAAGATTTTCGAGTGACGACCACGAACCGGAAGACGCAGCGTGGGAAGGCCTCCCGCAAGGTAGACTGACAATCTGGTGAGAGTCCCGGGAAGCCGCTGGATGCGGGCATCGCAGGACTGGTTGTTGTGGAGATCATTGGGGGAGGCTTTTGTCCAGCAGTGGACGTCTTCCGGACTGACATGATGATGATGAATTAAAGTTACTTTTCCCAAGTTAGATAAGTCATCGAAATATGTTTAGGGTTTGTCTGTGTAACTACTCATCGTTTCTGGAGAAAATTTGACTAGATCAACCGTTTCTTTGTTTAATTACTAAAATAGCAAAATATTAATGAATCACTGGTCAATAATCATAAATTAAATAAAATATCAGACAATAAAATAACATTGAACTTCACGAATAGGGAAAACTTATGTACTAATTATTAAGCTAATAACAAGATAAATTAAAATAATGATTTAAAAAAACAGTAACTCTCGTGAACAAAAACATGAGTCGACCAACTCTTCACCACGCGAGACTTTGGCCTAGCGAAAGGAAGGAAACAGCAGAATAGATGCAGGCAGACCTAGCTGGAGTCAGAATCCAGAATATTTTAGCAGTTAGGCCGTAACAAATAAAGAGTTGCTAAAGATATGGACTGTCGAAGCTATTGCTCTACCCTCTCTGACTAGCAGATCTACCAGAGCAGATTGAGTAGACTTTAGCTTTGGGCGACAAAATTTTTAAGAAGGCATAGAAAGGAGACCGTTTTTTTCCCTACTAGCAAGATCCCATTAAAGTATGTTACTTAATTTAGTAACGTATACGATTTATTGAATTTTTTAAAACTGCGCTACCAAATTGTTGAATTACTAATTATTAAAGACAGTTGTAAAAGTTATGGCAGCAAAAAATCGAACCGCCTTTTCTTGGAAAATGTTTACTGGTCTAAGTATTCATTTTGCTGGTTTGCCCGTTTCTAATCACTATAATCCTTCGCCACGCTCAATGCGGACAACTCACCATATTGACGATTAATCTTCCAAACAATATTTCAACTCTTAAATCCTTATAAACCAGAATCATTGATTTTATTTACATCATAACCAATAACGACTCGACCATTATGCGGTATTAGCCCCCTAGCACCATCTGTCGACTAAAGTGAACAACTTGAACTACAAAAGAACTGCTTCGCCTTAACCGGAATGAAATTGAACTTTAAGGGGTTAAGATGCGCCAATGACATTTGGCATTCGGCGCTCAGCTGGTTTTAGCGCCTCTAGTGATCAACGCTCGAAGCTTTTGAACATTGAGCTAGCATTTCTCAAAGACAAACAAATTCAGACGAAACACCGTGAAAAAAATATTTTTGCCTAAAAATGAAAGCCCTCTGTGATGTTATGCTTTATTGTAATGTTTTTTTACTAAATTATTTGAAGCCAACGGCGTTTTAAAGTTGAGCGTTATAAGCAGCATGAGCGCGGTAGTTTGTTTATAAGTATAGGTAGATTAAGTATGTACTCACAAATATCCCGCATCTAAAGGTTTTGATTCCCTTTGGTCGTGCGTGTAAAATCTAAAAAAACAATCGTAGACCACGGACTCTCTGAAGTGTGAGATATTATCTTGGTCCCTCTCACTTTTATGATTTTTCAAACGAGAGAGACATTGACCAAAAAATATCTCGTGCGTAGGAATAGGGGAAATAATATGATATCGTAAGAATGGCCCTGGAGGGCTATTCTTGACGCGTGAGATGTTTCTTGGTCACTCTCACTATGACTTTTAAAACGAGAGAGACATTGATCAGAAAATATCTTTCGTAAGAATAGGGCTCCTGATGGGCATCCTAAGAACTCCGGTACCAGGGATAAATTACTCAACCTATCCTAAACCAATGCTTACAACATTTCAAAAATCTCATAACAAAAAACATATTTACTAGGACTAGCAGAGCTGTTCAATCGACGGCCCGCTTAAAAAATGTATTCTACGAGTTGGTAGTACTAATCTGTTTTACATAATCAGCAGGTAGTATAAAAATGACTAAAATGATTGAAAACATAGTGGACCTAGAACTTACAACCTCATTATTATCTCGATAGTTTCTTGCCTGATTTTGCTGACAATTATGTTCCTACTCGAAGTTAAAAACGCGTTTGTGTTTAATATCTTTTCATCACTCTCACTCGTAAAAAGGACTTTATTACATCAGTTTTAGATCATAATCCGAGCTATTAAGCACGTGTGCTGTTACTTTACCATTATCGCACTAGTAACTAAACTAGACTTTTTTTTAAATAAATCAACAAGAGTTTTTTCTTACTTTTCTTAAATTCTTGATTTAAAGTATCATAACTACGTAATAACAGTAAATAAACATTATTTTTTTTATCAAAATATTGACAATTAATTAGGTATGATAATTTAAACAAAGTACTCGCTTTATTATTATGCCTAGTAAAATTTTGATAAGTGGAAAAGCAGCAAAATGCGCATACATTTTCAGAAAAATGTATTGACTAATGCAAGTCTGTGTTTTTTCCCCTCGCATGTGTGATGAAAAACGTCACATGAAACGCGTGTGCGTTAATAATTTACACTATTGGCTCCATTAGTGGGCTCGCATACGGCTCGCGCTATAATACCGCCTCGAGTGTAATAATCTTAGCACAAAAGTGTCATAATTTACGATATAAAAAACTACACTTTGACTTAATTTTGTTTACTTAATTTTTTTAGTAAACTGATTTTCAATAAAAGTCAAGTTAGAAGATGTTTTAAGTGATCATTGTAACAAAATTAAAGCGACTTCCAAACCACAAATAAGCACTAATATTAATTAATATAATTATTATAAGCGCTACCCATCTATTTGAAGTCGGTGCCAGCCAAGTCTTATAGGTAGAAGAAGAAGGATACTACTTACAAGTATCTACCTAATTACTACATATACATAGTATCTATATACTGCCTACTTGGCTTGGCTGGTTCCGAGTAGTAGGTAATTCCTACTAAACATTCAGACTGAAATATTTGGCATAGTACGAGTAACTCCTAGTACTTCTACCTATTACCAACAAGTATATAACCTACTTACTACACAAATTGTAACTATCTACTCCATATTAGACTTGGCTACCTATTAGATTTAGCTTGGAGGCCGAGTTAACGGCTTACCTACCCGCTACCCTTGCCATAGACACCTGTCTGAGCGTGACGTTTTAATCGGACAGTGCCAGCCAAACCCAGTATAAAGACAATTGCCAATGCCAACTAGATAACTGTTGCCCGTACCATGGTCTGGCAATATGATGATGGTAGAGAGAAGGGTGCAGGTTCGGAGTGGGACCTGTGAATGACAAATACAAGAAACTAACGGAACGAGCTTTTTTTTTATCTACGCGTACGAAATCGTGAGCAACAGCTAGTAGTTAATATAGTAAAAAAATCCTCTCTAGCTGGACTAAAGGGGTCTTAGATTGGATATTGAAAAACCTTTTGTAGCTGAAATACATGTATAGTGCTTAGATTTTAGCAAACACCAAAAAAATAATCAAAATAAACCGAGAATCAAAAAATATCAATAAATCAAATGCTTTAAAGGCAGTAATCGCTCAGATTAACACATCCTTAATCTAACACATGAAAATCAAATGTTGGTTTAATAGATGAAACATAAATTCGAGCGAAGCTTGCAGTTGGGAGTTTCCAAGCAAAGAGATTAACATTGAATGAAAACTCAGAATAAGCACTGTAAGAAGAGTTTATTTGAAAATTGAACTAGCTACCAAGAAAAAAATACGAGCACGTGCTCCTCGAGCTGCACGAAATTTAAAATAAAAGACTGTACCTTACTAGTACCTTTTTATTAGTTATGAGAGAGTATAATATTAGACAGTATTTTTAGAAGAGGATTCGCTTCTAGGATAAAGCAGTGTTTTTGTCTTGGGCGGCTTGAACCCCTCGCTGCCCTCAGGACTCATCTTCCCTTGCTGCGCTCGGGAGTTAACTCTAGATTCCCTCGTTACGCTCAAGGTACAATAAGCCGCCCGCGACGTAAGGCACTGCTTTGTGCCCTCGGTACATAATTTACTATTGTTACTCTTTATTCACAAAAAGGTGAATTTAGAAGCAAGACCTGTTTGCTTTTCTCCAATCAAGTCTATCGATTGTTTGGCGCAACCAAAACCATTGGGTCTTGATATTTCCTTAAATTTTACGAAGAAGAAGCTAATGTTATAATACGCCAATAACTTTTGTCTTTCTGTTCTTGTTCTGCTTCTTCTTCGACGATGAGATTCGGCAATGAAGACTGATATTGTTGTTCCTAAAAACAATATTAAATAATAATTAATTTGCAACCATACTAAGTCCCAACGCTCGTATCAATAATTTATTTATGTACATTGTGTACACAAAAAAAAAATGATTACCAGTTTATTCGAAGGTGAAAAAGTCCCTGTTCCTCGGATGCTCTGATAACTTTCGGATGATTTTGAACTAGGCATCCGTAGATAAAAATATAGGATAAGTTTTTAGTACTGAAACGGAAGTTTTTCACTCGCGCTTCGCGCTCGCTAAGTGAATGGTTGTACTGGCGTCACGCATGCCCATAGCAGTTCAGCGCCACTCTGATTATAAGTAGTGGCTCTATGAGCAACGTCTCACAAATTACATATCTCCGCTATTTTAAATAAAACCTAAATTTACAAAATTTCACAAATATCGGTTGAGAAATGCGATCTGTAGTGGAAAACAATCGGACATCCGTGCAATCAGACGCTGGACGCCGGACATACGATAACTTTAGCAATAGCATTTCCACTTGGCATAGCTCTGACTATGCAATATGCTTGTCACCCTAATAATATAAGATGTTAAATGTCTTTTAACTCACCTTAGTTCAGTACTTGCATTTTTTGTTGGCTGAACGCTTGTGTTTAAACTTTGATAATTTCGTTGATCTCTGTTTCTGAAAAAATGAAATAGAGCAATTTAAAGATATTAATTACACAATATTCATATTACTCAAAGCGTCTCGTTTGTCTCTTTCCATGATACCATAAAATTTAAAACAATAACCAATTTATAATCCCAGTTTAAAATATATTACTATTCTAGTCTTCATGCAATAGAGACTAGATTAAAATAACTATTAAGACTAGATGCAGGTTGGTATCAGTTACCAAAGAAATTGTTGTATTTAATAAATATAAATAAATAACAATACATACAATAGTGACTCTGTGAGCTGGAGATCTCGTGACCGATGTCTGTCCGATTTGAAATTGTCACATGTATTTTATACCCAAATAAATTATTTGTATTTGTATTTGTCCTCCTCTACAGGTCACACTCCTCAACCGATTCTCGTGAAATTTTGTGAGCGGGTTTGACAATTATATAAATTTTTGTTTTGACTCGGATCAAAAAGTTTTTTGGAAATTTTCCAATTATGCAGATATATCCTTTTTTAAATCACATCTCTGCCATATTGAAAAATTTCCAATAACCGCCTAGACACGAAAATTCTTTTTAAATATCGGACTTACTCACAAAGTTTCAAGAGAATAGGTTAAGAAATGCGACCTGTAGATTAAGACAGGTCTGGGCAAAGATCCGGACAGAAATCCAGACGGAATTCGGAAATACGAAAGCATTTTCGTCGAATCTGAAGCATAGACGCTTCGCTCGCTAACGATCTCTCGCTCGGTTATTGTTGTAAGAAAATGTAATAACTTTTCTTTCGAATTCAATGGCCATAACTCGGAACACTACTTTCTGAATGCAAATGCTTGAATTTTTGTATTAAATACTATTTTTTACAAAAAAATACTTTATTTTGATCAAAGTGACTGATCAGAGTGTTAGTAAGCATATTCTTTCAAATAAAAAATAAATGACGAAGTTATGCTGCAACAAACATTTCGTAAAATTTATACAATGTAATTGAGTGCGTCCTAATTTTTGAAGTCGGTTAACAAACCAGGATAAGTTAGAAAAATATGCTCACTACACTGCTAAAAATAATAATGTATTGCGGACCGTGGTTGGTCAGCTATAACATAAAAATGTGATTGTTTCTAGTTTAGGTAGGTTAGTTTAGGAAATGTGCTATACCAAAAACAAAAAATAGTATTAGTCATTTACACCGTTCGCACGCAACGACCGCTTTCCGATATTGACATCGTAAGTACACATAATAATTATCATTATTTTATTTTTACCCGATTGTTCAAGAAGGATTATTTATTATTATTAACTATAGAATACTCCCCATTTCTATGTTATTAACTAGGTGTTGGGGCATCAGCAAGTATGCCACAGTTTCAATTTGAAATGGCTTAGGTATATTAACCTTAGTATAATTTTTGTGAATAATTGAATCAAATGAAATCACGAGAAAAAAAACAGCTGTTTCATACAGAAAGCTCATCGATCGTCGACAAAATGTAAGCAGATGCTTTTTTCCCCGATTTATATTACAAATAAAAAAGTTTAAAAAGTAATCGTTGTTTATAATGAAGAGTACAATGACCCCCGTTTGGCTTAGTACACCCTATACCGATAACCCTGTGCAATGTACTAATATGACACATATAGGTACATTTGTACATAACAAGAAAAAAAGCACAGTTCTGACAAGTCTTGCACTTGGATAATTATCATGAGCAACATGTACAATGGGGCCCGTGCCGTGGCGTGATGATTGTAGTACAGCACGACGCTGCGCGACCGCGGCTCGTATCACAGCAAAATAAGGTTCATGGTCGCACAGCGTCGGCGGCTAAATCCAACAATCATCGCAATAAGGTGTAATGGACGGTGAAGCCCTGAGAGTTAACATAGGTCGGAGGACACGTCTGTAGTTTTCTATTAAGTATTTTTATCAGGAAAACAAACGTCAGACCGAATCATATGCCACTAAAAACTCAGACACTAGGGTTAGTCACTTCAGTCTACACAATAAGAACAAACGGGTAAAAATATTTATGTGGTAATTAAATATTAATAGGTAGGTAGGTACTTACCACTTAGCTACCTAGTTGGAGTCCAATTTTTTTGTTACGCCTAGCTGCCTTGGTGACATCTCCCATTTTCATCGGATCAACCTTCTGTACCCTCTACTCACAACGCGATCAATTATTGTCCAAATATTTTCACTAGTAGTAAAGTCACTAAAAACTTATCAAATGTCTTGAAAAACTACTTTTTTTGATTGTCTCTGGATAATTAAGCACTGTTTAATTGATGATTTACGTACAAATAGAAAAAAAATGCGAAAATATTTTTCGGCAAGGCGAGTACGTCCTTCCTTCGTGAGGCGCTGGCGCCGACTGGCCCGTCCCCCGCAAAGGAGCTCGCGGGTGTCAGTGGTCACGTGATCTGACGAAATACTTCAAAATAACACAAAATATTACTAAACTAACTCAATTTTAGCTCTAAAAATATGGTAAAAGGACGATCAATCATATTTTTAATTTCCTATCCGAAGGTGTAAAAATATATAGTAACGTAATCTCCGTAAGCACGGTATTGCACGCCATGAGAACGAAAACAACGTTCATTTAATATTTTTTTACTCGCTATCTAGTAAGTAATATAATATTTTAATAAGGCTAATTAATAGGTAACAGAATGATCTTATTGGTGATATTTTTTTCATATCGGTAGGGTCCGTAGCTTCTTCACTATTACGAGTTGAATAGACGCATTTGGCGAATATTCAAGGCTTAAGTTCAACCCATCAAGGGTGAAGTGATACAAAGAAATCAATTTTGCAAAACTGACTGTGAGAGCTTTTCAGATTTAAACTTTATTGCGTTAAAAATAAGAGCCTGGGATCATACCGAAGCTGTCCCCTACGATTTATGTACAGTTGATCCAATTTAAGCCCTATTCCGTTGAGTTTAAGTCAGTAAAGCTTTGAATGTAGAGTTAAGGTGGCAGTGTTTAAGTCAAGCTGGGTGGTGAACGATGATCGCGGGTGGTCATTACCAGATGCGATGACACCACTCGTGTAGCTAAAATGTAGCATAGTTTAAAACAGGGAATTATGTGTGTACAAAAAAAGGTTTGACTGAAATTAGTTTCATTTAAGTAATTTTCAGTTCAAGTTAACTGTTTTCTATTTATTTTCATACCAAATCTGACGATCTAAATAACTGCATTAAATCGTGTGCAATGTGCGTGGGTGTACAAGAGCGTTTTGCGACTGTGTTCAAAATGGAGCAATGTATACTTGTTAGCATAGCTGATGGCATCATAGAGTCAACTCGCCCTGTGTCGTTACAACTAAGTCCATTCCAGTCTAATCAAAGGTTGCCTGTGGACTCACTTTTCACCTAATCCGCTGCTAAGTAGTAGAACATGGGAAATTATTTATCTGGTTTCACCATTGTACCTAATTTTTATTCGGGTGCTCCTTCGGAATGTGGAAATGGAAATAGGAAGGGGTAGAAATTGATTTTTAGTGAAATCACATTGTGTCTTTTAAGACAAACTTTATTAACATTACATATAATTCATAATACTAGTTGATCGCATCGGAGCGTTGAACGTTTAACGCAACAGTGCTTTCATACCCTCTCCACGGTAGCGTTAAACGTTTAACGCAACGTCGCATTAGAAGTTTGACTTAAAAAATAATTACACCTGCTGGCTGCTACTCAGTAGGGCTAGATCGTATAGGACTATGGGCAATCAATGAATAAGTTTATGACGGCAACATTTTGTCACCCCTAAAATGCAAACCAATGATTGCTGCACTTAATCCGATTCATTAAACACTTGCTGAGACAAGTGTCCGTAGAACTACGCCTAATCGGATTACTGTGTTTTATTGAAATCAAGACAATAAAAGGATAATTCGCCTATTGTGATTGGTCTAGAGCAATGAATTATTTTATTTTGGTACAATAACGGCCAGTATTTTTTGCGTAGCATAGTATGAGAAAGACATCCTTCCGAAGCATCGATCTTTCGAATCGTCGTTCGTGATCGTAGATACCTAGGTACTGGCTCGGTGGCTCAGTTGATAGTGAACCTGCCTTCTGAGCTTGGGGGCGTGGGTTCGATTCCCACCTAGGGCAAACATTCATGTGATGAACATATGTGTTTGTTCTATGTCTGGGTGTTAATATGTATTTAAAAATATCTAAGTATGTATATCAGTCTCTGGCAGCCATAGTACAAGCTTTGCTTAGTTTGGGGTCAGGCGACCGTGTGTGGAAGTGTCCCGAATTTATTTATTTATTTATTCTATACTAGTGACTCTGTGAGCCTCGCAGCCTACATTTGTCCTCCTCTACAGGTCGCATTCCTCAAACCGCATCCTCCTCCTCTTGAAATTTATTTATTATGCATATTTATTATCTCACGCGCAGGAATAGCCCCCCAAGTTCGATAATTATAAAAAATTTTTCAACAGGATCGATTAAGAAATGCGATGAGAAAAGATGCGATTTTGACGTTCATAAGTGTATCTTTGATACCTAAATTGAATAAAAACATTTTGACTTTGACTTTGACTTTGACCTATATAACTACATAGGTATTCACAATCATTCGGAAATGTTTCCATTCGGATTCTACAAAATTTCAAACTCAAATTATTTTCAGTCCATACTCATAAGTTTTTAAGAGTGATTCATTCTTCCGATCGGATTTAAACTCGATTCCCTAATCCAAAATGTAGGTACCTACCTAAACAAGTAGACTGAGATTCGAATAATTCGAGTTCGAAATTTGTGGGATCCGATCGGAAACGTTTCCGAATTCAAATTCAAAATTATTTATTTATGAAAAGTAGGTAGGTACATTATATATTATTGTTGGCACTAACAACCAAACTGGGGGGCTATTCCTGCGCGTGAGATGAGATGAGATCTTATCTTGGTTACTCTCACACCTATGACGTTTTAAATGAGAGCAACAAGGACGAAAAACGGTGAGATGAGAATCTCAAATCACCGAATAGGGTCCCTGGGTGTAAGAAACCCGTGTTTTGGGAGTTGTCGTTCCATAGAGTAAATGCTAAAAGAGTAGGTACATTTTTGTTTGTCTTAGAATTGTAAAATTGCACAGTTGATTGAATGATTGTGAATAGCACCGCTAAGAGGAGCTGTGCAGGAAGACAAAGATCCGGGCATCAATTCGGGCAGAGATCTGGACAGAAATTAGTCATTTAAAAGCATTTTTGTCGAAACTGAAGCCGAAGTTTCGCTCGCTAACGATCGATTACTCATGTTATAGGTAGTTCGAACCTAGATAACGCTAGCGCACTAAGCCTATCAATTTTTCAAACTAATAAAATCACAATAATCTCGTGAATTTTTGCACCATCACACCCCGACCTTTTAAATGGGGTTGATCATAACGTGTCACAGCAAACTATAAATAAAAGTATTAGCTGATGTCACACTATAATAAATTAATCCATCCACTTTAATATATTATTACAAAAGGGAACTTTCATTAAAATTTTAATGACAAATTAGGTTAATAATTCACCTAAGAATATTATATTTTCTAAAACTTGTGATCCTTCGCGTGTTAGAGTGTAATAATTGTGGATTATTAGCCATTTCCGGTTCGTTAACGTGCACGAGTGTGGGCAAATGATACAAGCATTAGGAAATGCTACTTTTCGAGTTCTCTACAAAACTCTACTTAAAGTTTCAGTAAAGTATTCAGCTTTAATAATCCAGGCTTTACTGAAATTGGAAAAGGCGAGGAATTCATTTCATCTTTCATCACCCTCTCCTTTAACATCATCATCTTAGATTTATCTCATAAATACGACAAAATCAAACTGATGACAGGGTGGTATGGCCATGTTGGCTTTAGCCTGCCCTACGGGCAAAAAATAATTGAAAAACAAGTAAAATTGGCATTGACAACCAAATGACATGACATTGACATTCTAGGGTTACAACATCAAATCGGCGTTCATTCGGTTCATTTTTTTATTTTGCGTTTTTCTAAAATTCAGACAAAAATCATGTACAAAAGTAATGTGTAATAATATATGTTAGGTTAAATAATTATTTAAAAAATGTGGCAAATACTACAAACCCAGTCGTGTCACTTAATGCGGCAAAGGTAATAGTAACCTTAACCAAACTTTATTTGTGCATTTCTTTCGATTTCTGAATTAAACATTCCCTAAATCTTCTTTTACAGATTATTACACTCCAAAACAAACCTTCGCTTTGCCAACTTGATCAAGAATAAGCCCTCGAATGCGGTGAAAAGATATTTTAGTGAAGTGAAAACATCGTCGGATAAACGGGTAAAATCCGGTGTACTCCTGTTTTGTAGCCCATGGAAATTATGTACAGGAGTTAGTTTAGGACTCGGTGTCCGCCTGTTATATAACAATGGTTCAGTATACTGTAAAGCTGTTCAACACTCGAGAGTTATACAAAGGAGGCCTAACATTCAATATGACACCGCAACATTCGATTGGAAGAAGCTGCTTGATTACCTAAAGCCCCACAAATGGTTGCTTATCGCTGCTGTTGGTGTAAGTATGAAAATCTATTACAAATAACTTGTGACTTATAAACAAGTGTGAGTGTGTTTATATCCACTCGCCTCTCTCACGATTGAATACACTTCACTGAAAACGGAATAAATTAACTCTATGAAATAGGTATTTATGTGACAATACCTATAAGGGCTGACTGACTCTTACCCTTAAAATACCTATTTAGGCAAGTATGTTTTTAAGAACATAAAAATTATGTAAAAGTAAATTGGTCTCTGGCAACCATTGTAGGTACAAGCTAGTTTGGGGTCTGCCTAATAGGTGTGCAAAATGTCCTGAATTTTCAATACAATTCAATACATCTTTATTGCACACCAAAAATACAAAGCAAAACAAACAAAGAAAATATTAAAATAAAATGTCATTCAACAGTACAAGGGTGGCCTTATTGCCTAAAGCGATTAATTTATTATTTAAGACATAAATGCTGAGCTTTGAAATTTTGAAAGATGCTCTAGAATATTATGAAAATAATCACACAATACAAATGAACTAGGTATTCTAGGAAAACTAATAAAAACTGTAGGTGGCTGCTACTCTAAAAATGGGTCAAAATTTACCCAAAACACAACATTTGCTCTACCTCCTCTAAAATATATTTTAAAATGCTATAATTACAAACCAATACAATTTTTTTTTAACAAAAATTGTAAACAATTCCAGAAGATTCCAAAATAATTTCAAAAGATGTGAATGATATTGCACTAATTTTAATCAATATTATCTTTCAGTCGGCATTAGCAGTAGCTTTCCTAAACGTCTATATTCCGGCCATGCTGGGAATAGTTGTGAATGTGCTGGCGAACATGAAGAACAACCCGGGAGCCAACTTCATAGAGGAGATTAAAGGGCCTGCATTCAAGCTTCTGTCTCTCTATATTGGACAGGTAATACCTATTTACATGATATGGAGTCAATTCTAATGTATGAGTAAAGTTAAATTGACTATGTTGTGTTGATGTATGAGATCCATTAAATTTTCATATTGTCACACCTTTCCCCCGAGGGGGCTCGCAGAAAAGTTATACAACACTTGCACTTCGTTGGACGATATTTTGTCCCAAATGTGACAGGGGGCAAGCCTGTCGCCATACACCGGGCTCCAGTCATGTAGCAGATGACATACAATATGCACATATATTCACACAATGAACAAATCGGTGTGTGCCTTGGGCTGAGATGGTTGCTTGCTGACTAGAGAGGCGGGCCTTCTCCAACTAGCCAATCATTGCTTCGCTAGTAATGATATATGTTTAAAATAAAAATATTGTCTGACTTTCCAGGCAGTGTTCACATTTTCCTACATCCACCTCCTGTCGCAAGTCGGCGAGAAGGTAGCATCACAAATGAAACAGGACCTCTTTGAGTCCATATTGAGGCAGGATATGGCCTTCTTCGACCAGGAGAGGACTGGAGAACTTGTCAATAGGTAAGGAATGGATAAGAACTGCAGATTTTTAATTTTAATGCACTTGAATTTATGTACTATGTCCGATACTGCTGCTACCTTACCAAATTTTGTGTGTATAAAAATTAAGAATCATCAAATTGATACAAAAAAGTTGCTATCATGTAGGTATTTGATTTATAATTGCCTTAAGGTTTAGGCAAGTTAAGGCCTTGCCTATTTCGCTCGCTCGCGGCACTATTATATTAGATATAAAAATTAAGAACGTATTTTTGACTAGATTGCTTCTATCAATACATTGAAAATAGTATTACAAAGTATTCAGAATAACTTTCATATTGATATTTATAATAAGTGCTTAGAGAAACGTAAACACGTAATTTTTTTACGTGGTTACGTTTCTCTAAGTAAAAACTATAAATATCAACATGAAAATTATTCTGAATACTTTGTATTATATTATACAAAATTATTATTGATGTATTATACGAAATTACATTCTATAATTTTAGATCTAGTATATAATAGTGTCTCGAGCGAACGAGACAGCTACCGCGCGCCTTACCATACACCTTAAGAGGTTTTTAAAACTATTGCTTTATTTTCTTAAAATATTTAAATTGAATGTACAAATTGTTTTTTGCTTTCCTTATTCATTTTTTTTACTTATCTGTTTTGGTTTGTACTACTTTTAATTTTGTTTGTTGTAGTGTATTGCTCATTTTCAAATTGTATCTTCCAGGTTAACAGTAGACGTACAAGACTTCAAAAGCTCCTTCAAGCAGACTATATCGGGTGGTCTCCGAGCTATAACCCAGATAATCGGGTCAGCAGTCAGCTTGCTGGTTATATCGCCCCACCTGACCGGTCTGACCATGATCTGTGTACCGTCTGTGGTCATCGGAGGCACGTTTATTGGATCTCTATTGAGGAAGCTGTCGAGGGAAGCGCAGTCACAGGTGCAATACAATTCATCTTTATTGCACACCAAAAATACAAAGAAAACATTTAAAAAAATATCATTCGGCAGGCCGCCCTTGTAGGGCGGCTTTATCGCCTAAAGCGATTTCTTCCAGCGATTTCTATCGGTTGGCTTTCCTGTTCAATTGGCATCACAGACTATCCTGCAGAAACTGTACAGGGAATTGCCTTCAGAATAAGTAAATTGTTAATTGCGAACAAAAAACAATAGCCATTAAACTTATAGGGTCAACTGGGGCAAATGCGTCTTTCGAGAATTACTGACAAACCATTCACAAATTAGACAACTAACGCCATCTTGTACAGATTATTGCAACTAAAGATAAAAAAAAAGATGTAGATGGCGCCTAATTTTTGAAGGGTTTGTCAGTAATAATAATAATAATAAATTCGGGACACTTCCACACACGGTCGCCTGACCCCAAACTAAGCAAAGCTTGTACTATGGATGCTAGGGACTGATATACATACTTAGATATTTTTAAATACATACTTAAATAGATAATAACACCCAGACATAGAACAAACACAAAAGTTCATCACATGTATGTTTGCCCTAGGTGGGAATCGAACCCACGCCCCCAAGCTCGGAAGGCAGGTTCACTACCAACTGAGCCACCGAGACAGTCAAAAAGGCAGTAATTCTCAGAAAGACGCAATTGCCCCACAGAAGAATTGGCCCTAGTTGACCCTACAGCCGTAACTATAAGAACACAATATCCAGTAGGATAACAAGCGGAAAAACGGGTAAAGTGGATTAGACAACTATTCGATTTAATTTTCAGATAGAAAAAGCAACGCTAGTAGCCGAAGAGGCAATTTCGAACATGCGCGTGGTTCGCGCATTCGCGGGCGAAGAAAACGAGGCGCGAATATTCGCGGCCGAGTGCAACGCCGCCGCTGAACTCAGCATGGAGCTCGGGCTCGGCGTCGGTCTTTTTCAAGCTGGCACTAACCTCTTCCTCAATGGGTATAACAATACTTACAATACATGTTTTGAACACATTTTATAATTATTTAATTAATCTATATATATAAAATTCAAAGTCCTGACTGACTGACTGACTTATATATCAACGCACAGCCTAAACCGCTGGTCCTAGAAACATGATATTTGGAGGATATGTTCTTTGTACAATGTAGGCATCCACTAAGAAAGGGTTTTTCGAAATACTACCCCTAAGGGGGGGAAATGGGGGGTTCAAATTTGTATGAAACTTTTTATTCTCTGGGTCGATTGACTTAAAAATTGGAACAAATACTCTTCAATTAAAATTATGAGACACGTGTATCACAGTTTTTTCCAAAATCATCATCATCATCATCCACCGACAGAGTCTAATAGGGCTTCTTTTTACTCCGAAAACTTTGTTGAGAAAGTTATTAACCCACTACAAACGACGCTGTTATCATTCTTAGGGTTCCGTACTAAAATGGTCAAAGGAACCTTATCATGAAACTCTGATGTCTGTCTGTCTGTATGTCTGTGAGCTGATTATCTTGGAAACTGTAATAGCCAGCAACTTTGAATTTGGCACAGATCTAGATAACGGTAGTAGCTACGTATAGTAGGTAAAACGTCACGCCTTTACCCTAAGAGTTGTATTACAACACCCTCACTTCGCCGGACGATATTCAGTCCAAAATGTAATAAGTAGCGAGCCTATCGCCATACGTACACCGGGCTCCAGTCATGTAGCAGACGACATTAAATACGAAGCAATCATTGCTTTTTTCATATGAATCTCCGTGTAAAATGTGTGAACTATATTGCTGACATTCTATCAAATTTCAAACCTACTTAATCAGTAAGGGAAAAATACAAGAATTAAGTCCAAGCCTGTCAGAAGATCACAAACGGCAAGTGAAGAGATTTTCTGTCAATAAAGATCAGGTAGATGAGCTAGGAGATGAAATTTATAATTATGTCTGTCTGATCTTAGAAGCAGTTTTTAGCAAAAATAGACGAAGTCAATAGAAGAAGCTGCTTTAGTATTAGGAAGACAAAACCTACTACGGGTTGTCTTTGCTTCGAAGGTCTTAACTAAAGGTCTGCCAGCATACTGACTGGTGTAGTTTCCTCTAATATCTCTAAAACCACCGAACTACCCCTTCGAGTTAAAAAGAGTGCAGTTTCCCCTCAAAGTCTGCTTTGCCATGACCATAAATAAATCTCAAGCCAAACTCATAATTGACTAAAATGCTTTTCACACGGTTAGTTATACGTGGCCTGCTACAGAGTAAGCTCATGGAGCAGCCTGGTTTTTCTAAAAAAGAAAAATAAATAGGTTTTCGTTGTAAACATTATTAATTGTCAATTATCTACTTTCGGTTGTCTTCTAATTTTATCTTTTCACACACGCTCTAAGTTCTGTTGATACCATACTACTACTACTACTACTCCTACTTCTCTCATTCCAGAGATAGTTTAGTGAACTAAAGAACTTCGTCCAAATTGCTCTACTAGGGATATTGTCAGTTTGTGTATTCAATTGAGAGCGAGTGTGACCGCTTATAATATTTATTTCTGAAGTTAAAAACGTCATACATTTTCTGTAAGCCACGCGGGCGAAGCCGCGGGCAGAAGCTAGTACAATAATATTCGGGACACTTGCACACACGGTCGTCTAACTAGATGGCGCTAGTAAAAATAAAAGAGTGTAGAGTAGCGACAGTTGCACCATCGATAGCTACACGGCTTGTACGACAACCAGAGAGCAAAGCCATCACGAAAATTTAGGCGGCATTTAGGGGGTGTGGGTTCCATTCCCACCTAGAGCAAACATCCATGTGATGAACATTTGTGTTTGTTCTATATAAAAACATATATATATTTATATCAGTCTCTGGCCGCCATAGTACAAACTTTGCTTAGTTTGGGGTCAGGCATTTTTTTTTTGAAAGTTTAATATGTCGGGAATGTTCTAAGCTATGTTTCGATGAAAATCGGTGTAAGCGGTTTTTTAAATTTTAAATTTGTCTTTCTAACTTTTCTGTATTTTCTATTTCATTTGGCTAGCTAACCTAAATTTCTTAGCTGCAAGTTTTCGTGAGATAACTAAATAAGAATCCCTATTCCAGGATGGTGCTAGCCACAATGTTCATGGGCGGGCACCTAATGTCTTCCGGTCAGATGTCGGCGGGTGACGTCATGGCCTTCCTAGTTAATGCACAGACAGTACAGCGCTCGGTGGCGCAAATATCGCTTTTATTCGGATCCGTGGTGAAGGGAGTGAGCGCGGGCGGGCGGGTGTTCGAAGTAAGTTGTAGTTTTTTACTAACTTCTAAAATTATTTGACACTTTCAACCGCTGGAGTCGGATTTATCTGTAAAAGATTCTGGAACCGATTTCGTCTGGAACGACGATATTGTTCCTAGGCAATGTTATTCTTTGTTGGATTCATTGGAGCCAAGTGGCTCCAATTGGTCCGGCGAAGTGTAGGTGTAATACAACACCTACACTTCGCCGGACGATATTCAGTCCAAAATGTGACAATGGGCGAGCCTGTCGCCATACACCGGGCTCCAGTCATGTAGCAGATGACATATAACTATCTATTAGTTTACAAATAGTTATTGGTACGACTTAGAACATTAGATAGTTTGAGGTTAATACTTTTAAATTCTTTATTCTAGTACATCAACAAAGAGCCTAAGATGGACTCGTCCGGCACCAAAGTGATCAAGTATCACGAGTTCCACGGAGATATTGAGTTCAAGAATGTCTCCTTCGCTTACCCGACGCGACCGGAAGCAGTGAGTATAACCTTAAGCCGAGTGCCTTACGCACAGCAGGTGTGACATCTAATTGTCATGATGGTCACGTTTTTTCCGACGCTGCGCGACCATGGACCTTATTGCGCGGCGATACGACTCGCGGTCGAGCAGCGTCGAAAACAAGACGCAAAAATCATGGCAATTAGATGTTATAGTAGGCCCCCAGTGGTGTGGTAGGTGTCTAAGCAAAAGCAACTCTATGCTGCGTACTTATGGTCGATCTATTTAACTGTTTTGAAATCCAAGGCCATTTTCCAGACAAGCGATAAGCAACGCTGCCTTGCGAAAGCGACGGTCGATTTTTGCGGATCGCGCGCTATGGTGAACCTGGACGGAATTACTACGGAAATTACTAACATATCGTCACGCCTTTCCCCCCGAGGGGGCTGGCAGAGGTGTTATACAACACCCACACTTCGCCGGACGATATTCAGTCTCAAATGTGACAGGGGGCCATACACCGGGCTCCAGTTACGTAGCAGATGACATACAATACGCACAGGTGTTCACACAATGAACAAATTGCTGCGTACCGTCGGCTGGATTTGAACCCGCTACCTAATAATTACTAAAACTTAATTAATAACTTCGTGAAAGCGATAGTCTTGCACAAGACTAGAAAAACAATTATGTGATCGTGACGTGATTATACATAAATAATATATACAGGGTGTTATAAAAACCCTGTTGTATCCGCGTATCCGTATTGTATTGTTGGAGGTGCGCATCCAGTATAGACTGGAGAATTCTTGTGTAAATATGAATGCAATTATGCTAGTTTAAATCAAATATTGACTCTAAAAATGTTGAACACACTTCGCGCTCCGCCATACTAAAAGCGCGAACGCAGACACTGATAGCGTTGATTTTGTTTGTAAACTATTCGGGTTCTGCGGCTACTTTCTTAGAATAAAACCCGCGAACATATGATACAGATTTGTTAACATTTTTGTAAAATTTCCTTTTTTTCTTACGTTCCTAAACCAGTCATAACTTTTGTTAATTTTAACGTGCATTTTTTTTTTGGTATTTTGAATTGCTTGAATCCCTATAAGCGTGTATACATACATGCCCTTTAATTATACAACAGGGTTATTGTAACATGCTGTATTTATAAGTGTCGACTTGTAAACCTCCTCCGTTTCGTCGGTTAAAAATGGCGAGTCAGAGACAAATAATAACTAATTTATTTTTGTCTAAAACTAGCCTGTTCAGAAAGATAACTGTTGTGCGAGTGGGGCGACGCTGTCCTTAATCCTTCAGTACCTGGATGCCCGAGCTTTGCTCGGTATTTTTTTTTTTATTGTGTTTTTTTGGAAAATAAACAATTGATTTTAGTCTAACCTCAAAGCAAACACTCATTGACTTCGTGTTACTTAACAACGCCATCTGCTGTTGTGTCGTTAAAGCAATTAGTTGCTCACAAAAAATAGTATTATTATTCGCCAATAGATGTCAGGAAGAGTCATATGTTTGTTATTTTTCTTCCAAGTTTATGTTTAAGTTGATTATCGATAAAACACGAATAAAATGACATTTTCTAAAAATGATTCCTAGCTAGATCGATTTATCGCCCCCGAAACCCCCTATATACTAAATTGTATGAAAATCGTTGGAGCCGATTCCGAGATTCCAATTATATATATACAAGAATTGCTCATTAAAGATATAAGATTTTGTTCGATGAGAAGTTGTTTTATTTAGTTTGAGAGAGAGTAGACTGCCTCGGTGGCCCAGTTGGTAGTGGACCTGCTTTCTGAGCGTGGGGACGGGGGTTCGATTCCCACCTAGGGCAAACATTCATGTGATGAACATTAGTGTTTGTTCTATGTCTGGGTGTTAATATCTACTTCAGTATGTATGTATTTAAAAATATCTAAGTATGTATATCAGTCTCTGGCAGCGATAGTACAAGCTTTGCTTAGTTTGGGGTCAGGCGACCGTGTGTGGAAGTGTCCCGTATTTATTTATTAGTTCCTATTTCCGCCACGGTAGTTCTCTTTCCGAACAAACTCTACCTACGTAATATAGAAAAAAAAAACGTTTTTTGCCACAAACCAGCCCAACTCACTTAATAAAAGGAAACCTTTAAACATAAGTACGTGGAAAATGGTTGAAGATAAAAAAAACTATTAAGGCCGTAGCTATGCCACTTATTTATAAACTAAGTTAAAAGCATGATCCAAAAAACAAGCTCTACCATTCTGGGAGCAAACACGTAATGACGTCACTCGTCATCCGTCTCTTTCGAACTATTTGTAAATGACATATTTCGGTCTTGCTTAAGCATCGCTTGACGTCACTATGTGTTGCCCACGTGACCGGAATTCTATACCTCACGGAGTATATTATTTATACCATGGTTAAAAGTAAGTAATATTTTTTCATTAACATTTCAGGTAGTCCTCAAAAACTTCAATCTGAAAATACCAGCGGGCAAAACGATAGCCGTAGTGGGAACTTCGGGCAACGGGAAATCAACCATTGTAGCTTTATTGGAAAGGTGATATTACCATAACATAAGTTATAACGTAGGTCTATGTAAAAGCATTTTGGCGCATCGCATTATTTGGATTCGCAAACTAGAGAAATGTAAAGATGGCTGTACCAGAAATTTCAGGCTTATTAGTGAGGTACAGATACGTGTGGTTGCCTATCGCGACTTAGAGAAAAGAGTTTCCGTATATAACAGTAGTCTTTCGCCAGGATCCAAAAAAACAAGGTCTAGCATTCAGCAAACACGTAATGACGTCATCGTCATCCGTCTCTTTCGAACTTGTTGTAAATGACTTATTTCGGTCTTGCTTAAGTCTTGCCTTGCCTGACGTCCGGTATACGCTGTAGAGGCCTCAGTGAACAACAGCATTAGTCATTAAAAAAAATCCTTTATTGATAAGAGGGACAATGTTTTCTCTTTCAATGAGGAGGAGATTCTATATTCGTTTGTATTTTCTTCTTGTGTATGTTTTTTTCTTTCGTTTAAATTTTGATAACAATCGAAAAAGACAATACACCATAAAAATATTCCGATACTATACAACGTTTTTAATAAGCGAGTTGGGTATAACAAGCTTTTCAATACTTTTTTTGATCGCAGATTCTACGACGTAAGCGAAGGTCAAGTGACCATAGATGGTATAGACATAAAAGATATGGACCCGAAATGGCTCCGCGGGCACTCTATCGGCCTCATCAGCCAGGAACCTGTGTTATTCGCCACCTCCGTGAGAGAAAACATCCGGTACGGCCGACCGGACGCCACCGATGAAGAGGTAGGTAGAAAGCATAAAATAAGTGTAGTTTGAGATCTTATGATAAAATAGCGTCACACACTTCGATCAGGAATAGGGTCAACTGGGGCAATTGCGTCTTTCGAGAATTACTGACAAACCATTCACAAATTAGGCAACTAACGCCATCTTGTACAGATTATTGCAACTAAAGATAGAAAAAAGATTTAGATGGCGTCTAATTTGTGAAGGGTTTGTCAGTTATTCTCGATAGACGCAATGCCCCACAGACGAATTTGCTCCAGTTGACCCTACAACTACATATATGTCGTGTCTCATTAAAAATCAGACGTCTATAGTGGACATCACATCGACACTTAACGTTCCATTAAAAATAATCAAATAAGTTTTTATTTACAAGTTAGCGAAATTCGAGAAAAAAAAAGCGTGTCCACATACAAAGTTGATCGCGTGACTATTTCTTTTGAATGGAGGCTCGATTATTTTTGTTTCGTTATTTTCAAACTTATGTTCACAAAAGTTGTTCACTCTAACGGGTAAAACCGAACCACCGAAAAGCAGCACTTTGCCTATATATACAGGGTTACTGGTAATCAATTAGCATCCTTTTAGGATCGGTTTAATCTTTTAGTTATCCAAAGAGCATATTCTGTTCATCAAAACGAACAACTTCAGTTCAACAGCTTTTCCCAAAAATCAACAAATTTCCCAAAACTGGTTTTAAAGTTTTTTGGTTCTCTCTAATATTTCATAACTCTTTATAAATCATATTAGCCGACCTGTCGGCACGCGCCTCAAAGTGCGCGCGTACTTTTTACATAGAGTTAATTATGTTTAGATTGGTAAAATTAATATTAAAATGTTGTATGGAAGAAAATAAATACGAATTTTTAGAAGTCGTAGAACAAAACATGTTTGTTTTTATGTACAAAATATGACCTTAAAAGGATGATAATTGATTACCAGTACCCCTGTATAGTCTATTTAGATAGCCTATAGCCTCTCAGCATATATTTTCTTATCATTACAGGTAATACGAGCAGCGATGACAGCAAACGCAGACGACTTCGTTCGTGGTTTTCCCGACGGCTACGATACAATGGTCGGCGAGCGAGGGATGGCGCTCAGCGGCGGACAGAAGCAGAGGATCGCTATAGCGAGAGCCGTGCTGAAAAACCCGCCCGTCATGATACTGGACGAGGCTACCAGGTGAGAGAGATGGAGCGATGTGGGGAGTATGGCGTGTGAGAGAGACGGCTGCGATACATTCGTCGGTAGCGAGGGATGGCGCTCAGAGGCGGACAGAAGCAGAGGATCGCTATAGCGAGAGCCGTGCTGAAAAACCCGCCCGTCATAATACTAGGCGAGGCTACCAGGTGAGAGAGATGGAGCGATCTGGGGTGCTCAGCGTGTGAGAGAGACGGGTACGATGTGAAGATAGTTGAATAGTGGTATCGAACGTGTTGTTTACATATAATTTGTAACTAATTTCAAACCATAATTTTTTTATTAACGTTTAAATATTTTTTTTTATAAAACAGGTTGGTAAGAAATTATCAACCATGCAGCTATATGTTGCAGTTCGTAGCTATGGAAACTAGATGGCGCTTTTCCTAATTTCGTGCAATCAGACGCTTTAGTTAAGTCTCAGCGTCTCGTGGGTCGCACGCGGAAAAAAAACGCAACTAATGTATAAAAAAGTTCAAATTACAATTGAATTAAACATTATAAAATGTAAAAAGCCCCTGATAGCTAAATTAAACAATAAAATCACCGTCTTTGCGAGTTACGATGCCACAGAGTAACACACAGTGTTTGAACCGTAATTTACCATGTATCTAATATCTGAACCTCAATTAAGCCAAGCTACGTTCTATGCAACGTTATCGAGTTATTAGTTCCATACTTTTTCACTAGATGGCGTACGAGTCGCTGGCCTGTCGCGCTAACACGCGGTTACGTTATGTTCACGCGAAACATGAGTGTTTTTTATGTTTTTTTAATAAATTGTCTTTTGTGCACCACCTTCAGGCGTGTTTTATTCCTTCCTCAATACTGAGTTTGAACAGAAGGTCCTTCGAGCCGGATACATTTTTGGAAGAATTTATTCCGTACCGAGTGTTCAACCGGAGGTCGCTACTACAGTGAAGCGGAACAGCTGAGGAAGTAAGGTGAAGGCGCAGATGACCAGGAAATTGCCTTCCTCAATGCTGAGTTTGAACACATAGATTAAATTAGCCTTTAAATTTATTATACTTCAGTTGACCATCCGATATTTCGGTCCTCTGTTTTACATCCGTGGTAAAATTAAAAAAAAAAAACAATACTGACTAATTAATATGTTGTTTAATTATTCTAGTGCCTTAGACTCCGCGAGTGAGAAGGTGGTACAGACAGCGTTGGAAACAGCGGCCAAAGGTCGCACGGTTTTGGTCATCGCTCACCGCCTGTCTACAGTAATGCATGCTGACCTCATCGTTGTGCTCAACAAGGGAAAGATCGTCGAGGTAAGACTTTAAACTAAATTGTACTTTAGCACGCTGCTATCTGGCTTGCGCATTTTAACATTTTTTAACGGTTGTATTTAGATTCATTCGTGTATTAGTGTAGCGTCCAATTTGGATAGTGCAGAAGTTGTAAAAATAAGAAATGTTAAATTTGTAAATTTATTCAATAAACACAGTTAAAGTTAGACGATCCCAGTCGCGCGTGTATCTGACGCGGTGTCTCAAAGCGCACTTTATGTTGTTATTGTACATACTCCGTTCATATTGTTTGTTTGTTGTGCTATTCCAGACTACAATCTTTATCTGTGCCAAATTTTATCCAGATCAGTTCAGCCGTTCTGGCTTGATTGAGTAACAAACATCCATCCAAACTTCTGCATTTATAATATTAGTATGAACAAAATTGTTCATCTTATAAGTTTATTTGAGGATGCTTGTTAACGGTATAAGCGTCGAGGCGGGCCGAGGAAGCGATGGCAATAGATAATAGACAATAATTTATTTGGCTTTTTGCCACAAACCGGCCGTAACTCAGCATGGTGCTGGTTGTGTCCAACCAGCGCTGGTCTTCCGTTGGCACCTATAATTTGTTTATAAACGAATGCGAGTGCGCTTAACTATAAAAGTCGAGACGGCGTCGAAGCTTTGTCGAGACAGCGTCGAAGCTTCGTCGAGACGGCGTCGAAGTGAGGTTGTGTCGGGGGCGCGCCTCCTCTGACTCTGCCTCCATTTTATTCTTTTCTTTCATGTTGTATGAATAGGAATTGATAAATGACGAATGATAGAGACAAATGGAGAAAGTGGACATACTGTACCGACCCCACCTGCAGGGCTAGCACGGGCCGGAGACAAATTGTCTTTCCACCGTTTATATCCCGCGAGAAAGAGACAAACATATCCTATTCTACTTTTGTCACATCTGGGCGTGGAGAAAAACGGTAAAAAGACAATTTGTCTCCGGCCTGTGCTAACCCTGCAGGTGGGGTCGGTACAGTATGAACACTTTCTCCATTAGTCTCTATCGTTGAGTGGGATAAAGGTAGAGAGATGATGTTGTATGAATAAGGATGTGAGAAAGAAGTATAGACGCCCCTCTCGACTCCAAATGTGAGCAAACATGGACTCCTCCGCGCAGCGCCTCGACTCCCGAGTGACGCGCCTAAGAAACTACTGAGAACAACCAAAGCTTAGCTAAAACATAATTTTAATCCGGACAAGGGCTTACTCCCAACGGCTACCACCAAAACGGCCACCAGTGGTGGTCGTTAGAACAATATTTTAATTTTTGTCCCAACTGTCGCAAATTATTTTTTGTGCCAACGACCACCACCAAACTGCCACCACTGGTGAAAGCTACAGTCAAACCGATAGAACTCTAGTATGGAAAACGAATTTTTGATAATTTTTTACACTGTGTAACACAGCTTAATAATTGCCTATATAATATATTATATATTATCTTATCTTAATATATATAAATTACGTGTCACGTTGTTTGTCCGCTATAGACTCCTAAACTACTTAACCGATTTCAATCAAATTTGCACACCGTGTGCAGTTCGATCTAACTTAACAGATAGGATAGCTCATATATATATAAATAATAAACACGAACGAAGTCGCGGGGTGACAGCTTGTATAAATATACATTATACAAAACGCTAAAAATAATAATATTTTTTACAACAAGCCCCACTGGCGGCAGTTGGGACAAAAATTAAAACTATGTCCTACTAACCACCACTGGTGGCTGTTTTGGTGGTCGTTGGGAGCAAGCCCGTATTAACGTATTTCAATGTTGTTGCGTATTTAATGTGTTGTATAATAGTTTAATTTTTGGGGCTCACCTAACTCGAGTAGAATCATCCAGAATCTATTTTTTTTTAATTATCATTCATTTTACAGATGGGAACACACGAACAACTGAAGAAGAAGAAAGGGTTTTACTGGAATCTAATCAAGCAACAGGACCAGGACTCGGACGAGAGTACGCCAATATTATGAAAATAAAATGATAGCATGAGTATATAAACTATACTAAATAATACTGGGTTAGACGGAACTGCTACGCTATGCCGAAAGAGGGTCAATTGTCCCATCAAGTTTTTTTACTAATTGACAAACATTGAAATCACAAAGAACTTCGACCGTTCTAGGTCTGTTATGTCAAGTATGAGAGGCGTTTTTGTATGGAACAAAAACAAAAAGAAAAAAAACTCACGATTTTTTTTTTTGGGTAGAAAGAAATGTTCCCCCTTTTCAGCGCGGTATAGCAGTTGGATAACCCTATAAAAAAGACAAGTAATTTAGCAAACACAATTAGGACAATATGGTGTATAAATGGTACAGCGGATGTGGGTGATACAAGTTCCTAGAGTTTTAATGAAAGAGGACTACTATAGACTCCATCCACTCACAAATTCAGCACCTGACCGACTCGGAATGGTATGAACGAAAAACGAACTTATTTTTTGCAAATAAAGTTCTTTTCAGATCGTTAGTTGTTAGTGAGCCGCGCGCGGTCCTTCGCCAGCAGCTCTGTAAGTCGCTCTAAAAAAACTTTATGCTACAGAATATAAGTTTGTTTTTCATTTGTATTCGTACCACTGCAAGGCGGCATATCTGTATTGTCGAGTCGCTCTAAAAAGCACCTTAGCTGACGAATTATAAGTGTGTTTTTCATTTATACTCGTACCACTGCAAGGCGGTATATCTGTATTGTCGAGTCGCTCTAAAAAGCACCTTATCTTAGAAAGTATAAGTTTGTTTTTCATTTGTATTCATTGCAAGGCGGTCGGACGCTGAGTTTTATGGACGGAACGCTTTGTACACCGTAAATATTTAGCCGCTACACAGTAGTGTGTTAAAATTATTGTAATAATTTAATTTATTTATTTTGGTGTGTTTAGGTGAATGGAAAAATCGGTTTTAGTAGAAAGTAAGAGATACAAAATGTCTTCTTGACATAATATATGCTTAGAAACCACATATGTATAAACATAGACTTTTTTTATAGTTAGACGCCATAAGCGCGCCAAATTGTATAACAATTGAGTGTACCAAAATTTTAATACCTACTGGGTGGGTGATATGACACATTCGCCGCGAAATCGTAGAAGCGAAACCGCTACTAGTTTTAATATGCACCTTATAACGTGTAAAATAAAATATAATTAAACTAAGCGATAATAGCCTAGTATTAGAAGACTCGCCCCTCAAGTCAGAGGGAGCGGGTTCGGACTCAGCCGAAGGCAAGCACCAATTTGTTGATTGTGTGAACATATTTAATGTCATCTGCAACATGACTGGAGCCCGGTTTATAGCGACATGCGTGCCACCTGTCACATTTGGGACTGAATATAGCTTGCGAGGTGTGGGTGTTGTACACCTCTGCCAGCCCCTTCGGGTACAAAGGCGCAACGATATGTTATATTACTAATAGTACTCAGGTATAAATACAGACTTTTTATCTAGTGAGACGCCGTGAGTAAATCTACTTAGCGTGTCTATAGCCGAGGCTAGGCATGCTGCTAAACAGCTAAATGAGAGCCAGCATAGCCTACGTTTTATTTAGCGTCAACTAGAGCACCGATTAATTCCGGTTTCTCTCGTGCCGCCATAAATGGATAAGTTATTTATTGTTCAGAAATAGCAATAAACAAATAAGTAAAAGAATATCGCTTAAAAAGTGGAACAACTGGCGGTCTTTTCATTGTCCGCGATTTTGCACATCCGCCGCTGAACCGCATCAGCGAAACCGCTACTATAAAACCCATACATTGCTGTACTACTGTGCTACAATGTATAATAATATATAATGTATAGTTCAAATTTGAACCTGATGTCTTGTGAAATACAGCATTATTTCAAATGACAATTTACGAAAGTTAAACGTTCGCTAACTTCGTGGTTTGTCATTTAACATTTTATTTTATTTTACACGATATTTAGATGCATATTAAAACTAGAGTAGTGGTTTCGCTTCTACGGTTTCGCGCGATTGTGTGATATCGCCTAGGTATTCTAAATGTAGCAGGTTCGGTTTTTACGCAACTTGAAGCGTTTTGGCGTCTAACTAAATAAAAGTCTGTGGGATAATTTATTTATTTAGAGAAATATAAGCAGCAGGTAGGTACTTATTTTGTACAATGTATCGCTCGAAACTATTTTGGTCACTCACTCATACGGGATTTCCAACGAGAAAGACAGTGACAGATATGTTCTCGAGCGCTCCTTATTAGGTCGTGAAGATCTAGTACTTGTTTCAAGTTATATTTTGTATAAGTACATATTGTATACATTTGCATACCTCTTGAAAACTTCGTAGAAGTAAATCGCAACAAAAACAGTCTGGTATTGTAGAAAATATTATCTTCTATCCTCATGCCCTCAAAACTACCTTTCCGTCGCTCTCACTCATCACCAGTGATCGGATATTTGAAAAAAATAATACAAAATTTATTACCTAAAGTTTTTTCTGCTTAGCTTTTTCTGTCAAAAGCCAAGGAAGTATGGAAACGACTTCTAATTTTTTTTTTTTGGATAGATTATATAAGACACAACTTTAAAAAAAATTCTTATGTAATATCTAAAACTTTAAACAAATTAAATAGAACCAAAAAATTAAAACTGAAAGACCATTAGTAGTAGGATATGTCCCCAGAAAATGCTGGCGCCATTTAATATTTCCTTTATTTTACCTTTTAAAAAATTACAGTTTAAACGTAAACATGCCCTTAAAAAGCAATATGGGTTGTCTGGGACAAACAGTTCTTACCCTTAATTAAGTATGCCATATTATGCCTTAGTATAAATATTTAAAGTAACAATGATACAACGCACATCGCTGCGCGCGCTCACCCAAAACAGCTGTTGTAGGTATCGGCTAATGCCGCTTGTCATGTCTAACCAAGCCAGTTCAAGTGTGAATACCTTTTTTTTGGTAACGGGGCGGAAATCTTCAAAAAGATGCCCGGATGTATTGGGGTGCATCCGGGTTATGTGGGAATTGACCCACTAAAACCCCTTTGGTGGCCTTGCATAGCAAGAGGGCACCGGGATCTCCATTGGACCGTACCGGTACCCCGCTAGCACATTGCCTGTAACAGCACCTTTCTCAGAGATTGATCTCTTCTCTCTCCCCACAACGATGAAGGCCACGCCACACCGTTGTCTTCCCCGGGCCCGCTCGTTTGGTAGGGTGGTCAGATCCCCATATCTGCCCACCTACGAGCCTGTGTGAGTACCTACCTACTACTAGTACCTACATTGCCACGTTGAATGGTAATGCTCAGTTTCTGTGCGAAGTAAAAGCCAGCATTCTGCACACCATCCGCCTGGCCAAATCGCGATAAAGCCCCAAAGCGGCCGGCCGGTAGTACATCCATTGATCCCGTAACCGCAGAAGCCGCTTGCCCACTCATGAAGTTTAGATAAATATGCATACAAATATCCAATCACTGCTTAAGAGGTTTCTAATGAGAGTGAAAGCGACCTAGATATTGTTGAAAGCGCAAAAATAGTCTCTCTTTAGACTTATTTACTCTGTGACGCACTCATACCAATGATATGAAGCTCGTGATTAGTTTTTAAGCACAATAATTTATTTAATTTATACAAACAAAGATATAATTGTGTCTGCACAGACAGACAGAATTTGTCTGGTAAATTGCTGGCGTAAATATAGATAGAAAGCTTCATGTACAGACAATGATACTCTGAGGAAGAAAATACCGCGAGTTTATAATTATTTCTCTGAATCTGAACCCTAGTTTAGTAAAACTATACGTGCACTGTTCTTATGGTAGAAAATATAAAAAGTCCGTCATTTATTTATTAAGGTGGTGATAGTGGTTTACGTTTTCATAATTTAGAGAATTGTTGAGCTTGTGATAGAAAATAAATAATTGTTACCAATGTTATATTGTATCATTTGTTGATCCCTCCCCGCGGTATTAGGTTCGCACGACTCAGACAGTACGAACAGACAGAAAAATCTTCACGCACTTTTTGAAGTCATTGATAAATGAACCATACCACCATATTCTAAAATACAAAATCGCATAATTTCAACAAAGAAGTTTTCAAAAATGTTTCGTCTACCGCGCGCACCTATTACAAGTTTCTGCAGTATTATAATTATGCGTCGATATCTGTCGAAATGCCCGAGTCTACACGAGCAGAGGGGCTATTCCTGCGCGTGAGATGAGATGAGATTTTATCTTGGTCACTCTCACACCTATGACGTTTCAAACGAGAGCAAGAAGGATGAAAAAAGATGAGATGAGAATCTCAAATCTCCGAATAGGGCCACAGGTTCCGACGCGCTTGCTAGTGCGCCTTCAGTCAGTCAATGTAAATTTTATGTAACGAATTTGAACTTTACGGACTGCTGACAAAGCTAATACAGATGGGATTGCTCACGCATGCTGTGACAGCATGCGTGAGTAGCAGCAGTGGTAGACGCATTTTTGACCTCAGTGTGAATTGCGACTAGAGGCTCGAGTATACGCGAGAATTTTTTCGTCTGTCTGCGCCGTACTTTATTCGCTATCCTATATGGCTATCCCATTCAATTTTCCGGCATAGAATATGGAATGAGGATTTATATTTTGTGGTGGATAAGTGTTTCTCACGTGTAAAGTCAAAATCTAATTAAAAAATCTAAATCAACTGTCATCTGACACACATCAGAAAAGGGTTGGTTCGAAAACCTTATTATAATATAATATTTTCCGGGTTAATTTGCCATCTAACCAAACAGTATCGATCAGTTCTTCCTTCATAATGATAAATAAATCAACGAAGATATAAATTAATTAAATCCATACAATACATCGTAGAAGCTACGTCAAAATCGTATAAATAAATCAATAAAAATATAATTGCTGATTGTATCAGTCCCAAGTAACAAGGTATCTAAACGCACCTTATTTAAAATTCAAAAATCACTCCATGACAAAAAATATCAAAAATCCAAAAAGTTGGATTGTCATATTTGTCAATTTTCTCGTATTTATTTTGAAAACCTAATTTCTTTTTGTTCTAAAAATTAAATCCAAGGTGAGTGAAGTATACGGAAGTTTCTATTTTATTCTTGATTGATAACAAGCACTTATTGATGGCGAATTCGTGACTCGCAATGCGTGATTTTATTACGTATTATCTTTACGATCAAATCACGTTTGTTTGCAGATGAGTGAAAGCGAGCGCACTATGATAGACAAATCCGAGAGTAGTTCCTTTGAGGACCTTGCTTCGGCAGCGGCTCATGAGATTGAGGAAGCCAAGTTGGCTGAAGCGGCAGCTGCAGTTGAGAAAAAGGATCCTGAAGCCAGCCCAAAGCCCGAGTGGCAAGACGTCCTTGGTTCAGGCGCGCTTCTCAAAAAGGTAAACAAACCTAAAAATTGTATTTACTGATGTCTATGCTATTGTCCGATCAGCTGTTCAAACTTTATAATTTTGTGTGAATGAATAAGTCTGTAAACACCAAATGGGCAGCTTTAGCCATATTATAATTCTGTGAAATGAAAAACTCAGGAGCCTAATAGTAGTATTAAAAAAATGTGCTCACAAAATTTTAACTCAACATAATATCCACATTCTGTCAGAATGCAGAAAAACAATCAACCAGTTGTCCTTGTATATTTAAATTAAAATACTAATTTGGTAATAAATATATATTTTAGATACTAAAAGAATCTGATGATGAGAGCGGTTTGCGACCTAACCGGGGCGATATCTGCAAAATTAGTTATGAAATGAAAATAAAAGACAGCGACAATGTATTTGAGAAAAGGGACAATCTTAAAATTTACTTGGGCGATAATGAAGTAAGTATTGAATTTACCTTACTCATATTATAATTGCGAAAGCTTATATTTCTTTATTCCTTCATCAATCTCAAGCCTTGCATGAAATTTAGAAAGGAGACAGCTTATACCCTGGTTTTACACATAGGCTTCTTTAATCAAATGCAAGTGCTGCAAAACACTAGAGTGGTGCCTTTAATCCTATATAAGGGAGATAGGTATGAGAACCTAAAAATCGACTACATAAATTAGGTGCTGCACACAATTTACCATCGTCACAAACAAACACAACTAGTCCCAACAGTGATGATTATTGTTGTCTCATTCTTGCTGTACTCTGTTTTATGTCTCTCTACCTTTGTCATTGATACACATAATATAATACTGTTTACGGAGCTGTGTAGTGTCTGTTTGCTTAAAGTTATACTGGGTCCATGTGCTGTGTACTAGAAATTAGACTCAAGCCGCTTCTTTTTTATATTATTTCAATGGGTGTAGCTTGTTAATAATATGGTTATTGTTGTTTAATACAACTGGAACAGAGCTATTTTATTGTTTGTGTGTGGGTTTGCTTATAATGTGGGTTTCTTCTTTATAGCAATTCTAAACTCAACTTCTGAACATACATACATACATATTATAGTCATGCCTCTTTCCCATAGGCGTAGGGAGAGACCACTTCTCGCCACTTGCTACGATCCTGGCAAACAATTTTTGCTTCTTCCACTTCATGAGTCCTTTCATACATACTCATTGGTTACTTCTGAACATTTTGAACTTATTTCATTATTAGAATCCTTGCATTGTCCTGAGTGTAGTAACATTATTTAGTTAAGTTTTTAAAATGAAATACTGGTTTTCAGATCAGATTACAGTTATTGATTTTATCTTTAAATCTAATCTAAACACATTTTCGGTTTTTATTTTCTTTCATTGCAGCTGTCAGAAAGCAACTTTAGGCGCAAATTAAACAGGTCGGATTTAAGGCGAAAATGGAATGCGGACACGGTTCAGGCGCGCTGCCGCTTCAAAACCTGTTCGAAGAAAATAAAAATTTTGAAAGTGACGTGTTTTGAATTGTGCACAAGAAGCCTGAAGTGTGTCTGCGCCATATCATCGCCTTACGTCTGGCTTGGAGGGCTGTTCTTACAAGTCGAGACATTCTTTTGTCATTGCCTCTCTTGTTTAAAAAGTCATAGAAGTGAGAGTGACCAAGCAACACCTCACGCGTCAAGAATACAGCTTGAGGGGCTTGGAAATTGTTTTCACAATTAAGAAAACAAAGGATAGAGCAATTAATTATAATCCTTGATAAAATAATATCCGCTTATATCAACCGAAGTTTGTTGACCTAACAATATAAGACCATTGATAGCCTCTTGCCTATACTTGTACTGTATCTTATCTTGAAATCTGTCTATCACATTATTTGCACTTACACTAAGATAACATTGTTTTGTCAATTGTGTTTTTTTTTCTCAAACTGTTTATTTATACAAACTTTAGGTAAGTAAACAAAATTAATACTTTAACTCTTGAAGTATTAATTTTGCGTATGGGTAGTGCACTTCTCCAGTAGTATTATTAATTCAATGTTTTTTCTGTTCAGAAAGATACTTCCTATGTTAGGTAGTTAATAAATAAATATTCGGGACACAACACACACGGTCGTCTGACCTCAAACTAAGCAAAACTTTTACTGGCTTAAATAACTGCCAGAGACTGTTATACATCCATATATATTTTAAAGTACATACTTAATTAATTAATTAACACTAATTAACTAGTGGCTCTGTCAGATGTAGACCTCGCGGCCGATGTCTGTCACTTCTACACGTCGCATTCCTCAACCGATTTTCCTGAAATTTATTAAGAGTCCGGCGACCACTTTAGACTAACTTCGCATTGGCTTAAGGTATTCTATAGCCATTTCGTCTAGAAGAAGAAAACGAGCGAAGAGAGCGAGTAATGATACTGACGAGCCTCTAAAGTTACCTACAGAGTGACAAAGTGCAATTTTATTTATTTTTGTGACTTTGTAATCATTCTTAAATAACTAAGAATTTCCCCTGTTCTATGGATTCATTTAATAGCTAATGAAGTAGACAACCTCCCTATCTAAAGGAATTTTTGATTTGCTTTGACTACCTATTGAATAAATTGGTCAAAAGTGACCCCTCAAAAATGCGGAAATTTTTCATAGCTCTATTTTAGCTTGAGAACGTTTTTTAAAAAAACCAAGAACATAGGGGCGGAGATATTGTTAATTTACTTACATACATACATACATACTTAAAATACATATTAACACCCAGACATAGAACAAACACAAATGTTCATCACATAAATGTTTGCCCTAGGTGGGAATCGAACCCACGCCCCCAAGCTCAGAAGGCAGGTTCACTACCACCTGAGCCACCGAGGCAGTCGAACGTTACGTTTCGATAGATTGGATACACATTGGGTTTATCGAATTCCATTAGACGCGCAATATTTGTTGAATGAATACACATTCGGCGTGTTCACTATCCAATCTTTAGTTCTGCCTCAGCTCAATTTTCAGGTACCTACATCTGTCCAATGGCTCATTTTATTTACCTGCCATAACCGTGATATACAACAACAGTCTGGTTCATTAGACATTCAACTCTATCCTACTAATATTATAAACGCGAAAGTTTATATGTATGTATGGATGGATGGATGGATGGATGGATGGATGTTTGTTACTCTTTCACGCCAGAACGGCTGAACAGAACTGGATGAAATTTGGCACAGAGATAGATTATAGTCTAGAATAGCACATAGGATACTTTTTAACCGCGGGTGAAACCGCGGGGCGCAGCTTGTAAATAATAATATTGTTTGCGTAGTTTAACTTTTGACCTAACTATTTCAGGTTTTGACAGTTCAATATATTTTTTACTTGTTTTAAACCAATATTTGACCATCACTGCTATTTTTGCAGTGATGCAGCGAACCGCGGTAGCGGAGCGATACTATACAGACACTATATAGACAGAGACAGAGATGCAGTTATAGGGAAATCATAGATATAGCGAGAGGCAACAACCACCTACCGTGTGGAAAAATTAAATCTTTCTTTTTTTTGTATTGTTTTATATCCTTTTAGGTTCTTCAAGGGCTGGACCTAGCACTGACGCTGATGAACAAAGGCGAAGAATGCCTCTTGAGACTATCTTCGCGGTTCGCTTACGGCGACGCGGGGCTGAAGCCGGGCGAGAGCCTGGGGCTGATCGGCGAGAAAGAGAGCCCTAAGTACGAGGGCGAGCCGATCGGGCTGGACACCTGGCTGGAGGTGCGGCTGGTGCTGCACGACTGGGATGAGGAGCCAGAAGTTGATACTCTGCCTATTGCTGAGAGGATGGAGATTGGGTAAGTTAGCTGATGATTGATAATTATGATTGACTTATGATTGACCCTCCTAGCCTAGTCTGAGTTCGACTAGGTAATTTATTAGAAGAAGGTCAAATTCAAATTTAAAATTAATTTGCAGAAATATAGGTACATACAAGATAGTTGGTTATAATAAGAGTCACTATATTCAGCCCATTTGGAGCGTGCAAAAGTTAGGAAATAGTAGGTTGGTAATTAAATGTCTCGGGTTCGATTCCCGGCCGGGCAGATGTTTGAATTATGAATTTAAATGTCTGTTCTGGTCTGGGTGTTAGTGGTTCATGTCTGTGTGTGTTTCATGGCATCCCCGACACATCAAATTCTAGTAGGACTACGACTGAAAAACTTTAAAAAAAACATTTAAACGTATTTATTATTAGGTCTAAAGCTGCAATGCCACCAGAATATGTGGAGTGAGGATGTTGACCTAGTAAGGATAAAATTTAAGAACGGGATCACTTAAAATCTCTAAAAGTACTTTCCTAATCAAATGTCCAATTCAATCCAATTGGATATCGAAAAACACTTATAAACGTCAAAGTTAAAAAAATACTCTACCAACTTGTTCGAAAAAAAAGTCACTACTCAGAAGAAAGAAGAGCAGACAAGAAACTGAGGGGCATGTAACTGAGGGTAAATGATGTGGTCATATTAGTGGAATTACCCACCGCGTTGCTATTCATCTTCTGGAGGAATGGCAATCTTATTCTGCGGTTAAATGACTTGACTAAGGTCTCGTGTCCACAACTTTCGCGGAACATGTCCGACAGCTGCTTGAAAGTGTAAACTCCGTAGCAAGTGCTGCCACGAGAGTCTTGCTGCTGTCGGACAGACTGTCAAACATATCTTGCGGGGGGTTTCTTGCAGGTGTACGCGAGGTTGCCATTCCACTAAAAGATGACCAGCGGAGCGGCGGGTTAATCCAAATTGGATTACATCATTTACCCGCAGTCATATGGAGGAAACGCGCCCTAAACTCAAGGCAGCAAAAGCGAAGATAGCTTTATTTTAGAAAGTAAACGTATATCTGTCAACATTTTTTTCGAAATTGGATTATTAAATGCGAAAAAAAATCTGTCCCCCTTTTTTTATAGCTAAGATTTGAATTTTTCTTGAGGAAAATTGGCAAGGTAGTAGTGTGCGTCATCAGGACAGCTTTGAGGAGACTGACGTTTGAGTCTGTTTTTTGTCTGTTTTCTTCCAAAGTTGAAATACGTAGTAAACATTGGCATAGAGCCCAATTCGAAGAAAGGACTTTATTGATAAACATTTAACTGTTGTTATTTCTTTAAAAACGTGCCACTGTGGGTTGTAGTAGGTAGGTACTTTGTTAAAAATAATGCATACACAAATATACTAAATAAACATAATACATTGCATTACATATACATTGTGCTAATGGTACCTACTGTGCATATACTTTTATAACTACGAGTAATGTATCAAATAATGCATACAAACAGATACTCGACTAATAAGCTGCGTGTCACGATTTATCTGCGTTATTCCTGAATATAAAGTATTATAATCTTTCTTTCTCACTACATACTATTTCTCTACTAAAGGACAATGGGCTAAAATGGTTTGAGCTTGGTCAACCTTTCCGCCAAGATTGACCAAGTGCTACAGATTAATTAGCTAGGTACTACTACTAATCTCCGTAATTATAAAAACTCCACGTTAGCTGGGCACGGGTTTAAGTTGATGTCTATGTGTGTTCCGTGGCATTCCCGACACGGGATGTCTACGTTGGGACCTACGTTGTTTTAGCCGTTAAAATATTGTCTTAAACATTTTTCAATAAGTCATTACCTCTGACTGACTGCATATTGAAACGAAGTTGCTCAAAGGCAGTGGACTACCATTTTACACTAATCTCGTTACCGGTTGACAGTGAGGTCATTTAAACTCATTCTCCTTTCAATAATCGATAAGCAGATAGATAGAGAGAAGAATCGCTAGGCATTTATAATACAAGTGTAATACATAAGAACGTGTGCTTATTCTAGCTAACTCAACAAAAAAACATTGTAATCATACGATACAGTGACATCGCAGTATGTGATCCTCACGGAATCGTGCCAAGGTTAAAGTTGACCAATCACATAATATAGTACATTGATAAGACAGCCTTGTATTTTGTTAGGAACATAGCTCCAGTTTAATCTAAATATTCACAAGGGCAACTGTAAAATTTTATACTATTGAGCGACCCGGCTTTGAACAAATGACATATCTTATATCTTTAAATGAGCAATTCTTGTATATATTTATACTAGCTGTCACCCCGCGACTTCGTTCGCGTTTTGAGCTATCCTATCTCTCAAGTTGGATCGAACTGCACATGGTGTGCGAATTTTATTATAATCGGTTAAGTGGTTTAGGAGTTCATTGAGGACAAACATTGTGACACGAGATTTATATATATTAAGATAATTGGAATCTCGGAATCGGCTCCAACGATTTTCATACAATTTAGTATATAGGCGGTTTCGGGGGCGATAAATCGATCTAGCTAGGAATCATTTTTAGAAAATGTCATTTTATTCGTGTTTTATCGATAATCAACTTAAACATAAACTTGGAAGAAAAATAACAAAAAGGAGGCGTTTGAGTAGTCTCAACTGAAAAATTTGACTCTTCTTGACATCTATTGGCGAATAATAATACTATTTTTTGTAAGCAACTAATTGCTTTAACGACACAACAGCAGATGGCGTTGTTAAGTAACACGAAGTCAATGAGTGTTTGCTTTGAGGTTAGACTGAAATCAATTGTTTATTTTCCAAAAAACACAATAAAAAAAAAAAATACCGAGCAAAGCTCGGTCATCCAGGTACTTTTTTAAATAAGATGAGTGGGGATCCGACGGCCCGCCTAGTGGTAAATGGTATAACCGCAGCCTATAGACAATGCAACACTAGCGTTGCTGTTAACGCGCTTCCAATCCTTATCCTTACTAGGTAATTATAAAATCAAAAGTAACTCTGTCTGTCTGTTTGTAGGATTTTCACGGCTAAACGGCTGAACGTATCTTGCCTTCTGAGCTTGAGGGCGTGGGTTCGATTCCCACCTAGGGCAAACACTCTTGTGATGAACTTTTGTGTTTGTTTTATGTCTGGGTGTTAATTACCTATGTAAAAATATATATAAGTACATGGTTATTTAAACATATATATGTATTTATGCAGACTCTGACACCTATAGTACAAGCTTTGCTTAGTTTGGGGTCAAACGACCGTGTGTGCAAAAATGTCCCGAATATTTATTTATTATCATTATTATTCAGAGTCGATCTTAAAACAAAGCAATGATAGCCTTGTTTGAGAAGGCCCGCCTCTCAAGCCAGAGGGAGCAGGTTCAAACCCAGCCGATGGCACGCACCAATTTGTTCATTGTGGGAACATGTGTGTACTGTATGTCATCTGCTACATGACTGGAGCTCGTTGTTTGGCGACAGGCTCGCCCCCTGTCTCATTTGGGACTGAATATCGTCCGGCGAAGTGTGGGTGTTGCATTACACCTCTGCCAGCCCCATCTGGGCAAAGGCGTGACGATATATTATGATCTTGATAAAATATGGCAAGGCAGTAGTGTGCACACGGACAACCATAATGTACTACATATGTACACTAACACACATTACAAACAAAATCCAAAATTTCAAATATCCAGAATATCTCGAGCTATTGACATTCAAATTTACTTTTCTTGAGCAACTTTTGATTGTTTCCAAGTCAAGGTCCGAACCAAGGGTAATTTGGCAACGACTGTCGTATTAATTAAGAGTGCCATTAACACGAACACACTGAGCATTGCCCTGACCTTTCGTCTTAACCTTTATCACAAGAACATACACAGAACAACATATCACAGAATAAACGATAGTACGAGCCTTAAGAAAATTCGCAGAAATTTACTAATCCTTATCCCGCTGGGAATTTACGTTTTCCAGGATCAAGATTTAATGTGTAATGGTACTTTCCCAGCAAAAGATGAATGCGAGGGAACATTTTTTTTTCCTCCAATCCACCAATAAGATCACTCAGGAAGTTAAATAAATAAATAAAGATGATAAATAAAGTGACTCTATTGCTGGATTGTATCCCTGCTACACATCGTTGGATCTACTCATCTTATGGTGGAAAAGCACCCTTAGACGCGAATTATACAGAGGCCATACTATGACATCTTATTTCCATGATGGTAACGTTTTCTTTTCGACGCTGCGCGATCGCGAATCGTATCGCCGCGCAATAAGGTTCATGGTAAAGCAATAAGGTTCATGGTAAAGCAATAAGGTTCATAAGGTTCAATAAGCAATAAGGTTCATCAATAGGTTAAATCAATAGGTCAATCATAAGGTTCAATAAGCAATAATGTTCATCACCGCGCAATAAGGTCCATGGTCGCGCAGCGTCGAAAACAAAACGTAAACATCATAGCAATAAGATGTCATGGTAAACCCCCAGGGGGGCTATTCATAGGAATAGCCCCCCTGGGGGTTTCCCGCATAGGCGGGAAACGAGATGAGATTTTATCTTGGTCACTTTCACACCTATGACGTTTCAAACGAGAGCAACAAGGATCCATCCATCCACCCATCCATTCTTACAAACTTTCACGTTTATAATATTAGTAGGATATGCGCCTTAGGATGCATGGAAGGTAAAATAAAATCAATAAATTTATAAAGAATATAGACAAATATTTCCAAACTAATTTAACATAAAATGTGATTCACACAGTCATCCTCGAAAGGATTGACCATATTTTGATAGTACAAATTGAGTAGTATGAGTACTTGAAAGGGTTTTATCGCCTTATCACTTCCACTTCCTCTTCGCTTTGAGAGTCGACAAATCAGTTCGAACTAAACGCTCTCAGGTTGTTCTGTAATATTAAATCTAATCTTGGCAATCCAATTTAACTAATTGTCTATTATAGAAATTTACCGCTTGACTCCAACAAACTGAATCACAGTGCTGAGTCACATCAACACAGTAATTCGCTAGTTACCAAAGGCTCGAAGATACCTGTTCGGTTAGTTTCTGTCCAAATAGGTAGTCAATAAGTTCAAACCATCTAGGGCCCAAGAGAAAATCCACTCTGGGTTGCCAGATCAATTCGACTCTCCTCACCGGCGGGCGGCAGGCCGAGCGGAGATCCGTACCGTAGGGTTGTCCTTTAGCTAGTCGCTACAAAATCTCAATAGACTTACCATACGCTCCAATTTCCCAACCCTTTTAACTGTGCCGATACTTAACTGAGGCCTGCGCGTCCTTAACTGAGCCGTGTGGTAACGAAACGAGCGGCTCAGTTAAGGACGCGCAGACCTCATTCTTGTCGAAGTCGTCGGCGTCTTCCCCATACTTCAACTTGAACACTGAACCAACACACAAACAAGTACACGCAGGCTGGGCTTGGGCAGCCGAAAGTCAAGCCGAAATCGCGGCCGCTATGCCGTGATGGTGCGGTGTTCCGTGTTCAAGCCTGGCCAGCACAGTTAAAAGTGTGGGGAAATTGGACCGTATAATTGCCCAACGTATGGTACGCTGTAGGAGCCTCAGTGGCCGACAGCTTTAGTCAGCCACAAAAAAATAAAATTTGCGAGTGGAACTTGGGGCTTCGGATGACCAACTAAACTACCAACCTGAGGTCGTAGTGGTGACACTAGTACAGACAACACTACGTGGTACTTACTAGGGTTGTTGAAATAACAGATACCAGCATTATGCTGAGTTGGAGCCGATCTGTGGCAGAAAGTCTGTTTTTTCGTGTCTTTTTTTCATGTTAATTGTATTTCCTGCAACAAATAAAGTTATTCTATTGTTATTATTATTATTCTATTAGATATTGTGCAAGTTATTTCTTTACCAACAAAAAAAAACAATTGTCAAATTCCAGTATCCGCCGACGAGCGCGCGGCAACTGGTGGTACGGTCGCGGAGAGCCGCCGCTAGCTGTTCAACTCTACCGCCGGGCTCTGGACGTGCTGGACGAGACTGAGGGCGGCATTACGAATCCCACGCCTACTGGGGAGCTGCCGAACACTTCTGATGCGCTCTACGCCTTGCTGGAGGAAAGGCTGAGGGTTCATAACAATATGGCGGCTGCGCAGCTGAAGGCGGGCGCTTATGATAGTGCTTTAATGGTAAGTTAGGGGAATATGCATAGATCGTTTTTGACGGTAAGCTTTAGGTCGGTATCATTACCGATGTGTCGAAAAAACCTAGGGCAATATAACCAATGTAATACTGAAGGTGACATTAAGAACCTTACGTCTACTGCGGAGCTGCCGACCACTTCTTATGCACTCTACGCCTTTTTGAAGGAAATATTTAGGGTTCAAACCAATATGCTATGATGATAAGGGGAATAAACATAGATTTTCTGATGGTAAACTATAGGTCTATGGCAGAATAGCTAACCTCACTCCTGGCTAATTACCTCTAGGCTTGGTCAAGACGCCCTCATGAATAATGTTGGATGAAAAAAATACTAGTATTGCTTCGCTTTTCCGTCGTCATGGTTGTATTAATCAGTATTTTGCTAGTGGGATATCCGCAGCTGAAATCTATACTGTATATCAGAACGAGAAAAAGTTGGTTCATTTGAATTAAATTATTAATTGGAACATCAGTTCTGGAGACTATCTCCTGGAGACTATCTCTTGATAGTCTCCAGAACTGATGTTCCGATTTAAAAACATTTTACCAACTGAAAGTTACACAATCAGTGTAATACACAGGTTGAGGGAACGCGAGTAAAGCCACGGGCTTGATCTAGGAAATATATAAAAAATATTCTCTTTATTTTTTTCTTTAATTTTAACTTTTGGCTTACAATTATTGCATCGTGCTTCGTCCCCAACAGGCCGTAACACAAGTCCTGAGCTGTCAGCCCAAAAACGCGAAAGCCCTATACAGAAAGTCCAAGATCCTCTCGGCTATGGGGCGCAACTCCGAAGCTTTAGAAGCAGCTCGCGCCGCCGCCGCAGCTGCTCCTGAAGACGTCGGCGCGAGGAAGGAGCTGCAGCGATGCGAACAGAAGGCCACGAGAGATCGCTCGCTGGAGAGGAAGCTGGCCAAGAGGATGCTGGGCACGGCCGAGCCTAAGAGCCCGTCCAGTCCTGATAAGAAACCGTCCAGAGCTAAGGTGAGGAAACACACAATAACCTTACAGACTGATTCAAACTTAATGACGGCTGTGAAGTGCGGTGCAAGCGAGACTTTGCGGCTCTTGCCTCTCTGTCTTCTTCGTATACTTTCGTTTTCGCTAATGCGCATCGTTTCGGTCTCAGATCAATCTAGAGGAAAAGATACACTGCGTTATATCTCTCTGAAGCCACTTCTTTTTCAATGTGTGTGCGTGGTATTGTTGCCATGAAAAACATTTACTTACAATTGCACGATAACTAATATTAATTCCCAAACAATACGGTAGCCATTTCCGTTCCAATATACAACCCTAGGAGATTTAATATTTTAAAACTGCACATATTTGTAAGAGTTGAATGTTACCGCTTTTTCAAAATTGACTTGTAAAAAACTGCACAGTTTTTAAAAAGAACCTCTAAATGTAGTCCTGGCCACACTTTTATAATGCACTATGTATATTTAAGTATGTACACGAAATTATACCATAAACCAATACTCATAATGTCGAGGTAAGAATTACCAAGCGAGTAGCGTAGTTTTTTTGCGTCAATGTGTAAGTGTTGTGTACATATACGACAGTAGCGTAGTTTTTGGATGGTTTTTGGCTTCACCTAGATCATACGCCGTGCGCCATCTCATTCTCTAGGTTGATCTGAGGTTTCGGTAATACTATTCCGAGGTTAAACAACGTTTATGGTTAAGGGGTATAATGTTTATATTATCGTCGTTAGATGCTGGTGTGGGGCTCCCTGCTGCTCAGTTTCCTGGTGGGCGTGGCCAGCGTGCTGGTCTACCGGTACAAGATGCAGCAATGACCGCGCACGTAAGTCACACATACTTTTGAATCGATTTAAAAAAAGGAGGAGGTTCTTAATTTGACTGTATGTTTTTTTTGTATGTATGATGTATATTTGAGGGTATTATAAGGTTAAGAATTATTTAGAAGATGTCTGGAGCCTTCCACTTCCGCCAAGTAGCCACTAGTATTTATAGATATTACCTAGTTGTAAGCCAAAATTTGTGAGACTGTAATTTATTTATTATTTGAAAAAATAATGCCCCTCAGTTTCTTGCCTGTTCTTCTGAGTAGAGGCTCTTTAACCGAACAAGGCAGTCGAGTTTATTTAAATAACTTTGACGTTCATAAGTGTATCTTTACGCACAATGGCACAATCAAGTAGCTAAGTGCGGAAAAACGCCCTGCCAAAACAAACAAACAAGTGTATCTTTGATACCTAAATTGAATGAAAACATTTTGACTTTGACTTCATGATTACTCGAAGACGCCTGAACCTGATTTGGAGATTAGTTGTAAAGGGTTTGCTACAGAGGTGGTCCCATTTAAATTTTATCGAAAACATTCGAGCCAGGTTAAGAATAAAAATAATTCTCAAAATTGTTAACAAACAACAGGGCATTTTGTACTAGTTAACATGGTTGACGACAAAATCGGTTGATCGAGCTTGCTACCAATTTAAACTGCTTATCTAGCCGACTTGTCAGGCGACAGGCTCGTCCCCTGTCACATTTGGAACGGAATATCGTCCGGCTAAGTATGGGTGTTGTAAACGCCTCTGCTACCCTCTTTAAGGGGGAAGGCGTGGCAATACGTCATATTTATCTAGCAGAGTTTCTTTTTAATACATCTTATGTTCATAACAATGAAAAAATGCCAACTAGGGCAAATGCGTCTGTAGGACAATTGCGTCTTTTGAGAATTACTGACAAACTCTTCACTAATTAGGCGCCACCTACATCTTTTTTCCATCTTTAGTTGCAATAATCTGTACAAAATGAAATCAGAAATCAGAATGATTCCTATACTTACACAGTCACAGTTGAATTTTTATAAATAAAAACGAATGTCAGAACAATAAAAATTGATAATTATGTCAAATATAAAAATAATTCATTAATGTCATTATACAGTTAAGTATAGTAAAAATAGTTAAATATGATGATTATACAAAATAATAATATTTCAAAAATCTCTTATTTTAAAATAAGCTCCAATGTCATAAAGATATTTTCTAGTAACCAAGCTCAGCATGGTTTTGAAGCACGCATCCCGAATGGAAGTTGGTATACGGTTATAGACCGCCGGCCCTAAAATATACACTGACCTCTTCGACTTGACGAGACGATGTGAGAGGGGGTTACCAGTTGGTCCTTCTTTTTATTACTACGTAAATTGAACGTACTATGGTCGGCCCTACGTTGAAAAATATCTAGGCTTACATGATGTTTTTTGTGAAGGGCTTGTCAGTAATTCTCGAAAGACGCAATTGCCCCACAGACGCGTTTGCCCCAGTTGACTCTATCTATAATTTTTTTCAGGTAAGAGATTCCAACGGTCAGATTGGACGGGGCAGGTGCACATTATACTTAAAGTGACGTAATATAGACAAGGAATATCGAAATCGATAGACGGGCTATCGACCCCAAATATGATAAACTAATGTAATGTACAAGATATTAAGAGTCCGGCGACCTAACTAGCTTCGACCTAGGCGACCTAGACTAACTTCGCATTGGCTTAAGGTATTCTATAGCCATTTAGTCTAGAAGAAGAAGACGAGCGAAGAGAGCGAGTAATGATACTGACGAGCCTCTAAACTTACCTACAGAGTGACAAAGTGCAATTTCATTTTTTTTATGACTTTTGCACTACTGTAATCATTCTTAAGTAACTAAGAATTTCCCTGGTATTATGGATTAATTTAACAGCTAATGTTGTAGACAACCTCCGTATGTAATGGAATTTATGATTTGCTTTGTCTATCTATTGAATAAATCAGTCAAAAGTGACCCCTTAAATATGCAGATATTTTTCATAGCTCTATTTTAGCCTGAGAACGTTTTTAAAAAAAAAACAAGAACGTAGGGGCGGAGATATTGTTAATTTAATTGTACATGCTAAATTTCATCATAATCTGACAATTGGTTTTCAAGAAATTTGAGAAGCGCGTTTGTATGGAAATTTCAGAGCGTCGCGGCCCTCTTAATATCCAATATCGTACGATATCATCTGGCTAATTGTAAGAGTTGATCGCAATTGAGATTGTTATAGTGATCGCATGCTATCTTGCTTGCTCCAGCCTATGCACCATGCGCGGTCCCGCTCGCACTCGGTCAATATTACAATCGGAATCACGATCAGATCTATAGTAGCTGTCAGCTTTAAAATCTATCCTGAATAGCAGTTTCGTTAGCTGACTAAATTGTATATATTTTACTGTGAAATGCTTATATTTTTCTATTCATGTTTAAAATTGTGGTGTAAGTATTTAAAATAATTATGAAGGACAATGCCTACGATTTTTTTTTAAACTAATCTTTTTGTAGTAACCCAATGATAAGATATTGTTTAGCAAGGGATGTAAGTGATCTATTGTTGACGAGATATTTGGCGCACGAGCGAAGGAAAGGAGCATTTCTTAAGTTGGTACTGTTAACTTCAAGTTTGATTGTTCTTTATTCAAATTATTTTAATTTATAATCGCACTGGCCAGCAAGACTGCCTAATAAAATATAATTTTCCTCGCTGTGGTGAGGTGAAAAGTTATGTGTTTCGCTCGGCAGCAAGGTTATTCGGCGTCTCGTACTTTTGAACTACGCTCAGGATTCTATATTTGATTTAAGCGTTTCAAGTCAACTTTTCTTGTAAGAACTGCAGAGGTGTGCAACTCGTTGCCTGCGTCTGTCTTTCGAGGTGCCAAAATTCCCCTCAATACCACTGATCAATAAAAAACACCCAGACATACAACAAACACTAATGTTCATCACATGTTTGCCCTAAGTGGGAATCGAACATACGCCCCCAAGCTTAGAAGGCAGGTTCACTACCAACTAAGCCACCGAGGCAGTCTATATGAAAAACTTATACTATGTGAGGGCATTCTCCTTACATAATTGTCAATGCTAACTCAATATAATTAGGCCTTGTAATTGTTATGTATCATTAGATTGTCTTCCCGTCAGATACGAACGTTAAATTAAGATAGATATTAGCATTTATTTTACTTGTGGTTTGGTCCAGATATCATGTGAAAAGACTTTTAGAGCACTTTATATACTTTTACTTAGTTAATTTCGGCTAGCAGGCTAGCTCTTAAATGCGGCCATTACACTATCCAATTTTAGCATGCTAGCTCAGTTAGCGCACTGCAAATTGCATGATGTAATGAACGCTTAAAGTATGTAAAACTCAAAGGTTTTTAAAACTACAGATTGTGTCTATTTACAAAACTGTACTTAATGAAATAGTTTTTAAATGAACGACTATTCACAAGAATCAAAGATATTGTTATGTGATAAAGTTTATAATTCAAAAGCGCTTCTGGCTTCCCGCTTATAGGTATATATATTATATTAAGTATTGCATTTATTGCTGTTTTTTGTCGCGTCCATCTGTATCTGCAGTTTTAAAGGTCTTTGATAAATCTGATCAAAATATCCCCCTGCCTTTAGTAAATGTTAGCAAAGTTATAGTTTATTGTTTCAATTTTATCTTAAGACAATATTTGTATGTAATCCATTGTAAAAAGAGTTAGAATTAGACGTTATATATATAAATGTATATCATTGGCTTTGTATGTATATAAAAATAACGTTATAGTGCATTTTATGTCCAAAATTACCTTATTCAAAATGTATGTACATAAGTAATGTATATTTATTAGTCATGTGTTACTTGTTGAATAGTGCCAAAATTTTAATGCATTAAAACTATACAGGGGTACTGGTAATCAATTAGCATCCTTTTAAGGGCATGTTCTGTACATCAAAATATACATCTTTTGTTCTACGACTTTCAAAAGTTCGTGTTTATTTTCTGTCATACAAAATTTAACAAATGATTTGACCGGTCTAAATGTAGTTAGCTCTATCTAAAATGGCGCGCGCAGACAAGCCGACAAGTGGGTGCTATAAAAAGAGTTAATGGAGTATCAAATAAATATATTTTTTTTAGTTTTTGTGGTTCTGTCTAATCACAAAAACTAAAAAAAAAAGTTTGGGAAATTTGTTGAGTTTTGGGAAAGGATATCGAACAAAAGTTGTTTGTTTTGATGAACAGACTATGCTTTTGAAAGGATGCTAATTGATTACCAGTAAACCTGTATATCACTAAAAAAGCTATATTTAACAAAAACTGTAGAGCACGGTGCAAGACTTCGTAGTAACAAATAGAACACATATTTTTCGATTCTTTATTAATATTTAAGAAGACAAAAAATATGAGGCATTCCATACTTCGTCGCGGTATAGTCGGGCTTATGGTGCTTCTAGTTGTCACTAATGATTCGGGTGTAAGTACGCATTTACGTTAATACATGTTTTAATTCAAGTTATGAGTATTTCTAGCTCAAAAACTATCGAAAATACTTAGAAACGTATTGGGCAGGAAATGTATGAAAAATAAACGGTCCCCGAGAATATATGCCAATCAAGGGAAATAGCATTAAAGCTTAAAATATAAGCCCTTTAGCAATAAACGTTGTATAGCTTCGGAACAGTTACACAGTGTTTTGTCTTCTTTTTTTTTCTACATATTTGAACTTGATCGAAAAAGACAAAACACTGCAAACTTTACCGAGGCAATACAGCGTTTATTGCTAAGATGGTATGTCTTTAATTTTTGTCAACGAATATATACATTGAGTTACGAAAACCCTGTTAGATAATTAATTGGCAGCTACACACACTTATAAGTATTCATGCAAAAATATCAAAAAAATGCTCGTAAAAAATAGCAAGAGTTATGACCAGTTTAAGAACGCAAGAAAGAAAGGATATCTTACAGAAATGTTAACAAATCTGTATCATATTTTGGCGGCTTTTGTTCCAAAGCACGACGCGAATAGTTTACAAATAAAACCGACGCGATTAGTCTGCGTTCGCGCTTTTAGGAAGGCGGAGCGTGAAGTGTGTGCAATTTAAAGTTCATATTTGATTTGAACTAGCATAATTGCACCCTCCAGTCAATACTGGATGCGCACTTCGTGGATATAACAGGGTTTTTGTAACACCTTGTAAAATATATTGAATATATATCTGCGTATTCTTTCGGCGGTATTCGACGTATTTCGATAGTTTTCTCGCTGGGGGCAGTATCTGAAATCAGTGTACTTACTATATATAGAACTTTGTATTTATTTATATTATTTATTGGTAGGCATTATTGTGTTGCACTAGTAATAGAATTTACTTGCGTTTTTAACGCGTTACTAAACTCATTGGTGTCAGAATCAAATGTAGTATTAGGGCCAATTCATACTAAGATGACAAGAACGAGAGTCGCTGTGCTATTAGCAGTTTTACAAAGTTAAACTTTATTTTCAAATCATAAATGTTCCGTTCCGCAACCATTTCCGCAAATGCCTTCGAAAGCCATGTTCGGGCGATGGAAACGGCTAATAGACGCTTTTGCGAGCGTTCGTGGCAGTACTGTAGTTTGATTAACTCGTACCTACACCATATTTGTGAATTGGTATCATTTTGCCATTTGGTGGAATGTCTTAGGCCTTTATAGTTCGTTCCACGTAGCTTGATTCGCGGAACACCCGTCCAGATGACTTATATGTCATACATCAAATGTCATTTTGACATTTTTATTGTAATAAAATGTCATCTTGATTGCTGTTCCGCGAAACAAGCTATGTTGAAAAAATAATACATATATAGCTAAGTACTTACTTACTGTATCCCAATCATTTCTGGTTCTACATTCAATGTTGTGATAATCTAAAGATAATTCACTATACCTATTTTTAACTACTGATTGTTGAAATGAAACGAAAAGTTTAATTCTTAGATTTATTTAATAAATAAAAATATTGTTTGGTATAAGGGTTTACACTCCAGTGATAATGTTAAAAGCTATAAAAAATAATGGTGGTTCCAGTAAGTATACACATTTAAAAAATAATTAAAAAATGTTGAAAATTACAGCTTTGTTTCATTTGGGCTTTACTTATATTGTACATAGGTACTGTAAGCGGCCGACTGTTTGCCTCCAGGTGGCCACCCTGTATATTTTAAATGGAGTGTCCGAACAGAGCGTACAGAGTACGCGCGTACTCAGTTTGCGGGCTTGTTCCCAACGACCACCACCAAAACAGCCCCCAGTGATGGTCGATAGGACAAAGTTTTAATTTTTGTACCAACTGTCGCCAGTGGGACCCGTTGGCTAATAAAAAACAATTATTTTTAGCGCTTTGTCATTATAATGTAATAATACATAGGTATACTCGTAGCTAAGCTGTGTTACAGTGTAAAAAATATCAAAAACTAGCTGTCACCCCGCGACTTCGTTCGCGTTTACTATTTATATTTATATATGTGAGCTATCCTATCTGTTAAGTTAGATCGAACTGCACACGGTGTGCAAATTTGATTGAAATCGGTTAAGTAGTTTAGGAGTCTATAGCGGACAAACAACGTGACACGTAATTTATATATTTTAAGATTGGTTTTCCATGTTACAGTTTTATCGATTTGACTTTAGTTTTCACCAGTGGTGGCAGTTTGGTGGTGGTCGTTGGCAGTGGCGGGGCAAGACCTAAATTTGATGTGGGTAAGACGGATTTCGCGAGGCCCCGTTCTATGGCGACCTGAAGACGGATTTTATAAAATAATAAAAAGAAACAAAACAATTAACACTGCTAAGTTTTTATTCAATTTTTATTTAATACAAATAAGATTAATATTAATGAAAAATTAATTTATATCGTTTTTATTTTATTCTCGCTTTAAAGCAATGCTTAAAAATTTTTGAGGCGCGAGGCCCCTTGTACCGCGAGGCCGTAGGCGGTGGCCCACGTCGCCCACGCCTTACGCCGCCTCTGGTCGTTGGCACAACAAATAATTTTACGTCCCAACGAGCCCCACTGGCGACAGTTGGACAAAAACTAAAATATTGTTCTAACGTTCCCCGTTCGTGGCCATTTTGGTGGTGGTCGTTGAGAGTAAGCCAGGTTGCAGCGTGTCGGTCGCTGACGAGCGGCTGCTTCGCATTTTGTTTGCTAAAGCTCGCCGCTTGCTCAACATTGAGTTTGTCCAATACAGAGTCAGTCAGCCTACAGTTTGCTTAGCTAGGACCAAACCTTGCACAATTTGGACTTTAGACATCATTATAAAATAAACGAATGGTTTAGGTTAGTTTATCATAGTGCTGCTGTAAAAATAATCATAAAATACACGAGCAGTCTTATTTATAATCATCCAGATTTCTTCCTACTAAAGCCAAAAGCGCTGTCTCGTTTTAGCTAGCAATCTATCCCGTCAGCTAACGCGAGATAACAGAAACTTTCAATCACACAATATAACCATCACCACTCCAATTGCTTTTGGGTACTATTTTACCTGAGAGTAAAAATGTGTCAAATTCCGTTGGACACTATTGTACCTACCCCAAATTAAATTTCGCGCCAGATACCAGCCATTTCGCCATCTTGCGTTTAATGACAGGAGCTGACGATGACAGCAGTGTAATTAGTGATAAAGACGCATCTACCACTTAACAGTGATACCAACACAGTACCATGGTAAAAAAAATTGAATGCAGCAACCATTTGCTACGCAATTATTGCTCAAAATTAAAAAAAAATACAACGAAGACCGAAAATAAGTTCGGTATGGTTCCAGTGCTCTTAAGAAAAACCCTAAAGGAACATTTTACGCCTACGTAAAGCCGTAAAAGGAGCCGTCAAACATGCAGCGCAATTATCAGATTTGACTGTGAATCAAAAATTAAATCATCAAAACAAGATGTACTCAATAGTCCGTGCCTTGGGACGGACGATTCGGGGACCATGAAAACTGTCAACCTTATTTTTGTTGACGAGAAAGGAGTGAAAATTTAGCCCCCGAAATGAAGAAATGTGGTTTGTGGTACGACATATTTTCGGGTTTGAGACCTATTGTGGCAAACGTAGAAAGTTTGCTTATGGCCCAAACTAACAACTATTGCAGAGCAATTCAATGCAATCATTGCGAAATTTATTGGAGGTAAAAGAGTCAATTATTGTCTACGTTGTTCATACGAAATCAGGTGCTACGCAGCAGCAGCCAAACAAAACACCGGCAATTTAGTAAAAACCCTGGCAAAACCAGGTGAAATAACGACAAAGTATATAATGCGTCATGAGTCAAAAAATAAAAGAAAAGCGATTTAAAAGAAATGCTGCGGCTGCAGACGAGCATTATGGTAATTTGGAGAAAGAAGATCTCGCAAATGATGTATTTGAAAAAAAGAAAGAAGAATTTGTACAGGAGTTAAAGATAAGTAAAACTTCTAAAGGCCATTCAAGAAAAGACAATAGGTCAAGGAACAAACCAAAGGAAAATTAGGCTGACTGCTTCATTCTTTGGTCAAGTTTGCAAATTACGAGTAAAACCAACAACGTCTTGCAAAAACATAATATGGCAAATGTTATACAGTACATTTAAAGGTAATGATGCTACGAGGTATGGACACGAGCATGAACATGTAGCACTAAAAGATGCTGAAAAACTTTTAGGGCTGCATATTGAGCCATGCGGATTGTTTATAGATGAGGAACGCCCTTATCTCGGAGCAAGCCCAGATGACGCTTTATTGAAATAAAGTGTCCATCAAACGCAGCAAACTTATCACCAGTTATAGCAATAAATGAAAAAAAAACCGGTTTTGCATACAAGATAACGAAAACTTAAATAGGATTAAACTAAAACGAAATCATAATTATTACTATCAAATACAAGGACAGCTTCAAATAACTAAACGTCAATATTGTATATTCATCGTGTGGTCACCTGAAGGATTGGTTTACGAAAAAATTTAAAGAGATGATCATTTTTGGAGTTCTGCCGTCTCGAAATTGGAAGAATTTTATTTTAAATGTATGCTACCCGAATTGATAGATCCCCATTTGCCCAGAAATCTACCTATTTGAATATAATATATTAAATAAGTAACATAAATAAACATGAAATTTTATAATAATACATTTGTTTTTTTTTTTTTTTTTTTTTAATGTAGTTGGGTCGTCGTTTGACCATCAATTCGCCTGATGTTAAGCGACGTTGTGGTCTAAGATGGAGCACGACGACCTATAAGGTACTTATTCACTCTAGCCTTGAAGTTTTGTAGAGTGGAGAAGTACAAAGACGGCAGTTGAGTGAGTCGAGTCATTTGTGTTGTTTTGTTGACCGAGTGAACTCAGCGTTTATGCTTCAGCTTAGGCAAAAACTCTTTATGTCGACCATCTGTCCGCCGTCTGTTCGGATGTCTTCATCTCCAAGTCGCATCTCTGGACTGGTTCTCTTAGAATTTTGTGAGTAGGTTCGATAAATAAACATAATCCTGTCAAAAACATTACATGTAAAAAGCTCAAGTCTCGCAACGCAAACTATCCCAAAAACCTGTGAGATCTTAGGTAAAAGTGTAAAACTAAATCAGTTAATTTATTCACTACATGTACATAAATGGAAGCATCTCTATCAAATGATTTTATAATACATCGAATGACTTTGCAATCACACACGGAACGTAAAGAAACGTTATTATTATTACACTTAAAATATACGACAGTCAGGGAGACACACAAAACCAGTTTTTAGCTATATTTTGTCTAATTTAGTTCAGGGATGTGTTGAACAGGTCAAAGTCGGGAAAGTCGACCAGTCTGTTTACAGAGTTAGATGCTCTTAAAAAGAAAGAGTTTCGCCTGTATTTAGTCGTACTACAGGGTACATGTAAGCATTTAGGATGTCTTGTAGCTATTCTAGGGACGTTTAAATTTATGTTAGAGAGGAGATGTGGAGAGTCAACATGACTTTGCGCTATTTTAGATAAAATAAGATATCAGCTATTTTCCGTCTCTCACGAAGTGATTTCCTTTGATAAAACCGACACGCGCCAGCCAACTTTGGCGCCATGTTGGGGCCAATGCTATATTACCGGTATAATCGGTTATATTCAGTGCAAGTGGCCATTAAAAGCTTTTGAGTAGTGGCATAGACTAATATAATACAAATCTATTGTAGTGGTTGGTAAATACATAGTAATAATAACAACTGACATCCATAGTATACATAATATATTTGTTCACTGTTCTGTTTTAGTTAGGGTATTTTACTAGGATACTTATAAATTTGTGCGGTCAGTTTCCTATATTTTGACGCACTAGTTAATAAATAAATTATAGGCAGAATCATGTTTGTCCAATTTTGTACACAAGATTTTTCACAATTTTATATCAAAACTCGATCGGAATGTTTGAGAAATATTTGTCATTTTTATTTTTTTCTTCTTCTTATGAACTCAACATTTATCTATGCTTCCCTACCTCAGAGAAAGTTTATCTCAACTCTCTGCTTGGTTTTTTTAACCAATTTTAAATTTGGCTTGTTGGTAACTGTCTCTAAAACGAGTAGACAATGCCAGCCCGAGCTGAAGGCGAGAGCTCACCAGGGGGGCTATTCCTACTCGTGAGATGCGATTTTGTCTTGTTCACTCTCACACCTATGACTATTCAAACGAGAGCAACAAGAACAAAAAAGGGTTAGATTAAAATCACAGATCTCCGAATAGGGCCCCAGTCATGCGTTTGCAATAACCTTGCCGGTCGTGTAACACACATTTTTCACATATTTGCGAGAAAATCAAATACAGAAGACTGGACTTACAAGTATTTCAGGGTGCCATATACTTATACCGAGATTTTTAAGAGGTAATTTTGTGCAATCAGCGCTTCATTTTTTACATCCAGTGGAGGTTCATAATATATATTCTTCCATTTCTTGATTTGAAGAATAATTTTCTATGAATAAATACAAATTAACAAATAGTTATATACGTAAGTGTCATCCTGCTAAAATTATTAAAACTACAATTTCTGCGCAATTATTATTTTTACATTCGTTATGTTTGCAGTTAGGTTAGGTTAGTATAGTTAGCAAATATAGTAAATGAATTATTCGTCTCCTAATAACAACTAATATTCGTCTATGAATACCTCTCCATCGTTTCTGCTGTCCTTGGTATCTGGTACCGACAAATATAATTTTAAAAAATGCGCGAATGGTTTGAAAAAACTATTATTTTCGTTCTAAGCCAATAACTTCCTCAGAGTGCAGTTTCTTCGGTTACAAAAATAAAAAACATCTTTCCGTACTAGTGTTCAATGATTCCGCACGGGCCCGTGCACAATTTTCAACTTTCGAACCATGACGACAGCCACACAAAATACACTTTTCGAGCACATCAAATTGAAAAATATATTACTCTTGTTTTCTCTCGTTGGTCCGACGTACTATAACCGCGGTCTGTTAACACATATGGCTTGGTTTGGATCATCTCTGGCACTTTATTTTCAGTCTAAAAATATACTAGGTAACTAACAAGTTCACAAATGGCTCTATAATAAATATTTACATATTTTACAACTTTTATAGAGACTTACATCGCCGTTTACACCTCTCGCTCCATTTATTCTGTATCACGCTCTTTATTTTTTAAAAGTAGTTGTATGTGAATGCCTTTTAGGAGCGCGTTATTGCTTTCATTCACACAATTCAGCATTTTTAATAAGTGGTTGGAAGTACAATTGAAAAAGCGATCATATCCTAGTTAAAGAAGGCCTGCTTCTCTAGCCAGAGGGAGCGGGTTCGATCCCAGCCGACGACACGCACCAATTTGTTCATTGTGTGAACATATGTTTTGTATATCATCTGCTACATGACTTGAGTCCGGTGTATGGCGACAAGCTCGCCTCCTGTCACATTTGGGACTGAATATCGTCCGGCGAAATGTGAGTGTTGTATTACACCTCTGCCAGCCCCTTGGGGGAAAGGCGTGACGATATGTTATGCAATTGAAAAATGGTCTGTGATAACTTTTTAGCTAATATTTTAACTGTTATTTTAAACTAATTTTAGTTTTTATACTTTTCTCTTCGATGGAAGATTTGATTATGATTTTTTTTATTTTCAACTCTCAGTGTATGAAAACTAAAATTAGTTTATTTAAACGTGAAATTATTAGCTAAAACAGTTCAGATAACATTTTTCAATAGCACACTCAGTCATTTTTTATAAATTAAATCGCTGAATTGTATTAGCGAGAAAGCAATAACGCCCGTTAAAGCCTCTTATCGACTATCAGGGGTTCCCAAACGTTCGCGACGCACTTATAAGCTTAAAGCATTTTGTCTTGGCGGTGCCCTGGCTGCTCAAAATAGGGTACAATGATACTATGACGGTATGAAGTATCGTCAGGTTCCGAGCGTAAGTAACTATCGCGGCGAGCGAGCTATAGATGCAGCGCGCATTTTGAACTGTCTGTTTTGAACCCGCGAATACCTTAGTTTAGTTCACAGATAAGAGTAAAAAAGACAGCCAGGGCGCCCCTTCACTCTACAGCCCCCATGGGCATCGCTACGCACACTTTGGGAACCCCTGGAAAAAACAATACAAACCGACTTTGATAACAGTTTAAGAACAAGTCCAGCTCAAAATGAGGACGGACAAGAAATACTTTTAGTTCACAAAAATAGCGAGAAACACTAAAATCACGAAAAAAAACCAGCTCCATCAATGTATTATCACAGTCTAGATTTCCCCACTAAAAATTTCGCTAACCAACTCGTCATATCCGTCACTGCTTCTATCTGCGCGATGGTACCTAGAGCTTGTATCGTGAAAACCGTCGCCACGAAATCGTACAGAAGCTTAGGAGAGAAGACCGTCCATACGAAGAGGTGGTGTCGGAATATCGTCGCTATCACTGCGTATATGACGAGGCAGTAGGTGCGTTGCAGCGCGAATATGTTCGTGGCGCGCCACACTTGCTGTAAGTACCTGGAAAGAAGAAGAAGATGTAAGGATACGAGCTAAAATTGTTCACGAACGACTGTCATGGCTCAAAGGTTGCTAGAGTAGCATTTCCAGCTGTTACGATTCTGTCACATTAAATTGTAGTTGATAACACTCACTGCTGCCAGGTGTCAGCGCTGGCCGCTATGCCAGCGGAGCACCTCACTGCTGCCAGGTGTCAGCAATGGCCGCTATGTCAGTGTAGCTACTCACTGCTGCCAGGTGTCAGCGCCGGCCGCTATGTCAGTGTAGCTACTCACTGCTGCCAGGTGTCAGCGCCGGCCGCTATGTCAGTGTAGCTACTCACTGCTGCCAGGTGTGAGCGCCGGCCGCTATGTCAGTGTAGCTACTCACTGCTGCCAGGTGTCAGCGCCGGCCGCTATGTCAGTGTAGCTACTCACTGCTGCCAGGTGTCAGCGCCGGCCGCTATGTCAGTGTAGCTACTCACTGCTGCCAGGTGTCAGCGCCGGCCGCTATGTCAGTGTAGCTACTCACTGCTGCCAGGTGTCAGCGCCGGCCGCTATGTCAGTGTAGCTACTCACTGCTGCCAGGTGTGAGCGCCGGCCGCGATGCCCGCGTACAGCGCGGCGCCGGCGAGCGCGGGTCCCCCGTACGCGTGCAGCCCCATGCGCAGCGCCACGCGCGCCGCGCTGTACTCGCGGAGACCCACGTAGCCGGAGCCCAGGTCCACTGACGCCAGGCTGTTCGAGTTACCCTGGGGAGAGAAATAGGCCTGTATAAACCTGATACCAGGCTCCAAACACAGCGAAAAGTCTCGTCAAAACTCAGAGACATAGAGAAATCTGTGACATCTACGCTTTTCAAGAGTTCTGGGCGTGTCTCGTCGATGGGCTTTAAATTCTAGGGGACGAATTGATGGAGATTTAACAGGGAATCATGGATGCTGCCCCGGGAGAAGCAAGCGTAAGTGTTAAGCGGGTCTGGTGTGTTCCTGTGGAACTTCTGAAACCCTCCGTCCAGCACCAAGGCAGCCACCGAAGGCGTTTTGGTGAGTACAATCACATATAACCTGGTAGCAACTCATATTAGCTGGGTATCTTGCAAATATCCCCCCCCCCCCCATAAACAAAACAAAAGGGTACAAATTAAACGATGTTGCTGGACATTATATACCTCATAATCTACTCATGAAAAACACATCTATTTAAAGATTCTATTTGAGTTTGTTAATGTTGTGATAGAGCAAGTCTTTTGTAAAAACAGCTTTTCGAAATCTAGACATCCCACTAATATTATAAATGCGAAAGTTTGGATGGATGTATGGATGTTTGTTACTCAATCACGCCAGAACGGTTGAACGGATATAAATGATATTTGGCACCGGAGTAGATTATAGTCTAGAACAGCACATATAATACTTTTCAACTGTTATCAAAAAAAGACAACCCCAACACACCTGATAAAAGAAAAACAATATTCCAATCCACATATGCACCAGCGTCCTACTCATTACATCCACCACGTCTGTCCTCTTCACCGACTGGAAATCCAACAGCTTATGGTCCATACACTGTGACGTCAGCACACACGTTATGTAAATACTCGGCACCATTATCACGTTGTGTGGTCTCATTAACAAAGCCACTGTCAACATCATGGCATTTAGCATTAAATGTGTTATCGATCGTGCAAAATTTAGCTTCACTTCGTCCATATTCCACGGGTCTTTCATTTCTGGATCGTAGATGCCATCTTCATCTTTTTCTTTTGGTTTGTTATAGACAAATCTATTGCTGCTAACTTTAGTTCGTTCGACTTGTACGCCGCAAGATCTGAACAGACCAGCGAATGTTAGCATTTCGAAGACGAACTGTGCTATTAGTAAGGCCCAGAAGGTGTTGACTATGTGTACGGTGTCCCATGTTTTGATATCGGGGAAGGGAGAATGTAAGGCTGATGTGGCGATTCGGTAGCAGAATATGCAGGTTGTGGCGACGATGGTGAGCGCAGATTGGAATTGCATCACGTTGTTTGTGTATCTGAGGTTGTAGAGGCATATCGATAAAGTGGCTAAGGTACCTGAAATGTGAAACAAAATATTGACTTGTATAAAATAATAGGTTTATCAGGCGGATCGTAATTCTCGTTATTTTTACCGGACTGCACAAGAAGGAGAGTTATGTTTTTCGAGTGTATGCATGTGAGTATGTATATACATATGTATGAGGTTTCTTTGACTTGCCCTACAGCCTAAACAGCTTCATGGATTTCGACATGTGAGGTGTCATTTGAATCGTCTTGATAGTAGAAAGACCTAGGGTACAACATTTTGCAGCCGGGTTTTTGTTTTTCTTTTAATAATGTTTCTTGTCGTGCCTATTTTTTTATTTTATTTTTTGTTTCCGGATTATCAGTAAAATGGATATCAAAGGTCCGACAATCAGCCTGCAAGTATCTAAAATCACAGTTGCATCTCTACACGAGACTATAACTTTGGGAATCGAATTATAATCCAGTCCATAATGTTCTAGTTCTGTCTCGTTTGTTTATTGCAACGGTGAGCAAACATAAATTCAAATTAGCATATTAATGATAAAACTTTGACATAATAAAATTATTAAGTATGGTCAACTGGGGCAAATGCGTCTGTGGGGCAATTGCGTCTTTCAAGAATTACTGACAAACCCTTCACAAACTCGTCACGTCAAAATCGCGTCACCTTCCAAAGTACAGTAAACTCACCTATGACGAGATGTAGTTGCAAGTAGAAGCCGTTCTCAGGCGCGTTGAGCCAGTCCGCTGTGTCGGGCAGGAACAGCCAGCGGTCGCCCGTCTGGTTCATAGTTCGTAGGTACCTGGAGATTACCACGGCCATGGTATAACAATATATTCTGCCAGGTATAGCATTCAGCGACACGTAATGACGTCAGTAGATGCTTAAGCATCTTCACGCCTCTCCCCCGAAGGGGCTGACAGAGGTGTAACACTTCACTACACTTTGCCGGACGATATTCAGTCTCAAATGGGACAGGGCGAGCCTGTCACCATCCACCGGGCTCAAGAAAATACAAAAAAACCGATCTTATAAATCCAGCATAGTTGAATTTCGCATGTCGTTCCTTAAACACACTTGTCACACTTGCGGTACGTAAGGCACTCGGCGTGTACTTTTACAAAACTTGCCGTGGTCATGATCCAAAAAAACAAGGTCTAGCATTTAGCAAACACGTAAAGACGTCATAGTCATTCGTCTCTTTAGAACTTGTTTCAAATTACATATTTCGGTCTAGCTTAAGCATGCATAAAAGTGATGATAGCCTAGTTGGAGAAGGCCCGCCTCTCAAGCCAGAGGGACTGGGTTTGAATCCAGCCGACGGCACGAACCAATTCGTTTATTGCGTGAACAAATGTGCGTTTTGTATGTCATCTGCTACATGACTGGAGCCCGGTGTATGGCGACAGGCTTGCCTCCTGTCACATTTGGGACTAAATATCGTCCGATGAAGTGTGGGTGTAGTACAATTCTGCCTGCCCCTTTGGGGGAACGGCGTAACGATGATTATATATGTATGTATATATTTTTGTCTGTATGTTTGTTTGAATCCAACTCACCTATGCAAAGCGATTAACAACACCCACTTCGGCACAATCCCCAAGCCGACCGAACTCATCTTCAGCTCCAGCTCTGGCTTATCTTGCACCTCGGTCGCTCCCACCAGCTTCTTGCTCAAATACATCACTACCATGACTATGGTCCTTATTAGAACGAAGAACATCAACGTGTTCCACAAGAAATACCAGGTCATATGCTCTTCCTCTATGAAGCTTGTCCCAAAAAACGACCAAGCGTGGAATAACGTTCCCATAATCAAAAGGTAGTCTATAGCGTTCAACTCCCGAAGCGCGGATAAGTCTTTAATGCGTTCTATGGAAGTTTTTATTATGAAATAGGCAGTAGCCATTGTACAGGCGATAAGGACAAAAGCTAGGGACCACAACGGGTCGAAAGAGCACAGCTTGCTTTTCGTTTCGGTGATGAAGCAGGATGTGACGAGGATCAAGATGAATATCAGTAGGATGATGATGAAGGCCACTATGGAGCCGGCGTTTGACTTTGGGAAGCCGTGGCGAGTGATACTGATCTTGCGTTGACTATCGGGCTGCATGGAATAGAGGGTCGTGAGGATCAGTGACATCATGATCTGTGAAAAAATTGTTGGCGTAAGAGAATATCGCAAAAATACCTTCGGGAATACAATCCTAATGCCAAGCCACATAGTACAATGCCTAGATTGGTGCAAATATATGGTCATATTTGCACCAATCTAGGCCAATATGACCACCATTTTTGCACCAATCTAGGCATTGGGGCCAAGACGCCAATGTATTCTATCAGTCTATGGACATGAAGTTTGTATTGAAGCACGCAGTTATAAGGTTTAATATTGGTAATTTCAAATTAAAGTCAGCTTGGACCTAATGTTAACCAATGCGAGGCCAGGGTTTAAGAACCGTGTTAAGCCTTTTTAATAGACAAAATTGGAAAAAATCGAAACATTGATAGATTGTCTTTGTTGTTTGTCTCTGACCTGACTTTGCGACCCTGAATATCTCAAAAACCCCTTGACCGATTTAACTCTTATTTGTACTTAAAACTTGTATTGAAATAAACTACTTGCCTACAAAATTTCATGAAGACCAGATCCATAGTGCTAAAGTTATAGTCATTCTCTTTTGTTATCGTTCTTCTGGACTGGCAGCAATGTTTTTTTTTTCATGTTTCAACAGACTTATATAAAGTTACTAGCTGTCACCCCGCGACTTCGTTCGCGTTTATTATTTATATATATATATAAATATATATTTAAACTATCCTATCTCTCAAGTTGGATCGAACTGCACATGGTGTGCGAATTTTATTATAATCGGTTAAGTGGTTTAGGAGTTCATTGAGGACAAACATTGTGACACGAGATTTATATATATTAAGATAAGATATATAAAGGAGGTTCTCAATTCGACTGTATTTTTTTTTGTATGTATTTTACGCCATAATTCCAACAAACTATGAACAGATTTTGATTTTTTTTTTTTTTTTTGGTGGATCATACTTCAGAGGTGGTCTCATTTAAATTTTATCAAACTCACTCGAGCGAGCGGACTTACAAACATCTAAGAATTGTTTACAAAATCTTATTTGGATGAGGGTAGGTCGTTTTTTATTTTACAGGTTCTAAAATAACACTACAATATTAACGATCAATTGTGAAATATCAGTACAGTACTCGGCGATTTTATATTGCACATCGACCTTTGGAAAGAGACTTCACCTTCGTAGAGCGTTATCTCTGTCGCACACTAAACTGTAGTACGAAAGAGATAACGCTCTACGAAGCCGATACTCTTTCCAAAAGTCGATGTGCAATATTTATCGCCGGGTACTGTACTGTTATTTTACAAATGATCATTAATATTGTAGTGTTATTATATAATTTGTATAGTAACAAAAAAACTACTTCCCCTCATAAATAATTCTTAGATTTTTGTAAGATATTTTTAAACCGCTTGACTGACTTTAATAAAATTTATATGATGAGATGAGATAAGAGGTGGTCCCGCTGAATTATGATGTACCAAAAAAAAAGAAGCAACAATGTGTGTGCATCAAAGTATATGTGTGTGTGTGTGTGTGTGTGTTTGTGTGTTACTTACTAAGTAAAGCAGCACGACACCAATGCCAAGCGCGAACATGTCGAAGTTCACCGTCGTCTCTGACAGGTACTTGGCCATCTCTTCAAGGGATTCCTCGTAGAACTCTTTAGATATTTTGGCGGCGCTCTGCTGTCCAGTGGCTAAGTAGTGCGCGAACTGCTTCTCAGCCCTTTGGAATTGTTTGTAGAATTCTGTAAGGAAAATACATAACATATCGTCACGCCTTTCCCCCGAAGGGACTGGCAGAGGTATACAACACCCACACTTTGCTGATTACGTAGCAGATGACATCAAATACGCACATATTCGCGGGGCGTGGGTTCGATTCCCACCCACGGCAAACATTTATCTGGTGAACATTTGTGTTTGTTCTATGTCTGGGTGTTAAATATCTATTTAAATATATTTATGTATGTATATCAGTCTCTGGCAGCCATAGTACAAGCTTTGGTTAGTTTGGGGTCAGGCGACCGTGTGTGGAAATGACCCGAATTTATTTATATATTCACACAATGAAAAAATTGGTGAGTGCCGTCGGCTGGGTCGAACCCGTTCCCTCTGGCTTGAGAGGCGACTCTTCTCCGACTAGGCTATCATCGCTATAATTATAAGGAATAAGAAAAATACTATACATTTTAAAGTAGGATTTTTTTTGTATGGACCAAAAATTCGATATGCCACCACGCTTCTAGCCTACGGTAGAAGTTGTTTGTAAGATCTTCTGAACGCAAATCTGTGTAATAGCAAATCATTGCATTTTAGCCTTTATTGTGTGAAGAATTTCAATTTCAAACGTAGGCAATTTTATTTTCACTTAATTCGCACTGAGCCAGCGTGGTGGACAACGGCTCAATGCAATACAATACAACTTTATTGCACACCAAAAACTACATGGAAATCTTAAAAACTAAATACATTTTTAGGCAGTGCAAGAGCGACCTTATGGCCTAAACCGATTTCTTCCAGTTAACCTTTGGATGGACAGGAACTTAAAAAAATCCTCGACGTAGGGTGAGTCGATATTTTAAGCAGTAGGACGTTAAAGACTGTAGATAAATAGATAGATAAACTCTTTATTGTTCGTACCACAAATAACGAAACAACAAGAGAAAAATTATAATAAAAACTTATTTTATAGTGTAACAACAGGCGGCCTTATCACTAAAAGCGATATCTTCCAGGCAACCTTAATGATGACGAGCATACCTGCACCACTGTGCTAGTTACCTGTGTCAGTGGGCAGCGCCTGCCTCGCGTTGTGCCTCGCTATGACGTGCAGCAAGTACAGGTGCTGCCTGGTGTCGGCGGGCAGCAGCGCGGGCAGCAGGCGGCCCGAGCTGTCTCCCGGGACCGGCGCGTTCAGCAGCCAGGATATGGTGGGCGCCAGGTCGACTTGGGCCACTGTTGGGCCGGGGCCCACTCTGAAACATCAGCAGAACATGGCGAAATGACACACACACACATAAGCACTCTTGAAATATAAGCAGGACATGACGAAATGACACACACGCATAAGCACTCTTGAAATATAAGCAGGACATGACGAAATGACATACACACATAAGCATTCTTGAAATTTAAGCAGGACATGACGAAATGACACACACACATAAGCACTCTTGAAATATAAGCAGGACATGACGAAATGACACACACATAAGCACTCTTGAAATATAAGCAGGACATGACGAAATGACACACACACATAAGCACTCTTGAAATATAAGCAGGACATGACGAAATGACATACACACACACAGTAGACACATTTGTACAAATAGTAAAAGATATCCTAACAAAGCCCGACTCGCGAGGATCGCGAGCCTTGCATCGAGGACTTGTTTTTAAAAAGTTCTTTTCAGAGCTAAAAATGTCATATATTTCATGGTCATGAACAATGAGTTCAAGAGAGTTCAAGAGAAAACAATGAGTGTTCATACATGTACTTGGGTCTCGCGCGGTGCGCACGCGTCGGTATAAAACGCTTTGACGCGCCGCCCGCCCTTGCACGGGTTGGCAGCTTTGATTTGACTTACGGCGAGACTACGTTAACGAATAACTACAACCTAGGTATCTTCAAAGCCAGAGTGAATAAGTACCTACTAGGTCTTCGTGCTTCATCTTAGGCCACAATGTCGCTTTACATCAGGCGAGTTGGTGGTCAAATGTTGACCTATTCTTTATAAAAAAAAAAAAAAACGAATTGCAGGGGTACCTAACGTACATTTTTAAATAAATAAATAACAATATTGTTTTTTTTTAAAAAAACTTGAGTGATGATTTTTTTATGCCATATCTAATTTAAGCCAGCGCGAATACAACCTCCAGTCGATACTGGATGCGCACTTCGCGGGTACAACGGAGTTTTTGTAGCACCCTGTATGTATGTTAGACTAGCTGCTACACGATCCTATTTTTTTTAGAAAATGATTGGTATCCAAAAACCTTCCTCGTGATATACTGTAGCTAATTATACATTTTCATCAAGATACGTTCAGTCGTTTAGCCGTGAAAAGCCTGCAAACAGACAGAGCTACTTTCGACTTTATCGACCTTTTATGAGCTTTTATGCTTCAGCTTTAAAAGCCTTGACTATATGGTTTCGTATGTCCGGATTTTTTTCCGGATGACTGTCTTTCTCTACAGGTCGAAGTTCTTAACTGGTTCTCGTGAAACTTTGTAAGTTTTTTTTTGTCCAGTCAGTTAGATACAGACGCCGGTCGAGAGGTCTTCAGCCCACAGAGCCACTAGTGATATTAGTGTGGATATGTGTGTGGGTTACACTCACGCGTGGGGACACTGGAAGTCCTCCGACTTGAGCACGACGAGAGGCACCAGCACCTCGGCCGGCGTGGCGCCGCCGTGCCCGCCGGCGTCGCGCATACCGTGGTCGCCGCAGATTATTAGCACGCCGGTCCGATCCTGGGAAACGGATCAAAAATATTGCTGGAAATCGAATAAATATTGTCTATGCCCTACATCTCTATAATAGTTGTCATGTGTCTCATCACTACTTAACAGATATTAGCAACATGTCTTTTATCTATGAACCTTCCCCTTTTCCTCTCTATGCTCTGCGCTGGTCAGGTTCAGCTCGCTCGATTTTGTTCATAATTATATCCATATTAATTACATAACGACTAAATAGTGAATAACAATTAACATGAAATACTTACGAACAGTAACTACCGAAAACAGTGTTTCTTTTTGTGGCAAACTCAGGAAAACCTCATTTCATTCAATTCACCTAACCTTCACTGCCGCACATGCATCTGCTGGTGCATTTGCATTATATGAGACCACTCTGCTCATCAAATATTAAAAAAATGTGCAAAAGAGAGGGCCCTCTTGGACGATTGAAATGTTTGCTGCAATACTGGTAACATTGCCGACTTTAGTCCGGCCATCATCAGCCATGATAAAAATCTAATATTATAAACGCGAAAGTTTGTAAGAATGGATGGGTGGATGTTTGTTGCTCTTTCACGCCAGAACAGCCGAACAGATCTAGATGAAATTTGGCACAGAGCTAGATTATAGTCTAGAATAGCATATAGGATACTTTTTAACCGCGGTTGAAACCGCGGGGCGCAGCTAGTGTATGAATGAGTGGCTGGGCCGTACTCCAAATATTGTCGCAATATTGTCGGGCCAGAATTGAAGTAAAAATATGTCCCGTCTAGGAGCGCCCTAAGAGAGATAACACAAGCAGACGACCTGTCTAATCGTAACCGATGGACACCTGCAACGTTAGCGGTGCTGTAGATGATTTGCCTTCGGGGGAAAGTCATTCTACATTCTGCAAGTGCAGAATTCAATTCAACACAAATATTCAAAACACAGTAATTTACTAAATCGATTAATATTCGATAACATATCGTCACGCCTTTCCCCCGAGGCGGCTGGCAGAGGTGTAATACAACATCCACATTTCACCGAACGATATTCAGTCCCAAATGTAACAGAGGTGAGCCTATCGCCATACACCGGGCTCCAGTCATGTAGCAGATGACATACAATACGCACATATGTTCACACAATGAACAAATCCCTCTGGCTTGAGAGGCGGACCTTCTCCCAACTAGCCATCGATATGATAGATTAATATCGCGATCAATACGACCAAACCAACATACCCATTGTTGCATAGCAGTATAAATCTTCTTAACAACGTCATCCATCTCGATCAACTTGGGCTTGATCTTGGCACTGCGGGCGCCTTCCAAATGACCGATGTGGTCCAACCCCAAGTAGTGGAGTACCAGTAAGTCGAAGGAAGGCTTTTTGCTCTCGTCGGGCTTTAGTACGTCGTCGAGGTGGCGAGTAACATTGTTGTCGACCTGAAGTTATAATGAGAACAGTCTTGTGATTGAAATGATTCTGTGTCCAAATTTACCAGAATTACTTTCTTTACTCTAGTATTGATCTTACGGTGGAGTAAATATCGTAAGGAAACCGACATGTCCTAGAAGAATAATTTGAAAGACACGTGACATCCACAGACCCGCAGTGAGCCAGAGTGGTGGACAACGGCTCCATCACCCTCGACCTCGACCCTCGAGGGCAAGCCGGTGGGACGGATCGGATTGGTGCAGTGGGACGTAAAATACTGTGATGATGATGATGATGAATCTAATATTTGAACACACCATGTTTCGTACAAAATCTGTTCTTTCGACAGTTAGTTGTGTAAGTAGGGTTCACTGTATAGACTTTTTACTTTACGAGCTCCATCTTTTAGTCGATCTAATGTATGTACTTGTCCCAATGAAGTTGTCGCCCGAATACAATGGTGCGATTCTAAAAGTCCTAAAAACTGTTTCTTTGTACCTGTTTATACGCTATCAGCGCCATCTAGGACGAAAAAACCATAACTAAACTTACTTCCGTATAATCTGTAACGAAGAATGACGTAGTGCCGTCATGTTCAGTCCAGAGTCCCGGGAACAGCCTCAGCCAGGTATCGTCTCCGTACAAGACGGAGCGGCGCCCCCTGGAGGCTGCGACGCGCAACACGCTGTCTCCCCGAACAGCCGGCGCACCGAAGTTTAGCGCAACGTCCGCGAACGTTGACACACTGCCCGTCATCATTGCCTATTGGATTGAACATAAGAAAGAATTGAAATAAGAAAAAGCTGGATTGAATATAAAAAAGAGGGAGATTTCAGCACTTCTAGCCAAGTAGCATTTTTAATCGACTTCAAAAAAAGGAGGAGGTTCTCAATTCGACTGCATGTTTTGTTTTTTTTTATGTTTGTTACCTCATAACTTTTGACTGGGTGAATCGATTTTGATTATTATTTTTTTGGTTTGAGAGCTCACACTTTAGAGGTTACTTTAGAATTTTATGAAAATCGGTCCAGCAGTTTTTATAACGTCAACAACAGTCTAAAAATTGTTAACATGGATGACGAATTACAGGATGGGAAGTCGGTTTTTTAAGCTTCGCTTTTTAGATTATCTTCGAAGCGATTATATTTCTACAATTGCTATCGCTCGAATGTTAGCTACTGATTGGACAGTTGACAATAAGTTAATTTGACACGTCTAGCCGTCCAATCACCAGCCAACGCGCTCGAGGAAGAGCAACCGTAGAAATAGAATGCATGCATGTCGAAGCAAATGCAGCTTGGCTAGAAGTGCTGAACTCTCATTTTCTTTTACTGGATATTGAAACGGAAACCAGAAATGGGGTAAAGTAAGGGTTACTAAAAGCTGGCATACATTAGCGTTTGCGAAGTCGTGAATAAGCACATTAGAAATTGGCTTGAAATATATTGTCTTTTGCGCGCAGGAACTTTGATGAGCGAGAAAAAAAAAACAAAAATGTGATGTTTATTTTCTGCAAAACAACTTTTTTACGAACGAAAGAAAGGGTGTTTGTGCACTTCGAGGAATTTACTGTCCGGCAGTCCGATTTTTTAGGGTCCGATATGACACGCCATGAATTTATATACTAGCTTGTGCACTATACGTAATTTTACCGTCCGACATTTTACTTTCCCCATTCCGTCCGTCCGAAGCCGTTTTTTGCGATCTGCGATTGTCATGAGCAGGCGGGGAAGGCGCGGGGCTCCCCTCCCTCATCTCCTACTGCTGCGCCCGCGACGCACGCCTTCTCTCATTTCATACAAATGAAAATATCGGACTGCTGGACAGTAAAATTCCTTGCAGTGCACAAACCAATGTTAGGTTTTTTCATGCCACTCTGGACCTTAAACATCGGACTGCCGGACAGAAATCCTTGTAGTGCACAAACGCCCTTAACGAAATGTTTTTCTTTATCGTTTGGCTCCATACATTTAACCTGGTTCCTTAAAGTTTCCGCCAGTTGCGCTTTATTGAAATGTATGGAGCCAAACGAAAACGAAAAGTTTTCGTAACGATCAAAACTCATTGTACAGGGGCCCTATTCGGAGATTTGAGATTTTCATCTCACCTTTTTTCGTGTTTGTTCCTCTCGTTTTAAACGTCATAGGTGTGAGAGTGACCAAGATAAAATCTCATCTCATCTCACGCGTAGGAATAGCCCCAAAGGGCCCTAACAATGAGTTCTAATCGTTACGAATACTTTTTGACAAATTAATCAACTTAAAGCCCACTATGACGATTTTTAGAGTTCGGGAATTCTAAGGATAGGAAGGTTAAACAAGCTGGCCAAGCAACAACAAGCGATGATTACGAGTAATACGATCGCATGTACAAAATTATTAGTTACGTAAAAGTGTTAAAGACTGTGTAAACCAGTTAACATTAGCAAGTGTTTGGTGTAACATGCGATTCATACAATGTTGCTCAAATTGTAGGTATGTCTTGTGCGAAGTGGGAAATAACTATTCCGCTCCAACGGAAGACCAGCACCAGTTAACAGTCGGCACTATGCTGAGTTGGGGCCGATTTGTGACCTTGTAGATAGTACAATTGACTTAATGTTTTTCATTTTAAATGTAGTGGTCATAAGTAAACTATTTTTCTTTCTTTTCTTTCTTTCATTGCAACTACTGAGGATTTAGTACTAGGCCAAAAAGTGTACTACGAAGGTAAATCTAGCCTAAAAAACTACATAGAATTTTCACAGAATTAATTGGAATTAATTAATTAATTCATTCATTAGTCGGGAATTTTATTGTCCGACTATAGCAAATACTTCAGTTTACTGAGACAACTGCATTTGTATGTATAAGCTGCGTCAATAACTTAATCGAAAAGAAACAGTGCTAATCGTGTCCTATCACTCGTATTGCGTGCTTGTGCGAGCGAGACCACATGATTAGCTCTGCTTTTTTAGATTAGTTTCTTTAATTGATCAAGTATATGTCTAATACTTGTTTACTTGAAGTACAGATGGTTCAATCTTCATAACATTTTGCAGTTGAACTTCATTTCATTTTGTGTACAATTTTTAAAGTTCAAGAGGTTATGGAGGGGTCACTAGGTCCAAATTTAAAGCAATTTTTTGTATGTTTTGTATGTGAACTACTAGTAAATCTAAAGGTTAATGAAAACATACATAATGAATGTAATAGGCGTACCTATGTGGTAAGAGTGATTACGTATAGCTCAGGCGATACGCATGAATAGGTCCCAAACGATATTGCGGACATTTCCACGCTCGTCCAGCGGAACGGGCGAGAAATCAGATGGCCTCTGGTTACTTCGGAGGTACCATAACCAGAAGGGCGATTACGAAATAGGTATAATACGTCAAAGGTCAATTACAAAGCTGGTGATAGAAAACCTGCCTACTATGTTATCCACCTTATTCATCTAGCAATAAAGAGGATTTTAATAGGGCGAAAATTTTTAGGTATAATAGCATTATTTCGCCTCGTATAGACATTACTTTCATTCTAAAGAGGAGTTTGCGATAAAATCTTGAATCAGGAAACTAGCAAGCACGAGGCCTGTTTTAGGAAACAATAAAAATAGTATATTACAATAATGAAAGTTTGTGAATGCTTAAATATGTAGATATGTTTCTTCCTTAACGCTGAAATAGCTCTATTGATTAGACCGAGAAACAAAGAAGAGGTTATTTCCGGCCTTCTAGCCATCTCCTAGCTTAGTCGGAGTTCGTTGTTTGAATAATGAATATAAACGTACGTTTAAATTGAACGTGACGTGTAACGTCGAACTATAGGAGTTTTCAATAAATTTTGATTTCTGATTTCTAAATATCTATCTAATTTCTGATTACTGATCTGTATTAGTCCGGTTTATTGAGAGATAAGGCGTGAAATGCATAACAACTAAGCATGCAATGAAATCATACACAACACCAAAGAAAAAACTTTGTCAAATAAAATTGTGTTTGAATAATAATTTTACATAAGTACTTATTTTATTTTATTTAAATTATTTGGTAGAAATTCCTTAACATTATGAATGAAGTTAGTGAAGTTTAAACTTCTAGAAATTATTGCTTGAAAGATTGTTTCTATTGCATGTGAAAAAATATTGCCCATTTTTGACATAGTTTTTTTAAACTTTGACACCTACTCCAAGTTCCACATGCAAAATATTGCAGGAAGTTATTCTTAGTCTAAACTTCACTTATTGCTCACTAAGTTTTTTCTTTGCTTTTGTTCCAAAACCACAAAAAAGAAATAATTACTAAAAGTGACACTTGCAAATATATCCCGCCAGAAGTTTATGGTGCGTCTCCACTGTGCCTTTTCCTTCTTACGTTCTGGTGACTGTACATAAGAAATTTAACATTACGCTGGCGTTCAGATCTTAGGCGAATATCACACTGCCGTCGCATCCCGCTGCGGTGCGTGAAGCGACGAAATTCGCATCCGCACGGAGACGCGGTGTCAGTGTGTTTATACCCTGCCGTTTTTGTATACAAATCGAGATTTTAGAGTCAAAGTTTAAATCCGCATCACCGTACACCTGAGCGGTGGCCGGTGCAGTGTTTTGTGCTTTATTGCGGTCGATTTAGGGTATGCTGCATAACAATATCCACCTTATGGATCGGAGAAATGCGAGGACGATGCGCGATGCGCGAGGAAAGAACACCAACGGTGCTATTTACAATCATTCGGAAACGTTTCCGATCGGATCCCAAAAATTTCAAACTCAAATTGTTCTAATCTCAGTCTACTTTTATAAATTTTGGAATAGGGAATCAAGTATAAATCCGATCGGAAGAATTAATCACGTTTAAAAACTTATGAATATAGACCAAGGTTCGAATAATTTAGATTTAATAATGTTGAAATCCGAACGGAAACGTTTTTGAATGGTTGTGAATAGCCCTGCAGGATCACTTTATTTACACAGCGACATAGTGCTGCTGGTCCCTTCCTCTACTTCCTCGCACACCACACATGTGCCTCGCAAATTTGGAGTTTTCTACTTGCCGGCACGGCCCGGAACGGTCCGGCCCAGCCCAGCACGGCACAGCGTCACCGGTAAAGGAAAAGGCGTGCCATACATTTTCATACATTTATGCGTCCCTGGCTGCCGTGCCGGGCCGGGCCGTGTCGGCAAGTGGAAAAACGCCAATCTCCAGTAGACACGCAGCCTTAGGCTTGAAATATACAGGCCGGACATAAAGCTGCTGGCCCAGCGCGGCGCACGTTTGGAATGGCCACGCCCCGCGTCTTTTAGCTGCGTGTCTTCGTTTGTTTGACAACGAGGATCTACATTTCCACTGCAGACACGCTATACTTGAATATTAACGGACACGATTCAGACGTGAAAACTTTGAAGTGGCGTGCCTTCGCCGCGTCGTTTGTGTTTAACTTTAAAATCACGTTGCTTTCATACATTTTATATGAATAAGTTTTGAAGCGGAGCGTTTTTCGCTTTACGTCCGGTCTGTATATTTCAGGCCTAAGGGGCAGAAAAATTCTAAGCCTGAGATTATGGTAACATTTCTTTATGGGGCAATTCACCACAACCTAGGCAAAACTGTTGTGCATGCAACTGGAGTTCAAGAATTGTAATGCTACTTTATTCTCAATAGCTTAGGGGAGATATTCGCATCAGGGCATCATTATAAATGTGTTAATTACAATTTTCAATGCATAATTTTTTCTTTGGTACTGTGCATGACCCACAGCTTAAATAGAAGCTGTGAAACATTAGACTTTATTATTAGTAGAACTTAGAGAACATATTGCTGTGAAATAGCAGAAGATAGCATCAGTTTGGAACTTTTCACAAACATACACTTTTTGTCTTTCATTTCAAGTTATGAATGGTTCCAATCATTTTTTAAAAAGCGCACCTGTCAGTGGTGTTATTTGGATTTCTGAGCCCCACCCACTGAGTGACTGTAGTATTTTGCTTGCTAGTAATATTTTTTTGTTTATTTTGTCTTTAATTGTATTATTAGTTCCAGCTATTACAAACATGCAAACTTTATTTCTTGAGAAAATTATTAATATGGAGCTAACATTTCAAACTGATAACTTCAGTGTACAGAGTAAATGATCAAATTATCAATTTGTACTTAAAAACTAAGTTTTTTCACTCATAAATTTGAAAGTCTGTGTGTTTGTTTACTTCTTCACAATCAAACAGATGGATGGGTTTAAAAAAAAATTAGTAAGGAAGTACATAGCTTATTTTCTGGATTAACACATAGTCTACTTTTTAACCCTGGGTAACATCACAGGGAATATTAATTTATTCAGTAATTTGACTCACTTTTATTCTAGGCATGGTGACGGTAGGAGGTTCAGCCACTGACACATAAATACATGCAGATTTGTTCTTCAGCAGCTGTCCAGTGTATGGCATGTACTCTTCTGTTACGAAGTCATACCGCAACCCATCAATTACCATCAGGATGACGCTGTTTTCACCGGCATCATAGACTTGATGTCCATCAATACTGAAACCCATTTTTTTATGATTAAAGTTTTTTGATACTTAATTAAAGTTAGTGTTAGCGTAAAAAATATATTTCAGTGGGTAAGGGGGAAACGTCTGAAAGATGAAACTGAGAAATTTTGTCAGGGAGATGAAAGGAAGATCCAAATGTAAGTCTATCAAAGTCTAATTGGTGCCAAGATTTTTATAATTAGTTATTTTATTTTTCAAAATAGTAGAGTTAACATTAACACTTACTATAAAGTTAACCATACCAATAATTAATGAACATCAGGGTATGTTATTAACTGCTAAGTAGTGTGAATAGCAATTAACATGTTTATTGCATGATTATATTGAAAGTCAAGTATTGTCACATTCATGTGATGAATTACAGAATTACAAATCATTTAATTGCCAAAGAAAAACACAATTGGCGTTATTAGCCAATTGTGTTTTTCTAATACTTTACAGGAGAAAATAATTTACAGGAGAAAGTAACTAATTCATTCATCACAATGATTAATTACATGTTTTGACACTATGTTTTTATTTCAAGTAACTTGATAATTTTATAGGTGCATATAATATGCGCCTTTAGAAAATAATTAAAACAACAAAATATTTTTGCACACTTTTTTTAAACATATTTTTGCACAATGCTGTTTCAGAATAATTATTGTAAACATTCAGAATTTATAGGAAGGTTTAGTCATATCCTACCTATGTATCAAATTCTTTTTCAGAAATTAAATCTTCACAAATAATCTACTAGGTAACTAAGGCACATAATAACTGAATTAGTTATGTGCTGATAATTTATTTAGACAATCACTTTATTAGTGTAAGAGTATTAAATAAAATGTACCTGACGCCGTCAATGAAGTTAGGTAGGTCATCAATATGGGCCAGTTTTCCTGAGTGATATTTTAGCGGGAAAAATCCAAACAGGAATATCATTATGGCCCCCAGCGCCATAAACATGAGCCAGAGGCTGGTCCATCGGTGCTGTAGCCACGACAACATATCGACTAAATTTAAAACATAAATATTTTAAGGAAATGCCGCTTAACGCGATGGTTGTTTCTGGTCAGACCGTCAGTGTGTCAGTGCACTTTCGCTACACAAATTCTTTATAGCGCACATGCACGCGTCCTCTTTACACGAGAAAGTCGCATTGTGCAATCGATTATCACTATCATACACGCGTACTATTATATCTTATATCGCGGAAAACCGGGTATCAGCTCCAAAATTGTAATGTTTATCACGCCGATAAGGCAGCTGCAGCGGCAAGTGGTTTTATAACTTCAACGAAATATAATTGACTAGATACATAAACAAAAACTATAGGGACTTGTAGGGGACAAACTGGCAATACAAATTTTACGAACTGCACTGAAGATATTTTATAAAAACATTAAAAACATGAAAATTCACGAAAATCGTTTCTTTCCCGAAACAAGCCGATTTACAATTTTCTTTTTGTCTTTCTTACACTGACTTGACAATATTGACATTGTCATAGTGACGTGACATTAGAAAGACTGTGACAGAGCTGTTGAAAGATGTAAAAAACATCTTTTTGGTTTTAGCCCTGTAGTGCAGGCTAGAGACAATACGGCCATATCATCCGTGTGTTTTGCGTGCTAGTCGGTAAATCAATGATGAAGATGATGGAGGACAAGGTGATGATGGCTGAGATGAATACCTCCCCTTTCCTATTTCAATAAAGCCATAGATACTTTACAGAAACTTTAAGTCGAGTTTTGAAGAGAACACAAAAAGTAGCATTTCTTAATGTTTGTATCATTTGACCGCAGTCGTGCACGTTATCATTATCAATATTATAATTCACCATTATTACACTTAACCACTCGAAGAATCACAAAATAATAGACATGAATACAAAATTACGACACCATTTTTTCGGTTCCCGCCAAAAAACAAACGTACTCTTGAGAACTCCCTCACTGTTGATGGCAAAATTGTCCCAAAACCCAAAGGGGCAGAAGTCAATTTAAAAAAAGTACGTACCCTACTCTTTATTTATGGTGGTGCTGACCCTAAGACTTAGGCCCAATAATTACAGTGTCATTTTTCTAAGTGTTGACCGATGCTGGGCGGCTATTCTCTGTTACCACCAATGTTTTAATCATTTGCCCACACTCGTGCACGTTGGGGCAATTTTGCCATCAACAGTGAGGGGTGCTTATTCAAGAGTACGTTAGTTTTTTGGCGGGAACCGAAACTATGGTGTCGTAATTTTGTATTAATGTCTATTAGTTTGTGATTCTTCGAGTGTTTACGTGTAATAATGGTGAATCATTAACCTTTACCGGTTCGATAACGTGCACGACTGTGGTCAAATGATACAAACATTAAGAAATGCTACTTCTCGTGTTTTATATAGAACTCGACTTAAAATTTTAGTAAGTATCCACGGATTTATAAAACCAAAAAGGGGGAGTAAATAATCTCATCTATCATCACCCTCTCCGCTATCATCTTCATTAATGATTTAACAACAGAACCAATGTGCGGTTATCTTAAGGATGACTAGGCGGTATGGCAATGTTTGCTTTAGCCTACCCTACGGGGAAAAACAAAAAAAAAACAAGAGTACACGTACAATTAGGTGCTATGTAGGTAGGTACCCACTTCTTAGTAATCAGTGAATAATCATGACACTAAAAAACAATATACGCGTCGACTTGTAAACCTCCTCCGTTTCGTCGGTTAATAATGTCCCCTTGCAAACTTCCGCCTACGCATTTCAGGTTATTGTCACGAATCTATTTTAACTCTATTTTGATTACCCTTGCTCCCGAAGTCATGACACGATGCGGTCTATTTTTACTATTCTACGTAATCGCGATTATTGTTGGCTATTTCATTTGGCATAAATGGATGTATGAGTATTATCTCGAGGTTCTGGAATGATTTCTAACTCACCTGAAAACTTTCGATTGATGAATGCTTCGGTTATTTCCGTTGTACGAAGTTCAACGTCATCTTTTTGTAAGGGTGGCCACAGTTTTTAAGTTTTTATGGAATTAATCTGTGGAGTATGACCTAAGTATGTACAAATGTAATTAAGCAAGTCGTATATATTTGCTAATATTGTTGGTATCCAATGCTATACCCAACTCTCTTTATATTTACGGAAAAAAGACTACTTATCTATGGAAAATAAACCACTTTAAAGTTCACTTCACACTTCTCAACGAATATTCCTAAAAACTGCTCGAAACCACGAAATGTTCAGTTGGACAGACTTGAGGGCGCCGCTGTGCTTAATCCTTTATTTTGACGAGAGCTTATTTTATCATCATTTTCCCGTTTTCGCCGCGATAATACTGTCCCCATAGACAGTCTAGCGAGCTTAAAAAAATACACAATAGAATAAAAAATTTAATCAGAAACATTTAGGAAATTAGCTTAATGGCACTTGTCTGGTCTAGCGAGTCCTAGAATTGTCCTTAATCATGTTTCCTGGACACCCGAAAATTTTCAAGTTCAAGGCGTCTGGTGAATCAGAGAATCTCGTGGGCAGCTGAAAATTCTATTTAAATCACTTGGCGGGACGTGTCTGCCATAGTCTCTCGACAGAGCAGCGCGCGCCTGCAACGAACTTTTTTTAAGGTGATTTAACTTTTTAATTTTTTTTTTAAAGTGGAAGTGATTTTGGTATGTTATGAAAAAGCTTTTATTCAAGTTGGCAGTTTTGTGTTTTTTAAGCCTTATGCCAAAAATTATTTTTCAAGTTAAAATATTTGTTGCATGTGTGGATATTTTATCAACGTTGTTATGTCGGTTGTTTTGGGATAGCTCTAAGTAATAATACTTAGTCGAATATTCATTTAATTTTGCTGTCTCTAGTCATTGTTTTTCGGGCAATTTTACGCAGGATCGGGATCAGAAATTTTGTTCCATTACAAAAGTTTGGGGAAGCTGCGATGCGTACTTTGCACCGACCTCCTAATACAGCATATAAATCTGTGGTAATTTGTAAACGGATCTTAAAAAAGTTTTTTCATAGTAAAAATGTGTGAAGCCTCCATAAGTCTACCACTTTGCTTGCACTCTTGTCATACTCAGACATGAGCTATGAAATACTACGTATGCCGCATTTGCGAGCATACGCTATTGAGCATTTTAAATGCAACTTTAGGTAGGTACATCCGTTTTTTTAGGATAGGTACTTAACTTTGTACGAGTTAATAGGATTAAACTTTATTACTATAATATTACCATAGATAAAGCCATGGTAATAAAGTTAATGTCATTAACTACGGTAATGAATTAGGTATGCAACGGACTACTTAGTATTTGTTATTTTGCTCTTTTGACATTGTGCGACTAAACCAATAGTTCTACCTACTACTACGTAACATACCTTCTTAATACCAAGATAGATAACAAAATGTCATGCCCATGTCCATTCTTTACAAAACAAACCGGGGCCTACATCTGCTGAAGGCTCAAACTCAAAGCCAACCCAACTTAATAAATTCACCACCGGAGTAAATAGGTACCTACAGACAAACTTTGGCGGTTGTGAAGTTAGGCGCGAAACGCTGCGCAGTAGCGAAAACGAAGGTACGCGCGGGCGTCAGAGAGAACAAGACGCCGCAGTCTCGCTTGCGGCGCACTTCACTTGCTTCACTTGCTGTATTCCAGACCACGTGTTTGCAAAATTTCATGATGATCGGTTGAGTAGTTAGGGCGTGAATGCGTTACAAACAAACAAACAAACTCACTTTCTCATTTATAATATTATTAGTTAAGGATACCTTAACCAACCATGCCAGTAAACCATATCCAGTTAACAAATGCTTCCAGTTATTTATGCTCAGATCTAGATTTTATTAAAATTTGTGCAATCGAGCTGAAGTTTCACAGAGTTTTCAACTTTTCTTTAATAACTGACCTACTTTCAACCTTTAAATACAAACCCACTCTCAATATTTCCAAACATCCTTCCGAAAATACTCACTAAATGATTATGATGTCTCATTCATTGCTGTAAATTTCAGTTCATCTGTTGCATCAGATCTAATCTCGTTCGCGGGTGAATCACGTGGAAACGTTCCAGAATATTTGAGCGTTTTCAAACGTTCGCCGCTAGAATAGAATGTAAACAAATAGATACTGGAATGTGTTTTCTAAATTCAGGATTTAAAAAACAATCGAAAGTTATGAACTTGATTATGTTAATCATGAGCTATTTCCTTTTCGAATTTTCCTCTATTCGTTTGAACGTGAAGAATAAGTACCTACACAAACACAAACTCACAATGTTTCGCATTTAAAATATTAGTGTGAAGTGTGATTGATTATATGCAATATAATTAATTATAAGGAGTAGTCAAATAAGTATATGGGGTAGACCGTTTAATGCAGGGTAGCGGAATTCAATTACTGAGATCCTTAGCTAGATATAATAATAATGGTGAATATGCCCAGGCATCATGAATCTAGAACTAGGACATTCTAGGGTCATGCCCATTGCAGATAGGTAATTCAGAATTATCAATATGTTAGCGTGTTTTTTTAGATGTGAATTTCCTTGCGCCTGCAATATTTTTAAATTTTTGGTAGAGGTACCTACAGATTACAAACAGGTTGCTTCTTAGGACCTCCTCAGTAAATAATTGGTATTCTGGAGGTCTATTCTTAAGGGTGTGAGATTCAATCTCATAGTTGTTCGTCCTTGTTGCTCTCGTTTGAATAGTCATAGGTGTGAGAGTGACCAAGATAAAATCTCATCTCATCTCCCGTGTAGGAATAGCCCCGCTGGACTAATAAATTAGAATTATAAACTGTTATTAGTCATTTTACAGTTGCTAAGATATAAATTAGGCATTTGATTGTTTGCTCTAGCCTTGCTTCGAACGTATATCGGTTTGACTCGGACATAATCGCCAAGAATAAACTGGTCCAAAATAATCTGCTTGAATTTTAAGAATAGACAGTTGATTTATGCTTTAAGACTTTGAACGTGCTAACGATAGCAGATACCAAAAAATTTTTTGAAGTGCAAAAGATTGCGCAAGCTTTGTTGAAGTGCGAAGTTTTAATTTATTAAGGGTCCCGAGTCTGATTTTTCAATGTAAACGCCTTTGTCGAATTTCTTAGAAACTATTCATCAGATTGTGATGAAATTTGGCATGTACAATATGTACATACAAGTAAATGGACTACAATTATCTCCTTCCCTATGTTCTTAGTTAAAAATATATATAGGTATACGCGTCGACTTATAAACCTCTTCGTTTAGTCGGTTAAAAAAACATCCTCAAGAGAAACTAGACCAATAAAATACATACGCTATTGGAAGGTGCCACTTTTGAATGATTTATATAATATACCTAGGTACCTAAAGACAAAGCACAATCCAAAAATACTTTTCCATAAGGAGGTTGTCAACATCATTAGCTTATAAATTAATCCATAATACAATGGAATATTTAAGAATGAATAGAGAAGTGAGAACGTCATAAAAAAATATTGAAATTGCTCTTTGTCACTCTGTAGATAACGTGCGAGGATCGTCAGTACCTTAACTTGTTCTTTTCGCTCGTCTTCTAGACGAAAAGAAAATATAATAGTTAGTCAAAAGCACAGATCTGGGATCAAAAAAATCTTAGGTCTAAAGTGTTCGTAGGACCCTTAATTTAGTAGGTATATTTTGATAAATATTATTTGTCATACCAAACCTGTTTCGTCATAAAACATATGCAAAGGGACTCAGGTCGGGAACTCTATTTTGGCTTTAAGCGCGTGAGATATTGTCTTGGTCACCCTCACTCTTAAAACTTTTTAAACGAGAGAGACAATGATTCGCGTCAGAATGGCTCCTTGAACTATACAGTGTTATTTGTACCTAATCAAAAAACTCTTAAGGGTTCATTGTACTCATCAGTACAAACTACTTTTACTATGAAGCCAATCCTGTAATCGCGAAAAAAAAAACAGCTGTTCCATACAAAAAGTTCAATCACCTTTGACAAAATGTATGGAACAGCTGATTTTTTTTTCGAGATTTTGGAGTTCGCCCCATAGTAAAAGTTGTTCATATTGATGAGTACAATGAACCCTTAAGAGGTTTATGGTAAGTTACAAATAACCATGGATACTCAGATTCAGAAAGCTATAGTAATTGCAGTATTTTCCAGATTTAACCCTAAAGCAGTCACTATAGTAGAGTGATACGAATTTCTTTACCAGTAGAATTACTTTTTTCTTTACCTGAAGAAATGATAGGTTGCCTACCACTCACCTTCAAGAGGACATATCGTATCCTACTAATATTATAAGCGCGAAAGTTTGTAAGAATGGATGGATGGATAGATGGATGGTTGGTTTTTTGTTACTCTTTCACGCCAGAACGGCTTAATTGATCTGGATGAAATTTGGCACAGAGATAAATTATAGTCTAGAATAGCGCATAGGATCCTTTTTAAGGGCGGGTGAAACCGCGGGGTGCAGCTAGTGTGCAATACATTAAGCTAGGATGAACCTAATGATGTAGATCTTAGGTAAACAAGTCAATTGTAAACAAAACAATGTTATTTTGGTAATTTTGGATTTGGCGCAAACACGTAAACAAATTCATTTATAGCCAACCTTGATAACGTTTCCAAAAATAATATTAATTTCACACTTCGGTTCTAAAAATAATTTGTTATTAGTCGAAACTGACTGCAAAAGAAGGAGGGTCATGTTTTTCGAAGTGTGTAAGTATGTAGCCACGAGTATGTATACATGTGTGGTGGAGAGGTTTCTTCGGCACGTCCTACAGCCTAAACTTGCTAATTTTCTATGCTATATAATGTATCGGTAGATTAATTTTTGTATCAGGAGTACCATGGGACTACCAAGATTTATTGTCGAGTTTTTTTGCTTTGTTTTAGCAAGGCTTTGTCCTAACTAAGCAATCTGAGCGGTGCGCGCGTATTGAGTACGCACTGTTTGGACACTTCATTTCTATAGTGGCTTTGTGAGCTGAAGACGCTCACAAAGCCACTTTAGAAATGAAGTGTGGGCGTCTGTCCGGCTGTTCTCCTCCACAGGTGGCATTTATAAACCGATTCTCGTGAATTTTTTGCTTCGATAATTATACAATAACTAGCTGTCACCCCGCGACTTCGTTCGCGTTTATTATTTATATATATATATAAATATATATTTAAAGTATCCTATCTCTCAAGTTGGATCGAACTGCACATGGTGTGCGAATTTTATTATAATCGGTTAAGTGGTTTAGGAGTTCATTGAGGACAAACATTGTGACACGAGATTTATATATATTAAGATAAAATAACGGCGACAGGCTCGCCCCCTGTCACATTAGGGACTGAATATCGTCCGTCGAAGTGTGGGTGTTGTACACCTCTGCCAGTCCCGTCCTGGGAAAGGCGTAACGATATGCTTATGTTTATGATAATTATACAGAGATTTTTTGTCTATTCCGTTGTTGGAATTTTTTCAATATGGCGGAGATTTAGGAAAGCATTTTTGCTGAAGTTGAAGCATAGACGCTTCGCACGCTAACACTCTCGATTACAAGAGGCCTACCATGACATTTTATTGCCATGATGGTTACGTTTTGTTAACGACGTTGTGCAAACGCGAATCGTATCGCTGCGCAATAAGATTCAAGATCGCGCAGCGTCTAAAAAAAAGTATCGTGGTAGGTCCCCAGGCCCGTACTGTGACCTCTTATTGCGATGATTTTTAGGTTCAGTCGCTAACGTTGCATGACTATGAACCTTATTGCGCGGCAATACGGTTCGCGGTCGCGCAGCGTCAGCGGCTGAACCATCACAATCATGATCGCTAAATGAAGTCACGGTACGCCCCTAGGGCACCGAACTGGAAGCAAACAGTCAGCCGCTCACCGTTTGATTATTTATGTTATGATTAAGTTTAATAGCACATACCTATTCTCCCTTCCAGATGTCGATAGTACCTCTGATGTTCCGCGACTGGTGGGATGAGTGGGACCGGCCCTCCCGCCTCCTGGACCAGCACTTCGGCATGGGTCTGAAGAGGGACGAGCTCCTCTCCTCCCTCTCCGCTGTGCCCTCTTCCTCCCTCTTCCGGAACTCCTACTTCCGGCCGTGGAGGACTGCCCTCACCAGGCAGGAGTCTGCCTCGACTATCAACTTGACTAAGGAGAAGTTTGAAGTGAGATACTTAATCAGCTATTGAACATATCAAGTGCCTTCAATTTTTAATTGTGAGTCGAATTGACCCGATAAATAGAAGATATAGGAACCTTGGCAGATGGCACAGAGCTTGCTCGGCAGTGAAACATGGAAAGCAGCCAATGAGTGTTATTTACACCTTCTCACACTTAAACAGATGGACGGATTTTGGTAAAATTTAGTGGAGGTAACTTATAACCTGGACTAAGGGTCCCGCGACGCTCTGAAATTTACAATTGAATCTATCAATCTATCAAGGGAAATTCTTAGTTATTTAAGAATGATAACAGAAGTGCAAAAGTCATAAAAAAATAAATGAAATTGTACTTTGTCACTCTGTAGGTAACTTTAGAGGTTCGTCAGTATCATTTCTCGCTCTCTTCGCTCATCGTCTTCTTCTAGACGAAATGGCTATAGAATATAAGGTATTCTATAGCCATTTCGTCAATGCGAAGTTAGTCTAAATACGAGTAGGTCGCCGGACTCTTAACACATGTGCTACTTTTTAACTGTGGGCAAAGCCGCGGGGCGTGTCTATAGTATCTAATTTCAGATTCTCATGATTAGTGTGGCCATGTAGGTGATGAGTACTTCTCTATTTTTGGGGGCTGAGCTACCCACGTCCGTAGGAGTGTACTCTATTTTGATTCCCTACACGTGGTCCCCGGGTAGTGCTAACCGGGTAGCAAACTCTGGTGGGAGGCTTCGGCCGTGGCTAGTTACCACCCACCGGACCAAGCCATGCCGTGAAATGACCTAGTCGTGTTTCGGGATGTAGTCCGGTGTAACCGTTCCGAAGACGGGTCTGAGCAGTGGCGCACTTGTAGCGCCTCACTCAACTGCCGTCTTTCTACTTCTTCACTCTAGTAAACTTCAAGGCTAGAGTGAATAAGTACCTTATAGGTCGTCGTGCTCCATCTTAGACCACAACATTGCTTAACATCAGGCGAGTTGGTGGTCAAACGCCGACCTATTCTACATAAAAAAAAAAAAAAAAAAAAAAAAAGTTTTTAGTCTGGAACTAACAGGATTAAATTAGATTAGAAGCGTACTAAATTGGTCTACAAGCTTCATTTACGCTTCCCACACATTTTTCACAGGTGTTACAAGTTGCTTGTCAGACGTATAATTTTAGAAGTTCTTACAAAGAAAAAATAATATCAAATACAAGTGAGAAATAAACGATGTAAATGATCAAAAAATGTTATTCATATTGCAAAATTTTCTTAATTGTTTAATACAAAAGAAATTTTTCTTAATAGTATTGAATCTATACCTCTACATTTGTAAGGACAACTGTGAAAAATGCGTCTTTGGAGCAATTGCGTCTTTCGAGAATTACTGACAGACCTTTCACAACTTAGGCAACTAACATCATCTTGTACAGATTATAGCAACTAAAGATAAAAAAATATGTAAGTAGCGCCTAATTTGTGAAGGGTTTGTCAGTAATTCTCGAAAGACGCAAGTGCCCTACAGACGCATTTGCCCCAGTTGACCATATATCTTTATTCCATGTACCTACTATAGGTATAAAACCAAATCACTTTCCGTTTGTCTGTCTCTCTGTGTACTTCTAACTCCACCTTATACCACGCAATGTATTTTAATGCGGTTTTGTATCGTCAGATTTTTCACGGTAGTAGCGTACAAAACTGGGGAGGGTTCACTATTATTAGGTATTTGAATACCTGAAAACACCAGACACTAATCGAACAAGCTCGATTATTAGAAAGTATTCTTTTTTACAATTTCCTGTTTTTATTCTTCCAGGTCATCCTAGACGTCCAACAATTTTCCCCCGAAGAGATCACAGTCAAGGCCACTAACAACGGCGTCGTCATCGAAGGCAGACACGAAGAAAAACAGGACGAGCACGGTTTCATCTCCCGTCAGTTCACCCGCCGATACATCCTCCCTTCAGGCTACGACGTCCAGGACCTCGTCAGCACCTTGTCTTCTGACGGAGTGTTGACAATCACAGCGCCAAAGCGACCTCCGCCTCAGTTGGGCGAGCGCATCGTCCCGATCACCAAGACTGGGCCCGCTAAGCAAGCGGATGTACCCAGGTCTGTCCAAGAACAGCCTAAGGAACAGACGGTGCCTATCGTCACTTCCCCTTAAACCAACATAAACACCCTAAAACCCCTGTCCTTAGAGTCGAGTTTCACTTTGTCGTAGACGATGCTGTTTTAATCTTAGTATTTTGACTATTCATTTGATGTCTATACTCAAAAGCTAGTTTTGGATACTAGTGTCTATGATGAGGTGTTTCTAGCTCTTCCCAAAACGAGAGAACGACAATCGAATCATAAATAGCATTTATTTTTTTGCCGTTGTTGGCCAATGACGAGCGATTCGAACGAATTAGGTTTATGAGGAATGCTAATATTATTTTGTAAAATAAACGATAATTTTAATTGATTTGTACTAGTTGGTTTGTTTACTTTACCTTTACAAGTAAGTACGTACGTACGTACGTACTGCTAGAATAGTAAGAATAATGTTCAAGTCATGAACGTAGAAAAAAAAGTTTTTTTCTACGTTCAATGGTTAAAGCTTTTGAAGAGAAAACCAATTTTTATTTCGAGCTTTCCACCGCCACGCTACATAAAGCAAGAATTTTTTTATAGACGTTATTTTTAAGAGCTTGGTGCCAAAAATCAATTTATCGACCACCTACGAGTACATAACATATATACATAGGCATACTACTAAAAGCAAGAAATGCTTTCATGTTAACCATCAAAAGTATTCAAAGAAAAATTTGTCGCCTTTAATGAGCGTCTTATAAGACATAAAGCAACACGTATCCAAGATAAAGAGCATGGCACATTAGTACATTACTCAGAAACACTTATGCAGGTCTCATTCACGTCGAGACGTGCAAACCACCAGACCGCAGGTTTACATTAATGTGCAAATGCAAAATGCCACAGCCAGCTGTGAATGGGGCTCGCACGACCAAGCAAATAATGAATAATCATTATTCCTTACTCAGAGACAGGATTAAAAAGGGTTGGTACAGATGTAGAAACATGTATCTATGTTGTTCTGACAAAGTTTATGTACCAAGCAGCTAGTTTGGGTATACCAGCAACCTTATTGTCTAACTAGCTTGATGGACTTCTTTTCACAATAAAAGTAGATATGCTCCAAGCTTCCGAAAGCGATTTTGATTTTCAATCCGTTAGCCAAAAGTCAGCTAGCAATCCAGAAATAGTTCTTATTATATAATTATATTAGCTCATCGATCGTTGGTTACGTAAAAGGTATTTCTGAATCAATGTTAGGTACATCGATATCCTAGTGGGATAACAGAAATCAATACAATGGGATAAAGGCAAGAATAGTAGAAGATTAGAACGACTGTCACTGCTAACGTAAATATGCAATCGAATCGTGATAAAATTATTCTGGAGACCCTCGACTATCTTTTTCGGTAGAAAGCTTCGAGAAAGAGGTCCGGATTGTGAAGATTCAAAATAGAACAATATTATACATACAACCACAAACCGTCACGCCTTTCCCCCGAGGGGGCTGACAGAGGTGTAATACAACACCCACATTTCGCCGGACGATATTCGGTCCCAAATGTGACAAGGGACGAGCCTGTCGCCATACACCGGGCTCCAGTCATGTAGCAAATGACATACAATACGCACATACATATGTTCATACAATGAACAAATTGGTGCTTGCCGTCGGCTGGGTTCGGTGGGCCTTCTCCCAATTAGGCAACAATAAACAATATTATAGAAGGTAAGTATCTAAGATTAATGGGAAACTTGATATCACCTGCGTTTCTATTCCCTGAAACGAAGCAAGCTAGCCTGCAATTGTAGAGACAGCAATTAATATCAGTAATCTATCAAAAACTTACAAGTCTACACACAGCACTATGCTAATGCGACACCACATGATTACTACAGCGACATTTTTTTATAAACCTTAATGAGAGAGCCACTATCGCAATTTCCAGGCAAAATTGCCAGCTTCCTCTACTAAAATTTAGTTCCATCAGTGTGCCACGTCTACGAACAATTTGGTCGTTGTAAAACCGTCACAAACCAACAAGTGATGGACCTCCAATAATTCAGCACGGCTGTCGACAAGATGAAGGGCGTCTAATTCAATGTTCCCCGAGTTCAATAATATTGTTAATTTATCATTGTGTTGGCTGACTGGAGGGGTGCTTCTAATGGTTTTGTGCGACATTGATAATGATAACGGCCTCTCTATAGGTAGGCACGTAACTGAGTGACAGAATCACAGAGTAGATTAGAATTTAGCTTTTAGCTAAGTATAAGCTTTAAAAATTTTGAAATCTTTGCGAAAAAAATAAAGAAAAAGTCATAATTATACCCGTAGCTAACAGTGGCTAGGGGGTTAAAGGCAGCCTATGTGTTAATACAGAGTAGCTATATCTGTTCTAAATTTCACCCAAATCCGTCCATCCGTTTAAGCGTAAAGAAGTATCAAACGAACACACATACAAACTCACAAAATGTATAATATTAGTGTAAATAGTAAGTAATAAAAATAATATTTTATGGTGTGAAAATTGGTTACAAAGATTTTCTTTTCGCAGCGCCATCTATCAAATTTTGATGTAGCTATCTTACGTAGTAGATCACAGGGATCGAAATGGTTACAGCATTTTTAACATGAGGGCGCCACTGCTCTTTATTTCTTGAAAACTTTAATGAAAACTTTGTAACATTTCTTACCGCGCGCCATCGTAGGCCGTATTTATGATTAACATCAGATGAGATGCCGGCGGTCATTCGGTAAGCCATTTACTGAATTAAATAAAATCTTCGTAACTTCGTCTGAACATAACAGTCTGCATATAAATTCCCTTGTACCTTGTATTTTGATAGTTACGTACGTAAACGTTCGTTTTCGGTTGGCTCTACACATTTTCAACAAAGGGCGGAAACGAGGTTAAATGTATGGGTGGAGCCAAGCAATAACAAAAAAGTTTTCGTTAACTATCAAAAGTCAATTCAATAACTAAATTCCCTTGTATATACCCTTGTACAAGTGAATTTACCTATTTTCAATTGAATTCAGCTATTAGATAGGCTATTATATATTATAGGATACAAGCTGCGCCCCGCGGTTTCACCTGCGGTTAAAAGTATCCTATGTGCTTTTCTAGATTGTAATCTATCTCTGTGCCAAGTTTCATCCAGATCTGTGGAGCCGTTCTGGCGTGAAAGAGTGACAAACATCCACCCATCCATCCATCCATTCTCACAAACTTTCGCGTTTATAATATTAGTAGGATTAGATAGGCTTTTGATTAAAGCTCATCAGGTGTGAAATAAGTTACTTACCAAGAGGCTTTTAGCTAGATTTAGACAAAATTTCTCCCCCGTCCCCTGAACATTCTGTCCGGATCGTTGTCTTCGTCTACATGTCGCATTTCTTTACCGATTCTCTTGAAATTTATCGAACTTGCTCACAAGCTTTCACGAGAATCAGTTGAGGAATGCAACCTGTAGGGGAGACGCCGGTTACAAGATCTCCAGCTCACAGAACTACCAGTTTTTAGTTTCCTCACTTTAATTTCCCGATGTTCTATTAGTAAATTCACCACATCCTATCCAAGCAGGGAAAATAAGAGCAAGCAAGCAGTATACGTTGAGGGTAATAGATCTCGTGGATCACTCAAGTCTAAATAGCGGGGCGGGGGAGGGAAGCATCATCAATCAGCCGCCGGCGATTACTGGAGTCCTGGTGCAAGTTAGGGGAAGAGCGGGCGAGCTAGTTTGGATAGCCCGAGCGACTAGCCCTGGGACCCTACATAAATACATCGTCACGCCTTTCCCCCGAGGGGGCTGGCAGAGGTGTAATACAACACCCACACTTCGCCAGAAGATATTCAGTCCCAAATGTGACAGGGGCGAGCCTATCGCCATAAACCGGGCTCCGTTCATGTAGCAGATGACATACAATACGCAGATATGTTCACACAATGAACAAATTGGTGCGTGCCGTCGGCTGGGTTCAAACCCGCTCCCTCTGGCTTGAGAGGCAGGCCTTCTCCAACTAGGCTGTTATCGCTTTTACATACATAAATAAATATAAATAATATTCGGGACACATACACACACGGTCGTCTGACCCCAAACTAAGCAAAGCTTGTACTATGGCGACCCGAGACTGATTTACATACAAATATATTTTTAAATACATACTTTATAGGTGGTAATTATATAATATCCAGAAACAAACAAATGTTTATCACTTGAATGTTTGCCCTAGGTGGGAATCGAACCCACGCCCCCTAGCTCAGAAGGCAGGTTCACTACCGACTGAGCCACCGAGGTAGTCCTATTCCTACAATTCGAGATATATAATTATGGTCTTTGTCTCTCTCGAAAAGTCTTATGATTAAAAGTGACCAGATCTCATCTCACGCGTCAAGAGTAGGGGGCAGATGTCAGAGTTTCTAGGCCGCCCGATGGCCTCTGACATGGATACTAAAGCATTTGAACTTGAATGCCATGTGTTTTATAACTGGAGTTCGGTGTATGGCGACCGGCTCGCCCCTGTCACATTGTTACTGAATATCGTCATGCCAAGTATGGGTGTTGTACACATCCCCTTCCCTGAGTGCCAGACGCTTCGGGGGAAAGACATGACAATGACAACATGTTATGTGAATTTGAATGACTTGACGATTGTTATAGAACAAAGCAGGGCCTACAATTTAACGTGTCATCCGAGTCATGGTAGCGCTCAGTTATAAAATGCTACCCGCGGTCACCCATCCTAGGACTGACCATGATGTTCGTTGCTTAGCATCGGTGATCGGTAACAAACGCACCTAGTCGAGCTACATAGCGCTACGAGCAGGCGATCACGAAAAAGTGGCACTCATGAAACTCGTAGTTTTCCAGAATAAGTCCTTGTGAAGGAATCAGGGATATGACACAAAGATATGGACAACTAACACCAGTGGGGCTATTCCTACGCGTGAGATGAGATGAGATTTTATCTTGGTGACTTTCACATCTACGATGTTTCAAACGAGAGCAACAAGGACGAAAAAAGGTGAGATGAAAATCTCAAATCTCCGAATAGGGTCCCAGATTTTTATAAATTGATCATTCAAATATCTGCTTAGAAAGGGAAGGAAGAAAATAAAAGATTTTAATTTTACTCAATAAAACGACATAAAATGTCAGCATGCAGATCTTAAGAACCAGAAATTGGGCAAAAATATGTTTCACCACCAACATTACCACCTCCCATACCTATTCACTATCACTCGGAAACATTTCCGATAGAATTCCAAAAAAATTAAACAAATTGTTCAAATCTCAGTTTTATGGTACCTATATTTTGGAATAGAAAATCGAGTAATCCGATCGGAAGAATGAATCACGTTTAAAAACTTATGAATACGGACTGAGATTAGAAGTATTTGAGTTTACAATTTTTGGAATCCGAACGGAAACGTTTCCGAATGAATATGAAAATGGGCGCTGATAATGTTATAGATAGTTTGATATTTAAGCCGTGTAGAATGTGCGACATGTAAGACACAAAATGTAATAACTACAACTAACTTTACTGTTCAATTCTGACGTGAAAATATACAGGGAGTTACAAAATCCCCTTTGGATAATTGATGACGTACACACACTTACAAGTATTCATGCGAAAATACAAAAAAAATGCACGTTAAAAATAACAAGAGTTATGACCGGTTTAAGAACGCAAGAAAAAACTAAATTATTTTATTTTATTTAAAGATAATTACCTATTTTTTTTTAATTCCGTCACAGATACTTAACAGATTAGTATCCCGCCAATTTATATCGACTTTTTAAATTTTAAATATGGAACTCACTGCGTAATTGTTGCGGCTTATTCCGCTCAAAGAAGTTTGCGCTAAGTTCACACTGGCTGTTTAGAAAGTCACATGGCTGCAGAATTTTTATTAAATTTTTTTTGTACATAAAACTCTTCACAGCTGACAGCAGTTCTATTTTTAAAGTTCATTCCAGCCCTAAGGTGAGAAGTAATTTGTATGAGTTTTTCCCTCTCTCTGAAGGGGAGCAGCATTTTCCACCCAATAATCAGATCAAAACAACACTACTTTCCGAGTATGAGAAATGAAAAATATATTTTCGAACATCGGCCCTCTACTAACATGGGCCGTGTTCCGAAGCGCTTGCACTGTTCGACAAGCGATTGATCTGCCTGCCGTATTAATTGTAGCTGTCTGAACCTATAACTACCCATGGGTACGTATAGACACTCCGCTGTGAGCGTTTCTGTTTGAATTGTTTAGCGCCACCTCATGGAAATTAGACCTGAGGAATTTCAGGCTATTTTACCGGTAGTACAATTCATTCTAATGATTTTTGCGTTTGTTTCCGCTATTCTTCTACCTCCTTAGCAATAAACGTTGTATAGCCTCCAAATAGTTACATATATACTCTTACAAAAACACTATACTATACAAAAACGACGGAGTGTTATAAGTTTGACGTCTCTCTCTCTCTCTCTCTCTCTCTCTCTCTCTCTCTCTCTCTCTGTGTGTGTGTGTGTGTGTGTGTGTGTGTGTCTGTGGCTTAGACTTAGAAGGTCTAAGGTCTGTGGCATCGTAGCTCTCGAACGGATGAACTGATTTTGTTTTTTTTTGTTCGAAAGGTTAATTAGTCAAGAGTGTTCATAACTCATAACTCTTTATTCATAACTAATATAGTTACACGTCAGGTACTTTTACATTACTAACTTATTTAAATTTCATTTACAATTCCAATAATAATTCAATAATAATTCATGAACGAATATAAAAATAATAATCAGTCAGTACAATTTCATTAAAATAAAAATAGAACAATGATATTACATTGGGTACAATACATAATATGTTCTTAGCTATGTTTGATGAAAACCGGTGTCGGGAGTTTTTTTAATTTTTAATTTATTTTCGATCGTGTTCAAAAACTTTACAGAAAGAAAAAAACAAAACACTATGTTACTACTCCGCGGCTTTACATCGTTTATTGCTAAGGGGGACAGTGTTACGTCTTTTTCTTTCTTTTACATTTTTAAAACGATTGAAAAATGCAAAAGACTGTGAAGCTATTACGAGGCTATGGAACGTTTATTGCTAATTTCATCGGTAGTAAGTATAATTCATTCTAATGATTTTCGCGTCTTCCTACTTTTTGCCGGCGAAATGGAAAAAAGTAGCCTATAATGTTATCAAGAAAATAAGCTATCTCCGTTCCGAATTTCATCCAAATTCGTCAAACCATTTGAGCTTGAAGCAGTAACAAATGAATACACACACACAAACAAACTCTCGCTTAATAAAAGTATGATTGAATCACACAGTTATTTTTTATTATACCGCCTAATTAAAGACATCAACGCGTGCCTGCGCTTATTATGTACTTATGAGTAACATCGACCAGCTTATTAGCAGAGTTGAGAGAGGGAGCTACAATCGTGTTTTTTTAATAAAGCTGGAAGTGTCTGATGGACAATTTTAGTTCCCATTTTAGTCAACTATACAAATAAGTAGGTATATACGTTGGTTGCTTTGCAAGTGTGCAGATTTAAATTTAATGGTTGGACAATGAAAAGTTGTTTCACAAAAGTTTTTTTTTTCTACTAATTAATTAAACTTTAACACTAGTGAATCACGACTAAGTAATCCTAACATATCAACAAAGTTGAGCAGCTAACTAACCGGTCTGTTTTCAGATGGGTGACCGTCAGTGGCATTTACAGCTCAGCGCTACCGTGTTTCGGATGGCATGGTTAGTCGTAGGTTCAATTTTTTTTACATTTCGACAATTAAGTCTTAAATACCAGAGCTATTTAGGCGACCTAGGAATTCGAACACTAGGGCTGGCTGCTTAGCCTAGAATCTAGGTATCTACATACTTTTATTATGTAGGTAAATATGTGATTGTAAGCTTAAGCAGAAATTTATATTACCTCAAGTCAATAAATAGGGACCTGCTAAGTATTTAAATACAATATCGTAATTTGAGTACGTATTTCAATACAGCATAAACCACCGCAAGAAATTGAATGGCATCAATTTACGCATAAGTTAAGCGCAATAATTTTAACAGCCTCATTATGAAAAAACAACGAGACATATTCCAATTCATATCGATTACAAAGCGCGATCGATGGAGCGATGAGGCGATTATTTTATAACTCGAATAAAAACAATATAAGTGTAAGGCGGAGCGTATAACAGAAATATCAATTTGATATCGCGGGGCTTGATTCGCCGGCCGATTGACGCCTTAAGGCGGGGCTTCACTAGAGAGGGGCGCGCGCTAACCGCTCTCGCCATACCATTTCGTGCGAGCCGCGACGACGATCGTCCCGAGACCGGCGACTGCTCGAGTCCGCGTACCGTTGCATGTGAGCGCGTGTGAGTGACCACCAGGTCCAGTGATCTACCCTCGTGTTGCGATCAACCGCCAAGATTCGGGTGAAGAACCGAGAGCCGGTGCCGGCGTATGCTATGGCCGACGCCGACCGCGACTCGGACCTCGGCGATGACAGCCCTGTGGTGAGTCCCATGCCTTATTTTCACACTACATCATAGGAACAAAATTTGCATTTTGCAATGATGATATTAGGTGACCTCTAACTTATATTTCAGACGACAAGAAGCTAATATTTATTTACAAAATTATCTAAACTTACTACCTTCATTTTTACTTATAATCAACACGTAGTATCAAGGAAAAGAAAGACGAAAAAGTTTGTCTTTCATCGTCTACGATAAACAACAAAAGACGAAAAGAAAGGAAAGACAAAAAAGTTTACTAGTGAACTTTTTCGTCATTCTTTTCCTTTCGTCGTTTTTCGTCTTCTTCTGTCACTAAAAATTTAGGCTTGATCGTAAGAGACAACATTTGCATTTTATTGGCGTTTGGAGGGTAAAATTTGTTATTCTTTTCTTTTCTCCCATAGTGACATATTACTGAATTTACATTTCATTTGAAACCTTGTACCTACTGATCTGTGAATTTAGTTGGCTTCATTAAGAAATTTACTAGATTTTGACTTGTAATTTAATCATTTGAGTCACATCGAGATTTCTAACCTCTCCGTTGACGCCGGCCTCACTACGTTGACTAAAGGGTAGAAGGTGGGCAACATTTTGACGTTAGCAGTGATTAAATATCTATTATTAAATACCACGTGCATGTTTGTCAAAGAAAACTTTTCTTTTTGTACCGTGAACGCAGATGGACAGTCATTACTGAGTATATTTTGAGCTTGTCGCCGCCGTTGCTCAATTGTGACGTCGAATTGGTGTCTTGTAAGAATTGCTTGAAAGCGACCTTTTAATTGTCAATTTTTACTAAAAATCCAGCAAATTCGTAGAGGCCGAGTTGCTAGCCCTGATGTCAGAGTTACTAGGCCTCCCGAAGGCCTCTGACATGGCTTGACGATTATTACTTATATACGGCTTTGTAGTTATTGATTACTTGATATCAAATATTTTGGTCTTATTGTAATTTAACTTTGTCACGAAATGTTATGATAAATTCTTAAGTGCTTGCTTGAAGTTAAAATTGTCAATTTCGACGTAGTTCAATTGTGTAGGAAAATATTGCGACGACGGTGGCATTTGAATTGTTGAAAACGCAAAATGAGTTGGTAAAACGCAATTTACCTAGCTAGATAAAATTATATGTATGTAAATAAGTAACTGGCAGCCATAGTACAAGTTTTGCTTAGTTATGGGGTCAGATGACCATGTGTGAAAAATGTCCCAAACTTATTTATTTAGGTAGGTATCTTTTATCAGATTTTCACAAAATTCGGCAGGCATGCTCTCTTTCACGCAAATACAATTTTTAAAATAATAAATAGAAAGAAATGAAGGTCGTTATGCGAGGTCTCCGTTTAAGTTTAAGTTTCCGCGAACTACTAGCTAATAGTAGTTCAGTTAAGCAACATTAACTGAAACTAAAAACGCGTGGAACTAAATATTCAGTGGATCACACTTAGGTACATGCATACCTAAAAAATCAGCGTAGAAACGTCGTAGCGCATTGTTTTCATTCATAAAAGCGGGTAGATAAGAAATTATCTAGCTAATCTAGCAAAAAAGGTTAGGCATGCCCTTATCACTGATTGCATCGTTGCGATTACGATACATTTGTAACATGAAATCAATTTTTTATTGATGAATGGTACACTTTGGTTTTGATAGGTTTTATTGTGAAAATACTATGTTTTATTAGATCATAAAGTTTTTGTATCAGGGTGTGTACTTTTAAATTTTTTTATTAACACGTGTGATAAGGCAGATAAAATTGAGTTCTATTAAGATGAGACATCTCTATTATGTTCTATTCAAGTGCAGCCATCCGGCCACACTTCAATTAGTTGCTTGCTAGCTCTCGAGCACCCAAGTTCCTTTCGACCTTTTGGTCGCGAGAAAACTACGGCTTAAAAGCTTTCTAGCGCTGCGTGTTTATACTGTTTGGTTTGACGACTAAGTATTCATTCAGCGCTGCAGCAAACTTTAGGATCTCAACGAAACGGAGCATGACCTATCCTTAAGATAGCTTCTCTGTTCGTTGTAATAGAACTCAATGACTGATAAAAATCGCCTTATCCTTTTGTATCTTTGGTATGTATTAGTCACCTATACTTGAGCCGTGCATTTAGCTTTCTGCTATTGCAGTTGGTAAAATGTTTCTTAGCCCAAGTCGGGTGTAGCTAGGCTTTATCTTGTTTATCATAGGCACTATTTAGACAGTAAATGGATTTGAGTAGGTATTTTCGGAAAATTGCACTCAGGTGAGTACAGTCAGTTTAATATGAGTATTTCTATTGTATTTTTCAGAGAGGTAGGTAATTGAAGAAAGTATTTAGTCTCAACTGAAAGCTAACTGAGCAGGTGTCTCGCTTGCGACATCAATTTATTAGATTTAAAACCATTAAATGTACCTATTATTGATAAATATGCCATCGTAAAACGTATGAAAACATGTCACCATCATCACAAAGTATATCGAGATTAATTTTGTTGTTGGTATTTTTGGTGGATAGGTACTTAGAAAAAACTTACAAAACACACGTAAGAAAACCACGTGTTACTGTAAGTTCAGTTTTTGATGTCAATAAAGTAAATAGTTTTCTCCACATCTTATCCACATCTTATGAAACGGGAATTGCTCACGTACGTACGATTTGAGTCAGCTACTCCGACTTTCTCACTAATTAACTCCGTCTCCTTTCAATAAAATCTTAATAATTTGTGTGAATACCACGTCAGTTTTCAAAATAAAGTCTTCTACACTTTTATATAGGGTCAACTGGGGCAAATGCGTCTGAGGGGCAATTGCGTCTTTCGAGAATTACTAAATTATTAAAATAAACAAAATGTAGGTGGTAGGTGCCACCTACATTTTTGTGAAATAATCTGCACAAAATGGCGTTAGTTGCCTAATTTGTGTAGGGTTTGTCAGTAATTCTCGAATGACGCAATTGCCCCACAGACGTATTTGCCCCAGTTGGCGCGTGTAAAGCGTATTTGGGCCTAGTATTTCGTAAAAGTCAAATATTGTGCTGATTACACACGGTCACGTGTCTACGTCACGACATGACTAACCGTGGTCTCGTGGATTTGTTTTGACACAAACCGCGTATGTTTTGATGATGACACTTCCACTTAACCCGAGCTAAAGTCACTGTCGAAGATATTTCATAGTCCACATTTGGCATATTTTAATTTCATATGTAGCCTTTGCTTTTGGCGTATTTATTTTATGGGGGTGGATTAGTTTTCATTGGAATGTACCTACTTTTTAAACTTCCGACGCAAAAACGACGGGATGCTTGACGTTTCTTTATGTGTGTGTGTGTGTGTGTGTGTGTGTGTGTGTGTGTGTGTGTGTGGTATCGTAGCTCTTGAACGGATGAACCGATTTTTTTATAAGGCGAATTAGTGGGGAGTTTCCTTAGCTTTATGGAGGGTTTTTTAAATTTTAAATTTACCTTGTAGATACAACATTAATTTTGCTTCATTAACATTGTTTTTTTTTTCTAACCAAAAGCATTTTAGATTATTATTGAGCTGATCAAAATAAGACCTAATGTTAGAAATGAAGCTCATAGAAATCGGTTTATATTATTACCTACCTAGGTTTCAACCAATTTGATGAGTTATGTACAAAATAACTTGAACTTTTTTTAACCAGTTTAAAATAGACACTCTTTGATAGCAAATACTCGTACTTAACTGTATCTGTGCAGTGGGCATGTGAAGTGTGCACTGACTGCATGAGGTGTTAGTTGTTTTTATTTTGTTTTTTATTTAGTTGTATTTCAGCACCCAAACTTCATTAAACAAAATTATTCTCTATTTAAAAGTAAAAAAAGAACTCGTCGGTTCAATCAAAACTGTCGTAATTTTTAACAACAAAAATAAAAGTGGATTACATGTTATCTATACTTACGTGAGTAACTAGGTAATCCCGTGTAATTAAAACCTATAATCATAGATTCTTTTCCTACATTATCAATTGCATTGTTACATCAGGAAATAATTAACTACTAGTATACTGTACAATCGACATTAATTATAAAATAGAAATACGACACGCTACGATTTTAATTAGCAAAAAATTGCACATGCATTTGTCTCAAATGGATGAATATCCAACACGTGTGTTGCCAGATTAGAGTTTCAAAATGGCGCCGTTATGATTATTAATAGCAAATTCGGTTGTCGCGATTCGGTTTCGAGTTCATTTTATTACGGGACGAAGGACGACCCTCCGACATCTGTTTCGGATAGAAAGATGCATACTGTTTACTTGGCGGAACTTTTTGTTATTTTAAAAACCTTACCGTGGTTAAATGTAGGTAATTTTGAATTCGGAACTTTTTGTCATTCAGAAAATCTTAAGCATGGTTTAAAGATTTTAAATTTGGAGTCGTTTGTCATTTGGATAATCTTACCGTACTTTAATGTAGATTTCAAATAAGGAGTTTTTTGTCATTAATATGACATATTATACGTTTTAAATTTGGAGCCTATTCTCATTTAGGAAATCTTACCATAGTTTAATATGCGAGTAGATTTTTAGCTCGGAGTTTTTTGATAAGTAGGAAATCTTGCAATGGTTTAATGTAGATTTAAAATTCTAGAAGGTAAAATTAACGTTCACCATCATCATCATTACAGTCTTACACGTTTTGACTATAAGGACCTCAATCGAAGGTGATTCAGTTTTTTTCCATCACGCTGGCTTCATGAAGATTAGTTGTCACATGTCTTCGAATTACTAATTCTAGAACATGCCAGTTTTCTCACCTAGGGAACGTGAAAGTTTTTGTTGTATTTTATATAGTATAATATTATAGAGGGAATAATAGAGGGAGGTAGAAGAAAAGAGAGGACGGGGAAAACCGAGACGAACATTATACCTAGGTCAAATAGAGGAGAAGGCAGATTTCATGTCGTACAAGGAGGTGAAATCACTAGCAAATACTATCACTAGCTAATCGAACCTAAAAGTTGACCTATGACCAAGAATCTAGCGAAACGTGTACGAAATTCGTACTGGAGGGCTATTCTTACGGAGTGATATTCAATCTCACCATTTTTCGTCCTTGTTGCTCTCGTTTGAATAGTCATAGGTGTAAGAGTGACCAGGATAAAATCCATCTCATCTCACGCGCAGGAATAGCCCCCCAGGTCTGTGCATTACTCCACCGACCAAGTGCAACGCTCATAAATTGTGAATGAATGAATAATAGAGAGACTTTATACGTAGGTAACTAGGTATAGTATAGTGGGTTAGGTACTGTTTATATTATACTAGTCTCTCGTCATTAAATTATAATACGAAAAGAGCTTTATTTGAACCAGCGCTAGCCATTAATCATGCAGATTTCAAATAAGATTATTCTCAACAATTTCATAATTAACTTTGAATCCGGGAATTCTAACGATCCGCCGGATAGAGATCTGAGGACTTTATTATCGCTTACCTGTATAACACATCATTAGCCGTTTATTTCTGTAGCAAGATCTAATGTTTGGAGTGGACGTACTTAGGCGGAAATTAGACGGGGCTATCTCTCAAACGAGGTTGTCTTTTTTGGAGAAGAATTTACGATAAGTATATCAATTATTCTACAATATAATTACTGTTTTACTAGTACATTATTTAAAATTATGTACTTACTTAATAATAATGAAAATGTTGACTAAAATAAATCGACAGCTCTAATTTTGTTAATTGCTATAAGCTACACTCATTGTCACTTGCTACAACTTTTTCTCATAACTGCAACAAAAAAATCTAACATTCTCTAGTGAAATGAGACAAGTATGTTTGTAAAGATAACCCCAAAAATTGTAATCCTTACAGCGCTCATATTTGCGTTTGACTCAATCATTTATTCAGTAAGTCTGACTTCGGAGACATCTTCTGGGAGGCCAGCTTGCACGATTTATTATCCCAACTCGGCAGATAGAGGGCTCCGAATTAATTAATCAGGCAACTCTGGCTTGCTGTCATTCAGACCACAATCACAGACTAAAGTTGGCTATTCTCAGCATGTGTCGACTTCCCTTTCCTGTCTCAGACGTTCCATTAATTGAAATAATTGGCGTGGCTCAGGATTTTTTTTTCGCGCTGACAACACTGCTCAACAGTTTGCATTAATTTTGATTATAAATGAGCACGTGTTAACCGGGTTTTCCGTTGTTTCACGAGAATCACCTGTATACCTACCTACATTTTAGTTGTTATCATTATATTCATTGGCCAGCTAACTCATTACAATAATGGTACTTCAATAATGTTATTTACCATGTCTATTTTATAGTAGGGTCAACTTAGATTTTATGGTCATAGGAAAGGTTCTCTTATCCTTCTCGCTATCGTGAAATTTTCACAAAAATTTAAACTTTAGAAAAGAAATAAAACAACAAAGTAACAGCTTAATTGCGTAGTAAAAAAAATGTTAGGTTATTTCAGATTAAAACCCTGACACCTATCTAAAACTTCAACAAATTCAAATCGTTTTTCTATCAAGAAATCAAATTAATTCAACAAAACGCGATTAGTTTTTTGCCCAGTAACATTTTGACAAGTCATTTTTTGACTGGTAAAGACCCAATGGCTACGATTTGAATGGGTGTCTGTGGGGGCGATTTTTTGCCTGATCAGCAGGTGGGTAGGTGCGTTACCTGGGCGCGTGCTGGGCGCAGGCGCCGCCGGCACCTATGTCTAATAGGTTAGTGGTCTATCATGGTGTTTTTTTACTATTTGACGTACGGATGACACTTCCCTTAACACGTCTCTTTTGTTTAAAGCATCTGATAAAAAAGTCTTAAAATACTTAGGTACCTACTTAGTTCTTTTGTCTTGGCTTTAGTGAGTGCCTGAAATGTATTTTGTAGTAAAATTGTGCTGCATTTAATTTAGATACCGTCGTAACAAATTGTAAGGAATCAGAGCCGGCGTCAGGGGGAATTCAAGGCTTATCTTTTTGTTCATACTAAGATCAATTTATAATTTACTAGCTGCGCCCTGCGGTTACACCCGCGGTCAAAAAGTATCCTATGTGCTATTTTAGACTATAATCTATCTCTGTGCCAAATTTCATCCAGATCTGTTCAGCCGTTCTGGCGTGAAAGAGTAACAAACATCCATCCATCCATCCATCCATCCATACATCCATCCATCCATCCATACATACAAACTTTCGCGTTTATAATATTAGTAGGATCACACAGTAAACAAAAAAAAAGAGTATTATTTGTCGAGCTATAGCGTTGTTGAAAATATTTTTTTTTTGCAATAATTTTTTGATTTCGAATGGTACATTTTATAGATCACTAGCTGCGCTCCGCGGTTTCACACGCGGTTAAAAAGTATCTTATCTCTCAAGTTGGATCGAACTGCACATGGTGTGTGAATTTTATTATAATCGGTTAAGTGGTTTAGGAGTTCATTGAGGACAAACATTGTGACACGAGATTTATATATATTAAGATTACACTATCGTACTTCACACTAATATTAAAAAGGCGATGGTTTTTGAGTGAGGTGGTCGGATTTTGTATGGATATAGCGTTACCCAGGATTCACACTTATTTATGCTACTTTGAATTGAAACCGTTGGGCGCAGCTAGTAATAGATTTTGAAAAATATTAAACTAGCATAATTAATTATTTATAACTGTATAAACACGTGTATCCATTTCTATACCAATATCTCGATTTAAATATTCCAAATTTTTGATTAGCATACAAATAAAATGACTGACTCGACAAAGAGCTGTCACTGATCCCCGCTGAATCGGGTTCGATGGTTTATCTCTCATTTATATTCAATGAATCTTGTAAATTATTGTATTGACATACAATATTTATAAAGGAAAGGTTGCGTGGGTTCGCAGCGGATACATTCACACTGAAGTGTAACAATGTCACGAGTATCCAAAATGATGTTAGTTGCTAAGTATAATTGTATTTCTATGGAACTAACAGGTGGAACCCAAGCTTTATGGACATAATTAAAAATATTGAACATGTGTGACAACACCCAGTTTTTATTTATTTTAAATCCGTTCAGCTGTTAAGAAGCTGACTGATAAAAAGTGGATCCAAAGTACATTTTTTTGGTTCGGGAAATGTTTTTATTTATTTGTGTTTAATCAGTCGAGTATAGTTTTTGTTACAGTATGGTGTAAAAGTTGCCAGCTCTTAAAGATGATTTCATTATGACAATGGCTGCGCACGATTCTTTATCTGATAGCCATTTAACCGCACTGAGTATTCGCATCTCATTTCAATTCAAGAAATGGATCATAATATAAATTATCTCGATCATAGCCATAAATATTAAATGTAGACTCTATCTCACAAATATTATGAGTCACATTTTGGTGTGAGAAATTTGAGCTGATACTTCCTTTTGAAGTTTTGATTTGTGTCATCCGATTCAAGAAACAAACAGGGGCGTACGCAAGGCCAGTGCTCAGGGGCAATTCGATAGTAATGTCAAATTGGTCATCATGTTTAGGTTGACAGGTAATTAACTACTATAATTCTAAATATTGTCTGGTCTGAAATAAATTGCCAATGAAGATTCATTGTTTACATTGTAAAGTGACCGATTATGGGAGAGATGTTGGGCTACATTAAATAACTCTTTCGAAAAGATAAGTGAAACATGACAAATGTCAAGCTGCCAAATCTTAAGTGATGGAGTGTGTTGCTACTGTAATTGCTAATTATTTCATAACAATCGTCTTTATTGCAACTGTTTGCGAAACGACATTGATTTTATACAACAGTAGTAATAAACAATGTTATTCATTAATCGTTTCCAAGAAACGTACCCGTAGCATTTACAAGTAATTCTTATCACTCACGATATTTTTCTATCAAGCTATAAAACTATACAATTTTGCCTGCAGTTTATTGAGAATGACACATTGACGTACTTAGTCTAAGCAAAATAGGGCTTAATAGTGGTTGATTTAAAGATCGAATTAGCAATGAATAAAGGTTCTTTATGACATTTCTCAGCTATGATAATGTTGATAATAGAGCGGGCACCCGCATATATTTGTAGCGATCATTTATTCCGAGGCACCTTCCATATTCGTTAACATCGCATTCTTATTAATGCTGTTTATTGGAATTGTCATGTTGGTTAACGGCTTCTTTTAATTGACTTGTATGCGGTCATAATATAGAATATAGTATTATTTATGCACAATATAGATTGTTATGAACTAAAATATGACTAAAGAAAAAAAAACAGTAATTGGTGTCCTTGTGGTAAGAATCCAAGAACACTGGCAACATTCGCCCGCTGAATAGCTAGAATAAGATATTCAGATAGGAATAGCCCAGTCCTGTTATTTCTTTACTTCTTCAGTAATAAAAACACTTCAATTAATTTTATGATTTCATTCTAAGTTTGAATTTACGCATAACGATTTATAGCAACGAAGTATAGTTATAGAACGTAAATACAATAATTTATTCGATTAGAACAGTTACCATTCTCAATAATCAAACTAATGTCAGTTCGGTACGGCCATCAAGCCTCAAGGCTAGAATCATTCAAATCACCGGCACAGTCACTGTGATCTGTTTGCTTAGAGCTTGTGTGTAGTTTATTTCTAATAGGTTACTTTCTACTAAGCTTTCGATTTGCTAGCTTATATTCTCTTCTTAGTGGTTAGAATTGTGATGATGACTGTACAATTTTATTTCTTGGTTATTTAAAAAATCAAACATCACTGCATTTGTAGCATAAAACAAAGTCGCTTTCTCTGTCCATATGTCCCTTTGTATGCTTAAATCTTTAAAACTACGAAACGGATTTTGATGCGGTTTTTTTAATAGGTAGAGTGATTCAAGAGGAATGTTTATATGTATAATAACATCCATTAAATAGTGGAGAAATACTGTTGAGGTTTCTAATGTGATGTCGTTAATTATCATTTTTTTTCCGCTTAAATTATCATTTTTTTATTTGCAAACGCAGGACGCGAAAGTTTGTAAGAATGGATGGATGGATGTTTGTTACTCTTTCACTCCAGAACTGCTGAATAGATCTGGCGCAGAGATAGATATATCTAGGATATGTCTAGAATAGCACATAGGATACTTTTTAACCGCGAGTGAAACCGCGGGCGCAGCTAGTTATTTATAAGTAAGTATTGATTTACTAAGTAAACATTTTGCGTAATGTTTTGTAGATAAAAATAAGTAGGTATATATCTTGGTAGGATAGTTTAAAAGTATATTTATTTAATGGTTTTAAATAACATACTTAATATTACTTATTTAAAAACTCAAAACAAAAAAGTTCGACTTTAAAGTTCGTTTGTAAATTAGCTAACTAAGTGCATCCATTCAAATCTATTCAGCCGTCGCTTAAGTAGAAACGTACACACGCATACACAAATATTCGCATAATTAATACTAAAGTGATCGATTCGGTCAGTCACCAGCTGTGCGGTTGTCAACGGTAGTTTCGTGTCCCCAAGACGGAAACACCATGCGGGTCACCGGTCACATGCACAGGTAAGTACCTAAGTAGGTAGCTACTTACTTAGCTTATTTTTTGTGTAAACAGCCTTTAAAGTCAGTCAATCACTACATAGTATAAAACAAAGTCGCTTTTTCTGTCCCTATGTCCCTTTGTATGCTTAAAACTACGCAACGGATTTTGATGCGGTTTTTTTTATAGATAGAATAATTCAAGAGGAAGGTTTATATGTATAACTAGCTTCTGCCCGCGGCTTCGCCCGCGTGGCTTACAGAAAATGTATGACGTTTTTAACTTCAGAAATAAATATTATAAGCGGTCACACTCGCTCTCAATTGAATACTCAAACTGATAATATCCCAGGAAGAGCAATATGGACGAAGTTCTTTAGTTAACTAAACTATCTCTGGAATGAGAAAAGTAGGAGTAGTAGTAGTAGTATGGTATCAACAGAACTTAAAGCGTGTGTGAAAAGATAAAATTAGAAGTCAACCGAAAGTAGATAATTGACAATTAATAATGTTTACAACGAAAACCTATTTTTTTTTTCTTTTTTAGAAAAACCAGGCTTACTCTGTAGCAGGCCACGTATAACTAACCGTGCGTGAAAAGCATTTTAGTCAATTATGAGTTTGGCTTGAGATTTATTTATGGTCATGGCAAAGCAGACTTTAAGGGGAAACTGCACTCTTTTTAACTCGAAGGGGTAGTTCGGTGGTGTTAGAGATATTAGAGGAATCCTCAGCATAAACACAGACTCATTCGGAAACTACACCAGTCAGTGTGCTGGCAGACCTTTAGTTAAGACCTTCGAATCAAAGACAACCCGTAGTAGGTTTTGTCTTCCTAATACTAAAGCAGCTTCTTCTATTGACTTCGTCTATTTTTGCTAAATACTGCTTCTAAGATCAGACAACATAATTATAAATTTCATCTCCTAGCTCATCTACCTGATCTTTATTGACAGAAAATCTCTTCACTTGCCGTTTGTGATCTTCTGACAGGCTTGGACTTAATTCTTGTATTTTTCCCTTACTGATTAAGTAGGTTTGAAATTTGATAGAATGTCAGCAATATAGTTCACACATTTTACACGGAGATTCATATGGAAAAAGTAATGATAGCTTAGTATTTAATGTCATCTGCTACATGATTGGAGCCCGGTGTACGTATGGCGATAGGCTCGCTACTTATTACATTTTGGACTGAATATCGACCGGCGAAGTGAGGGTGTTGTAATACACCTCTTAGGGTAAAGGCGTGACGTTTTACCTACTATACGTAGCTACTACCGTTATCTAGATCTGTGCCAAATTCCAAGTTGCTGGCTATTACAGTTTCCAAGATAATCAGCTTACAGACATACAGACATCGGAGTTTCATGATAAGGTTCCTTTCACCATTTTAGTACGGAACCCTAAGAATGATAACAGCGTCGTTTGTAGTGGGTTAATAACTTTCTCAACAAAGTTTTCGGAGTAAAAAGAAGCCCTATTAGACTCTGTCGGTGGATGATGATGATGATGATTTTGGAAAAACTGTGATACACGTGTCTCATAATTTTAATTGAAGAGTATTTGTTCCAATTTTTAAGTCAATCGACCCAGAGAATAAAAAGTTTCATAGAAATTTGAACCCCCCATTTCCCCCCCTTAGGGGTAGTATTTCGAAAAACCCTTTCTTAGTGGATGCCTACACTGTACAAAGAACATACCCTCCAAATTTCATGTTTCTAGGACCAGCGGTTTAGGCTGTGAGTTGATATATAAGTCAGTCAGTCAGTCAGTCAATCAGGACTTTGAATTTTATATATATAGATAACATCCATTAAATAGTGAAAAACTGTTATTTTTGAGGTTTCTAATGTGATGTCGTTAATTTTTTTTTCCGTTTACATTGCAAACGCAGGCTGAACCCTACGAGATTTGTCAAAATAATGTACTAATTATTTGTACACATTGTAAAGGTCTACACAAAACTACGCGATGGTATATGTCTATCTACTATGGCTATCCTACAATAACATTTGTTTTTATATACAACGTTCACAGTTTTTCTGTAGTGTATTTAGTATCAGCATTGCACCCGTGCGAAGCCGGGGCGGGTCGCTAGTCTAATAATAAATGAGGATCACCCAATTTGTTTACCTACCTCAGGAAGTGGCGTGCTTGTTAGTACTTCATTACTTATCAGATTACGATAAAGATCAACCGCATGTTAAAGCATTTCTGTACAATTTATAACGCTTGAATAACACAATTACTAAGATACTAGTTTACCCCGGAAATTAGACTATTTTTCCTGGGTGTTAACATAATATAACATACGAGTAATTATCGTCCCGTTTTCTCCAAAAGAGCTGGCAGAGGTATATTACAACACCCATACTTGTCCGAATGATATTCAGTCCCCGGTAGTGTATAAAAGCGCGAAGAATAGCTAATCAAAAATGAATAAACGTCTGTATGTAGGTAGTTGCATCAAAAAACTTGAACAAACGAAAGGTTATTTGATTAATATGTTACAATCGTGTGATTCATGTATTTATGGAAATTAACAATATTAGGTTTACATTGTATGTGTAAGTATATAACAGTCATCGATTACTGAGAAATAATGAAAAGATGTAGTTTTTATAAGTCATGAGAGATCGTGAATAATCAGAGTTGATTTAACTGTTTTGTGTACGATTTTATGATTCATGAAAAATAATAAATCTGAACTAGATTTTTGCAAACGATTAAAATTTGCCCTATACTTAGCCAAAATAAATCTTTACACAGCCTAGAAAAATCAAAGTCAAAATGTTTTAATTCATTGGGTATTAAAGAAATAGGGTACACTTACGAACGTCACGTAGACTCGACCGCCTTGTTCGGAAAAAGAGTTACAGAAGAACAGGCACGAATCTCCACACAGTCTTTATTCCACCCGACCATTTTTAAAAGTTCTCGTGTTAATTACGATGATTCTGTTTGGTTCATCTATTTAATCTTTTACTTCAATTTTAATTACTGTATTGTTTGGTTTCTGAATCAATCATCACAATTTATTATCAAACTTAAATATACTAATCTTTCCGTGGTACCATGAAAGCCTTTCCTTAATTTCGCAACACTTTGCAGTTGGTAGCAAATAAACCATTTATAACAAATTAGCAATAAAACTTTCTCTCCATTAATCAACCAGCCACAAGCCCAGTATAAACAAATAAAATAAATGCTCCACAATAGGCGCGGTTATGTAAGGCGACACCGCGTATCACGGGCGCACTGCTAAGTCTTCACGAAGACGTACGATTATAATCGCGTTCCGATATTGCGATCGGTGCACGGCTGGCCTTAATTAAGAGGACTGTCTGTCGCCAAGTGTTGCATAGAAATTATTGAAATTGAATCTCATTATTTTTATTTTGAAATATGTATGTGTATTTATCGTTAGGAATAGGTATGAGACAAATTATGGTTTTATTTCATTAAGATAAGTCTTAGACATTTTAAAATTACTTATGTAAAATGGTGAAAATACCCCCGCAGAATCCTTAATGAGTTTCTGGTTACAGGAAGTATGAAATAAACTTTTCTGAGCTAATTGATCCCATTCTTATTGTTATTTTTGAGACATTTTTGTTGTTAAAAAATTGTTGTTCAAAATAAAGGTTGATTCACATCAAACTTAATTTCTTATCGTATTACGTACAACAGAAAATTTTATTGTATACTTTATCTTGCAAAGCGCCTTCACTAATGACTGCGATATTCTTAAGACTATAAACTAAAAACAATGAATGCACCTAATGCCTCTTGTCGGTGGGCGGAAGATTGATGCATGAACAGGGGCCTGATTCTCGCGCGTGCGATATATCTGTCACACTCACTCTTACGACTCATGTAATGAGAGTGACTGATAGAGAATATATCGCACCTGCCAGAATCAGCCCCCAGAATGCAAATCGAGGCTAGTTCGCTGCGGGCAATATGCTTATATTTTATTAATTGCAATCTCATGAACCTTTAAATGTAGGGTACAGATCAGTTTGGCATTAGCTCTCATTAGTAGTTACTTAATTGTAGCCAGGATGAAGAGAGTGTACTTACACGTATAGACTCTGTCGTATTCAAATTATGGAGCTGAAGAACTGATTTTACAGGAGTTAAACGTGAAGTAACCTAACCTAATTATGCTCGTATCCAAACGCGAGGAAACGGTTCCACTTATCTTATTCTTATATCTTTAAATGAGCAATTCTTTTATATATATATATAATTGGAATCTCGGAATCGGCTCCAACGATTTTCATACAATTTAGTATATAGGAGGTTTCGGGGGCGATAAATCGATCTAGCTAGGAATCATTTTTAGAAAATGTCATTTTATTCGTGTTTTATCGATAATCAACTTAAACAAAAACTTGGAAGCAAAATAACAAAAAGGAGGCGTTTGAGTAGTCTCAACTGAAAAATATGACTCTTCCTGGCATCTATTGGCGAATAATAATACTATTTTTTGTGAGCAACTAATTGCTTTAACGACACAACAGCAGCGCCGATTGTTAAGTAACACGAAGTCAATGAGTGTTTGCTTTGAGGTTAGACTAAAATCAATTGTTTATTTTCCAAAAAACACAATTAAAAAAAAAATACCGAGCAAAGCTCGGTCATCCAGGTACTGCTACTTTAATCGTGTTGAAAAAAAGACACGTGCTGCTCCATTTTTTAGACAATAGGCACATGTCAATTATGGCACTACGATTTTGAATGAGAATCGATCTTTAACTCAAGATTTTTTTTCGAAACATAGTTAGGTACATCTTTTTCTTAAGTTTGTATCAGCTTTCTTCTATTATAATATACTGCATGTGCCCCACGGTTTCACTAGCGGTTAAAAAGTATCCTAAGTGCCATTCTATCTCAGTGCCAAATTTCATCGCGATCTGTTCAGCCGTTCTGGCGCGAAAGAGTAACAAACATCCATCCATCCATTTATTCTAACAAACTTTCGCGTTTATAATATTAAGTAGGATGTTAGGCATGTCGACCGCATTACCGGACAGACTATCAGTTTCAATATAATCACATCAAAGCTTGTCATCGTAACTCGAGACGCGCCTCCCCTCTGATTTAAAGAAACTCGACGCCTATAAGTCGACGACACTTTCACTAGTGATTGTGATAGCGTGGATTAATTTCCTTGGCCCCGGCTCGTGCCTGCCGCCGCACCTGTAAAGAAAGCTGTTGAATAATGATGTCAACAAAGGCTTAGAAGATGTAATAGGGATTCTGTGTAAGACAATTTTAGGTACACAAATTACGGAATAAAATGAAATTATAAGTAGTACTTGTTATAATTGCTAACATTATCCTTTAGAATTGCATTTTTTTTAAATTGCTTAACAGGCTTGCGTTTGGCCGCCAACATGCCTGATGATAAGCAGTGATGCGGCCTACGATGGAGCACGCTTGCCTAGAAGAAAGCGATTCACTCGAGACTTGAAGACACCCAGATTATAAGTGTCAGGAAACACACACTCTGGCAGAGTATTCCACACTTTAGCGGTCCGTATTAGATATGAGGAACCAAAGCGTTTCGTGCGTGTTGTAGGTATGCGTCGACCATAAGACGATGCCGTTTTTTTGTACTCTTGCTATGAAAAAGATATTTATTTTTAAGATAGTCAAAGGAATGGCTGAAAGTTTATTAGGCTTAGTAAACTATTTTCGTTTTTTTCCCTATATTTAACGTTTTATCCTTAACGTTTCCGCCAGGGGACACTTTATTGAAATGTATGGAGGCAAACGAACATGAAAAAACTTAAAAGTTAAAAGTTATACTAATCCTACAGTACTATTCTATTATCTAAAATCTTGATTAATGCAAAATACTTGAAATATTGTATCCTAGGTTAGGTGATGAGTAGGTATTCTAGGCGGTAAGAAAGGTTTTTCGAAGAATATTTTGGGCAACAGAACAATGTTTTAGTTATATTTTGTCAGGGAAACATAGGCAAAGGAAGTTTAGATTGTATGTAGTTTTTTTAAAGATAGTTTAACTGTCGGTACCTAAGTAAATAAGTAGGTAAGTACATAAGTAATTTCTTTACCTTTCTAGCCAACAAAGAAACACTGTGCTACCAAGGGTTTCGTTTTATTTCGTTTTAATCTACTCCCCCTTGTTTTTGTTGATTGCGAAACATTCTCCGTCATTCAATCGAGGCTGGCCCACATAAACCGTACACTAAACCATGTTTCCTCTCATCAAATTAGGTGGTATAATTATTTACTAGCACTAAAACGTGTGTTAACCAACCGCCACTAACGTAGACCTACCCTCGCCAAAGAAAAGAGGAAAAATGAAGCTTTTTCAGGGATCAATTTAAGGTAGTCATTTTGGCGTAGTAAAACTCAGAAGGAAATAAAAGTGATGCAGACCCTGCGCAGGTGTATGTTTCCTCGGAATAAATTATCCTTTCTTTAATTTTGTATGAGCAAATTGAGTAACCAGCCATTTGCCGTTACTGCTTTTGATGCAATGCTCTTTGAAGGTGAATAATAAGTAGAACTGGGATTGGCTGAACTGGAAAATTATAATACAGGCATTTTGCTGGGGCTTATCGAAATTAATATTTTGACGTAGCTTAACTAAATAGTTTTTTTTTGTCAGATAAATAACGTAGGATTTTTTTTGACGCAGAAAGGTATTCTTAGTAAGTATAATTACATTTGTAAATGAGTTCGAACAATAATTTCTTATAGCGTGTAGCCTGAAAAGATCTTGCCTTTATAGACGACTAGCTGCGCCCCGCGCTTTCACCCGTGGCTAAAAAGTATCATATGTTATTTCTAGTACCTCCCAGAATATGTATACAAAGTTTCATGATGATTCGTCAAGTAGTTTTTGCGTGAAAGCGTAACAAACATCCACGCTTTCACATTTATAATATTAGTAAGGATTAATAAGTAGGATTTCACCATGCACCGTTTTCTAAACAAAATTGACCATGAGTCTATGAACAAATAATATCGCTGAACGCTCCATAGATGTAAGGTAAAGATTGTAGACGTACCATTCATACTTAGTCTACGTTTGACGATTTTACCTACAAGGCATCGCACGACTAGTCATATTACAAGGCTTCAATTGATTTGTGAGTGACGATAACATTACAAGGGTTGCCACTTTTTCTTAACCACGTCAAATACGGGAGAAAATTGGCAGGGTGAAATGGCAGGAAATTGTTTTTTTTTAGGCTAGCAATTTTACATAAACTTAGGTATCTAACATTGGTAGTGAAGTTGGAGAAAATGAATATACTGAGCTTGAAATGGGGTTTTAAGTGAGTGCTGGAGCACACTGTCACGTCACTGTCACTGTCACAGAGTGTATATTGTAAAACGATGATGAAATAATGGTGATGATGATCAAAATCGTTGATGACCCTGTTATACGGCTGTCACTCGCTACGCTCAATAAAAAGATTGCTTGTTTAGCAAACGACGTAAAATAAAGCTGCAAATGGTTTAAACGTTTTCCTCAATGTGATGTCAGATTTCTCCTTGCATTGTTGATTTTGTCGTTAAATGTTTTATTATTAAAACAGGCGAGAAACGACACATCATATTTTATTAACTTCTTCTTTATTTGGATAGGAACGTATTTTCAAGTGCAAAATCGTGTTTTGAATTGATGCATCATCTATTTGCACAACGTTTTTGATGATCATCTTTACAGTTTGATCAAATAAAATGTGGTGAAAACTTTCAAATATGGAAGAGTTATTATATTTAATATATATCATTAGCTAAAAGTCTTGTAGAAAACAATATTGACCGATCAAGACCTTATTACATATTAAAATAAACCCGTTAAATGATTTCGTAATTTCCATACAAATATTTTTAGTGTAAGTACCGTGTTTGCCGACACCGATGCACAGGTATGGTATGACATTAAAGCATGTTGACATTAACACCACAAAGACGCCGCCTACAAAAAAACGTTAGGTACAACCCGACCAACTTATTGAAGAGTCGGCAAAGTGATTGAACTAAAAATTTCCATTGAAGGTTATCAGTTTTGTTTGGAAAAAGCTTGGTGGCTCCCTCATACCTCTGTACAGAGAAATCTGTCGTATTTTACGTTTTTGTAGGTCTTTGTGCTATTATAAAATAATTCGGCAGATTTGAGCTTTATGTTATGGCAATACAGATGGCTATGAGTTTCCCGTTATCTGAAGAATGCGAGTTTTGTAGAAAAATATATTATACAATTGTGGTTTCAGTTTCCAAATTTTTTAAATCTTTTCTGTTATAGGGTACTTCACACACACCATAACGGCTTAACTACTAATTTTGAAAGCTGTCAAAACCAGTGACCTTTGTGAATTTTGTACGAGTACATGGCAAAAGCGTCTCGCGAAGCCAAAAGAAAAAGAAAAAAAAGGACCCAAATTTGGCCTAGATCGTGAAAGTCAAAAAGTTTTTACACTTTTATAACATTAAATTATGTTAATTTAGTACGTAAAGCGTAACAAACAAACAAATTTATTTTCGCATTTACATAATTAGTTAAGAAAGATGAAAACTGATTCTGAGTTCATTGAAAAACTAACAGATAGGTATCTATTAAAGATTGACTTATCAATGTGGATTCCGCATTTTATTATAACTTAAGTGCTTGCCCGGTGACAACGTAAACAATGTTAAAAGCCTCTTGTTTAGATTAAATGCATGAGGTGTGTTTTAATAATGCTTATAAATCATTAATGGGTGTTGGAGAACCTACGGTACTTGATTGGGTGTGAGGTAGTCAGGTACCTGACCACCCTTAAGAGACTTAGGTACATACGTACGCTCCTATCTACCTATAGGATCAACTGGGTCAAATGCGTCTGTGAGGCAATTGCGTCTTTCGAGAATTACTGACAAACCCTTCACAAATTGCTCAGAGTGCGTAGTGTGAGTTTTTCTTACTTTTCGATCGCGTAAAAGTAACTGCAATTTGTATGAAAATTAAAAAGCGCCACCTAGTGGGAGTAATGAGAAACCGCAATCGTGAGTGCGAGTTTTTTGTTTACTGCCAACTTTGACATGAAATATTTACTTTTTCACGGTGAATTTACGCGAATCGAGTGACAAGCTCGATTGGCACTCACACTCGCTCGTTTTCGATTGTCGATCCGTGTGACGTAAACTCGTTTACGCTGTAGTAAAGTTATTCGATTTACTTTGAGCAACTCACACTAAGCACTCAGTTGGTAGTGAACCTGCCGCCTGAGCTTGGGGGCGTAGGTTCAAATCCCACCCAGCGCAAACATTTATGTGATGAACATTTGTGTTTGTTCCTTTTATCCTTTAGTTAAAGTATCCTATGTTCTATTCTAGACTCTCTATATCTATCTCTGCCAGATTTCATCCAGATCTGTTCAGCCGTTCTGGCGTGAAAGAGTAACAAAGATCCATCCATCCATCCATTCTTACAATCTTTCGCGTTTATAATATTAGTAGGAAGGATAGCAGGATATTAGGGTGTATGTAAATCAGTCTCTGGCAGCCATAGAACAAGCTTTACTTAGTTTGGGGTCAGGCGACCGTGTGTGATAGATGCCCCAAATTTATTTTATTTTTTAATTAATTAAGACCCCGAATTGTCTCTAATTACGTTCACTAATATAGATATTTGGCGCCAAAATCACAAAAATATAATACAGTCTTTCAACGTACAATTAAGTTGGACAAAGCGGTGACAGCATTAAAATAATTAATTAACGCCACAAAGCCCGAGTTCTCTTCACAAAGGCTTTAGAGATAATGTTTTTTTTCCATTCAAGTAGCTGTCGCTATAAACGGTCGGGACTAGTGATGTGACACATGCGTAATCGACGTGATTAATTGTTTAATCGCTGTTATTTTTTTATGAAGGTCTTTTGCGGCTACATTAATAACGGGCAACGGTATTTCGTGCTAGTGTTGCGCAGTGGATATCTACCTACCTGCTAATTAATTATTAACTTGATAATTTTAACGTTATCGAATACAGTTGAATACAGGGTAGTTGGTAAAAAAAAGAAAAAAATACTTTAAACTTTAATGTGACTAGTTGTGTCTCTATAAGTCGTGGTTTCTTATAGATATAATTTAATTATCTATTTGCTTAATAATAGTTTGTTGTATGCAAAGCACTCCACTTAGTGTGGCAATACACTTTTATGGTTACAATACTCGGTAGAATCAAAGTAATTGCTCTGCTATTGCCAGTAACCCGCTAACAAAAACAACGATACACTTTGATTGCTCCAATTACTCTAAAAAACCACCTGCAAAATGGTCTGTCAATCAACAACGATACGAGATATCGCACGGCTTCTCACGCCGATCGCACGCCACCGCCGTAGAACCATCTTATCTATAGAGCTTAATATGTGCGCCACAATCGTATTTCCAAAACGTCACGGACAATCACCCCTTGAAAATTTTAGTTCCATCATTTGGCCACCTTTCCGAGAAGTTGGTCGCGTTGTACTGTACCCGCGTTCAAAGTAAACTATCCCGATTCTTGGAATCCAGCATAGTAGCCTTAATAATACGTTTCTGATGTCGATACGATATATAAAAATAAAAAATATAGATGATTTGCCTCATTATTTTTTCCTGTGACGACGATTCTCTCTGAATAATTTAATAATATCCATCTTTATTTTTTTATGCCCTCTTATCTACTAGTTTTGTAGTTTTTAACTTTTAGAAGTAGATCATTTGATTTTTGGTGTCACGAATAATAAGATTGTTGTATTGACTAATAGTGACTAGAGTAAGGATGTGGTTATCTAGTTTATCGCAAGTATCGATAGTTATGGCAAACAGGATGGTGTTCGGGGAAATAGGTACGAGTCGATATACGAACTTAGTGTTACTATGATACTGATTAGAAGTAAGACAGCGTTAGACTAAAACATACAATCATTACATAAACATGTCAGTTTAGACCAGTTTTCCATTAGTTACCGCAGCGTTAATGTTGGTCAGATATTTTGACGTATGTTAAATGTTTCAATGAATTCCCGAAGTAATAGCATTAATAAGAGAGCTACTGTTTAATACCCCACAATTGGGTTATAAACTATTGTAATTATTACATCTCAGTCTAATTCCAGTATCTTATGAGACGCGTGAGGAGGGCGGTGCGTAAGCGCACAATTTGTACAGCCTTAGTTCAAGCAATTATTTAGAACTATGTATTAGTTATGCATTAGAACTATAATGCGTTTTATTGTTTTAGAGTCAACTTTGGCGTTCACAAGTGTATCTTTGATACCTCATTGCATAAAGACATTTTGAGTTTTAAAAGATTAAATATATGTATAAAAAGAAGAGAGATGTCTTTGTTAGGATGAAGCTAATGAAATTAAATTTGAACGTGGACTTCATCAGTATAAAAATGTCTTTTCAGTAAGTTTTTTTTTTTTTGTAAAAGTATTAAAATAAAATTTATTGCAAAAAGAATTCGTAAAGAAAACTTATAAAAAAATAAAGGATGAACTTTAAAAAGCTTGTTTTTAATATACCTACTTAGTAAATAAACCGTAAATGAAACGGAATATTGTAATTTTACAAATTATTTACTTACCATTTGCTAAATTGTGATTGCTAGTGATGTCAGTTCAGGCATAACGATTACAGAATCACAGCTATATTCTGAACCAGGAAACCTGGTATCACAACGGCACTTCATACTAATTACATCGATACTTCTACACCCCTTTCGCGCTGCACTAGCGCTAGTGTCGATCAAGTGAATTACAGGCTGACCAACTAATTTCTAGAGTTAGTTAAATTACTGAACTAAAAAATTCTACGGACGGCTGTCAGTTTTCTTAAGAAAATGCGATCGCAGCTCCCTCATTCAGCTGTACAGATAAGTTGGTCACACAGTAAATTTCCAGTTTATAATGTCCGATATTATTTCTGCTTATTTCTAGCGTCAGCAGACACCGGTAGCTCGTAATTAGAGGACAGCGGGCAGGTCGTACGATAACTAGTCTTAATGCTGTTAATGACGTGAAATCGCGAGACGCCATCTTGAAATGAAATGAAGCCGCATGGCGGGAAAGTTATCGCAAATCACACTTATAATTAGTTGTATCTTGATCACGAAATGACGCCTTAATTTCGTTGTTAATCTTCTTCGAATTAATAAAATTAACAATTTAATTACTTAAATTTACAAGCATCCATTGCAGCGAACGTGCGGAAAATATTGTAATTTGTAACTGGAACCTTTTTTGTGCTGAGACAAAGAGGTGAATAATCGATTCCCATGATCAGATCGAGCTTAATCGACGACGATCTGACGTTCTGACATCGCAGTGGCTGACAGGCGCCAATTTCGATTCGGGATCCTTGCTACTGTTTTCCCTGGAGCCATGATTTAGACACGCAACGCTACCTGTGATTATTGCAGGTTTTATCATTGTTGTGATTAGGTATTATTATAAAACATTGGGATCGATAAAAAGTATTTTTTTCTCTGATAAAAGTGTTTTCTTTCTTGATTAAATGATATTATTTAAGTGTTACGGTGTCAGTTATACAAAACAAATAATTTATTTAAGTTTATATTGTGAAAAAAAACATTTTATTAACCAGTAAATATCAACCAGTTCTGTAAAAAACTCTGATATTTCCAACTATACTGACCTAATTATTGCATGTAAAAACCTAAAAACAACTGGTATGCCAGCCACTTACGTGGAAAAGATTTGCCATCGATTTTCGGTTCTTAAATATTTCCAAATATCATGCTCACCATTGGAGTCGATTATTGTGAACCTAACTAGCGAAATATTATCTAAATATGCGAATCTTCCAGACTCGAATCGCTCGAGGCGATCGTGACGACACGCAAATCGATAACTCGATGCTTCGTCTGCGCAACTCTATTCGCATGTAATGCCGCCCTAATTCGACGATTAAGTTTTCCGACTTAGGAATGCCATTTTTTACTCGAACAAAGATACATTTTGTTTGATGCGCGTAAATTACTGTATTTAAATGCCTTGTTGCGTCATGCGAGCACTGTTAGGTAATTATAAAACTCACGGCGACAAAATAACATAAATTATTTATTTTCAAATCCGTCCAACAGGGAGCGTGCCTCAGCTCCCGGTCTTAATAATAATATTTAAATTTAGAACAGCGAAGGGATGGGACATGTGTGTCGTAACGCGTTTGGCGAAATGTGATTACGGTCTGTAATTAACGGCCTGCTATTTACAGCTCCCATAGACAATTTATTTTCCTTCCTAATCTGAATAAGTAGCGACAAGCAAACATGTCTCGGAATTACACTCTTTTAAATTATTGTGTTTGTGAAAGTGTTTTACCGTTGGCCAACCGTGTTGAGTCCGTTTTGTCCGGTCTCTTGAAATAAAGCATGCTTTCAATTGCAGACTAATTATTCCTACACGAGAAACTCATTCGTTGCCATCCGTTTTTACGTGTAAAGAGATTAGTCGACTTTAACAGCGCTTAAAGAGGCAGCATTGTGGTCCGGTCGATAATGATGATATGTTAAGAAAAGTTTTACAATTGTCCGTATAGGTCGTTGAAAAGGAGGGTTTCTTATAAAATATCATTTGGATTCAGCGCTCGTCGCGCCGGTGTGTCACAGACTCCGCTTATGAATAAATTACGACTGTACATTAATTTATTGATTGTTATTCAAATTGGGTTTCTCAATCGGAGGTTGGAGGTGATGTGTCTCGTCTCGCTCATTGTCCTCCTGATGTTTTGAGGTTGGTTAGCGTTTCTACTTCTCCGTTAAATTGTTTTCTAATGTTTGAATACGTTACTTGTTTGTAATGACTGTTTTAATAATGTGATTCAGATATGTATCTGCGTCATTTAGCAGTAATTAGCTTAACGTCTCTAATGCTATTGTGGATAATGGTGCTAGGTGTATGGCAACACTGATTGACAGGTGGAAAATTAATCGTACCCAAATTGGATTGGTATCGCTTAGTTTTTCCGTAACATATTTTCGTTTTCGTAATTAACTAATTAAGTCTTAGCTCTTATTTTCTGAAAAGTGCTAATTTAATTAGCAAATATTTTAGCGTTATTAAAATGCGACTGTTTTAACGATGAGTTATAAAATCAATTAAGCATACACATTTGAAAATAGCTTCGTTAAATTAATTACGATTGTTCATTGTGAATTCTAAGATAACTCAAGACACGAGTAATTAGCATACATTACGACCGAATGACCAATAACATAACAATAAAATAATTATTAGTTATTATTCGATCCGCCATATTGGACGACTGCGTCAATTGGTCAACAGTACCAGATAGATTTCTATGCATAGACAATAATGATACTGACATTGAATAATAATCAGTTATTTTCAACCGACTTCCAAAAAAGACGAGGTTCGAATGTATGTTTTTTCCCCCATTTATGTTACGCAATTACTCCGTCAATTGTGAAACGATTTTAATGATTCTTCATCGAAATCGGTCAAGCCGTTTTTAAAATATCAACTAAAATCTAAAACCGACTTCCCGTTAGAAAAATCAACAACTTTTTCTACAAGTCGGTTTTTTATGCTTTGCTTTTAAAAACAGAAAATTAAAGAAATCTTAAACTATTAAATAAAGACTAGAACTTAAAATAACTAAATAAATCACAAAAATTTAAACTAAAAGCCCATTAGTGGAAGGAAAGGTCCCCAGAATGCTGGCGGCATTGCCACGTTGAATGGCAATGCTCAGCTCCTGTGCGAAGTAAATGCCAGCATTCTGGACACCCGACGCCTCCACCGATCGCCTGGCCAAGTCTCGAAGAAGCCTCAAAGCAGCCAGCCTCACGGACCCATCGTCTCTACCTCAAACGGAGCAAACATGTACACCCGGTCAAGATGTCCATACTTGCGCCGTTTGCTTTTAAGGGTCCCGCGACGCTCAAATTTCTTGGAAACGATTAGTCAGATTTTGTGGAAATTTAGCATGTACAATTAAATGAACTATACCCCCGCCCCTATGTTCTTGGTTTTTTTAAAAAACGTCTTCAAGAGAAAATACAGCTATGGAAAATATCCGCATTTGTAAGGGGTCACTTTTGACTGATTTATTCAATAGATAGACAAATCAAATCAAAAATCCTTTTACATAGGAAGCTTGTATAAATCATTAGCTTTTAAATGAATCCATAATACAAGGGAAATTCTTATTTATTTAAGAACGATTAGAGAAGTGAAAAAGTCATTAAAAAAAAATTTAATTGCACTTTGTCACTCTGTAGGTAACTTTAGAGGCTCGTCAGTATTATTACTTGCTCTCTTCGCTCGTAGCCTTCTTCTAGACGAAATGGCTATAGAAAACCTTAAGCCAATGCGAAGTTAGTCAAAAGTGGTCGCCGGACTCATAATATTATTTAAACTAGTATTTGATATTTGATTTATTCAACCCATTTTGCGTCAAAAAACAAAGATTAGCCTAGACCCATTCATTCAACCCTTCCATGAGTAAGCAAGTCGTAACAATTTGACTTGCTGATGTAACACCGGTGGTCCCTCAGACCTGAGGGTCTCCGCGACCTCTTTTTGTAAATAGGCACTCGCTGGCATCAAGCAGCTAAGGGTTATCTTACTATTGAAATGATATTTGTTTGATTTGTTATATTTTATTATAGTAGTACTAGTATCGTTCCGCGGTTGCACCCATTGAAGAGATTACTTGACATTCGTTGTGTCACTTATTACATTACTTACTTTACTTCGATTTTTCTGTTTTTCTGCGTTAGTCTTCCTGAAAAAGCGCCCTACGTCAGTTAATACCTATACAATCATCATAGAACGATACGAATTCACGAGATCACGTACCTATACAATCATCATAGAACGATACGATATCACGATATCATGAGATCACGTACCTATATAATCATCATAGAACGATACGATATCACGAGATCACGTAGTATCATATCACGTATAATCATCATAGAACGATCATCAGTATCTTGTCTTCCGTTGTTTGCTGGTCGTCCTAAGTACTAGTGGATAAAATTGAATAAACAAAGCTAAGTACAAAGTAGTTTTTATGTAAGTCTGAAATGACCAAGCGAGTGCGAAGCGTCTCCGTTTCAGCTTGGCCAAAAATGATTTCGTATGTCCGGCTGTTCGACTATACATGCCGCGTTTTTCAAATTTTGTGAGTAGGGTTAATAATTATAATAAGTATAAAAAAAAATGTAAAAGGCAGTTTTTTTAAGTTTTCGCGAGGTCTTCAACACAGAGCATTAAATTAGAGATTAGATGAAAGTATATTTTAAGGCAGGTGCAAAGGCAGCAAAGTTTTCGTTAAATTCTCGCTCTAAGCTAAAAACGTAGGAAGAAAGCAAACAGTCCACTATAAGTCGAGTGAATCAATAGACTACTGTTTCGTCACACGGACGGGCAATACTGTGACAGTGTCCAAAAGAGGAGTGGACAAACACGTCCAGTGCTGTGGATCATTCGATATGGGAGGCCTGGACCAGTCATGGCCACTTTTCGATTTTGTTTAAAAAAAAACCGTTTATTTTTTATATTTACAAAACAATTATAATCATTTTAAGTATTTCGATGTCTTTTCTTTTTAAAAAATAACTCTATTTATGTAGTCCGAATTCGCGACTTGTGGGATTCTGGTGAAATAGCGATTGTTTTTAGATGCTGTGGGATCGAAATGGGAACCAAAATGGAATGCACCAGTTTTACGTAACTTTATATACAAAACAACTAATAACAATTTTAAGTAATTATACTGTCTGAATCCACAATGTCGGGATCGGGTGGAAAAGCTAATGTTTTCTTGGATCGGGTCAAATTGAGAGATCTTGTGGGATCAAAAATGGGGGACAAAGTAGGGAATAAATAGGGAAATGTGGGATTTGTCTTAATAGGTACTCCTTGAAAGTTCAAGGAGTACCTATTAAGACAAATCCCACTGATTTCAGATGTTTCTTATGTCATTTGGAAAGTTTTACACTTTTCACTTATATAAATAAATAAATAAATTCAGGACACTTCCACACACGGTCGCCTGACCCCAAACTAAGCAAAGCTTGTAGTATGGCTGCCAGAGACTTATATACATACTTAGATATTTTTAAATACATACTTAAATAGATACTAACACCCAGACATAGAACAAACACAAATGTTCATCACATAAATGTTTGCGCTAGGTGGGAATCGAACCCACGCCCCCAAGCTCAGAAGGCAGGTTCACTACCTGAGCAACCGAGGCAGTCTATATTGACTTTTGATCATCATGTTTTTCTGAGAAGTTGATAATACAATAAAAATTTCCTTTTAAATTACTTTTTATGTACTCGTAGCACAGTGATATAATACCACTTACTCGTATGAGCTGGGACTAAACTGGAAATTGAAATGCACTATTTTTTTTAAATTATGTGTCTACCGAAGAAATCAAAGTTAACTTCAGTTCTAGTGCTTACAGGTACTAGAACGATGAATATAATAGCTAAATATATTTAATAGCTAAACATGTAAATCGCGTAAAATTAAATATTTTTTTCAAAAAAAAAAATGCAGGAAAACTGGAAAATCGTAGGTATAATTATGGTGCTGTAAGTTCTCTATAGGTAGTATAAAGTAGGTAATTACCATGCATATGGAGTATTCTGTCTTAATTACATAAATATAACATAATAAAATATGCACATGCTATTTAAGCAAAACATTAACTATTTAATTTGTAGAAATACTAGTATACAGGGTAATTAGGAATCTAGCAATTTTATTTTAATTCCTAGGTAGAACGCTAATAGGCCGTAGTAGGTAATACATAATTATCAAGAGTAATTTTGTAATAATACTAGGGAGATGATTTTAAAAAAAGCTTAGGTCAGAGTTTAGACAAGCAAGAACTTTCTGCAAATTATTTGCATTTGCAATTTACTTATGCGACAAATGCCAAAATTTGCTGTTAACTTACCGGCCTCATTTCACTGGCTACAATTGATTTATTTCATTTTCTTTCTTAAAGCTTTAAATTTCGATGAATATCATGAAATATGTTTAGGTAGGCTTTCCTGTTCAAACAAATCGGTGCATTTCAGGATCCCAAAGCAAATTATTATAATCTAAGCAATTCATGAACTAAAAAAATGTTTTATTAAAAAAAACTGCTATCAGTTGACCATCGTCACCAACTATATAACCGCCAAGTCGAGATTCAAAGGCACAGACGTACTATCCATTTCTCAAACATATTCAAGCCATTTTCAGCCCCCAGGAGGGCTATTCCTACACGTGAGATGAGATGAGATTTTATCTTGGTCACTCTCACACCGTTATATGACGTTTCAAATGAGAGCAACAAGGACAAAAAAAGGTGAGATGACTATCTCAAATCTCTGAATAGGGCCTGTAACTTCGTTGTAGATAAAGCTAGAAGCTTCTTAGAGAAAATCAAATGTCTTTCTTTACAATACTCACTAATTCTTCAGCCAAGTTAACGGCCAGCACAAATAAAGTTCAATACACCAACAATCAGGTGGTCCGTAACACAGTAGCATGTTGATCAAGCTTGAAGAGGTGCTCATGGTGGATGGTCCTTCACGACCTCCAAAGTAGCATCTGCCCAATCCAAAATAATTGAAGGGATACTTTGTCGAAAGGGACTTTGAACGAATACACTTTACGGAGAAAGATTTTTGAACAAAGAAGACCTAAAGAAATGAACAGGATTAAATGGATTTAGTTAAATTTGGCAAGAAAACTAATAAAATTTATGCTTAAAAAGAAAAACAATGTCACAGAAACCAAAATGTGGTTACAGGAGGCGTTTTTCGCATTTCAATGCAAAAGTGAAGTAGGGTAGTTACATATTGTAGTACTGGTAGTAGTTACATATTATTATTGTATCCTTGACGCCTGAGATGAGATCTGGTCACCTTCACTCTTTTGTATTTTCAAACGAGAGAGACAAAGACCAGGAATTATCTTGAATTGTAGAAATAGTCTCAGGATACGTTCTTTTCTGTCAACCTTTACCGACTTGATCATTCACACTCGCCTCGTAAATCTGTTTCGTCAACCTTCTCATCTCAACCAATAACAAATCCCATTTTTGTATCATTACAAGAGATCTTAACAGCTATCCTTTATAAAAGGTTAAAGACAATGTCACACGTTATAAATATCCCAATGATCGTCCAAAACCCGCGATAGCTGTTCGGGGAACAGTCGCTAATGTGCGCTTGTCCCGCCCCTTCCTGTCGCGCTGCATTACCATGCGCCTGCGCCGTTTATGCCAGTTCAACACTTGCAAGAATACGGACTTGTGTGAGTTTATACGAGACTAGCTGCGCTCTGCTGTGTTACCTGCGCTTAGAAGGTAGCCAGCCTATGCGTTAGGCCAGACTATAATCTATCTCTGTGCCGAATTTCATTTAGATCCGTTCAGTACTTCTGGCGTTTGATGGAGTAACAAACATCCAAAATCATTTTTTTTTAAATTATAATTTTGGAGTGGGAAGTAGATAGGATGAAATATGCTAGATTATGTTTTAGATTTTATCGTTTTTAGAAAGAGACATTTGCTTTGTGATATAAGCACGAAAAGTTGTTTTAGAAAATTATTCTACTAAAAGGGGGATTTCTGGACTATTCGAAATTAGGGTTAATTTTTCTCCTTAGGGATTAAAAGGTTAATAAACCAGACTTGAGTTTAAAGCAGCAAATTCATAAGTTTGATTCAAGCGTTTTAAAAACAAAAATAACTGGAGCCCGGTGTATGGCGACAGGCTCGCCCCCTATCACATTTTGGACTGAAAACCGTCCCGCTAAGTGTGGATTTTACACCTCCGCCAGCCCCTTCAGGGAAAAGGTGTGACGAAATGTTATGTATGCCATGTATAAGCATAAATCGAAAATTATAAAAAAAACCGACACAGATTCTCATCAAACATAGCTAAGAACACTTCCGAATAATTCACCTTTCAAATAAAAAAAACACTCAAAATCGGTTCATCCGTTCGGGAGCTACGATCCCACAGACAAACACACAAACATATACACGTCAAACTTTAAATACACCCCGTTGTTTTTGCGTTAAAAACCAAAAGGGGTAACAAAATTACAACTACGGCCACTGAGTTACTTTCAACTTACCTATCAAACAAAAAAAAAAAAAAAACTGAACATCGGTTCATCCGTTCGGGAGCTAGCTATGATGCCACAGACAACACACACAAACACATACACGCCAATCTTATACAACCCGTCATTTTTGCGTTGGGGTTAAAAACCAAAAGCAGCAACAAAGTGACAACTACGGCCACTGAGTTACTTTCAATTTACCTATCAAACAAAAAAAAAAAAACAAACTGAACATCGGTTCATCCGTTCGGGAGCTATGATGCCACAGACAACACACACAAACACATACACGCCAATCTTATACACCCTGTCGTTTTTGCGTTAAAAACCAAAAGTAACAACAAAATGACAACTACGTCCACTGAGTTACTAAAATTTACCTATCAAACAAACAAAAAAAAAAACAAACTGAACATCGGTTCATCCGTTCAGGAGCTAGCTATGATGCCACAGACAAACACAACACATACACGTCAAACTTATACACCCCGTCGTTTTTGCGTTAAAAATCAAAAGTAGCAACAAAATTACAACTACGGCCACTGAGTTACTTTCAACTTACCTATCAAACAAACAAAAAAAAAACTTAACATCGGTACATCCGTTCGGGAGCTAGCTATGATGCCACAGACAACACATACACGCCAAACTTATACACCCCGTTTACTTTTTGCGTTAAAAACCAAAAGTAACAACACTTACAACTACGTCACTTTCAATTTTGTAAACGAATCCATAATGCAAATCAAGTCGCTTCTCCGCTTTGTTTTGAGCTTTTTAGAGCCTCTGCAGATGTAATAAAAATGTAAATCCATCTGAGTTACGAGGTGTCGTGTCATTTTTACTTTAAACTGGCTACCGGTTCTATTGTCGCCCACGCCTTGCTTGTATACGCACAAACTAGAACACAGTCCTCTGTCGTTGCAAGATGAGCTGACTCACTTGCGTTTGGGGACTTGAAGCTCTACATTTTCTTATTGTGATATGGTTCAACAATAATTTGAGTTGATTATTCATATTTTTCTGTTGTGCTTTTTTACTTATTTGGTTTGACTTTGCATTACTTAGTTTTGCTTAATAGTGCTTAGATGTTATCATCACTTTGTATTCGCGAATCGAATATTGGTGAAATAAGATTTTTGATTGGGATGAGTTTGTGTTTTCAGAAATTTTTGGCAATAATGTACTTTACCTATATGTATATTACGTTTATTTTAATTTGAAATTTTAGTTTAAGGTCCATGAAATCAAAAGTTGAACCCGAATCAATCCCCTGACGTGTGCCTCCAAGCTTCTAGTTTACCTGATACTGTGAAATATACTAAGTGCCATACTGTTGTTTTTAGGACCAATGTTGACTTGCAACCGTGTGTGGTCCAATGGTCACATGCGATTCAGAAAAAAGTCACAAGCGACACAACGGTCCCGTCATTTTCAATCCTAATCCTAAGACTTTAAAACTTGAAATCGCTTCTAAAAAGATACGGCTAATATGTAAAGCTTTCGTAAGTTAAGCTAAATAAGACAGTGTTGCCTTTGAAAAACGAAGGATAATAGCGAAAGTGTTAGGTCGGGCTGGTTTGTTAACTTTTTGTAAACAGACAAATTGAATTAACGTAATTTTTAGTCAGGGAGATGCAAATGTTCACAAATTGCTGGAGGATGTGGATTCGCCAGACGGAGCGTGGGTGCCATTGTATTCTGTTAGTTGACGTATGATATTACGCATACAGTGCCGCCAACTTTAATTAGATCGTTTCGAATCTTCTTAAGAACCTGATTTTGAATCAAAGTTCATGAGAGCGCTCGATGAGAATGAAAGTTGTGTGAATGGGGATGCTGAACTTGAGAAATCGGTTTATCTTTTTACCCGACGGAACGGAGGACGTTTACAAGTCGACGCGTATTTTTTTTCGTATCTTGGTCCAATCAAACAAGATAAGGCCTTTGCCCAATGCTTGTCGTTATAAGTCTCTACACGTCTTGTACACAATACACTTGTATATACATGCTTATAGTATAAAACTAAGTCGCTCTCTGCATCTGTCTGTCTCTCTGACTGTATCAGGGTTATAGGTAACTAACCAAAAACCTCTTAACGGTTCATTGTACTCATCAGTATGAACAACTTTTACTATGAAGCCAATCCTGTAATCGCAAAAAAAAAACTGCTGTTCCATACAAACAGTTCATTGGCCTGAGACAAAATATAAGGAACAGCTGATTTTTTTTCGCGATTTCAGAGTTCGCCCCATAGTAAAAGTTGGTCATATTGATGAGTACAATGAACCCTTAAGAGGTTTTTGGTAAGTTACATTTAACCATATAATTATATCGCGAGTATGTGTAGAGTATGTGTTCCCTGACATCACTCTTATTAACAGTTCCTAGTTCTTGCTCTGAATTGAATTTAGGTTTCGTAATGAAGTTTACTGATCAAATTATTAACTACTAATTAAGGAACCGTTAATTTTTCCGGAAAAATAACTACCCTATCTCCTTTTCTGTATCCCAGACAACGTGTATGCAAAATTGTATGACGATCGATTTGTTTGTGACGCTTTCACGCCCTAACTATTTTTTTAGGGCGTCACAAACGAATAAACTCACTTTCGCAGTTATAATATTATTTAGGATGCTTTTACAGAGTCTTTACAACTGACCGTATACAGAGAAGCTATAATACTCGGCGCTATATATTGCACATCGACCTTTGGAAGGAGACTTCACCTTCGTAGAGCGTTATCTCTGTCGCACTAAACGAAACTGTCGTACGAAAGAGATAACGCTCTACGAAGCCGAGTCTCTTTCCAAAAGTCGATGTGCAATATTTATCGCTGGGTACTGTACTTCAGGCCACAATAAAATTCCAATAACCGTTTAATCTATCAATATGGCGTCCAACAGTCATTAATAAGCTAATGACAGCTCAGTTTGACAGCTACTTATCGCGCCATCTATCGGACAGTTTAATATCGTACGCGTTCTGGATGTCAAAACGTTGTGATAGGCACTACGTTTGATTTAGTACCCCTTTCGTTGGAGTTGCATTGATTTATCAATTATTTAGAGAATGCGCTCTTGGTATTTTTGAGGCACGATTTTACTTTCATGTCGTACGGTTTGAATCCAATCATCAATTATTTTCGATTATCTGATTTGTGTAAGTGGTATAACATGAAATGGTATTGAGGCAGGATTAACATGTTTATTTTTTGAGCAGCACTCAATGGAATGTAGAGACTTCAATTTATCACGGTAGGCAGATGATCGGTTACAATCTTTTTGCTAAGAACACGAAGACGGGGAGTTATTGTAACCTTTATAGCTTCACTTTATTAGGATTATTATACCTATAGACGGTTTTCGAACAACGCCTTTTCAAAACACAAGCCACAAATTTGCTACGTGTGCTGTTTCTACTTGTCTAGTCACGCACACAACATACATATCGTCACGCCTTTCCCCTGAGGGGGCTGGCAGAGGCGTAAATCAACACCCACACTTCGCCGGACGATATTCAGTCCCAAAAGTGACAGGGGGCGAGCCTGTCGCCATACACCGGGCTCCAGTCATGTAGCAGATGACATACAAGCAGCATACAAGTCACGCACACAAACGCAAACATAAAATAGTTGGTTAAAATGTTTTCCCTCTAAAAGTTGAATAATTGACTAATGAAAATTTTGTTCCAAAAAATGATTTATGCCCATACGAGTGGCGTATGGTGCCATTTCAAGCACCAATCTAACGACTTACATTTCGTGAGTGTACTTTGTTTCTTGATGTATTCTAATTTAACTTAAATTATTAATTCACTCGCTTCGTCTAGCGGTTTTACTTCCGATCTTTCCGTTTATTTTCCGGGTCAGAAAATATCCATAACTGTGTTTTAGATTTACGAAAAATATTTACATTGACGTTACAAATGAAATGTTTGAATATCGAAAAATCAGCAATCAAAGTGTTAAAAATCAGTTTACCTGTTTTAATGATTTTAAACAAATGTACTAAGAAATTGAAAAATAAAGATACTTATAAAGAGAAGAAAAGACAGACATTTAAGCCAGTTATTTTAAAACTTTTATAACAGTAGGTATTTTTGAATCTTCTCCTTTTTTTTCTTTCTCCCTTCCAATAAGGTGGGGTCAGTACAGTACATACGTTACCGTGACTTAATTTTTTTTATTGAGTTCAGTCAATGCCATCATACTCACTATAAAAGATTTGGCTTAGCTTTTACGATTTTGAATAACTCCAGCAAATTCGTAGAAGACTTCATTTGAATATAACTTTTCAATCACATTGATCTGATGTCATGATTTTTTCATTTGATCTCCGTCATTCGATTACAATACAATAAGGTTGACAGATCGGTCGCATTACGATTTTTTGTCGATATTTTTAGTCTTTTATTTGAACGATATCGAAAGGGTCTGTATTGATTTTTGAAATGAATGTTTACTTTGATGGACGACTCTTTACGTAGGACTCAATGACTAGAATGAAAAGGAAGTTTTCTTTTATGAGTAAGACTAGCTGTGCCCTGTGGTTTCACCCGCGGTCCCACAGGAAGAGTTATTTTTTCGGGATCAAAAGTACCCTATGTCCTTTTCTGTACCCCTGACAACATGTATGTAAAATTACACGATGACCGATTTAGGAGTTTAGGCGTAAAAACGTATCAAACAAATAAACAAACGAACGAACGAGCATGCTCACTTTCGCGTCTATAATGTTAGTTGGAATTAGGAAGTTAGGTTAGTTAGGATAATGACTAAAGAACATTTAGTGAGAATTGGTATTTTCTTTATAGCTTAGTAGGCTTGCGTTTGGCCGCCAACATGCCTGGTGATAAGCAGTGATGTGGCCTACGATGGAACACGCTCGCACGCTTGCTTGAAGACACCCAAATTATAAGTGTCAGGGAACACACACTCTGGCAGAGTATTCCACACTCTAGCGGTCCGATATTACTTAGAACTTCGTCTCGTACCTCTGTACCTAAAATTTAATTATAGAATAGGTACTCGTCGGTGCTATGGTGCAGAAGATCAAATTCTTGGATCAAAGAATACGTCACTCTTTGATATTTGACGTCACTCGATTGTAAATTAATCGATTAAAGCTTAACACATATGAATGTCATCGGAACATTGTCAAATGAACATAATTTAATTATTAAGTATACACAGCACATAATTTGTAATGTACGTATGCAAAAAAAAAAACGATTGTAAGGGAAATCCCCAAATATGGACAATGTGCTGTCTAAAATTGTTTACCGTTCATCCAGCTTCTTCGATTTGATAAATTAACGATGTCTACCTCTCGATAAGTGACATTACTCGCTTCAGATCGAGACGGGAGTGTTGATCGATAGCGAGGCGGGTTAACATCGATTACGATATCGAGTTGATTTATTTAGATGAACCGACATTCTGCGAATCGTTCCAATGTTTTGTATGTGACCGAATCAGAAAACGGTTGTGTTTTAAGGGCATCGGCCTTTCATAATAGACAGGAGGAGTAAAACTGCGCTTCCACAGCGACAAGCGAAGATGCGTAGCGACGGATGTGTTTGTTACCAATAGTTAACCAATAGAATTGCTTCTTTTACACAGCCTCGCTCAGATGAACCGATTCTATTGGTTCATAAACACATCCCTCGCTACGTATCCTCGCTCATCTGTGGTGGAAATACATGCTAGCCCGGGCTTATCAGACCCTCAATCCTAATCAAGACCTAGTTCGGGCTACCAAAACCTGCGAATTTTGAGATTCTTTTGGACATGTTAGCTAACTGATGAAACTTAAGCACATTGACTTGCATTTTTTCAAATCACAATACTAGCCCAGAAAGAAGGAAAAAATAAAAATTACAAAAGAAAAACGAAAAAATATTTATTAGCATAAACATACATCTACACATAAAACAGAGATACCAAAAACACACAAGGACTTAAGGATAATGTCTATGGATCAAAGGCAAAGCCTGTATCGCAGGAATCTGGTACAGATTTTCTATGGATGTTGTTAACATTGTTGTTTGTATACAGAAATAGGGAAAATTGTTGTACACATTGTTGATAAATACAGTCAAGAAAGAATGGATTTTTTTGTGCACTACAAACAGTACCACAGTGAAAATTCTAGCAAATCCTCGAAATAGCTGAAAACTACCCCACCGTCAAACTTTTAAACTATAGCAGACTTACAAACTACAAGAATACGATCTAATACTGTTAATTAGAAAGTAGGAACTAATCTAAGACAATCAAAAGTATGTCAGTACATTTCCTCTAACAATTTCCATTTCGAAGCCGTTAGCTATTTTCACAACAATACAATGTCTATTCCCCTGACCCACCTGCGGTTTTGGCATTAGTTTCCTGAACGTAGTTTACGAGCACCACAGGTAATTAACCAGTGGTTAAGGCACGGTTAAGGCACGGTTAGAGCTTGGTTAGGGCTAGCTTAACCGCGTTTAACGATAACTTTACTATCGTCACGTGCCCATTGTCTTCATCAGTCGTTATGAAATCTAATACATTGTTGTTTGCTATTTAGTTTTAAATATAAGGTATTTAACCTTTTTTTCTTGCGTGTTGATCTCCTGCTTTCTTCTTCTTCTTTTCTTCTTGATTTCATGCGACAAAGATTTTCGCCGCTTGAGAAGAAATATATATCATCACAAGCGAAGGTGCAAGTTATACATGCCGGACTTAATAGGTCAAAATGGGGGCGTGACTTAAAAAAATCCTCCGTCACCGATTTTCATCACACATAGCTAAGAACACTCCCGATTAATTCACCTTTCAAACAAACAAAAACAAAATGAAAATTGGTTCATCCGTTCGGGAGTTACGAGGCCACACACACACACTCACACAAACACACAACACACACACACACTCACACAAACTCACTCACTCACTCACTCGCTCACTCACTCACTCACTCACTCACTCACTCACTCACTCACTCACTCACTCACTCACTCACTCACTCACTCATACATACACACACACGCGCGCGCGCGCACACACATCTGTAGTCGCCTGGAAAATGTTTGTCAGATAAATCGGACTCGGCTAGAGTTAAGTTCAAATTTTGTTTCTTTGTGATTGAATATTAATTATTAACGGCGAAACACGTGTCTTCAAAGTTATAAACAAAGGAAATACTTACTTATTGTTTGACCTTCTAAAAGAAATCGTGAAAACGGATTTTCCATTTAGGTATTTTGAAATACCTGTTCAAAGTCAGTGTGTATTTGAGTAAGTTACCTATGACCAGTAAATTTACTAGTTTTTCAGCGAAGATTGTACGTAAGAGATAAATGTCCCGTTACGGAAATACGATATAGAAATTATTTACAAACATTACCTCTTGTGATATGACTTGAGTATGCGCAAGCTGACGTTGACTTGAAAGTGGTATTAAAACAGTATCATATTAAGTTGAAGAAAGGTTAGAAAACAATGATGATGTTTAAGAAAAGCTCAAACAGATTCTCAAAGTAGCGTGTCACAAGTGCAAGCACGCGGCATCTAGATCCCTATTCGTGACGCGTGAGATGAGATCTTGCCACTTTCACTAATATGACTTTTATAACGAGAGAGACAAAGACCAAAACATATCTCGAATTGTAAGAAAAGGGCTTTGACGCGAGCACTTGTCGCTCGACAGATTGTTTAGTTTCACTTGCCGCGCGGCATTTGCTACTCCCAAACTAAATAGAAAATACGAAGTACTTTTAGTTTCCTTGCTAGGCCCGTTCCCAACCAAAGATAATAAAACCTGTAGATCGCATACAGACCAAAATCTGTATGATCTAAACCGACTACACTTTCAACAAAGGAAATGACAAGTCGGTCATCTTTTATTCAAATATGAACTAGAAAACCACATCCGTTATTCTATTGATCTATGTTTGATTCCTTTGACAGTTGATTTGGCACGCTCATGAAGTCATGAGGATAAAGAATCATGATTTAATATTGTGTTAAGTGGTAGCAAAATGTTCGTTTTGTGCTGTGCAAGTTCTTGAGCTAAGGCTGATTTACACGCTGCAAGTTTCTTGGCTGTTGCGTACAAAAATATTGCATTAACAAAGTACTTGCATCGTCTAAAGACTGAACAAGAGATGATGATAACTTCTGAAGGTAAATCATTGCGTGTAATTTATTGCATTCAATTATTGCTTTTGAATATATGTAATATGAGAAACTTGCACTGCCTAAATGAGCACTTAAACAACATTGGGAGTTAGAGGTATTAATGTCACATTACACTAGGTACCTACATAAAATAACAAACCGCGGGGTGCAGCTTGTTGTTTTATAATTTTTGCTCAAAATTTTTGGGTTGTTTTTTCCACACAGTTCAAAGTCGACAATACTCTTCCGCTGTCGCAATTTGAGGTCGCTTTCGCGAATCAACTTCCCTTTAAAATGACTCAAAGCCAACATGCATTTGGGCCCACAAAAGGCTTTATACGATGATCACTGTTTGCTGTTTTGCGGAATATGCTAATACAAATAAAGGTGCTCAGTTTACCTGACAATTCACATTTCACGCGGAATGCGTCAGAAAATCAGAGAATCAACCGGGAAAGGCTGCGGATACATTATTAACAAAGGAGTCGATGTCGCCCTTTCGAAGAAATCACGCGCTCTCTCGCCGGTCGGTTTGTTAGTCCACTTAACGTCTAGAGTTCGAACTTCGATCTGTCGGCACACTACAGGGCTCCAAGTATTCTACAGGTCGCATTAAATAGTTTCCCCGAAGTGTCACCCGCCGGCGCGCCTACACTAGCGCAATAAAAGCGATCGATTATTACCTATACGTGTGAAAAGCGGAAGGATAGGACCACGGTCCGTGACACGGCCTGCGTCCGCCGCGTCACTCGTGAGAACTGTCAATATTTGACCCCGATGTCAGTGCGCTTCGAAATTGTCTCAAAGGCTTCGATATTTTCCGATAAACATCGCCGTAATAAGTTATCTGGAACGTGATTTTAAATAATCAGTTTATTGTCGAAACTTATCCGTGAAAATCTTGGCTACCAGAAGAAAGACGTCCAAATTCAGCGTGTCCTCCATGCTACTCGTTCTAAATAGGTGTGCTATCATTTCAAAATGAGGTGTAGTGGGTATACATTTTCACACACAAGAGATTTATCTCAAATTCTTGGCTTGGCAGTGTAGGCTAATGCAGTGAGTTGATATTTCTCTTCTCGTCATCCTCCGACAGAGCCCTTCCCCATAGCAAACATCGATTCATTATCTCGATCGCAATGAGAAAGAACCCGTTTTTATTTGCGCTTTCTACGCATAAATAAATATGTATAAAGGTATATTACTGCGGAATCTGGCACGCGTCAATCAAACGGAACATGCACGAAACCTAACGATTTGTCACTCCGCCATTTTGAGGCATTCACAATAAGCCGCCATTTTGGTGACAATAATTAACTGATAGGCATCACCGTCCGTCCGCTTTCTAGCTTTTGTTTTCCTAAAATAATTATCATCACAATAAGTGAGTCGATCTCTTTTTACTTACCGCTGTTGCGGTATTTTGAATAAAATTAAGAGGCCAAATGATTTGGAATTCAATAGTGTCGGCACGGTCGAAATGTCCATCTATTAGAAACTGGTGGAACTAATTTTTATGTACCTACGAGATGAGAATGAAAATGCACATCTTGCATACCTATATTATGTAGTACAGACAGTACCTACCTACCGTTCGGTGAATGGATGTTGAGAACTCGAGAAGCTATTGATGTGCGTGGATTCGGTCAGCGGTTGCTAAATGGCTGCCGTTGATATTTTCAGCGAGGCATGTGAGGCGTTAAACAGCTGTTGAGCAGAGCGTGAGGCAAGTGGAACACGTCGAGGATGCGGATGAGTGCGAGTGAGCTACGGTCTCAACATCTGACTTTTATGTCATCGGGTTTTGCGTAGGTATCTGTTCTCCACGAACTTATATCTACTAGTACGTAAAAAAAGCTAGTGTTCATGTTTTCGACTGGGGTTGAAAAGAAGTAAAAATCCTTTTATCATTCTAGTTTCATGAGAGTTTTTTCGTACTTAAGACTACTACTACTTGCGTACTAGTTCGGAGTAGGGAGAAAGCTAAAATGTAGATATGGAACTAACACTCCATTTAATACCAAGATCCATTGCTCGACATCTGACTTTTATGTCATCGGATTTGGCGTATCTGTTGTCCACGAACTTATATTTAATGATACTTAAAAAATGGTGTTTATGTTTTTGACTGTTCCTAATGTGAAAAACTATGGTTGACAGAGGAAAAAATATTTAATCGTTGTACTTTTATGAGAGTTATTTTGTACTTATCTTCCGGGGGGAAAAGCTAGGAATGTAGATATGGAACTAACAAGAAATTCACTTATTGCCGAGATCTATTGCTACGAAGCTCACAGGCGGCGGCAGCGCGGCGTAGCATGCAGCGCGCCGCGCGACCGCTGTCATGTCATGACTGTTTGCGCTCACGCGGCCGACGGCGCGCCGCGAGCCCGTCACGCCGTCAATGGGTCAGGTTATTTACCTCTCCTTATCACCTTTTGTTTTGCTCAAATACTTAGCTCGACCACGCTCGGCCGTATTCCGGTAGCTTTCTGATTTGCAGGTGCTTAGTGCTCCGGGACATTTCAGTTTCCAGCGCGTAACGTAATGCTGTTTACGTGTTGCGTAGATCTTTGTTGGCATGAAGAATTTTGTACGTACTTAGTACAACGTTTCTGAGTGTAACGTTGTGATGACTTGAGTATGATCTACATGATATCATGAGTCACATCCTCAAAGATTGGTTTCGCTTTTCATAACAGCAAACAGCGAAAGACTCCGACTGACCCTAAGAAAGTCAAATAAAAACACATAAAGAATTTCAAATGTTTGCACAAGATATCGGCGTAGATCGAACATCGAAGTGAAATAGAAGCCGAAGCTATTGGAAGGGCTAACAATGCAGAGGAGGGCGATCGGCGATGCAGGTCCCTGTGTCCACATTAGCATCTCGAGGCAGGAGTGTGTGCAAACAGCGAGGGTCATCCGATGAAATGTTCAAAGGCTTTTAGTTCCCGAGAATTATTAAATGAAGCCCCAGGATCGTAATGTAAACACGCCGTGTTTGTAGAGCCAAGAACCTGTTGCTTTGTCGAGTTTGATGCGTGCTTCGACTTATTGGCGGTTATTTTATGTCTGCTAATGTTAATGTGACTGAGAGCAACATTGTGACATAGATGTGGCTTACGACCCGAGCCATTGTGTTGCTTTATCTCCTTTTTATGGACCACTGATTCATAGCATTACTGCGAATAACTGAATCCAAACATTGCAGAATATTCTCTTCTGCTAATGAAGTCGGAATGGTGCTTTTACAACTTATTAGTATGGACCTTGTACAATCTTTGGATTGTGTAAACGTTGAAGGCAGATTTCCCTTTGACGTCAACAATACGTTGCTCAAATTGGTGTTGCAACGAGCTACCGATGTTGACTGTGGATACCTATTTTACATTTACGAGTATGTTTTCAATTGTTTAGGGCATATTTTAGGATAGGAATAATATTGCAATGATCCTTTTACATTGCAAAATATAGCATTCGTAATTTATAGGTACATGCAAATAGAGTATTTACAGCCTTTACAAAAAGTGTTGGAATCCTAAACTATTTGAGTTCGACACTTTGAAATCTAGTTTTTTTGGCTTGTGTTTGCAGTAGTATTTTGCTACGATAATATAATCTACGAAATGAGCTTTGTGAGACGCTAGCACACCATATTTGGGTAAGATTTAACTTGCGTAGCAACTACCAACGCTTAGCAAATATAGATGATAGGTATGTATAAAACATATCTAGGCAAATATCCTTGTATTTATGACTAGGCAAACATCCAGGCTGCGCTATCCCTGGTGCTAACACCGCTAATGTGTGGACAGAGTGCTCGTGACGGGTCCTGCTAATAAATATTCCAGGGAGCGTGGCTGCGAACTTTAGCGGAGTTACCTGAATGAAGTTAAGTGATAGGGCTAATGGACGAGAATGTGGACAGGGCGTATAAAACAAGAGGATGGAGTTAGTCACCCCGTTAAGACATGAATTTCTGTTTTGTCATAATTTGGTCTAAAAATAAATTAGTTGGAGCGCGGTGATGGATTTGAATAATTATCATCATCATCATCACGTCATCGTCACACCTTTCTCCCGAAACGGCTGGGTCATTACAGCACCCATACTTCGCCGAACGATATTTATAATCTTCAGCCTATATTTATCTACTGCTTAACGTAAGTCTATACTAGAGTAAAGACATTCTATGCATTATTTATCATCGGGTAAAATTCGAATATTTTTTATTTCATAGATTCAAACTGATAAACATAATATTCTCATAAAAATCTTATATTCAATTATTTGCCTAAGTCAAATTAAACGTAAACATTTTGCGCGATGAAGATGACAATCAAATGTTGAATACCTGATTGGCACGCAGTAAAGTGATTCAACTCATTTTCACCTCGCACCAGCCGATATCTCCAAGCTCGCAGCAATAACAGCTCAGCGTCCAATATTTTATTACCGTATGTTTGTTTAGAATACCAAACATGTTGAGCGCACACGACATCTTTCATTACAAGTTTCTATTTGATTTCGCCTCATAAAACATACTCGCATAGACACGATTATGATTTCTATCACAAATATTACATTGTCCAAATGAATATGCTCTTCGTTAGTTCTTGTTCGTCAAACACTATCGACGTCGCTTCAATTTTAAGTGTAACAACAGCTAATTGCTTAACGGCTGTAGCTACTTCTTCTGTATCTTCAAAATAGAGTAGTGTTTTGTCTAAAACGCTTTCGGTCTTATCTTCATTGATATCGGTAGTGACCGTTTCATCGTCTGCTGTAAATTGAGTGTTGGCTTTAAGGAGTTTAGGTTTGTTTTTGATTGAGTTGTGAAGTTAAAAAAAGGGTGTTAATCAACGGTGTGTCCTCCTGCTTCTATCAAGGGATTCTTCCGAGAACGGAATGAGGTCCATTCCTTGTTTGTTCAAAATATAAGCAAGTAGCCCTCTTAATGGTTTTGGTGGATGAATGTTTTCACTTTCCGTTTCTTTGTTGTTACGATTTAAAGTGTATCAAAGAGGAGAAGTTTCTAAGGTCTATGATCGCTCAGTTCTCGGTTTTTCACAGCTTCATTTACTATATTTACAAGTACGCGTTTGTGGTTGCGAAATACGGAGGCGTTTCATTTACTTCTAAGTGTTAAGTTGCAGTGAAATTTCGGTCATTATTATTGACTCATCCAATACAAAACGTACCTTTTCATCGGCCCACTAAAAAAGTTACAGTTAATGTTATATTATAAAATCACGCGAGAGATTAGACCGGGCTCCGTAGTCGGACCGATTTTGTTTACTTTGACATTAGCACTGCATGTGCTAACGTTATCCTACTTATCAGTGGGTACTTGCCGCGGTCAGTTTTTTGGCTCGACGCCTCGTAATAATTTGACAAATTTATTTGGTAAATACATAAATCTGAGTATTATAGGTACGTCTTTGAATATGGTAAATCTTACGTATAAGGTAAACGAACCTCAATGAGATCGCTAAGTGGCCCATTTTATTGATATACGTTTAAATAAAATTATGGTCACCTCGAGACGCAATAAAAAAGCTGGAATCCAGTAGCAGTGTGGAACCATGAGAAAGGACTGTCGAATAAAATAACGAGGCTGGAACACAGGAGTCAGATTAGGGTTCCGTAGAATAATCTTAATTTTATTTTAAGAGACTGTCTCGGAAACTTTTGGAATTTTTATTCAAATGTAGACAGTAAATTTGTTTGTGCTGTTATATAATAAATATTATTACAACAAAAACTCGTGAGTTCATAATTTAGCGGTATGAATGAAAATGTATACTTATCTAAGTTTGCGAAAACAAGATGTTTCTGTTGTCGTTTTCGGTAAACTGCCAGAAAAGTTTGAACGGTACGAATTTATTCCTCTAACTCTTAATACTTTTTAGAAAGATTGACTTCGTTCTCCGGAACTAAACCTCTGGACTAAAACTAGATAGTCTGATGATGTTTGGCAGGGAAGGGAAAGTAACATTTTAAAAATCTGTGCTATAAAAATAAATGCTGAAATGAAAACAAAACAATAAGCTTTTTAAAATGTATTGCTTCGAGCGTGCGTTCGTTTGTTCCACTTCAAGTCCAAATACTACAATTCCCAGACTTTCCATCCTTGCAGAATAAAAACAGCAAAAAAAAAATTGCGTCAAAGATTTTTTTCACTAAATGTTTTATCATTTAAACAAAAATTATCAAGATGTTGATAATGTTCCTCCGACTTCGACGGAACCCTGCAAACGGGGCGTCGAGGGAGGGTTGCGTGTCGCTCCAACGCGAGCGTTTATCCGAACGAAACATTTCACCGATAATAACTCAACACAATATAATAATGCGAATAATAAATAAAAATGGAAATAAAATAATAATTTTAATGCCGTAATTGCGGGCCTGCGGGCCGCGGCGGCAAAATGCGCTCATTTCGAACGATTTGATTGCGGCCCTCAGTTCTTTCGTATTGAGATCCGATGGAAGTTTAATGTGACCGGTTCTTCAGTTTCTTGAATTGGATCGATAAGTACAATTTTTCACTGATACTCTGTACTGGAACAATTTAGCAAATTCCTTTCAGAAGATTCTGAAACTTGATTTTAAATGACAAGAAAACAGAAAAAAAATATTTAATATTTTGTTTTGATCATGAAGAAAGTTTTACTACTACGTCACATCGGTTTGTTACTTACCTAACGTTTTTCTGCAAAGCATGGTAAAGTACGCCATTGTTCAAAACTGTTGCATATGAGGCACATGACAGGCACATGAGGTGCTTATTCACTCTTGTCTTGAAGAGACTTAGGTCGTAGCTCTCAATTATGCATAGATAACAAATTCAGGGCTACGGTAATTAACAATGGCGTAGTCGATTGAATCAGGCTTAACTTTGCGGAAGTTCATCTTCAAAACTGTTGTTTATATAAATATCTAGTGTATTTAGGTGTTACCAGGATTTAAAAAGTAGCCTATGTATTAATCAAGAGTTACGTTTACACAAAACTATATCAGAATCCATCCACTCGCCTTCATTTAAGTATGGTGGGTGATACAGAGGTGCAAGATTAATAATTTTCGCATTTACGACTTATTAATTAAGCTACTTATCTACAATGTCAACTTCGTTCTCAGTAGGTATATGATTTAAGAATACATCAAAGGAAGTAAAAATTACTTCGTGTCAATAATGCGACAGGTTACAGTCGAAACAAGTGCCCAAAGGCGATAATTTTTGCGGTAACCATCTGCTATCACCGTCATTATTTATATCAAGTAGGAACTTCGAAAATATGTTTTTGTTGCAATTTAAAAATACATTTATATAAATTATATTCGTATATGTATTAAGTAAACATTGCTGATAATATGTTCAATCAACCAAAAAGCTGATTCTTAGTAGGTTCGTAATTATTTAACCAATATATCTTACACACGAAAAATTTAATTACTAAAATATTCTACTTTCTGGTTTGTCTAATAGCTTGCTAGTTTCATATAGTGTCAGCTGGGGTAAATGCGTCTGTGGGGCAATTGCGTCTTTCGAGAATTACTGACAAATCCTTCACAAATTAGTCAACGAACGCCATCTTGTACAGATTTTTGCAACAAAGATAGCAAAAGATGTAGGTGGCGCCTAATTTGTGAAGGGTGTGTGTGTGTGTGAATGGGTGTGAAGTAATTCTCGAAAGACGCAATTGTCTCACAGACGCATTTGCCCCAGTTGAAGCTACATCGATTTTCTTTGCAGCTCTAGCTGCAATACATATGTTTTCAACTTTACTTTCTTTACTTTGCATGATTTTTAAGTACCCTGAATGATTAATCTATTCATGTTTTTCATTATCATCAGGGCTTATGCAGTCCCTAGCTTTCTTTGTCTTTTGTCAATCTGCACTGTTTGTGCCAAGTCTATTAGCTTCTTTAATTCCCAGACAATTTATTTATCGGAAATTACGTTAGGATAAAAAAAAGCTCATTATATTTCCATCGTCCTATTTCATAGAAACCATCACAATTATGCTTGATGTAATGTAGTTCATCTGTATTTATATATAGTACTCAATAAGACCGGTTATCTATAAACGGAGAACAACTTGCAATGGGAATTTTAATTTTTAAAACATACCTACTTATGTAGACAGCCGACACCTCAAGACATTTATATGTAATTGCTGGTTTCATATCCAGTACTTTATTCTTAATCTGTGAGCTCTTTTAGCACTGTTCAAAGGAAAAATAACCTTATTTTTATGGAATATTTTATGCACTCTACTAATTGTATCTGACTGGCCTGGAACCACCTGCCTTTCGAGGATAATATCTGGTCATATAAACTTGTGTAATTATATTAATAGGGAAATGCAATTTTCTTTTAAACGGATGCAATTTGTGTCAATTGGTTGGCTGGTTGGAATCTAGTTACATCTTCGTCTATGTGGCTGAATTTAATTTACATATGTGGATTCGTTTTGATCTAGATTTCCTTTGATGCAATTCAATTAGTGTGCTTTAACAGCAACAATTATTATTAGAGCTATAACTAGTGCTCATTGTCACTTGATTTTTCAGTCGATATTCGATATCAAATTGTCAAAGACCCGTCACAAGATTAAGTTTCATTTGAGTTTGTGTTTTGAGAAGTCAATTCAGGATCCGTTGCTGCAACCACATATATTGCTACAAAAACTATTAAGTCTATGCTCAAAGAGTACATCTTTACACTTCTCACAACCTTGCCAATTTTTTGATGGATGTTTCCATCAATCAATCAAGCAACCTCTTCTTCTTCTCCAGTCTGCCCGGTCTGAAGGCGAATCATCCGGAGAGCAGTCTTGCGAGAGCTCCGACGAGGGTGTAGGGCGAGACACACCAGCGCATCAGCCGATCCAACAACTGCAGCATCAGCCCCACCAGGCTATCCACCAGCCGTTGCAGCAGCATCACCACAGCACTGTGTCTCATCAGCAGATGAACTTACACCACCAGCAGAGGAACTCGCCTCGACCTATGGAGAGGGAGTTGAAAGTAAGTGGTTTTGTCACAATTCTAATCGTTATTATTGGACGCATATTTTGAAAGTGGTTTGAGTGCGATAAGGTGACTAAGATGGGTTTGATGATGGTAAGAAAAATGAACTGTACGTGTAAGGTAAAGTAATATGTAGTAAGAAACCTAAAGCAAAGCAAACAATAATTGTGGTAGGATACATCGTAAAGCTAATCGGTCTGTCATGCCCTAACTCATCACCAAATACCTTACTACTATACTAACTATAAATTATTTTGACATCCTCATTTGTTAAGGGCTTGGTTCCATCTACCCTCTTGCCAGTCAGTTCCTTTTATAGACTAAGTGACTAAGGCTAAACGGGTTTCACTATCTTCCGTAAGATCGTCATTTACCGTCGTAAATCCTGGTCAAACTCCTAGCCCGTCAACCGCATCATAAGCAAAAATAACGCAACAGGCACTAAATTTATTGTTTCTTCCACAGGTTCGAGACGACTTCGAGTCTCTGAAGTCCTCGCTCCACCCGCACCTGTCTTCACTTGCCTCTCTAGCCCAGGGTGCTCCCCTATCGACCCCGAGCAGCGTGTTTGCGTTAGCGGGTGGTGGCGCAACAGGGGGTTTCCCTTACGCCCCGCCAGCGTTCCTTGCGCCTGCGCCGCCGCCGCCAGCGCAGCCCGTGGGCTCTGCGTCTTCGTCTTCTTCGGAAGGCAGTGCGGCCGGGTGGAGCTTTGAGGAGCAGTACAAGCAGGTTCGACAGGTAAGTCTGTTGTCTTACTCTGTTTTTCATAAACGTTTGATAAGCTTCTAAGTTAATAATAAGTTACTAAGTTTTTACATATTTGAGTGTATGATATTAAATAAAATGGATTTACATAGACAAGGCCGTTGGTATCCATAGTCCATCTGATAGTATTTTATTAATTATTTAGTCTTTTAAAGTAGTTGAGTTGACGGAGATATGATTACTCACTCCAGCACACCAGTAGGAAGTCAATGAGAAGCTTGCTCTAGACCTAACTACATAATGGTCGAAATAACCCGTTCCCTTTGTTACATATTTCATTGGTTCTGGAAAGGGATGTCAAAACATGTGAGGGGTCATTTCGACCCCTGCGTAATCCGATGTTAGGGGCGACATATTGGACAACTTCATTATTGTGTTTATGCGCCACTGAATATATTTTGCTTTGAAATACGAATGCAGCTCTATGTTTCAGCTACGTAATGGTCGGGATTAATTTTTCACGATGGGGTGTATTGACGGGTGGTTTAGAATCGACTTAGTAATAAAACAGTGGCTATCATTAGGCAGAGAAAACCCCCTGTAACACGTTATTATGCAATACAGTAGTTCAAGCCACTTACTTCGGTAATTTGCTTTTGATAAAACTATTTTATTTTCTTTGAGCATTTTCATTCGTATTAATTGTGCCATAACAGTTTTTTGGAGGTAGTTAAGTAAAAACTTTCAATTATTTACATTACTTTATATTAATTTTTACTAAATCATGACATTTATTTTTAAAGAAACAATTTAAGCCTCAAATAAACGAAACAAACTTAACTCAACTTTGTGTGGTTTATTTTAGGCTTATATTGTTTCTTTAAAAATAGATGTCATGATTTAGTTAAAATTAATATAAGGTACTTTCAATTAACTTTTAACTTTTAATTAACTTCAATTAAATGCGGCCTACTTTATTTTATTAAGTATTAAATTCTATAAATATTTTTATTCTATTAAAATTAATTTCTATAAAGCAGTCTGTTTTCGACCTAGCGAGCTTTAGCGAGCGAAGCATCTATGCTTCAGCGTATGTCCGAATTCTGTCTGGATCTCTGTCAAGATCTTTGTCCGAATCGCTGTCTTCCTCTTCAGATCGCATTTCTTAACCGATTCTCTTGAAATTTTGTAAGCAGGTTAATCGATAATTATATCGTTTTTTTTGTCGAGTCACGCTTGGAAATTTTTCAAGATGATCGTAAATATCATTATTTCTTAAATAACAATGTCCATTCTTAGCATACACCATTTAACATTGTAAGCATCCCAAATGTAATCAAGCACATGGCTCTTCAAAGTAGGCGGATCTCATCACGATTCTACCAAAAGAAAGCATCTTAACAAGCTGTTAAATACGCGTTTATCATCCATAAGAAAGAGGAAATTAACAAAGATCACGTGTTTCATTATTTTCGGTACAGGCTTAAGGTAAATTAAGTACTTAGAGCTTAAGTTGTGAAAGGTTTTAACTTTAGCGCACGATTAAAGCCAATTTACCCTTAAATTGTTCCTTAAGAAGCTCATTCATGTAAGACAGTGTTTTCCGACACCAAAGTTTTTGTAATAATGATTAATCTTATTTTTCGGAAAGTCTTTCTCACTTTTTTTTGGGGTTGTTACTTACTCATCCCTCGTAACCTCATCTTCTTTAAAAAAATCTAACTTCAATCTGAATCAGTATTTTTAACCAACTCATCCTACTGAATTATTTTATTTATTTTCATAACTTATTCCTAATTGATAATAGGCTTGCGTTTGGTCGCCATTTCGCCTGAGTAAAACTCGCTAATATAAGACATGAATTACCCACTTTAGAAAAAGTTACGTAAGTTTTATCCGACGTAAATACACCACTATTATTATAGTAGGCACTGATATTGCTATTAATAATATAAAGTTAACAATTATTTAAAAGACAAAGATGTCTGGAGCCTTCCACTTCTGCCAAGAAGCCTCTAGTACATAGATATTTTATTATATCACATATTTGTAAGCCAAAATTTGTGTGACAGTAATTTATTTATTTAAAAAAAAAATACCCCTTAGTTCATTGCCTTTTCTTCTGAGTAGTGGCTCTTTTTCCATACAAGACGGTCAAGTCTTTTAAAAAGTGTATCTTTGATATCCAATTGAATAAAATATTTTGACTTTGACTATTATGGTTACGTCATATTCGAAAATTCACAAAAACCGAATGAATTCGAATGCATGTCCTCGCCAAAGTAGCACTAACCTCCTTCACCTGTCTTTTCTCGCGCACGTAACAAGAGTGAAGGCGAGGCACAGAAATCGATGGACTTTTTTAAGAGTACAATTATTTATTGAATGGTATGAAAAAGGATTCAGTTGACGCATGGTAATTTAGCAACTTACGTCGAATATGAGGTTCTTTTCTTATTAAATAGCGTGCCTTGAGGCAAATACAGATAATAAAGCAGATTGGTCGTAATTTTAAAGTAGAAGTTTTCATTACTTAAGTAGCTGGAATATAAATAGCCTTTGTCAACCATTGAGGTATTGAAATGAGCAACAAAATTAATAAAGTGTAATTATATAATACTAGCTGCGCCCCGCGGTTTCACCCGCGGTTAAAAAGTATCCTATGTGCTATTCTAGACTATAATCTATATATATGTGCCACATTTTATCTAGATCTGTTCAGCCGTTCTGGCGTGAAAGAGTAACAAACATCCATCCATTCATCATATTCAAATTTATGTATTTATGAATTATTATCATTATTTTGCGTATACACTGAATTTATTTGATTTTCTAAATTTTTATATTTGACATCTTATTGTATTATTATTTTATTTTATTGTAATGTAACTTTCTGTAATTATATGGACTTGGAATTATTGAATTGAATTGAATTATTGCAATGACATTATCTGATTCTTGTATTTTTGACATTTTTTATTTTAATTGTTTATTTTTGTACTTACTGTCATTCTGATTTCGTCCATTCTAGTTTATTAATTCACAATGTATTTCTATTATTCGGTTAATTACTAATGTGGTGCAATATATAATGATAATAATGTGACTTTTACTCTGATTATTTAATTTAAACTTGTATGAGTCTAGGATACTTGATGAATAAATGATTTATTATTATTATTATTATTCAAACTTTCACATTTATAATATTAGTGTGAAGTATAAAATCATCCTGATTTTAATGCAAAAGTCTCCAAAAGTAATCCAAAAATTTAAAAAAGGCATCGTAAACAATTATTAATCCTTACCAAAGTTTATTTTTTTTTAAATAGATAGTAGGTATAATATAGACTACAAAATTTAGACAATTGAATTTATTGTAACAAATGTAAAATTACAGCAGTTTTTGTGTAAAATGCTTTTAACTCAACCAAAAGTACATCGTGTACAGCACATCACTTCATTGTTTCTATTGTACTATTTTGCTTACGTTTTTTCCTACAAAAGGAAAATAATGAACTAATTACGAATGAACAATTCCTTATTATTTTGGAGGCTTTTGTGTTTATTTTCGCACTTGCGTGAGTGGCTGTTGTGTTGTCAGTAATTTGACTAAGAGTACAAATTATCAGTGGTTATTGCCATCGACATGAGGAAAAATTGACGGTTTTTTGAGTACCATAAGGTGCGATCACGAGCCCATTGTTTCTGGAATGGAACAGCTGAGTTCTGTTAAGCAACAGAACTCAGCTGTTACAAAAAAAAATCGCATACATGACTAGAGTCCGGTGTATGGCGACAGGCTCGCCCCCTGTCACGTTTGGGACTGAATATCGTCCGACGAAGTGTGGGTGTTGTAATACACCTCTGCCAGCCCCCTCGGGGGAAAGGCGTGACGATATGTTTTATGCCTTTAAAAATGCAAAAAAATGCGCGAGATAAGACAGATTATAAATGACCATACTTTTTGTACTTATACAAAAAAAAAAAAAAGTCAAAGCACCCCGAGAGTGTACTGTCAGGGTGTGACTCACACTTGACCCGTTTTATTATCCCCGCGATCCACGCGCTAATTTCTCACCATTTTGCTATTTCAATAGCAATACGACAAAAGCCAGACCCAAACAAAGAATTGCAGACCGACCAACATATCTGCAATGTGTTTAAATGAAGGAACTAATAATGACATCTACGGAAAGGTATTGTATGTTTGAAAAATGCGACAGTGGCTCTCCCGTTCAATTCAACAGTTATCTTGGTTTCTGTATAAAGGATCAAGGTTCTGAAAACAACAATGTTGCTTTGTAAAGGTGTCAATGTAGCCCAATCAAGGTTTTATGAAGACGTATTACATATTAGTACATTTTATATGCGTTTTATTTGTGGTTTTAATGTAGGCTTTTGATCTCCGTTGTAAATGGTTTTATACTTCCAATTTAAAGACGGCCTTTGAGATGCATTGATAGTCAGGACTTTGGTTACTTTAAATGTATGCAAGGTGTATCTGACACATTGATATTCATTAAAACTAAATGACTGCATAAAAGATGTAAAGATTCTTAACTTATGCAAAAGTAAATTGTAACTAACTGTTCGCCGCGGCATTACCCGTGGTTAAAGAGTCTATGAGTGAATCCAGGATATAAGCTACCTCCATACCAAGTTTCATCAACATTCGTCCATCTGTTTAAGCGTGAAGAAGTAACAAACACATAAGTACAGACAAACTTTCACCTTTATAATGTAGTAGGATAACAAAAAAACTGCACAGTACATACTTACTCCGGATTAATAACTTTTTTCACATTCAAAATAGCTTTTAAAGCTATTAAAAAAATATGATGGTACATGATGGCTACTAGTATAAGTACATTAAATTATTTCCTATGCAGTAGTACAAGCACAAAAACATACAATCATACACTCAAAAACGTTCACCCTTTCCTGAACTGTCGTAATGCCTAACCTATTTTTTCTACGTTCCGACTTTGTTCAAAACGAATTTACTCATAAATGCATCGGGCCTCAATCCACACATTAAGCTGTGTCCACATCGAAAGCGCGTCGAAAGCTCGCGACAATTATCGCGCGATTTCCACGCGCGACTGCGGCGCGATTTCCACGCGCAGCGGTGTGTTTGATCGCCGTCGCGCCGCACCGCGCCGACGTTTGTTCACGGCGCTTTGTGAACGATTCGATCCGATATTGTTCTATTTAGATATCGCTTTATAGCTGGATACCATAATTTTATAGACTTTCACAGTTAGAAAATACTTATGTTTGCAAGTTGCAAGAATATTTCAGTAGCGGAGGTTTTTCCAACTTTTTAAGTAATTTCAGCTATCGATAATATTCCACCCTAGTTTTTTTACTAAATAATAGAATAAATTAAAAAGCCTTATATTTCCAGTTTTACAGTAAACTTACGAATGTTGAACATACACTTAATTAGCAAAATAATAAAACATAGAAACTGATTTCAGTGAAACTTAAATTATTTTAATACATATTGAATTTTTACTGATACAAAAAAGAAATTATAATTTAAGTACGTAGGCAGCATTTTACTGTACTGGAACCCCCCTCAGGTAAAGGCCTTCTCCAAAGCTTTCTTGTTTACTAAATAAAGTACCTATATCTATGCTGAACTTTGGCAGTTAAAAAAAAACTTTTCCGTTTTTAGACAAAGATATTATTACTATCGATATTTGGTTTCCTTAAGGTTTTCGAACCCGTTAAAATCTTTCCCTACAAGATTTGCAAAGGATCTAATCGTGATTGAAATTAAATGTACATATTCTAATATGTACTGGGAGATATACAGTGAAACCGCGGAACTCAACGAGTAAAACTTAAATAATTATCTACGTATGTAATTTAGCGGAGCACAATCACAAACGAATCCAAGATGGCGTCTATAATTAGAGTTGCATAGCGCGAGTGACGGGACACCCGACACGATAATGTGCACTGACTCGATACATATGGCAGACATATCGAATTGAAATCGCTAACGTATAAACTAACAATAATATTCACATTTATGTGGGTGGTCAGTGCATTATTTGACGATAACTTTTATAATTATTTGGATCATACAATTTTCATTGTAGGATACGGTATTACAAAGTTACAAACCATGTCTTAAGTCTTTAGCATCAACCTAAAATAAATAACATCACAGCATAAAAATACGGAATCACAATATCGCGAGTAAGAAACAAAATAAAAATAAATGCGGCTGTCACTCGCACCATGTCACAGTAAATAGTGTACTTAGGTATGTGTTTCTATCATTTAGGGCAGTCAGTTACAATTTTTGTTAGATGTCAAAGTTCCATTATGACTACTACACTTCAATTAATTCGACTAACAACCTTTTAAATAGTATAGATACGATGTGAGCATACGCTTTATTACAAAAAATCTTTTCATTACCTCGACATCCATTGCCGGTTGTAAAGATATTTTTCTTACGTTTTAGCAGCATTCAATTTTACAAGGTTAAATCTTAAAGATGTACAGATACAAGAATACATAAAACATAATCTAAAACGAAATCTTTGTTTGCGAACGGTGATGACCAAAGCAATAGAATTAACATGTAATAAAATATAATATTTGTAACATTGTACAAATACACGGTTTACGTCAATCGTCAGATCATTATTATGAAACGATTCTTCGAGCTATTCGATTGTAAACGTTGAAACGATTTGGCAACATCATTCGTCAATCGGCCGCCATCGATAAAGACAAAAGAATCGATAGGTTTACAACGCTATTTGTCCGTATTTCGGTAGTCTATCGTCACATCACATGAATGTAAATTTTGAAATGATTGCAAGACTATTGTTTGCTAAAAGTCGGTGTGAAACGAGAACAGTCCTCGCCAACAAGTAATGTAAACTTATGATTCATATTTTCTGTTTTGGATGAAAAATGATACCTAAATTATAGATCTGCGCATTTGTTTGTCATTATTTTAGCCCTCATTTCTATATTATTCGCACTGTAAATTTATACTGTTTAATTTTTTTCGACTAGAACTGCAATACCGACTGTTGAGCGGCGCAATCAAAGAATATTTGATTGACATACATGAAAAATTCCAATTTACCCAAAACTTTTAGAGTAATATTTCTAAAGTTCTAAGTTAGCGAAGATAGAACTGAAAAGCTACAACAACAATAAATAAGTAGCACAAGAAGCATGTTTGGGAAAATTTTATAGCCTCAAATTTGATCATTGATCAGGATCAATCGACAATGGTCCAAATCTCTCTCTCTATCTCTATCTATCTCTAGGCTCTATCGGGTGTATTTTCAAACGACGGACATATACTAGGACATCAGTACACTCTTCATTGCGACTAACTTTTACTACGGGGACAACTCTGAAATCGATAAAAAAAAAAACAGCTGTTCCATACATTTTCTCGTTGAATCTAACCATGGATTTTTTTGTATGGGACAGCAGTTTTTTTTTCGCGTTTTCAGGGTTGTCACTATAGCAAAGCTTATTTAGAAAGATGAGTACTTAAACCTGTTTTCGGCTAAGTACCCTTATTACCCGTAACCCTGTATTCGTCAATGTTTAGTAAAAAAGTGTACCACTCTCACAAATATCTTTAGAAGTGTAGACCTACAGGGTGACTACTATAATTAACAATTAACGACATTGAAAATAAGAAATTAAACGATCAAGTTTATTACCACATGTGACATGGCACTCTTTTGCATCGCTCCCGCCGATGGCGACCAACGATTTGTATCGAGCGGTCCAAGTCATAAGCTTTTCCAAGAATTTTTTTTTAAATAAGGATTTTTTTAATTCTTCAAAATACTTTAAGTACAATACAAAATATCTAAAATGAAGAAAAAACTTTTTTCAAACTAGCAATAAAAAAGTAAAGAATATTCATCATTCATATTATTATGTAGTACGCAAATAGAAGGGTGTATTTTTTGGCTGTGACATCGTAGCTCCGAAACAGCTGAACCGATTTTGATTTAGTTTTATAACTAATCATTTTAATTTCATCGTGTTACCCTAAAATCCTAGTTTTTTAGATGATTTATAATTTTTTTGTTCGTCATTTAAGAATTAAAGACAAAGCTTTATGACTGCCTAAATAATTATCTCGGACATAGCCTAAGAATTTGCCTGAGCTGTGTGAACCATGGATAAGTCCAAATGTCTAATTTTAAGGAAATTCTAAACAAATAAACGGATGTGCGTCTTCGAAGAACAAATTGTGGAAATTTCGAGTTACAAAATCATTAACGGACGTCATTAAGTTATCACGCGACATGATAAGCAAATATGACATTCTTAAGACGAAACAGTCGGAACAAAAAAATATTATCTACTTACATCTAAATTAATATTTTAAACAGATAGTTTGTTAGTTTGTACGTAGTCCGAAGGTACTGGTCCGATTTTAAAAATGATTTTACTGAGAGAAGCTGACAGAAGACACTCAGTGATTGTTAAGAATCGTATCGTATCGTATAGCCAATACGTCAATGATTATAAGCAAAGAATCATGGTAAAGGAATAAAGTGGACAGGAAGGTGAAAAAAGATCCAGCAATGGATCTTCCTAGTGGTTTTAGTGGACCGAGGGGAAACGGGCAGATGTTGAGCTATTATTATTCGTTTCTTGTATATATATTTTTAGTTAAACCCAAAGTATAAAAAAACAGTCTAATTGACCACCTCCTCTTTTTTTGAAGTCGGTTAAAAATTAGTCTTTAATGTTTTTCCACTGCGATATTAATTGACTACAATCAAAATAACACTGCCAAAAACTTTTGTGCAAACTCCTTGTAAAGAAATAACGCTTCGAACTTTTTCCACTATATATCTATCTAAGTTACAGGAGGAATTCTGTAACTTTTTATTAACCACTAGCTGCGCCCGCAGTTTCACCTGCAGCCCCACAGAAACTGTTAGGTATTTTTTTCGGTACGAAACCTATATGTCCTTATGTCCTTTTCTGCACCCCCGTACAACGAGCATTCAAAATTTCACGATGGTCGAGCTGTTGAGGCATGATAGCGTAACATACAAAGAAACAAACAAACTCACTTTCGCATTTATAATATTTGTTTAGGAAAAAAATAGGAAGTTGGAATTAGGATAAAAGTCAGAACTTCACATTTAAAGAAAAACACCGTCACGCCTTTCCCCCGAGGGGGCTTAGCCGGACAATATTCAGTTCTAAATGTGACAGGCAAGACTGTTGCCATATACACCGGGCTCCAGTCATGTACCAGATGACATACAACACGCACAAATGTTCACACAATATTATGTTTAAAAAAAACTGAGTTTAAAAAAACCGTCTTCCCGTCATCCGAATTGGATTTTGTCAAATTGGGACCAATCTGTACTTATACCTTGTACCACACACCGCCCCCCGTGCTCGTTGTCCCAGAATAGCGAGTCAGTTGGGATGGCTCACGTCACGCGATATCATGTCGTGATGCACAAATGTTGCTTCGATTGCATCCATGCAGAAACTCGATACTACAACGTATTTGATTTGGCTTGAACAATGAAGAGATCTTGGCAGAAATAACTTTTGTAATTATAACTAACTCAGAGCGCAGAGGTTGAGCAAATAATATGTATTAACTGTCTCAGTCTACCGCTTTTCATTAGCCACGTTGATAGTAACACTGGTTTGTAGTTTTTGGAAAATAAATCTTTCCTGAAAAGTTCTAATACCTCTTTTTATAGATTTACTAGCTGTCCCCGCAGTTTCACCCGCGGTCCGTTCGCGGTCGCGGTGCGGAACCTTTTTTTTTTCGGGATGAAATTTCTTCTTTTTTTCTCGGGACTCTATGTTGTACCTGTGTTATCTTTCCTGTAGTCCTAGCAATTTGTATGCAAAATTTCATGATGATCGTATGTATATATCGTTGAGTAATTAAAGCGTGAAAGCGTTAGAACAAACAATCTCACGTTCGTAGTTATAAAATTACTAGTTGCGCCCCGCGGTTTCACCCGCGGTTCCGCAGATACCGTTTATTTTTTCGGGGTACCCTATGTCCTATGTCCTTTTCTGTATCCCAGACAATGTGTATGCAAAATTTCCTGATGATCGATTGATTAGTTAGGGCGTGAAAGCGTTACAAACAAACTCACTTTCACATTTATGATAATTTTTGTAGTTAGAATCCGGATACTTGCGTTCCTAGAAATTGACTATTTGATTAATTTTTAAATTTTAAATTTATTTTGTTTTGCTCTGTAACATAGGTTTTCATGTAGTCGTTGCCTATAATTGTGTTAGCATTTAGTTTTTGACTTTGTTGTCTATGTATTTTATGAGAATGTGTTAATGTATAACATGTTGGTACCTTAATAAATAAATAATTAAAAAATTTTTTTTTATCCATGAACTTAAAATAAAAGGTAGTTTCTCAGATAGTGGGTAATCAAATATTACCACGACCCAAAAGCAACATCAAAACACAAATTCTACTAATCCGACACAATTTAAGAACCTTTAAAACGATTGCTCGTAAAACTACACGATTTTTATCAACAAGCGACACCCGCACTAAGCCGACTGCAGAAAAAACCCTTTAAAAGCTCATTCGACTTCAACTTTCCGATTTCAAGTGTATAAAACAATCTTGCCTGATAAACGTGCGACCAACTTGTCTCTACAGTTCAAAAGAGGAGCCACATACGCTTTTTCCAAACAAAATCGGCAGTCACCCGTCGATAATTTTTGTTCCGTCATTTGGCCAACTTTACAAATAAGTTGGTCGTCGTGTAATCGAAAGCATGCATAGATAAAGCGTCTAGACGAAGTAAATATCGAAAACACTCGAATGCCAGCACGATGGCTCACTTGGCTAATAGTGGTTTAAAAAAAAGTTTTTTTTTCTTTTTCTAATGTGGCTTTAAAAGGTTTGCGGCGAATCTAATAGGACATGGTTTGTATCGGTTAAAGCATTAAGCGATTCTGTTCTCAGATTAGGTGTAAGGTGTGGAAATGCTTAGTTGCGACTTGTTTCGGTAATTGGGTTTGCTCTTGCAATTAGGTTAAGATTGACAAAGTAAAGTAATCAAAGTAAAATAGTGATCATAATAATAATTCTATCCTACTCCTACTAATATTATAAGCGTGAAAGTTTGTAAGGATGGATGGATAGATGGATGTTACTCTTTCACGCCAGAACGGCTGAACAGATCTGGATGAAATTTGGCATAGATATAGATTATAATTTAGGATAGCACTTATGATACTTTTATCCGCGAGTGAAACCGCGGGGCGCAGCTAGTAAAGTAATAATAATAATTACTTAACATTATTAAAGTAATTCTAAAAGAAAATGGCATAATTATGTAGTCTAGGGTAAAGAGTCACACGTCGTTTGCCTAACTTTTTTATGGTTTGGTATTTTTTTTTGCTACAACGTCGTTTTGTTACCGAGATATTTTGTTTTTTTTTATAATTATTTATTCTGCGTCTTCAAAGCTTTTTAAACTATCACGATTCTTACTGTCGCTTTTATAATAGTAGCGTTATTAAGTAAGCATGTATATTGTACTTATAAGTACGAGTATACGCTGAATGACTAACCCATGAGCCTTATTATAAAAGCGTGGTGGCGATGTTAATCATTATGCCCTTCCGCTCACTCGTACACGCAAGTAAGTTTGCGAGAGCAGGATAGGAGCAAAAATCATTGTCATAATATTTACTCAAAAAGGCTTTTGCTCAGTGTAATGTGGGTTACAGTTTCACCTCATTTACCTCTCATGTAGACGCACCCAATTTCCTCGCCTATCAAGGTGTGTTCCGTCACTTAAATTTGGACGCGGCTATTAGCGTCACACGGCTATTGGGTGCAATTAGCCTTAAAACGTCCGCTTTACATAAATCTGAATACCACTTCATTATCAAACAAAAGAAAATGTATCTGGCATAGTTTTGTACCATAAAGTACAAATAAAATCTCATCTAATCTCACGCGTAGAAATAGCCTAGTGTGCGTGACAGGGGTGTCACGCACACTAGTATAATAAAAATTGGTGTGTCACTTTTCGTTCATAAACAGCATGAAACTTTTTTTTAAAGTTAGTAATAACATAATGAATGATGTAATCATAAAACGCACGCTGTGCTTCCTTTAAAAGATAACACATTAAGTTCAAATAGTTCGTAAGTTTAAATTATAAAAGTATTGATGTAGTTATCATTGCGAAGCCATAATAAATAAATAAATAAAAAAATACACTTCAATTTATTTATTATTTTATTTATTATACTTATATATACTTTATTACACTTCATTCAATTTTTATTTGCAGTACACAAATTCCTAAGTCTCTACTTAGGAATTTGTGTACTAAGATTTTGTGAGTATTAATGCCTAGAGAAAGTTTCATGCTGTTTATGAACGAAAAGTGACACACCAATTTTTTAAAATACTAGTGTGCGTGACAGGGGGCTATTCCTACGCGTGAGATGAGATGACATTTTATTGTGGTCACTCTCACACATATGACGTTTCAAACGAGAGCAACAAGGGCAAAATAAGGTGAGATGAGAATCTCAAATCTCCGAATAGGGTCCCAGGTACGTCTTACACTAGCGTTGCGTCATACTTTTTGTTCATTTAGGGACTAACGATTAGCCGCTATTTTATTGGGGCTAGAGGCTATTCCTACGCGTGAGATTAGATGAGATTTTATTGTGGTCACTCTCACACCTATGACGTTTCAAACGAGAGCAACAAGGACAAAATAAGGTGAGATGAGAATCTCAAATCTCCGAATTGGGTCCCAGGTACGTCTTACACTAGCGTTGAATCAAACTTTTTGTTCATTTAGGGGCTAACGATTAGCCGCTTTTTTTTTTTCCCCCCCGTGCAATGTTTTTTTGGTCTATCAAGACATAATCATTTATTGAAGAATAAGATAATACCTAGCTACCATATTTAAGAAAAGTATATTTTGGTGCGATTGAATAGAAATGTTTTTGTCATATACTTGTTGACCTAATGGAAGCATTGTCTATACATTTTATGTAGGTAATTATATACCAACCTGTGATTGGGCAAAAAAAATAATTACATTGTGCAAGTGCATTAGCATGTACAATGTAAGGTGATGATGTCCTCGTGATTCTCAAATAGAGGTTATAACGTCTCTATATGTATATCTCTACCCATGTATACAGGGTGTTACAAAATCCCCGTTGGATAATTGATGGGCAGGTACACACACTTATAAGTATTCATGCAAAAATACTAAAAAAATGCACGTTAGAAATAACAAGGTTTAAGAACGCAAGAAAAAAACGAGTAATCTTTAATTTTCATATTGAGAGAAAAACAAAAGAAAAATAAACCATTCAAAAAACGTCCACTTCCTAACTTGGTCCATGTCCAAAGTTGTCCACGTTCTACCTTGTTCTCCCCTTCAACTTCCTTTCCCTAAGTTGTAAAGGAGCGTTTTGGTACTTTTTGGTAAGGAACATTGGGGATTTAAATCTAAACGCCGATGGCTCTCCGACTATCCTGGCGTAAAACTTGATAGCAGCAATCAGCAGCATCCGAATTCAACTCAGATCGGACAAACAACAGCCATGTTTGTCTGATCTGAAGAGATCAACCTGATAATATTTGCCCCCACTCAGACAAATATAAAGCCACGCGAGGGATTCGGTAAAGCATTTTCATTCTTAACCAAATCACGCATAATAGAATACACTACAAGAAGCTACGAGACTTCTGAGCCTTGAACATCGGCGTAAAGTGGCGTGTTTGGCTATTTTGTACAGGCTGGATTTCGGCGAGTGTGCGTTGGAACTGCATGACCCTTCTTCTTCTCCTTTTTACAGCAGAACAAGTCGGAAAACGCATACGTACCACCCCTACTTAGTCGACATTCCATCAACTCGTACTAAACGGTTTGCCTCCACCTTTCTGATACGAACCGCTAGGGAATGGAACACCTTGCCATCTTCTGTATTCCCGACTAACTACAACCTAGGTATCTTTAAGGCTAGAGAGAATAAGTACCTTCTAGGTCTTCGTGCTCCATCTTAGACCACAACGTCGCTTAACATCAGGCGAGTTGGTGGTCAAACGTAGGGCAAACATTCATGTGATGAACATTTGTGTTTGTTCTATGTCTGGGTGTTAATATGTATTTAAGTATGTATTTAAAAATATCTAAGTATGTATATCAGTCCCTGGCAGCCATAGTACAAGCTTTGCTTAGTTTGGGGTCAGGCGACCGTGTGTGGAAGTGTCCCGAATTTATTATTATTATTATTATTATTACGTTGACCTATTCTACATAAAAAAAAAACTATTTTAAAATAAATCAAAACATTGGCAATCCCTAAATCATTACGCGTTTTGTATCCTTAACAAATGTTATAAAATCAAAACGTGTTGTAAATAAACAAGCACCCCCTGGAGGGACGCGCGAATGACTAATGCGCGGTCCGTGCGCTTGCGCAGCTAAATAATACGTGGCGGCTGTGAATCTTCCTGCCCTTTCTAGATACGTACTATTCGATTTTGAACTCAAGTTCAATATCGAGTTGTCTTTACAAACCATCGGTATGACGTGCATCATACTTTTTCCCCTTAGTAATAAACGTTGTATAGCCTCTAAATAACTAACTGTTTTGCCTTTTTCTTTCTTTTAAATTATTGAACTGGATCAAAAAAGATAAAACATTGTAAAACTATTCCGAGGCGATACAACGTTATTGATAAGGGAGAGTAATTACAAAAATCAAATTAAAAAGTGTAAAAGCCTTTTTTTAGCCGACGAAAGAAGTGAGGTGGTTCTCAAGTCGACGCGTATATTTTTTTATGAATGACCATCGACTACGCCTAACTTTTTACAGATTTGTCCTGTTTGATAATTCAATTTTTAAAACATCAACAATGGTAGGAAAAACAACAAATGCCCCTGCAAAATACTAATCTAAAGATAAAAATTACAACAAGTTTATAGCTTAATAAAATTTGTCGAGGGTCCAAAAACTCTAGATCCTCGTATTTTTTTTTCAATTTGTACTAAACGAATTCGATCTATAAATCAAAAGTTATTTTTAAAGCTAAGGAGCAGACATCCCTAACGAGTTTCGATGCGACATACCGATCCTCCCTACGATATTCCATCCACTCCTTACGTCACGAGTCTATATAAAAACACCCTTCTAAGATCTGGTTTCGGCAAAGTGAAGCCACGCGCTAGAGGTTGCATGTGAAGATGCAACTTATAAATTACTCGGAGATTGAATCAGTTTAAATTACTAATACAGTAGCTCTTTGAGCTGTAGACGTCTGTCTACCTCTACCAGTCGCATTCCTCGACCGATTTTCGTGAAGTTTTCTAAGCAGGTTGAAAAAAATTGACTCTGCAAAAAAAAACTGGATAATTATTGAACCTACTCACAAAATTTCATGGTTAAGAAATGCGACCTGTACAGAAGACGGCGATTCGGACAGAGATCCAGACAGAATTTAGACATACGAAAGCATTTTTGTCAAAGCTGAAGCATAGAAGCTTCGCTAGCTAACGCTCGCTCGGCCGATTATAGAAAAGCTAAGTTTGTATGTAGGGGTTATCTCTTGAACTGGTCCTATTGAAACTATAGGCTCTGTGAGCTGAACTGACTTCGTAAGTTTATCTATCTCACATCTCCACCATTTTACGAAAACTTCAGTAACTTAATCGACAAAAAAAAAACAATGTAATGATCAAACCTGTTCATAGGATTTCACGACAAGTAAGTTGAGAAATGCGACCTGCACAGGAGAACAGACGGACATCCGTAGGATATAATGAAAGCATTTTTGTCAAACCTGAAACGGAGAAGCTTCGCTCGTTAAAAATAAAATACGAGAATATTAAAGAAAGTTGATTAAATCAGGCGTTACTTGAACTAATATCTAGTGTCAAAATTAATATTCCTTGATGTACTTAATGCAACATTAAAGCGGAAATATACTAGATATTAGTTCAAGTAACAATATTAAAGAAAGTGTCATCTAGAAGGTTTCCTAAAGCCCAAGTTTACGTTAAGTTTGTTACCTCATAATCTTTCCCATTGTAAATGATGCCCGGAAACCGGAGGATTCCGGAGGCCCGGAATAGGCCTGACATGTTTGGTTCCATGATCCAAAATAACAAGGTCCAGCGTTCCGGATGCCAACACCTGATGACGTCACTCGTCATCGTCATTGTCTCTTTCGAAAATGTTGTAAATTTCTTATTCCGGCCTTGCTTACGCATTCATTGACGTCACTGCGTGACCATTTTATTTTACCATGCTTGTTCTAATAATCCAGGGTTACGCATTTACAAAGTTTAAGTCAAAGCGGTCCAGCTAAAAATGTGCGTTCAAAGATAACAGGATTACTGCAAGAACTCAAGGCCACTAGCGCCACAACACACCACACCATCGCCTCACCCGTGGAGCCATGGGGTGCAGTTCTTAAAATAAACATGCACGAGTCCATGCATCTGCTATCTCTGCATCATAAAATTATACTCACCATCATCGATGAGGCGATGTTAGTTGAGATTAAGTTTTTCAATTAAGGTTCCAATGAAATATTATATCAGAAGAGTTTGCACCAATATGCAAGGCAGGCAAAAGTTTTAGCTTCTAATCGTTTGGTTATGATCAACAGAACTTAACAAAGATCTTTAGTACTACTTACATATTCGATACTTTCCAAATACTTAGCCATGTTTGTATAATATAAAAAAAATATATTCATCATAGAAGGTAAAAAAAGAACCAACATATCTTTGACATTTTCAAAATACAGTGTGTCATCAGCTCACATTCTTTCTTCAGCTCCTTAGTTATTTTCATGATTCGTCAATTATTTTCCCAAAAGTGTGCAGTAAACATTAATAAACATAATATATACAAACATAACATAACACACTGACTTCTCTTTTGCTTAGAATTCGTCATAATAATTAAAATTCCATACTATTATCAAAAAAGTCCATCCATGCATCAATACCTGATTGCACACTTGCAAAGGATGACGAAGACGTGTAATAACACTGCCGTGCGAAGACTGGACAACAGCGAACTATCTTTTAATCCAAAATAAGTTGACCTCTATCTAGTTTATGTACTAAGCTAGAAAGCAGCCAACTCACACTGGACCCCATGAAATCTTAAGATCGCCTATAAAAAGGACGTATCACACGGTCGAAGGATAAAGCTAGGGGTGTAGTTCTTTTTATAGCCGAGCACGGGGCAAAGCATCTGCCATTATAAATAGCGCCCTCAGTAGTATCAAGGACGAATGTGTTTACGTAGTCATTTGTTCGGTAACTTGACGCTTGCGCCTGCGCATCTTTACGAGAAATTCTTAACGAAATATGCAAGTTCTTCCTGAACATTGCAAACTTTTATTTCATAGCGGAAGTACACAAATTCTGATGCCTGATTTGAGATGTAACGGAACTTAGTTAAAAATCGTATGATATTTGATCTATGCTATGAAAAAATTACATGAGTTTCATAGTGTTCACAGTCTCTTATTTTATTTGTTTTTTCTTTTATTCGATACAAGCTGCGCCCCGCGGTTTCACCCGCGGTTAAAAAGTATCGTATGTGCTATTCTAGACCATAATATATCTCTGTGCCAAATTTCATCCAGATCTGTTCAGCCGTTCTGGCGTGAAAGAGTAACAAACATCCATCCATCCATTCTTACAAACTTTCGCGTTTATAATATTACTAGTAGGATAAGACAAGTCAGTCAGTCAATTCATGAAAGCTCAATTCAAACCAGCATCCGTAGCTTTTTCTTCATAGAGAGCTAGCTGCGCTCTACGGTTTCACCCACGGGTAAAAAGTATCTTATGTGCTATTCTGGACTATGATCTACCTCTGTGCCAAATTTTATCCTGATCTGTTCAGCTGTTCAGGCGAGAAAGAGTAACAAACATCCATCCATCCATTCTTACAAACTTTCGCGTTTATACAATTAGTAGGATAGGATTTTAGGATATAACATTATTCATCATTACTTTAACCAGCTTCTTTTGCCGATCTTCTCAAGTCTCTTCCTTCCCCCAAAAAAAGATTGAATATTCATTATTTATATTACAACTTCCTCCGACCCCCGAATCGATACGAACATTTGGCTTTCAGTTTTTGCCCGACAAATTCCTATAAAATGTTTATCGCCTGCCTGGTGCCACATGTGGCCCTCTTCACTGGGAGATCGGTCCAAAATCTCCAGATTGCCACCCCAAGCAAAAAGTAAATAAATCCATAAGCAGCCACAAAAACTCTCCCGAATCCTTCTCTAGATTAAAAATCCCCTTGAAATCTTCGTTATCGGGAACTTTTTCACTGAAAGATTTTAACTGCACAAGCGCTTGTATGCGTGCGTTCGTAATCCAATTCGGTTCTTTGTGTGAGTGATTTTAATTGCTGCTTGTATGTGTTGTGGTTATTTGCATGTGTTAGTGAGGGCGGGGGTGCGCAGGCGCAGCCGACCCGCGGGTTATCATTTCCTGTTCTTATTTTAAATTTACAACGTAATTTTTTGCTTAAGTCGGGGTGGCTGAAATGCTGTTATATTCATGTTTTAAAGTTTGATGTTACTGGCACAAAAAAAAAAAAACAATCTGTACGTTTCACGTTTCGCCCTTATGTGATCCTAGTATTTTGTAATTCAGTGCTTTACACAGTTTGGCGTTTGCCTATAAAGGCTTCCTAGAAATTTTCCCTATATTACGTAACAATATACCAAAAAAAATTGTAAAGTTTTATAATCTAACAAATACACTTGAAATCTGTAGTACAAATATGTTTAGTTGAGACGTATCTCTGTATAGTATACCTTTTAGGTCTACTTAAGTTACTCGTATGCTGGAAGCGAAAACCCGTTGTTATTGTTTTTATTTGTTTTTGTCGCAAATAATTTGTTCCATTGTCGGCATATCGATTCGCTCGATAAAAAGCAGTACAGCAATAAATTTATTGTTTCTGCAGGTAGTCAGGAGTTAATTGTTTGTTATACACGGTTTTTTTCTTGTTTTAATTGTTTTTGTAGGCTTCGAAGCTTTGTCGGGCTCGACAATGTTTTATTGCCACCGATTCGATTCACGCACTGAATGAAGTTTACAATACAATCAAAATTCTTTATTGGCAAACTTGTTCGTACTTGCTACTTGTTATTTAAACTTAATCTTCTGTAGAAGCTTGATATTTTAAAGATTATAGCTGCTTTTATCTAAAACAGTTGGCAACATTTTTCAAAAAAAAAATTTTCGTTATAACTTGTAGCTAATTATACTTAGCAGAAATCAATTTTGGAAATTACTAGAGAAATCTTTTGTGTTTTGTTAAAAATACCGAAAAAACAAGAAGAATTGATTGCTATAAAAGTGAGGCGAATTTAGCATCACTGTGACTGACAATTATATATAAAATTTACCTAATATTAGTGGCGCAAAAGAAACATTGAAACTCAGTAAGTATAACGAACTCTGCAGACTACTGTGACTCTGGCATCACTGAAATGCGTACCACTTGTCTCAACCTAACGGTACAATATCGTGGCGCCATCTGTTTTTTTGAACATTTCGATAACCTATTTTCGATGCAACTTCGATCTGTTAGTAGGTATTAAGGGTAGTTTTGGAATTGTGTTAAGTGGGTTGGTAGGTAAAATATAAACCAGTAAAGAATTTCAATTAAATTGCATTTTCACATAAACAAACATAAAACAAATCGTCACGCCTTTCCACCGAGGGGGCTGGCAGACATCAATTATATTTATATTATTCGGTATATTTTATATTTGTCAACACCTTCTTAGTAGTATTTATATGGTACTAGCGACCCGCCCCGACTTCGCAGGGGTGCAATGTAAGCGGAAAAAAAAATTATAATTAACGACATCACATTAGAAACCACAAAAATAACAGTATTTCTCCACTATTTAATGGATGTTATTATGCATATAAACCTTTCTCTTAAATCACTCTATCTATTAAAAAAAACCGCATCAAAATCCGTTGCGTAGTTTTAAAGATTTAAGCATACAAAGGGACATAGGGACAGAGAAAGCAACTTTGTTTTATACTATGTAGTGATGTACTGGTTCATCGTGATTTTGTTAATCAAAAAACAAAACAAAGCTAATAAAATTAAAATCAGTAAAGTATTTAGTTAAATCAAATCAAGTTTTAAAATAATACGTTATACGTCACCCTTTCAATTTAATGCTCAAATCATACTAATTAATAATATTAAATGAGAAAGTTTGGATGGATGTTTGTTACTTAGCCATGGCTGAACAGATGTAGATGAAATTTCGCACAGAGATAGATTTTAGTCGGGAATAGCACATAGGCTAGTTTTTAACCGCAAATGTAATCGCGGGCACAGCTAGTCCAAGATATATTTTGATCCGAAAATCAAAACACCTCCTAACACTCCCCTAACTAAACTAAGTACGACTTACAAAAACAAACCAGTAGAGTTTCGTCTGAAGGATCCTTAAATCGTTTCCTTAACTCAAAACAATGGCGCAACTCTAAACATACCGAAATCCTTTGATCACAGCCTGATCACGACACTACTTGGAAATATTAATGAGTTACACGTAAAGAGCCACTTTGTCTACTGATAAGAAAAAAAGATTGGATAAGGTAGGTATTGTTGTAGATTTATTACAGGGTTTACTGGAAAGGAGAATGAGTAAAATAATTAAAAGTACTTAGTAGTTACTTACTTCGGTATGTTATCTATCCTGATAACAACCAGACTCATCTTAGGTACCTCCGTTTCTAATTTTCTAAAAAGTTTCTTAGATGACCGGACCAGGAAAGTATGTGTGTCTAGGTACCATTCGAGCTAAAATTTAAAGGATTTGTTTACAACTGCTTTCATTAACTGAACTAGTTAAAAAAGGCGTCACAACTAAATAACAGTTTAAAATACCTAAATAAAGTTAGTTAAATAGAGTTAGTTAGGAGTTTAACCAACGCTGGATTTATTAATCTAATTTTTCAACTACTCACTCTTTATGGGCAACAATAACAATTTTGTCTATTAATATTGTAACTACACTTTGTAGCAAGCTCATAGTAATTTTATTATGTTGTTTGTTATATTCTCTATCGATTAAACTATTTTAACAAGCTTTGTAATTACAAGTTTAACTAATAAAAGCGTGTTTATAAGTGAGCTTAATATACAGATAAGTTTATAAAATACTAGCTGCGCCCCGCGGTTTCACCCGCGGTTAAAAAGTATCCTGTGTGCTATTCTAGACCATACTTTATCTCTGTGCCAAATTTCATCAAGATCCGTTCAGCCGTTCTGGCGTGAAAGAGTAACAAACATCAATCCATCCATCTATACATACAAACTTTTACGTTTATAATATTAGTAGGATAGGACTTATGCTTCTTAATTACTTATCTTGATAACAGTATTTTTTTAAACTATTTAAATACTTAATAATATTACTTTAACTACGAAAGTACTTAATACATTTTTTATTTGTTATAAATTAGTGAGAATTTCAATTCGTAGCATCAATTTTCACTCTAGTTACGCTCAACTCACCTCCTAATTTTTGCACACCCTGTCCCATACTCATTCATGTATCCTCTACATCCTAGTTGCCTGGAAGAGATCGCTCGTAGTGATAATGCTGCCAGTTGTTACGCTATAGTTTAAGTTTTTCTGTTCCGTTGTTTTGTTATTTCTAGTGTGAGCACTAAAGTGTTGACCATCCATCTATCTATCTATCTCCTAATTCAACGCTATACGAGTACTATAACAGTTCCTACCCACCTTCTCGTGCCCACGTCAGTATCACACAAGTCTGATTTGTTTACTCGTCGGCTTCTCAAAGCCACAATCGGCTGCAAGCCGTCCTCTTTATTACCCGGCCAACTGTGCAACACTTTGGATCTACGTTATACGAGGCGAGGACTCAGGACTTCATTTTAGGGGGAACTTAAGTACATTTTAGTATCTGCGTCTGTTAATTTGTTGTACGGATGTGTCATTATTTTTATTTAGTTTTGGACTAGGTACTTTGGTTGCGGTCTATGATTTTTTAACCGCTACCCGGCAAGGACTGTTTATTCAGAATAAATTTTTAATAAATATCCAAATCCTTTGTGCCGTTTTCAAACACACTAAACATCTCCTCTCACTTATAGTGCTACTAATACCTATTAGTATTATGTGATCAGACTCTAGAAATCCAATTATTGTCATCGATGAAATGAAAACCTAGTCCCTCTTACTAATAAACGTTGCATTGTCTCAGAATAGTTTTACAGCGTCTTTTTCGATCGAGTTTTAAACTTTCAAAGAAAGAAAAAGACAAAACACTGTTAGCTATTTCGAGGCTATACATTATTATAGTAGGTGTAAGAGAAACTATCTATTTGCAAAAACCAGTCTAATCTTAAAAGAAGCCAAGGTTACTAAGATTAGGTCCGTTAATTTATAAAAGTAAGCTCGTAGAGCAGCAAAAGCTCTCGATACTCTCTTGTTGCCCCGCTCCCGGTGCCCCCCTGACTCCGCTCCCGCCCTCATACGTTTACGTGTGTTGTTATCAATTTCAGTAATTTATCACCCAGCTGAGAAGTGAAGCGTTTCTCTCGGCACATCAAGGATGCTACGATCTGATGATTCGTGGAAATGTTTTTGAGGTTTTATCATTAGAATAATAAATAATACTACGGTTTTATTGTTTGATTGTTTTTGTGAGCACTATTTGCGTTGGGAATCATGTTGCGTTTAAATTTCATTTTGATACCTAAGGATAGATATTTTTCATGCGTACATTTAAGAGGTTTCGTGCAATTTTTATTTGTTGATTTATTTAGGCATGGGAACGAGCTTTGCAATTTTGGCCGTGATTTTCCTTTTTTAACTTTGAAAAAGAAGAAGGTTGTAATGTTCATCTGTAAGTATTTACTTTCTGTGCCATTTTAGTAAAAAAAATCTTGAAAAATTCAATCTACTTTGTTCAGGCCAAGAATATAGATGCACACTATTTTTTCCTCAAATTAAACGATGTTAATAAAAAAAGTTGTGACAAAAAATAATGTCGCATCAAATAGGTTGGCAGTAAGGCACTGTTACTTACATAGGAAAAAGTGCAAAGAGTTTCGTGCAATTTCTTTACTAAAAATACCATATTGCTAGAATTGAACATTGTCTGACTCTTCCTGCTATTGACGAAGTAAGACAAAAACAAGTGTAAAATAAAAATAGGAAAATTCTAGAAATTTTGCTCGCTTTAATGTAGTCTATGATTCACTAGGTAACTATTTACGTGCATGAAAAACGGAATTCCCAATAGATAACCACAAAAAATGATTGTTAGAATGTCTTTTAATACGCTAATTGTAATATTCGCGGTAAGGAATAGGAAATCCCGCATTAGCTGTCTATCATGAAAATTGGAACTGTAAAATAAAATATAATAAATAGTACACGGATTTTTTGGGCTTAAATTGGTAGTGACATCTTTTAAGCAATGTATATCTACACTATAATTATATTATAAGGAGGTAAAGTTTGTTAGTTTATTTGTAAAAAGCTTTAAGCAACACGGGACTTCCGCTGTGGCGGCGAAGTACGGAGTAATCTCTGTACTTACCTATAGTATATGGGTACTATCTTGGTCACTTTCACTCCTATGACATTTCCAACGAGAGAGATATTGACCAGAAAAATTCTAAAGTGTAAGATTAGGACCTATACCTACCTGATTTTTTTAAAATTCTCTATCTGATAAAAAGCAACATAAGTATTAAGTGAGTATGAGCTATGAAACGCGACAAAATTGTGGACAATAGTACTTGTAAGTAAAAAAATACCGTTGAATGTAAAACGTCTTTCCATTAGGATTTTTGTCTAATTTTTTCTAGAAATTACTACACGAGAAGGTACGATTATATGGAATTCGACTACAGAGATGTTGGTAGAGACGGTATACAGAGTAGCCGGCGCCAATTGTTGACACACAATTTTATTGTATTGTGAGGAACCTATTTTCCTTTGTAGTATAAAAGCAGCTAATCAATCAAGTTTCATCACAACAATGCAGTGGAAAGCGACGGGCGCGCCACCTAGCGGGCGGGGCGAGTAATGACCCAACTCCATTAACCTTACCTTTACACGCAGTTTAGAGTTTTACGCACTACTTTAATTTAGTAATGCACGTACGTACTATTCCTAACTAAGCACACGCTAGTTGTGATTAGTCGGGAATAACTTACTCTATGTTCGCAACGATTGGGGCACGCGGGAATAAAGTGCAGACACTGGAGTCATCGGGAATTAAATTGATGCCAGACGAAAACAATCATTTATGATCATTTTTAATTTTATTTATGACTTTAGCATATTTTTTTTGCCAATTTAATCTTGTCATCTATGTTCTTCAATGCAAAAAATTCGACCAAACATAATATACTGTCGCCTTACGAGTTCACGCATACTTTTCGTAATTTAACAGTCAGTAGCTCTAAATTAAGTAATCACCACAAATAGCAAATTGCCCCCCAATTCATAGAGCTATCAAAAGTGTAATTACAGTTAGAGGAGCATGGGCTATTGTGCGCATCGGGTATTGGGTGCTAATTAAAAACTATCGATAAATCTTCCCCCGTGCGAAACGAAGTGTGCTGCATCCATAATGTTGATAGGTGAGTAATTACTGATGACCCTCAAATTATCTGCTGGATGATGTGGGGTCGCTATTCAGAACTATGTTATTGTTGTTGTTAAAACTTTTGAAGAGGTCGAAATTATTTGCGTGAAATTCCTAGCTGTCCCTAAAGAGCTATTTCAATCTAATTATTTATATTATTCATGCTATGAATGTATTTTGTAAAAGCCACAAGTTTAAGCTTCAAGTTCTTATTTAATTATCGTGGTATTTAATTTTAACATGAGACTTTACACGAGAACAAAGTAATAATTTTGCAGTAGCTGTATTTGACTAGGCATATAATATATCGTCACGCCTTTTCCCCAAAGGGTCTGGCAGAGGTGTAATACAACACCCACACATCGCCGGACGACATTCAGTCGAAAATGTGACAGGGGCGAGCCTGCCGCCATAAACTGGGCTCCAGTCGTGTAGCAGATGACTACAATTTATGATATACTCTTACATATCTGAATAGAAGATGAAATAATTAACTGAATAGTTAAAATGGTAACTAATTAGTAGTGACATATACTTGTTTTTAAAATAGTTAAGTAAACAGATAATAAGAGTACCAACTGTCTGGATAAAGATATTAGTCACAACTGATTAAGATTATGGCTTTCTGCCTACTACATAATAGCTTATCGTTCTTTTACATGAAATTGGTTTAAAGAATGTTAATTACTAAAGTCTTTATTTTCTGAGATAATCTGCTTATTTCAAATGTAATAATTCTTTGTTTTCTTATGACCAAAAATTATAGGACATGCATTCAAAGAATTTTTGTAAAATTTTGATTTAAAAAACCGCAAAAATAAATAAATAAATTTCGGGACTTTTCCACACACGGTCACCTGACCCCAAACTAAGCAAAGCTTGTACTATGGCTGCCAGAGACTGATTTACATACATACATATATATTTTTAAATACGTACTTAACTAGATATTTAACACCCAGACATTAGAACAAACACAAATGTTAACTCTAGGTGGGTATCGAACCCACGCTCCCAAGCTCAGAAGGCAGGTTCACCACCAAACTGAGCCACCGAGCCAGTCAAGGTAATCAAGTTATGAAACTTTTAACTTCTATCGAGTCAGTATTTTGTATTCTTTTAAAAACTGCAAATAAATCTAAATTTTTCACACCCAGACATTCAACCAAAACGTGCCATACCCGAATAATTCTTAAAGAAATTCCGTTTATTACTTGCACATGTTGAATAAAAACCATAAGCCCCGTTCTGTCCCAGTATTGTTTCACAATTTCACAGAAACATGCCCAATTACGGTCCCGTATCTATTCACTTCCTTTCCGATAATAAAGATTCTATTTCTATTGTTTGCACTCACTAAAATAATATTTTAATCGTCATTTCAAAGATATTTTTTGCTTGTTCTATTGAGGCTCTGCCTGCTTCTATTGTAATATTTATTACGCTTAGATGTTATTATGCTGGGATAATAAAAGTCGGTGATAGCAGACGGTCGGAATTAGGTAGATATTGACTTGTAAATGTTATTATTAGAAACAATTTCTGTACCTGACTACATTAACATTAGATAAAAGCTATTTAGTTACCTGCATCGACTGGTTGAGATGCCGAGGAGATGCAAACAAGGATTCCAAATAATGCATTGCATTATTAATAGCATTTACTCTACATCATTTAATTGTATTTGTTTATTTGTAAATTAAAAGTCTGTAACTCATTTGAAATGAAATGAAATGAAATGAAAATATATTTATTGCCGAAGAAAAAAAAACACAATAGAAATAATTAGGTACAATAGTTAGATAAATACGGTGGCAAAGGGTGTAAGCTCAGCACTGAGCTGCGTAAACTAGATCAGTTTATGCAAGGCTGATTTTCAGCTTACCCCTAGACTCGAATTAAGATGTTGGTCGAGGGTATAGTCATGCGAGTGTTCACTTTATACATTATTTCGAAAAATTACATTTAATTAATTTTTTAAATTAATTTTATTCGCGATTTCAATATGCTTGTCATAAAGTTAATTGACTTGCTTCATAAACTTAAAGTAATTTTAGAATCAAGCGTGTAGTTCCAAATGACAAAACCACCTCATAAAACCTTAATGCGATGTTTTCTTAAGAACACTAATAAATACTAAAAGTGCGCAAATATCCTTTCAATTAATATGTATTTGTCTATAAAAAATTAGAAAGTTAGCATGTTTAGTTCCAAAATGGATGAGAAGGATGACGTCATCGGGTGAATGCTTTTTACCTCAAATTCCTGGAAATAATGACGGCTGAGGGTGGGACAAACCCAGATGCAAAATGCTGATGCGGGATTGCATCGCAATTCTTTTGCATTTTTTTAATTTGAAATCAAATTTAACTCACAAAATACGTAATGATTAGTAAACGTTAAAACAATTCCCATCAGGCAATTCAGTGGTCAAATGCATGCCTAGTTTGTTGTAAAATAATAACAATAAAAATAACGAAACACATTTAGTTTAGTTTAAACTGATAAAACGACAGATAAATAAAACAGATAAATAGATAAAACGACAATTTAATCACTGATATTCGTTTTTTACATTGTAACTATACCTAAGTATTCTTCTTGCCTAGGCTGTCTAGTGAAACCTCTTAACAGTTGTTCTAGAACAAAATTTAGAAGCTGTTATTATGTATCCAGTGTAACACACATTAATATGATTAAACGTCACTCTTTGGTCCTAGTCATGCCAATAATACTGACCAAAAAAAAAAGTTGGTCCGGAGAGTCGTTGGTTTGCTTTGAAAAACAAACCAACATGTTTTTTCCGTTTATAATGTTGGCATTTAATATTTATAGTATTCACCATGTAAAGTTTCGGACATAGTATTTTTTTTGTGTTAGGTATACGAGTAGTATTAGTAATCTTAGCATTAAAATAGCAGTTTGAGTAGCGTCATATCGGTAATGATAAATCAAAAGCCGACTCTTTAACGATTGAATGAACCTGTCAAAATACAGTAAGCCCGCCCGTATCAATCTAAACGCCCGTATGTCCAGATTTGCCCACTTTACCCCATTGGTATGAATAATTGTAGATATCAATAACCAGATAAACTCACCCCATGCAATTTTGACAATCGCAATACTATGGTTGTAATTGATTTTATTTGTGAAATTGGAGAGGTTTTTGATAATATTATTAGCACCCTCCATAGTTTGAGCGAAATATTGTACTGTGGCTTTTGGGGTTAGCTGCGTTTGCGTTTCACGGTGTATGTGGCTACATTTTGTTTTATGATAATAAGAAAAATGGAAACCTTATCAAAAATATTAACCCAGCATAGTCTTACATATAGTTTTTTGATAAATTTGACTGTGAAATTTCTAGACATAAATCAGTGAAATGACTTCACTATGCAAGTTGAATATGTCGTTACAGCGAAGAATATAGATTTTCAATGGCAAAAAAAATATTCTAGACTAGACTCATCAAACCTGAAATGTGGCCTAAAAACGTAAATATTTGAGTATTATCTTTTTATTTTAACGATTTGTTTCTCACACATTTAAAACAGTATATTTCAATCATCGAAGTAAATTATAAAACAAGACGAATTCTGAGAATAGCCTTGCGTATTGTATCCACGCGTTTGCTATTTATAATTACAATTTTAAATAGATCGCTTAAAAAATCTTATGTCCCGACTTTCAGCGTTTGAATTTGTCTTTTTTGGACAGGAAATAAAGATCAAAATCCGTTGCGCTGGAGGGCGTTATTTATGTTCAGTAAATCAGGTAGGAAAATTAAAATTTGAAGCGATCTCGTCTGGCGACAACCCCTGTGCCGCCGATGCCGATGGGGTGGAGCGGAGCCGTCTAGCTTTGCCTTCCGTCCTGCTTACTCTACGGAATTTCGGGTATCTCCGTCTCTCCTATTATTGTCATATCAAGATTCGAACATTGCATTTTGTTTCCAATTTTCAATTTAGTTTATATCGGATGTTGGCAAGAGCAAGACGTCTGGCGTGTGGCCATACGTCAACTTGCACGTGTTTAGTCGCGAATTAGCTTTTATTCTTTTTTTGAAGTTTGAGATAAAGCATTGTTTTTGTGAGTTTTTGGACTTTGGACTGGAGTGTTAAATGGAATTCATGGATTTCTTCAATACTCTGATGGAGGATCATCATCAGAATCCCAACCACCACGATCGAGATCCTCCGAAAATGCCGAACTTTTTCGAAGTTGATAAGAAAAAGGTGAAGTATTATTATTGTACTTCATTTTCAAGTGTAGGTACAAGTTTTTAATACTACATAATATGTCTAGTGTTAGATATTATGGGTTATTCCGAAAGTACTCCATGCTTTTGTTTAAAAAAATGAGTTTACATTCGCAAAATACTCCACAGTATTATTAGTAAAAATAATTTATTTTAAATTGTAGTTTTAAGCTTTTCAATTACATTAATAAATAGTTCTGTATTTTTTACAAATAGAAATTTAAATTTTGCGAGGCTGTGGTGATCATATTATTTATAACTGAGAATGGAAGTTACTAGACCAAACGCACAACTGAGAATCAAAATAGAGTACCTACATGTCATTCATTTGTTATTTCAATCATTAGTCAAATTAATCAAATAATATTTCAAGAAGTGTAATTAAGGCATCGATAATTATTTTCACTCGCGTTACTATAATCTTAATAATGATAACATTAATTAGTAGAGCATAAAAGAAAAACAAACAGTTGATAGACTTCATTATTCAAATGATTGTTATAAATTTATTTATCTAGTTACAAGTAATTTTAGGAAATAACAAAGTTCAATTAAGTTTGTACGTCCCTACTTTTTCTAAATAGGTATTTGGAAAATGAACCTTATGAGCTAAAAAATAAATAAAAAATCTATATCATGAATACTAGTTATCTATATCATAAAATTTATATCATGAATACTAGTTAAAGAATAATACCAGGGGCCCTATTCGGAGATTTGAAATTTTCATCTCACTTTTTTTCCTCCTTGTTGCTCTCGTTTGAAACGTCATAAGTGTGAGAGTGACCAAGATAAAATCTCATCTCATCTCACGCGCAGGAATAGCCCCCCAGTTCCTAAGTATGAATTCCTCTAACTTCTTAAGTCTTTTTATTTTCTTCATCTTTAAACGAGCCAGCAACAAGATTCGATTTCGAACTTTAACAAAACAATACGATATTAAAATTAGTAATAAAATAGAAGAATGGACCGTAAAAGATTTATTCGAATAAATTAAATCGCTTAATAAAGCTGCCGATCTGTTTATAGGGACCTTTTTATGTTGAAGTTAATTATATTTTTGATATAAAACCATACCGAATTAATATTGGGAAGCGGACAGATTAAAAATAATGGATTTGGTATAAATTAGGATTATTTATGAGGCATTTAATGGTTGCTTAATATCGTGTCGTCGGGTTATGCTTAGGTATAGATGCCTATCGAATTAGAGGTTATAGTTAGCGATTTAAAAAACGGTGTCTTCGATAGTAGTTTTTAATGCCATAACAGCTGTTTAAACGTAATTAATAAAATACTTACTTATTACTTCATTGGCAAAAAAAAAGAATACGGACAGTAGTGACTTTTTATTTTCAAATTCGAATAGCTTTACTGCAGGCCACGACACAGCAACATCCCGTTTGTAGAATAACTATTTACTTGATTAAAACTAAGCCTACAAACAATAAGCAAGCCCTGATGTTAGAGTTACTAGGCCGCCCGAAGGCCTCTAACATGGCTTAACGATTGTTGTCATTGAAAAAAACAACCGGGTCCTACAATTTAATGTGTCATCCGAGCCACGGTAGCGCTCAGTTGTAAACGCCTCGCGGTCACCCATCCTAGGATTGACCGTGTCGTCCGTTGCTTAGCATCGGTGATCGAAACGAACACCTAGTCAAGCTACGCTGTGAGCGCTACTGACAATAATACCTACTAACACAATTATTATTGTAACTTTAGTTTTTGTATATTATATACTCATTATCCGATTTTTTCCCGGTGACCCCATTTCACACTCGAGAAAGGGGTGATCGGGAATTAAAGCTTCGCTCGCAGTGGAGTGATAGCGGTTGTAGTATATTGCGGTACGCGGATAAAAAATATTTTGTTTTTATTTATGACCACCGCCTTAAGCTTCCTTGTAATATCATTAGAACAAATTAAAATATTGGTTACTTTTACTAGGTTTACGTAACGACAAAAAAATAGGGTTGCTTTGGAACAACTATGTCTTACCTAATGATGATAGTATATCGCAGTTAATCAAACAATTCTTTTTTTTTTAATTCTCCAGTTTCAACAATGTAATTCTATCTAAGAATGAAGGTTTAGTAAATTAACTTATCGTCACGTCTTTCCCCCGAGGGGGCTGGCAGAGGTGTAATACAAAACCCACACTTCGCCGGACGATTTTTAGTCCCAAATGTGACAGGGTGCGAGCCTGTCGTCATACACCGGACCCAGTCATATAGCAGATGACATACAATACGCACATATGCTCACACAATGAACAAATTGGTGCGTGCCGTCAGCTGGGTTCGAACCCGCTCCTTCTGGCTTGAGAGGCGGGCCTTCTCCCAACTCGGCTGCCATCGCTAAAAAGTAAGCCTAAGTAAAAAAGTTTAAATTAAGACCTTCGGTTATCCTGTACGTTTTAACTCTGTTTATTCAGTAGCTGTCAAAATGACAGCAATCGTTAAGGTCAGGGGTGGTCAACTGTGCCGCTTACGATTTTATTACGGATAACATTTTTATTACTGGATAACGCGTGAAACCGATGATTTTTATAACTACGCCATTATTACCTTAACGATCGGATTATTTTCCCTTTCATCCGCCTTGATTTATAATGTGCACTATCAATGTTGAATTTAAAGTTACGCGTTAAATTGTAATCCGATAAACTTTGGTTGAGCTTCGTTTTGATTTCGTTGAACGTCTGCCTCTTAATAAAGATTAAGTTTTTGACACCAACGAACATTTTTATTAAAATAATTGTTAGTCTGGTGTTTAGGTCGTATGGTAGCAGGCGTAATAACGCCGGCTAAATACGTTGGCCCAACGTTGGTCTCCACGCCAATCGTCCAACGTGTGCGCTTGCCCCAAACGTTGGGTTCAATCAATGCTATTTTAGATCCATACGTTGGATGAGTGGCGTTGGCGCCAACTTGGGGAGCCGGCTTTACAAATATATTAAAACGTAAACTATTTTTTAAAAACTGAACAAAATGTCTCTTTACATCTTTTCAGGGTTTCAGGGCTGAACTGATCTTAGCAAAATTAGTTAAGAAGTTACTGTACACTCTATCATAGACACGCTATTCCACACCTTTAAAATTCTATTCTTCTATTTTTCTAGTCAACACAAAAAAAAAAATGTAAAAAAAAACATTAAAAATTCACAAGCAAAGTCGCTGTTAACAGCTAGCAAATGAATTTAATAAAAGTACATTAAAATTTGGTTGTCAAAAAAAAAAACATATAAAATTGACAAACAAAGTCGCGGTTAACAGCTAGTAAATGAATAAAATAAAAGTACTTTGCACTTCGGTACAAAAACACCGTTCGGTCGTTCCCAAGACCAAAGTTCGAACAAGAGGGCATTTATAAAACAGAACATTAATTTCGATTGTTGTAAAAGTATTGCAAATATGCTCGGAGCCGTGTCATTTGTATTTACATGTGTATTTATGTATTTATATGTGCCAACGATTGTTAGGCCCGCAAGAAATTAGCATGCCGCACACAGACGCGCGGGTCATCCCTTCAATGTGTGTAAACCTTTACAGTGGGACCGCGTTGTTAAGTTACTGGGCGGTATTTCATTGTGTCGGTCACGCGAAATCAGTCTTAGTTTTTTTTTGTAAATATGTTTTTAACAAGTATGCAAATGTTATTTTATGGATTGCATCAGCTCAGTCTGTTGAGTTTTTAAAAAAAAATTAACAAAGTAGATTCTTAGACCTACGGAAATACTACCGTTATTAAGTACTTTCTTAATTTGTAGGTACTCGAAGTTTCAAATGAATCTTAGCATAAGCTCAACCTTTTCAAAAAATAAAGTAAGAATAAGTTAGGTAAATTGAACAAGGACTTTCAACAATTTTTTAAGTACTAAACGTGATTCTATCGAGTAGATAAACGGCTTGCTCATATAAATAAACAGAAATATGTGTTTTTATTTTTATTTCATAACCACGGTTACGAAATTCCCGTGCCTTGTAACAAAGCAGCGTGGTCAAGCTATACCCGCGAGGGTGTCGGCACACAAGGAAAGCGAGTGCGATGACCGCCGTTGTTACACCTGCAAACATGGCCTGAGTGCATTCGCAATAAACGCATGCTGGCATGTGAGCATGTCGGCATGTGCGCATGTGCGCATGTGTGTTCATTAACCACCTTCTAAGGTGAAATCTTGGCTCTGTGGACGTTAACTTCAACATTTATGTGGAATGTCTTAGAATTCGGCGGGTGAGCGTTTCAGGACGGATTATTGATTTTTACAAGTAGGTGTGAAATAAGAATTAAAGAAATCCGACAAAAAATTATGAAATTACTGATTGCGACAAAACCTTTAAAGCTAAAATTTGATTTTTATGTAATTCGCATTCAATAGGTAATCTTGCAATTGGTAGTCTTGTAATCTTGTTAGGTCTTGCGATTAACGAAGTTACTATATCTGTAGTTACTGAACTTGCAACCTTATTGCCTGTACTGACTGATGCGGAATTAGGGTCATTTGACTATTAGAGCGTATTTTTAAAACGAGTGCCAAACCAGCCTCCCTAATCGTAAACGGTAACCGCCGCCAATGGTCAACTACTGATGCTGTTGATGTGTTGCCAACCCAGAGAGTTTATAGACGCGAAAGTTTGTAAGAATGGATGGATGAATGGATGTTCGTTACTCTTTCACGCCAGAACGGCTGAACAGATCTGTATGAAATTTGGCACAGAGATTTATAGTCTGGAATATCACATAGGATACTTTTTAACCGCGGGTGAAACCGAGGGGCGCAGCTAGTACTATCTAAAAAAGAACACGTCTTTTTTAATGCAGCTACAGCAATTCTAAATTCTAAACTTTTTTTGACATACGAGTACGTTGTAAATAAAACAAAATTTACCTATACGTAATAGGTACGTAGACGCACGTACAACGTACATACGTACGTAAGCGAATCCTTGCATTAGAGATGACCCTAATTATTATACATTCGTTATCTTTAGCGATGACGACGTTTACTTACATTTCGACGTTCATGAATATTACAAGCTACGTTACATGACTAGTCTACAATAGAATAACGTGTCACTTTGTACGTCATAATTTTGTATGATCATGTCAAATCATGATTTTCTCAACTGCCTAATTTTCAGGTGTACCTTATCCCACGGGGATATATGGTCACATCTAAAAATAAAATAAAATTTTAGCTTACAAAATCATGAAAAGTTATAAAAATAAAAAAGTTACAATTATATATTAATGTGTTGTCAAAATTAATGAAAAATAATATAGAGTCGTAGGTGGCATGTCAAAATAAATAAATAATTAACTCCAAAAAATAATAGTAATAGTATTTGTAGCTCGGCTATGTCAAAGTATTCAATTAAATTAAAGTCTTTATGTTAAATGCATGATTACAATGTCAATGTTATATGTTATATAAAATGTTAAATCGAAAATATGAATTTGTAAGATATTTACATTTGCGTTGTTTGCCACCTATGGCATAAAAAAAAGGAAAAAACTCTTTCCTCTAAACCAGGTTGTCTAATTTTGCATTGCAGAGAATCGGTAAATTCGTTTTCAAATCGAAAATGCCATAACATCATTTTCATTCGATTTTAGTATTTCCTTTGAAAAAAAAATTGTTTGTTTTTCCTCTTGGCGTAGAGCTTAGTGGGGTTAATTGTACGAATCAACGATTGAACTGTAAAAAAGTTTCCATACAAGATGTAGGTAGAATAGATATTATTTATGCATGTGTGTATGTTTATGTTTGTGTAAAGTATTGTCGTTTGAAAGGATGCGAGCGGTTGAAAATCGCGAGTCTGCGCTAATTTCTTGGACACGACTTGACCGGAGCTCGCATTTACCTCTAGTTATTCATATTAATTAATACCTTCGATTAATCGTAGTAAAAAATGTTATTATCCAAAATGTAGTTAACTAGTTATGATTAAGGTTTACAATCTGTGTTCATAAAATCTAAGATCTGTTTGATAGGTATTTTAGTGTAAATATCGTAATTTAATACCAATCAAGGTAACAACGGAAAGTTAAGTGTATTTTAATTAAACTTCTTAGTGATTTAATTTAATAAGCGAAGAAAAATGTGCGCTGTTTTGTTTCTTTGTAACGAAAAAAATGTACCTAAACTTGTCCTGCTGTTCTGTTGATCATTAAATTTTATTGGGAAGTTTTCACAAGCCGACTTTCTGGGTTAGTTGGTAGTGAACCTGCCTTTTGAGTTTAAGGGCGTGAGTTCGATTCCCACCTAGGGCAAATATAAAAATATTATGATGAATGCTTGTGTTTGTTCTATGTTTGCGGGTATTAATTCTTATATTTTTAAGTATAAGTTTACAAATGTATCATGTATGTATATCAGTCTCTGGCAGCCATAGTATAAGCTTTGTTTAGTTTGGGGTCAGACGAACGTGTGAACGTGTGAATCATGTTTTTTTTTTTTAAATTAAGTTGGGAAGATCTTTAGGGGTTGTAGGTAAAATTAATTGAAATATTTGTGACCAAACACCTAACACACAGTCACTAACTTAAGTCTCTAAAAACTTGTTTTTTTTTACTGATTTAGACTCGAATAGATATAATTTAGCACTGTTGAGATAAAAACGTGCTAAATTCGCTTTCAGATCTCTTTGACCGATAAATTGACAATTTTAACTTGAAAAGGGATCTTTACAAGATACCTATCTCTATAACGTCGGGATTATCGAACAGTCTTGTTAAAGACTTGTTTAACAGAATACGTCTTTTCTAACTTCTCTTTACTATTGAAGATTTGACCGAATTTTTGGAAATAAACACTATTTTCATTGCTCAAGTTACGCTTTTCAAAATTTTAACCCCCTTACCAATAAATGTTGTACAGCCTCTGAATAGTTTCACAGTGTTTTTTTTGTCTTTTTCTTTGTTTTTTTTTACTTGATAGAAAAAAAAAGAAATATTGATTAATTAACTATTCTGAGTCTATTCAACGTTTATTAGTAAGAGAGTAACAGTTTAAATACAATTTTGTGTACATAACTACTTTAATAAACAAGTATTGTAGATGAAATAACGATATGTGTGTGAATAAAATTTCATATTTCGAAATTGTCATAAACCTAAAATATTGTTCACGAACATTTTATTCGTATGAGAACCCTATTTTGAATATCTAATACTTTTTATTACAAGCAACAATCATTAGACAATATTTACCAAAGTTTACAATTCGTCAAAATCACAATAACTGAATATCATTCACTTACGGCCAGTTAGGGCGGGCGGCGCGAACTAGGGCGGGGAAAATTAATCCGCCCAAAGCTGTATTACGCGCCGCAATTATCTTGTTCGGGATTAAGCCGCTTACCCACTACACTAGTTCGACTTGTACAGTGAAACCGAACACGTGAAAAATAGTATTAGTGAAAAAAATATTGGAAGTTGAAAATGGTCCAACTACAAAGAATAGGAATTTCGACATTAATTCTTTTTGACATAATTTGAAGAGGTTGAACTAAGGAACATTTTTATACGATTTAATTTAATTTTAGTTTATGATACTCTTCATATTGCTAGTCTGAATATACCTAACTAAATATAGCTTGGATTTAAAATTGTAGATATGTTTAAAGATAAATATGTATTATTCAGATGAACATATTCGGAAAAAAAAAATTGGTATAGGTTTGCATTAAATTGTTATTAGGTATATTATTATTACACATTATTATAGGTTCCATTCAAATAAGTTTTTTTAGAAACTTAAATACTGGTACAATAAGATAAAAACTACAGGATGAGCAATAAATAATCATACAGAGTAATTTCTCTTAACACTTCATAATTCCCGCATAACATCCTAGTCCAAAACATTACAAAGGGACACCTAACGTGTCTATTTACGAGCAATCGGCACCCTTCACAGGGGTGATACGGAACCACAGCTTAATGACTAGTTGCGGCGGAACCCCAAAATGTTCATCTAATTGGAGATCAAAAGAGGGGCGTGTAATCGAGTACAGTGTGTACTCGATAGAAATGTGTCGGGAGATAAGTTGCTAGATGTGGCACTGCCCCTTTGAGGCTTGTACAAATAAGAAGAATTAGCTTGTAGAAGTCAACATCAACAGTAGCAAAAATCTGATGAAATTCTGATGGAAAACAATAAAAATAACAAAAAATAAAATCGTGATATGAATTAACAGTAGATAATTTTTTTCCCAAATCGAGTCTTAGGGCGAGATTCACACTTCGACTTTACTTTGATGCAAAGTTCAAGAATCTCGCCCGGAAAGTTGAACTTTTCATCTAAGTAAAGTTGAAGTTCGAATGAATTGAATCTAGCCCGTACGTAACACGTAACGAAAAAAAATGTTCTAAACTCAGTTTTAAATATTTTTTGTTTAGATAAGTTCTAACTTTTAAGTGCTTCTGGCGTCCATAAGTTGTAGAGCTTTAACTTGGTATACATATTTTGCACTGAACAAACGAAAAACGCGGATTTTCAAATTCAAAATCATTTTTTATCAGCTGTGTAATTACAGGTCACATTGAATATTTTAGGTTTAACAGCTACACTATTAGGCATACAATATTCAGAGAGCTTCATCACATTAAAAAAAAAAAACATTTAAAGCAGGACGCCTATTCTACTAAGCAAATTTTTTTAAATAATTTTCAATTTGAAGCATTAACAATTTAAAACAATTGGTTAGTAGAATTGGAGGGCTGTTTTGTGTTTGGCATAACACGGTTACAATTGAACTGCGCTCATGGCCTATCTAGCGCTGCTCGCTCAGTGGCGAGTTAATGACCACTCCTCTTTGTTTTCGACGATTACACGATTACTTGCCCGGAATAATCTCGGGGTGGTCACAATTCGGCAATAGATGAACACATTGAACACCCTATGTAAGCTTTTCGTTTTTGAGAATTAGCGTGTGTTAATGTGCATGAAGCTATGTATTTGATGAAAGGTGCTGGTCGACCACCAGCTGGTTGGGTCTTGGTCGAGGATAATCGACCGAGCGAGCATGAGCGCTTGAAACGTCTATGCTTCAGCTTCGACAAAAATTCTGTCTGGATTCCGATCTCTGTCTTGAGGGGCTATTCCTGCGCGTGAGATGAGATGAGATTTTATCTTGGTTACTCTCACACCTATGACGTTTCAAACGAGAGCAACAAGGACGAAAAATAGTGAGATGAAAAACTCAAATCTCCGAATAGGGCCACAGATCTCTGTCTTCCTCTACAGGTTAATTCTTGAAATTTTGTGTGTAGGTTCAATAGTTACATAGTTTTTTTTTTTTTGTGTTTTCAGTTTTTTTTATTCATGTAAAAATAATTTATTTAGGTATGTTTGCCAATACTGGCATGCTAATCCCATCCTACCCTAAACTACACAATTTATCTTAAAACCTTGTTGGGCGTATTATCCATTGTTCATGCTAAAAAATCTATTAAGTAAATCTCCTTCATTAAAAAATATTATATCAACAGACTTCATTTCCGAAAACAACAATTTCGCTATCATTGCAATTTTTTCATCAAACTGTACACACGAAAATATTATTTCTCTAATTTTTTACAAAAAGCTTTTTCCACTCTGTTTTCTTACAGAGAGCAGGTTACAGTTTTGGAAAATTCTTTAAAATGGTGGAAAAAAAATGTCTTGTAGTCGCGAGGTCTACAGCTCATAGAGCTACTAGTTTATTATAAAGTGCACATATTCCCCCTTAGTATACAATGTTTGTCAAAAATAGTTGTACGATGTTTTGTCTTTTTCTTTTTTTACATTTTTTAACTTGATCGAAAAAGTCAAAACATTGCTTAACTATTCCGAGGCCATAAAATGTTTATTGCTAAGGGAGTTTATGTGTGAAAAAGTGTAATGTGTATTACATGTATGTGTAATGTGTATTACATTATAAATAATTATGTATGTATTATTATGTCTCTGGCTGCCATAGCTCAAGCTTGGCGTAGTTTGCGGTCAGGTGACCGTGTGTGAAAATTTCCAAAATGTATAAATTTGACAATTATTTATTTAGGTATTTTATATGTACTTTGTAATGTATATTGAGTGTTTAGTTTGTTTGGTTAACATTTAAATAATAAAAATTCGGAGCTATTTATTACGCTAAATATTACTAGGTATTTGTTTGCTTGATTTTAATAAGATGTTTAGCTACATCTTACTTTTAAACTCATTTTTCATAGATTTCGTATTTGCTAAGAGAGAGTTTGTAATTCCTTCGTAACATAGAAAGTAGGTACATTTTTGCTAAATGTTCGAATAAATTATGCTAACTCGTAATTAGCAATAATATTTTTTCTTAATCAGTAGAAAGTCAATATTTTTAAGACTTATTTTACACACTTCAAGCAGAACTTTAAAAAAAAGAGTGAAATAAAGAACGAACTGATTTTTAAATTTTAACTCAGAACTTCTTTTGAATTGGTTATGGAATTTTAAACGTTTACCTATAATTAGTACTTAGTTACCTACTTACTTTTTGTTATTCATATCAATCTTATTTTTAATTTTGTACACCCTGTCACTGTCTGTACTCATTCGTCATATCCTCTTTATCTTCAGTTTGCCTGGAACAGATCGCTTTTAGAGACAAGGCGGCCAGTTGTTACACTATAGATTAAGTGATATAGTTATCTTCTCATGTCTTGTTATTTCTGGTGTAACTTCGAGAAATGGTACATAGGTATGTCCATATGGACTGAATTATTGCACGGGCCGGAAAAAAAACAACTTACTAAATGATTATCTAAATGAACAAAATGTATGACGCAACCCTAGTAAAAGATGTACCTGTCACGCACACTAGTATAAAAAAGTTGGCCTGTCACTTTTCGTTCATGAACAGTACGGAACTCTCTCTAGACATAAAAGTACTCATAGGGTGTGAACTATTCAGAGTTTGTCTATCTACGTACTTAAATATTATTTGTACTTTGCCTAATAAATGTACATCTATTTGTATGTAGATGTACCTATAGATGTTGTAGATGTATAGGAAAGTCAAGCAAGAAAATCAAGTTTGCAAGCTGACGGTTTGCAGGCAAATTGATTCCGTCCGTTTATGAGATGTGTAGGCTTGACGATTCGCATGCAATTAAATTCCAGTTAATCGAAGCTAACTTTTGAGTGCAGACCACAAGAGTGACAGGTAGTAAATATAAATACACACTATGCGTAAATTTACATTACATACATATAGGTAGGTACATATACAGCTTACACAGGCTACCTATGTGTGTAAAGTGAAGATGTAAGGGTGGTAGGGGTCTCTACATACGACTATATTTGTGTGCTTCGGCAAATCATTTGTAAAATGATGTCACCAGCTCTATAGTCGATTTTTAAGTCTCTTTGGATAGAAGGTTTCGCATGGTGTCTTATAATTCATGGTCATAGTGTATATTATACAACAACAACAACAACAACAACAACTCTTTATTAAAAACATAAAATAATTACAATAGTACTTAAATAAGGCTAAACTAAGTTTTTAATGGGCGGCCTTATCGCTCAAAGCGATCTCTTCCAGGCAACCTGAATGGACAGGAACATTTACCTATACTATACTAATACTAATATATAATATATTTTAGTATATTATACCTAGAAAGGTATAATATACTAAAATGGCAACATTTACATTAAAGCTACTTTTTATTCAGATTGTTACCGATCACTATTAGTAATCTTACGTAGTTAATAATTTCGTGTTTTTAATCGCGAACAGTCAATGCAGCGAACGGCTTCTAGTACCAATCGCGAAGTTCGGGAACAGCGTTTTAGTTACCCGATTGCGCAAGGAAGGTTATGTTATTCGAATGTATGTATGAGGATTCTTTGGCACGGCTTACAGCCTAAACAACTTGATGTATTTCGACATGTGAGGTATCATTCCACCAGTGGCTTCAATATTTTTTGTTGTATAATTTGTTTTTATGTCAAATAAATAAATTATTGATTGATTGATTGATCATTTGAACCGTTTTGATAGCGGAAGTGATATAGGGTGCAACATTTTGCATCGGGTTTTTTGTTTTACTTTTAATAATGTTACTTATCTTAGTACAGTTTTCACTTAAAAATCGAATGTTTTCCAACCTATCAATCTCGGGACCACTTGATAGGTCTAACGAGCTGTAATTTTAGAACAAACACCTTCGAATGGGAATCACTTAACGGCTTCGCTGCGATACCATCAAAGAGAATTACCGATTGCGGAAGGTTCTATCCGTAATGTAGTCAAGAGTAAAGTGCTCATTGTTTTGACTACATTGTAAGTGCAGAACTTTGTGCAATAAATAACTTTAACTTCGTATATTTAGAAGTGATTTTCTTTATTCATCTTTTGCGCGTATTAGGAGAGCAGTTAATTCGGTGGATTATGGTTAATTTCGGTGAAAAATCTATATGTCTCTTTTTATTTTCGTTGGGTTAGTAGAGATGGTTATATTTTAATGAATTTAAATAGATTGTGAGTTTTAAAATAATGCTGAATTAAACATGATTGAAATGATAATAAGAATAACCAATTTATAAGGAAATACTGTATACGTCAGAAATGTTTAAAATGTCTATGGATATGTTTGGACTTTGACTTCTAACTGTTTTTTTTTTCGATCACCTGACGTCAAATCTGCGTCAATTACTTTCAATGAATTATTGTCAACTACGTCACACTTCACACGTCACGTCATAGTAAATAACGTCACATTTCACACTGTCGCGTCATAGTGAATAACGTCAAATTTCACACACATTTTCACGTGTCATCCTGAAAAAAGACATCATTCATTTTTATTATTTATTTATTTAACAGCAAAAATACTTATATTAAATTAAGATTATTTACATTCATTAAAAATAAATTTTAGGTATACAATGAAATATACCCTGCATAAAGGGTGTAGTCATATTTTATACTGTGTGGTTTAGTTCTGGCTCAAACGATTAAATGCAATCACAAAACCAATTCAACCAATTCTGTTATCACACCAGTAGTTCGCCTCAGATCGAAACTTCGCTACCCTTGTGTCAATTAGGCTCAAATTCGAACTTATAAATTATGTTGAAACGAACTGCTTGTCTGCCAAACTTCCTATGGGTCGAATCAATGGTACTCAAGCTATCGTCAGCCAAAGTTGTTAGTCGTGTCAGTCGACTCTGAAATCTTACTTCCCTTGATCAATAAAGTGTAGTTCTAAAACACAGTTTTGCGCCTCATTTAAAGTACGGCAGTAATAGTGAGAACAGTATTTCGACACAAGACATCACCTCGTATCAATCGATGCTTTGTTTCGCGGCCATCGCACTCTCGCCACTCCGACGTATTTTACGTCAAATTGGGTAAACGGTCCAAGATTCAAGCTAGAGCGAGTTGTTGCTGTACTCCAATGCAACTGGGCATCTTCATACATTTTTGTCTTTACAAAAAATGATCGGTCACAAACGTACTTAATATTGAATAAGTAACGTATGGAATGCGCTTAGAAGCAAAAGATTGCAAAATGCGTGGAAAGTTAAATAAGAGGATTTTTATAAACACTGGTGTTCTACATATTCAGCAATTCTGGTTGGAGGCTTCGGCCACCCACCACCCACCGGACCAACCCATGCCGTGAAATGACCTAGACGTGTTTCGGGATGTAGTCCGGTGTAACCGTTCCAAATACGGGTCTGAGCAGTAGCGCACTTGTAGCGCCTCACTCAACTGCCGCCTTTGTACTTGTTCACTCTACAAAACTTCAAGGCTAGAGTGAATAAGGACCTTGTAGGTCGTCGTGCTTCATCTTAGACCACAGCGTCGCTTAACACCAGGCGAGTTGGTGGTCAAACGCCGACCTATTCTACATTAAAAAAAAAAACAAAAAAAAACACCAATCGCTTACTATTTTGAAATTATTATTAGTGTTCTACTGCTCGGCAAATGCCTTCCTTCTTTCCAGACTTCTCGGTTTTTGGCTCTCGGCTTCAGCTAACCATCTATATGGGAAGATGTACATGTTTAATTTTACTCATATTCATACATATCTTTACGCCTTTCCCGCTGGCAGAGGTGTACTAGAACACCCACACTACGCAGGACGATATTTATTCCCAAATATGACAGGAGCGCGAGCCTGTCGTCCCCTGTCGCCGTAATTTTACTTGACACTGGTGAATGCACAAGACGTGCGGCGCCAAATTAAAAAAAAAAACAAAATAGGAAAAGTACACGCAAGAACAGAATTAGAGAAGTCGAGTTAGGTTACATCGGTTACGTTTCACAATTTTACAAGTTGTTGTTTTACAATTTGTTTCAAACCGCTCCTAGCTTATGGTTTAAGCTTTTTCGAATGGTTTGTTTTCCTAATTACAGGGCGAGTTAAAACTGTTACACCCAACTCCGATCGGAGTGGCGACACCTGGCTTTCATTGACTCTATCGCTCGGTTCATTGCTACTTAGTGGACGTTTCCACGGAAAATATCGGGACTTTGCAACTTGTGATTTTCCATATTATTTACAGTGAGTTGGCCATTTCAACTGGCTGGATAGTCTTAATGAGTGCTAGTGGGCATATAATGCGTTGTTTCACTGTTTGATGGTAGATTCACTCAGTTATATATGAAATGGATGACTATCCTACTTATCCTACTTAATATTATAAACGCGAAAGTTTGTAAGAATGGATGGATGGATCTGACAGAACTGAATGAAATTTGGCACAGAGATAGATTATAGTCTAGAATAGCACATGGGATACTATTTAACCGCGAATGAAACCGTGGGCGCAGCTAGTACATATATAAAGTAGTTTCACGATTATAGTACCTATTCCTAACTCCGCTCAATAGTTGCCCCCACTATCTTTTCTGCCTCTTCAAATGAAATCCATACTACTACTATTATAAAATCGAATGTATCTCTGTCTGGCTGTCTGTTTGTGGTCTTTTCACAGCTCAACGGCTGAACGGACCCTGATGAAATTAAATAATTAAGTATAGTATTTCACGAGGAAGGATTTTGGATACTATTTTCTGAATAAACGCGAAGTTGCAGTAACAGCTACAGGGCAACAGCTAGTTTCTCATATATGAGAATAGTGACCATCACATTTAATTACTCTCTCTCCAGGGCCGTAACAAGGGATGTGCCAGTGGTGCCCAGGCATATCGTGCAGGCCTTGGAGGGACGTAACATTTACCAGGAGGTCTAACATGACACCTTATTGCCATGATGGTTGTTACGTTTTGTTGTCGATGCTGCACGATCTTATCGGCGATACGATTTGCGAGCGGAGTGTCAACTTGGTCAGCTTGGTCAACAGACCAAGCCCCCTGGATCAAGTTTTGGGTCATGCATGCTATTATAACTTTAAAAACTAGGACAAGCGCTTAAAACGCTAGTTACGGTACAGTCTCTCTCTGACGATTTTTCTTACAAGGCCAGTTAATTTCTACGGTTTAAAAGTAGCCTTTCCAATTTAGAGTCTCCATACCAAATGTTTTTTTTAAAATTACTTAAAAGGCTTGCGTTTGGCCGCCAACATGCCTGATGATAAGCATTGATGCGGCCTACGATGGAGCACGCTTGCCTAGAAGAAACCGATTCACTCGAGACATGAAGACCCAGATTATAAGTGTCATAGGGAACACACACTCTGGCAGAGTATTCCACACTCTAGCGGTCCGTATGAGAAATGTAATCCAAATCCGTTGACCCGTTTCCTCATGATCAACAAATATACATATTATACATTTACAAATTCACTCACAAACTTTTGTATGTAGGTGTGTTATTAGACTTTTTAGTGTGATGAAAATGGATCAAATATGGTACAAGATGTTAATGGCTGATCTTTATGAGAGTGTGAACGGAAAACCATTAATAACGAGTAGTTATAGCTATTCCATTATCTTATAATAGCAGCTTAAATCATTGAATGGTTTTAATTTAAACTAAGGTTTTGGTAATGATAGACGAGAAATGAAAGCAGAGTTACGAAAAGTGACCTAATAGTATTAGTTGTGTAGACACAATTTACTTTACTTGCTCCTTTCGTTGTTCCACTGCAGATATTCACGTGTTTTGACTTTCAGAAGATAAGGAGCTACATTTTTAAACGCATGGTTATTGAACTCAAAGCTAAAATGTTATAAATGTCACACCAATATGGTGATAACTCAAGGTTAACTTCTAAATCTTGGTGGCGAGACACGATTTTTCAGTCAAACCTCTGATGACCGGCTAACTTCGAGTTTGTTTTGCAAGTGGCCCTCGCAAGTTTAATTTACGAAGTAGGCCTGTCTTAAAGGTAAAATTTCAAAATATTGTCAAGTTGTCATCAACAACATCATCAACAAAATATTGTCATTAACCATTTTCCACTCATTGCTGAGAAGGAGTATTGATTTCCTCTTTAGCGTGCCATATTTTCCAGTCTTTTGTCAGCCTCACAGTTCGCGTTACGTAAAAAGAACGCTGGCGGCCAAGATGCACGTTAGGCGAGTTAGGTCTATTTGGTGATGTAAGATAGGAGTTCCCTATCAATACTATTTTTCCTATCAATATTCCCTACCAATAATAATATTGAAGACAAATACTTTCAGAAATCAGAAACGTTTATTTGCTACACTGTGTACATAATAAAGATCTCAAATATAGCGTAAACCAACAGTGGACTCATATCGGGCTTGCAATATTTGGTAGATTAAACTCTTACATCATCTTGCTATAAGATTAAACTACTTAGCAAAGTTATAAGTAAAATACTACTTATGGTATTAAAGTACTACTCAATACTTATATTATATTTAAACCAAACCTACCTACCTACTACAAAATACTTTCGTGCGCAAGTGTGCAAACACACCCTGTCCACTTTCAAGCGTTCTTTTTACGTGTCGTGAACTATACCTTCCTACCGTCCGTCCGTCTGAGCTGGAATCAGCTGGATGTCTGAGCGTTGACTATAATGAATAGTTATGTTATACCTATGGTTTTTTCATATTCTCACGTGTACAAAATCCTAATGAACATAATTCTCTATTGTATTGAGTAAGCTTTGCTAATAAAACGTGAACGGTCTGTCGTGACAAGCACAACATTTTGTAGTTACATTGACTCCTATAACGCAACTTAACTACCGCCACAGATTGTGCTGACAGTTTCTATGAAAACCTACACAGCTTAGGTAGTAGTTTCTATTGAAATCTTCACAGATTAGGTCGTAGTTTGTATGATATTTACACAGATGACGATGTAGTTGGTATTGGAAAAGTAATAGATTGTTTTTGAAGTACTTACGAAATTGTTTTGTCTAGCAACAGCAGCCATGTTATAGGCTAATACGGTTTATTAAAATGGCGCAGTCAAATTGATGTTTGTTCTAGATTTTTTATCAGTGCTGTTTTATTGACTTTATACAATGTTGGGAATTGTAAAAATAATGGTATTTTCAACGTAACATTGTATCGTTTGTTTATGTGACATGCAAATTCATATCTTCAAATAGAATTGCTGTTAAATTAGTTGGACATATACTCATAAATAAGTAGCCGTATTAAATTGAAAAATGAAGAAATGAAAAAGAAAACCGTGACAAGTTATCAGAAGTGGGACATTCAACAATCTAGTCCGAACCTGCAATAGATATTCTTAGAACGTGGTTTAAAGTTTCAGTTAAGAAGATCACTACTAATTTATCAGAGATAAGGAGTATGATTTTATAATACGGGAATTATTCACGTACGATTAAAGTCGGTTATTCCGACTATAGTTTCAACCGCATACGCAGTGCTAAGCGTGACGCAGATGCACGCGTACTCGTCTGAAAAAAGACCGCCGAATGCGGTTGAAACTGTAGTCGGAATAACGGAATTATATTATCGTACATGAGTAATTCCCGTCATAAGATCATAATGTGTGAAAACCACGTCAGTTTCAATAATAAGAAAGAGTATGATGCGCAATATAATTAGTTAAATATAAATATTATTAGAAAAATCAAGAAAAAAACTTTCTAGAAAAATCGTTATACAATTTGACAAAGAGATGTTTCTGAACAGCGACGCACCTTTGTTAGGCACTGAAGCGTCAAATGGCTGCCAGTTTTAGCTAAATAAGTAAAATAATGGCTTGTAATTAACACTGTATTGACGTCAAAGTGCCTTTTGCCACTTATCAATACTTTTAATTTATTGCAAGCGGAAAACGATCATTTTCTATAATTATGGCGATATCGTACGCGACATCGCTTCAATATGGGTCGAGTTATCAACCGATGGGAAAGTAGACTGTTTTTTTTAAATGTTTCTATGCTGTTCGCCACTTAGGCCTCTACAGCGTACTTAAGGCAAGCGCAGAGTGTGCAGGGCCTTAAGTAGACTGGTAGGGTGTTACACTCATCAAGTACTGACCTCAGATCAACCTAGAGAGTAAGATGGCGCACGGCGTATGATTTAGGTGAAGCCAAAAACCATCCAAAAACTACGCTACTGACGTATATGTACACAACACGCACACATTGACGCAAAAAACTACGCTACTCGCTTGGTCATTCTTACCTCGACATTATATGCATTGGTTTATGGTATAATTTCGTGTACATAAATATACATAGTGCATTATAACAGTGTGGCCGGGACTACATTTTGAGGTTCTTTTTAAAAACTGCAGTTTTTATAAGTCAATTTTGAAAAAACCGTAATATTAAACTCTTACAAATATGTTTAGTTTAAGAATATTACATTTACTAAGGTTGTATAATATTGGAACGGAAATGCCTAACGTAGAGTTAAGGAATTACTTAATATAAGTTTTCGTGCAATTGTAAATGTTTTTCATGGCAACATTACCACGCGCACACGTTTAAAAAGAAGTGGCTTCAGCGAGATAGAACGCAGTGTTCCATCTTTTCCTCTAGGTTGATCTGAGGTACTGACAGTGACAACATATGCGAAAACTTACCACTGCTATATTAATGAAACTTAAAAATAAATGTGGTTGACCGAATAAACGGAAAGTCTCAGAATCACCTGGGACAATCCAGCATTTGTATGTACCTACCTTGTTATGTTAATACTACCTGCAGCTAGTGTTACCTTAAATAGTAGCATAGTGTAGGTAGGTATTGAAATATGTCCTTTTCTGTACCTCTGATGGTACGGCTACATTAGCGCGATAATTCGTGTCGCGTTGTCGCGCTAAAGCTGATGCTCTTGTCTACATTTGCCGTCACTTAGCGTAGCCCTTCTACGGAGTTGACGTGAGCAATAATTCGGCCGATACACCGCCGAGTGACGAACTAACCGACCACACTTGTCGCAATAGCCCGCATTATCGCCGAATGCCGCTAATGTGGCCGTACAATGACAACGTTGCGGAAAACAAACTCACTTTCGCTTTAGTATTAGTTGGGATAAACGTAGCGCTAGTTCAGACACGACGGGAACCGTGCGGTAGTAGTATAGCTGTCCTTGTTATTACTGCGCATTGGACAAGGACAACAATACTAATACCGCGCGGTTCCCGCCGCCGTGTCTGAATTAGCGCTTAGGTATTGTGAATTCGACATTCAATAAATTTTGCAGGAAACTAGTTTATTTCAACAATGCGAACTTTGAGTGAAGTATGGGCCAAATTGATCAAGGAGCTGTTTAGATATCTACTAATTATTCTATTAGAACTCACGAAAATTTACTAGTTATTTTACTAACTACTGCTTACCTCACATCACATGTCAATACTAACATTGCGTTTCACGTCAGCCCCAAACTGCAAATCTTAACCGTTTATCTTCAATCCCACAATGACTAGCATTCACTCGCTTTCCATTAATAATTTCTCCCATAAACCATCAAATGCAATAAGTGTAAATCTCAGACATTTCCATAAACGTTGTTACTATTATGCTCACCAAAGGTTTATTTATAAATACATGTTATACTTTACAAGTTTAAATTATTGCAGGCAATTTGAAATTGTCTCGCGGCGGCGCGTGGTTTGCCTGACCGCTATGCATTTTGAAGAAGGCTCGACATTCAAACAACTAAATAACTATACACTACTTATACAGTGTTTTGATCTTCATAAGGAAAGCTTCATAAGTTTCTTACAGAAAGAACACGTGCTTTGACTATGTAATCGGTGATTGGCTAGTTTTTTCTTTTGTAAATATTCGGGACACTTGCATTTGTCGTCTGACCCCAAACTAAGCAAAGCAGCCAGAGACCGATTTACATACATACATATATACTCGTATTTTTAAATACAAACCTAAATAGATAATTAACACCCAGACATAGAACAAACACAAATGTTACTCACATGAATGTTTGCCATAGGTGGGAATTGAATCCACGCCCTCTAGCTCAGAAGGCAGGTTCACTACCGACTGTGCCACTGGGGCAGTCGAGATTTGAATACTATCCGAGGTAAAGTATTATGTAAACTTCCCCGTCATTAACTTTTGTTTCATGACGAATTCACCGAGGACTGCCTCGGTGGCTCAGTCGGTAGTGAACCTGCCTTCTGAGCTTGGGGGCGTGGGTTCGATTCCCACCTAGGGCAAACATTCATGTGATGAACATTTGTGTTTGTTCTATGTCTGGGTGTTAATTATCTATTTAAGTATGTATTTAAAAAGTATCTAAGTATGTATATCAGTCTCTGGCAACCATAGTACAAGCTTTGCTTAGTTTGGGGTCAGGCGACCGTGTGTGGAAGTGTCCCGAATTATTATTATTATTATTAATTTCATATCGAGATTGGTTGGCCGCTAACAATAATAATACGGATAAAAATGAGGAGAGAGAGGTAGATACTATCATAAGTTATCAGACAGAGATGTAAAAAAATAATCTCGCCATCAGACACAAATGATTCTTTGTCGTTTTTACTTGACTACAATTGTAAATAATACATTGGAATTTATAATCATCCATCAACCGCACATTTGCAAAAATGATTTCTATACAGCCATAAATAAAGCACTAAATTACATAAACAATAGTCTATCAGAACGGTCGCCCACATCTGTGTCAAAAAGCGTTTTCTATAACCGGACACCTTGTCCCATTTAACCACGATTCAGTATTGACAGGCTGATTTATTTCATTTGTGATACATCAACGCGAAATGGCTTCAAATAATAAGCCTTGCGTTACTTGGGCATCAGTGGTTTAAGTTTGATTTCATTATCGCTTTTATTATTTACTAGCTGCTGCACGCAACGTCGTTCGCATTTATTCAAAAAATAGTATCCATGAATCCTTCTCGTTCTAAACTGTAACTGATTATCAAATTAAGAATAATAATCCGTTTCCAAAGAGATCAGAGTCCAACATTTAAAAAAATACTGGCTGGTTTTGTGCGGAGTTTTAATTTTAGTTGTCAGTTTTCTTAGTACCAACTAAGTATTATTCTGTGATGTTGTCACATTTTGTGCATTTGGTAAACGGCGCGTTATTTTTGAAATTAATTTACAAAATTTCATGACAAAAAGATTTATTTATTCAGAAAAAGTATCCAAAAACCTTCCTTGTGACATACTGCAACTATTTATCAAATTTCATCAAGAAACGTTCCGCCGATTAGCCGTGAAAAGCCTACAAACAGACAGACAGACTTACTTTCGATTTTATAATTAATAAGGATTTTTAAATCTTACATTTACAGTCATCATTGAAGTCAAAGTCAAAGTCAACATGTTTTTATTCAATTGGGTATCACTTATGAACGTCAATTTTTTAATAGACTCGACCGCCTTGTTCCGGAAAGGAGCCACTACTCAGAAGAACAGGCAAGAAAATGAAAGGCATAAGTTTAAAAAAAAAAAAATTTAATTATTAAAAATAATAATTATCCATTTCGATACTAAGAAATTTAATATAGAAGCGAAAATATCTCTATTTCTCTTTCTGTCTGTTACTCGTTTTTCTCGGGTGAACAGCTGAACAGATCTTGATCAAGTTAAAAATTCAAAAAAAAGTAAAACAAGATAAAGTAACCGTTAGTTATTTTAGGACGGCTTTAACTGTTTATAATTTGTACCATTTTGGCCTTTTTTATTATTTTTGGATGCATAAATATTTAACTATCAGTGAAATCCCTGTTTTTTTTTATTGTTATGCTGTTATATAAGCTGTTAATTTTTCATGAAATGAATAATTAAATGAAGTTGCGTCTTGCTAATAAATATTATTATATAACACCTTTGTACATTTGCTCAATTTGACTTTAATTTTGTCGTAAAAATCCAATCACAATTGCCTTAAAGGTCGCTTCAATAACATTACTTGTATAGATCAATTTATACAACGTCGATTGTATTAAACGAGCCTACATACGAAGCTTGTTAACTCTTTACAGTACAAGCAATTGTAAAATCGCAACAGCGACCAACTTATCAGTCACAGTGGGTAAAGGATAGAACTAAAAACTTCTTTGGGAAGCTGTTATTTTTGTTCAGAAAATGTTTTAGTGGCGCCCTCGTTTAACTTCACAGATAAGCTGGCACGCACACGTCTATTCCAAATGTTGTCATCAAATCACGTACGTCTATGAGTCATAGTTTAAACCGTGGATTTATCGTTCGTAGCCTAGTTAGAAATACGCTACGAAGCGCTACGCCGCGCCGTCTTTACCGAGAAATTCTGTACACATTTTTAACCGACTTAAAAAAGGAGGAGGTTCTCAATTCGACTGTATGTTTTTTTATGTATGTTACACGATAACTCCGCCAACAGTTACTAGGCCATCGGACGGCCTAGAAACTCTGACATCAGGTCTAGCCACTCGGCCTACACGAACTTGCTTTCTGACAATTACGAATCGATTTTAATGATTTTGTTTTTGGTAGATCATACTTTAGAGGTGTTCCCATACAAATTTTATCGTAATCAGTCAAGCAGCTTTTAAAACATCAAAGCATACAAATTGTTTTTGTATGCTTTGAAAGTCGGTTTTTAAGCTTCGATTTTTTACACTATTCTAGGTTAATGTTATAAAGTAATGAAGTTTGTAAGTTTTATGTTTGTATGGGTAATTTCTGGAAATGCTGGTCGAATTTTAAAAGTATTACGTTAGTTGAAAAATACACCTATCACCGAGCCCTATCACTTAGCACTCACTAAGGACGCGATGTGAATTGTATGACCCACATCAGATCCCAGCGAGAAGCCACTAGCAGACTCTCTTCTCTAATATAATTCAGGATTATGGGTCACCAGATCGCCATTGTATATTGTTATGACACGGGACGATGAAGTTTCACAATATTTATTTATTTATTCAAGCGGAAGGGGAGCCAGTAATTGGCACTTCACAATGGAGATTAAGGGCTTATAGACCAGTTTAGTGATTCAGCCCGGTGGGCGACAACCACGGCCTGTTATGATAATATTCACTTCATTTCATAATATAATAATTTGTTGAGTTCACATCGAGTCAACTATGAAGTGTGAACTGACTTTGTAAAGGACAAGGATTTCTTTTTACATTTAAAAAGATGTACCTACTTTGATGCAAATTACAGAATTTTTAATTTTGGTTTGACAGTGGATGTTTTGCATCGATTTAACCTTTTATGTCCTATGTGAACTCGATCGTTTTGCTCGACTCATAATAGTGCTAACGCGGAGCTTGTCCGAACATTAATCTTGGCTAGGGTTGCCACTAAAGAGTAATACTACTTATGCTTTGACTAAGGGTAACTATTTTTAATCAAAGCATGAGTAAAAATTATTCTCATTCCCATAGACGAGCAATAATAAGTGATTTATGAGACAAATACAATTCCTTTAACCGTTTCTGAGACACTTATCACATTTGACTTTCACTGGTGCACTGAACTTAAAACTATTGTAATTTAAATTTGCACGTAGATTTTCGCGATGTTGTTGTCCTTGGCTGCGAAAATCTGTCCAATAGATCCGACTTAGGCAGATTATTGGAGGATTAATGACTGAGGTGTACTTTTAGCAAGAACGCTGAAAAACAACACCGATACCTCACCAATACCTTAAGAGAGATACCCTGATAAAGATACTAGCACTTGACAACCCTATGCTGCGACTCTCAGGCCGATGTTGACTTCTACACCCCCTCAATTAATCACGGCAGGTTCGATTAGCGCCGGGTACTGGTGCAGCATTAAAACACGTGTCACGGACGGAGGATCATGAGGCGAAATGCAACGATTACCTATTTGTTTAATTTTACACGCCTTTATTTTAAAGTGGACTCTGTGGACGTCCCTGATGTAAAATAATGAAAGATGTAGCTTCCGTTGTTTCCCATCGAAGTGGGACATTTGATTTGAGTGTGGTAGACATTTCTTTAAGAAAAGAGTATTAGATGATATCATTTAGCTAACTTCATTTAAAAAAAATTATAGCAATAAATAAATATAACTGTAGCGTAAATACCTAATAGCTGTTGCTTGATATTTGTATGTTCAATGTCAAAGATTTTAGAAAATTGAAGATGATTCGATTTTATATAAGGAAAAAGAAGTGTTTTATAATCTACATGTATTTCCCCGTTGTGACATCAGGACACAGGGTCAGCGATATACCTAATAGCGTTATTTCTAGAGTTTCAAAAGCAATTTACGTAGACACTTACCCCTTAGCAATAAACGCTGTAAAGTCTCGAAATGGTTATGCAGTGCAATGCAGTGTTTGTCTTTTTCTTTCTTTCACATTTCTGAACTCGATTGAAGAAGACAAAACACTGTATAACTATTCCGCGGATTAACAACGTTTACTGCTAAAGAGGCTAGACAATAGGTAGGTGAGTACTAAATTAAAATACAACGGGACCTGCTAAGTTTATCAGACCACGACCATAACGGTGCAATAAAGAGCTTCACACATTCTTTCATTTTCGCACACAACCTTTATCTGTCCGCGTTGGCCGGAAACAGGAAGTGTCAAATGGTGTTTCGTTGTCTCCTCCACGGCCCAGTTCTTCGTACCGCTAAGTGCCATGTTGTAATTGTCCGGTCAATGTAAATAGAGGTACCTATTTACACAGATTAGGAAGGCTCAGAGTGGAAACTTTGTCTGTTAGAAAGCACAGATTGAAAAGTCTACCGTCCACCGCAAAAACTCTAATTTGCCATTTAATCTGCTACAAGGCCAAAAAGGTGGAAACCTAAAGTCAGTGAGAGCTGTCAAAGTAAGTTTTTTAAATTAAAATTTTGAAAAATTGTAAGTAAATATTTATGTTAATACTAGCTGAGCCCTGCGGTTTCACCAGCAGTTAAAAAGTATCCTATGTGCTATTCTAAACTATAATATATCTCTGTGCCAAATTTTATCCAGATCAGTTCAGCCGTTCTGGCGTGAAAGAGTAACAAACTCCATTAATTTTGACAAACTATCGCGTTTATAATATTGGTAGGATAGTAGGATGTACCCTTCTAGCAACCGCTAACTGCCAACAAAAGCCGCAAAAGTCTTGAAAGCATGTCTTGTCTTTCCTCCCACTAATCATCATGCTACACGTCTAAGATTATGAACATTTATTTTTAAGCTTCATAGCATAGCGCTCTTCCATACAAAACTTCTTAGTCGCTGTCTTCTTAAAGTTGTGCTTCTACGCTTTTGATAATCTGTGTTTATGATCAGTGCCGCGTGTTTTCACGGGTTTGGACAGTTTGGTCTGAGTTTAGACATGTGTGCGTTGGCCTTTAACGGGCCAGTGTTTGTTTCTTTGATCTGTTCGTGCTATATTATAATATGTCCACATTATTTGTATTGATATTTGATCATTAATATTGGAGTTGTTTAAGCTCTATAATATTTCAAACAAACGTAGTCTATTAAAATGATGTTGGACTTGTTGATTCATTTTATTCATAATTACGTTGGTGTTAAATAAAACTGACAAAAACAATCTTAATGTTTTGTCAGTTTTGAACTGGTTATCTAAGTTGTGTTTTGGAAATTAATTATTAGGATATAATTATGTTTAAGTTAAGGTTTTGGATCTGGCGCATTTCATTTGATAGTAATTCTTCTCTTTTCATTTTCGTAGCATCTAAATGAGAAATAAATAAAACCTATCTATTACCCACAGTTAAAAAAGGGTCATAAACCACCATGACGATGATATTGATATAAAAATTATGTTTAACTTTTATCTATTCAGGCTTTCTATTACGTATTTTAATGTCAAAAGCTGGTGGTTTTCCAATAAATAAATATATTTAATACATTATTTTGTTCAACATACTCTACTTAAAAGCATTATTAGTATTCAAGCTGCACTACACAATGACTTCCTTGGCCCTTTTTCCTACAAATTTATTCAAATTTTATTTCCTAACCAATCAAGCGTTTAACTTTATCGCTCTGTGACACACGAGTTTTATCACTAAGTTACCAACTGCGTTTAAATGGCGGATACTGCTATAATTATTTCACCTGACACGCCTCTCGCAGTGGGGAACTTTTATACTTAACATATAATTTTAGCTGTTACAAAAAAATAAACTTTATTGCCATTTCGTAAAGTTTGATTTCGATCTTGACGAGTTTTCGCACCTTTTGTTTAAATGCGCGTAATTAAATATGGCTGTAAAAAGTTTTGCGAACGCATGCCTGGAAGACAAATGCTATATTTTATTTTTGTCAATTTCCTAGCTTTTCTTATAAATCGATTAATTTATTTAAAAAATCATTTGTCATCAAAACGTTGTAATTTTTTTACCATCTTATCCATTATTTTGTATTCGTGTAAATGTTTTATTAAAAACTGTATTATAAACAAACGGTTGTTATTGAGGAAGCTCCTTTATCGATAAGGACGGTTGTATCATACATATCGTCACGCCTTGCACGTCGAGGGGGCTGGCAGAGGTGTAATACAACACCCACACTTCGCCGGACCATATTCAGTCCCAAATGTGACAGGGGGCGAGCCTGTCGCCATACACCGGGCTCCAGTCATGAAGCAGATGACATACAAAACGCACATATGCTTACACAATGAACAAATTGGTGCATGCCATCGGCTGGGTTCGAACCCGCTCCTTCTGGCTTTAGAGGCGGACCTTCTCCTAACTAGGCTGTCATCGCTATATCAAGCGGAAAAAACCGTCGTTTTCCTCAAATTACAGGCCATGAGTGCAATAATGAGACATTTATAGGTAATGCATTTCCTATGTTTGTCTGCGGACATGCGGGCGCACGTGGCTTGCGCTCGCGCATCGTTGCACTTCCTATTGGAATATTAATAACTTCATTATTTTCATTGCTACTGGTGATAGGTACGGTTTTTGTTCTATATAAGAAACTAATAAAGATAAATGATAACATTTATGTTGGTAACTATTAAGTGAACGAATACAACATTGCCCGCTCATTAAATATTTGGGAATTGTTGTGTTTAGTTATTCTAATCAGACGAAGTATACGAGTAATTTGTTGTGGGTGTACTTTAAAATCTATGATAATTATAATTAAATATCAGTCTGTTTCTTTAGGAACCACTTCTAAAAGTAGAATATATTATGTAGTTGTTTTTCATCATCATCAAGATTGAAAAATTAGGAAAAACTAAGTTTAACGTTTTTTGTTTCAGCTGTACGAGATCAGTGACGACCCGCAGAGAAAAGAATTCCTCGATGACCTCTTCTCCTTCATGCAAAAACGTGGTAAGTTCGAATTCTCACATTTTGAAATCCATTCTATTACACATTGATCAATCCTTTGTATCGATTGATATACGTTGTAATTTATCATGCGTCTAAATGATTCATTCACGATCATTGATTGAAATGATACGATACGACCAGCGTTCTCTGAACTGTTTTTTTAAAGAAACAATTGGATGTTAGGGGTCCTAATTTTTTGGGACGTAGATACAAATCGGATATAGGGTAATATCAGTCATTGGATGTATAAACGGTTTATTATTGTGTAGATCGTTGATCGAGTGATAAGATCACGGGTGATGGACGACCTGAATCGTGGCTGTGGAACCAAGATCTATTAATGAACGATTTTAGGGATAACATAAAAATCTCCACGTCGATATAACATCAGAAAATAAATATCGAACGACATACAATAACATCCAATTTTTACTAAGTAAATGGTTTGTATTATACTCGTATAAGTTGTTATAAGTTTTTGACACGAGATATTTTTTGTACTCTTATGAAAAATTATACATGACCTCGTGATATGCCACAAGGTCATAAGGTCTGATCTTCTCATTTATATCACTGGATATTAATTAAGGTTATACAAATGTTCCATACACAACTAGTGTGGGAAATCGCACCACGAACATGATCTTAGATAATCATTATATTTTAAATATCATAATAGAAATAATTAAGCGGATCGTTCGATCGCCTCAAGCGTCGAGATCGTGCTCGGACCGAGATTGATAACTTTTCTCATGTCTCACTCTTTCATATTTAAATTTGAATGTTGTGTCTCTGTCTGGCATTAATTGATCTGGCTTGTAAATGGCGCCATCTTTGTCGCTAGATATATCATCTGATAACCGTTGGTTGTTAGTCAAATCAATAGTTATTGTTGCTACAACATAGATTTTGGCTTAGATTTAAACTGAACGTCTTGGCTGTTGTGACAACACATTGATTTATTGTGTCTATTTTATTTGATATTCCTTCTGCTTTTGAATGATTTTAGAGTTGTCTTTTTATATTTAAGTAAAATAGATTCAAATTTCGCCATCAATCAACTACAAAAAACGTTTATTCCTAACACAAAGTAAGCTAGATCGTTGCTTCTATCGATGTAAGTTATGTACACCATAATGTATAGTCAAAGCCTCGAAGTAAAGTTAACGCGTTGAATGTATCTCACTTCGCGATCTCGTCTTATCTCGCACTCAATAAATTATTATTCAATGTATCATGTTCGAGCTCGGGCTATAAACTCCTGGTCGTTATTACGCGTCCGCGATAACGTGCAAAATTAATTGTTTGGCTATCACGGTCACAGCTGCATTCAATCTTGGGGCAATGGCAATCACAGATTTGTAAATAAGTATGATGTTATGTAGCTTAACGTAACGTAGAACCCATTGTATTTAAGGTAATCACAATTGATTAACTTTAAAGCCTACAAAAAATACCTACTAACTTACTAACGTTGAAGAATCTTAAATATTTTAAGCAAAAAATGAGCCTATTTAATTTTAATGTAGAACACCATTGACCGCGAAATAATTATTTAAAGGTTTCATTTTGAAATTAAAGCTGTTAATTTTTTTAACATGTTATTTTACTTCTATTTTGACAAATCTACAACACACACAGGATCGTACTTAATCAAACCTTGCTTTGACTCCAAATGAAGCAAAGAAAACATAATTGCATTAGAATTAATTTATTCACCCAAGACGTTAATCTCGTACAAGCGGTCATCAGAATGATCTCCCCGTATTAATAATGTTTTATCATTTATTACAAGGCATGAGTAATGAAAGTTGTTCTGCCACGCCCCGCGCGCTCTTAGCACTCTGTCTTCGTCTCGGTAAGAAAAAGAAATTAAAAACTTTAGGATGCGTTTAATTTTTTATCGATAGCGTTTAATTTAAGCAGCGACAATGTTTTTTTAAATCGTAGCAAATAGCAGAAAATTGTGATTTTGGGGTTATTTTGTTTTTAGTTCGGGTGTTGTTTTAGTGGCGTTAACAATTCGATGAAATAATAGACTCTTATTCCAAAATTTCTATTGCAATTCTAAATAATTACTAGCTGTCACCCCGCGACTTCGTTCGCGTTTATTATTTAAATATATATATATGTGAGCTATCCTAACTGTTAAGTCAGATCGAACTGCACACGGTGTGCAAATTTGATTGAAATCGGTTAAGTAGTTTAGGAGTCTATAGCGGACAAACAACGTGACACTTAATTTATATATATTAAGAAGATATTCTTTAGTCTGACTCTGAATATCTATTTTGATCTGAATTCTTTCTGTCAAATCTGTAAATCTGAATTTGATCTGATTCTGATTTATATCTGAATACCTTTTTTACTTTCATGTTTACGCTGGACCAAGCTTTATATGCCTAGACTAGGAAGATGTGTGTATCGTAAAAATACTCATTAGAGTAGGAAAATTAGGAAAAATAAATATACACGATTTTCTCGTCAATTTCTTCTAACTCACAACAAAGTCTTACCAACTTGACAAATGTACTTATTTATATAAACTTACTTAGCTTTAACTTACTTGTGATGTTTTCGAAATCGTGTGTTCATTCACAAGTGTCTGCAAGGCGGGGTGGGGGCCACGTGACCACCTCGTTAGCAGCTGATTGATCGGCCGTATCGGGCGCATTAACCAGCCGTTTATACAGAGTGATGCCACTTGATGGCTTTGGTAGGCGAACTTCTTGGTCAGTTGGCTATAGAGAGACCTATTACTTCACAATTAGAGATCGATAAAATGAAAGTATCACTATCATTGGGACAATTTTGCAGTGTAAAGAGAACTGATTCTAATGTCAGGTTTTTAGTTTTGTTTAGAAGAGAAACTGGCGAGTGATTTAAAAAAAAATGCTTGCAATGTATAATTACTTGTTTATTGTCTAATAATAATTAATGATTTAATATATTATATAATTAATTAATGATTTTTTTTTCCGAAAAAAACAAGTCTAGAATAGTTTTTTTTTTTTTTTCTTTCTACGTTTTTCGACCAAAAAAAGGTGAATGTAACAAATGTTTACCTTACAAATTTTAACTTGAATTTGTACAAATTAGGAGGAACAACCTAAGACAAATTTGACTACTTTTTTAAAGTTTCAAATTTGGTGTTACCATCACCATGTAAGTAAAAAGCTATTGTTTCACTTGTTAATAGCGAGTGGTATAACTAATAACATCTCATTCGGAATCATTTCCCGTGATTAATTATCTGTTTAATCGATATAAGATGTTGTGCCAACAGCCTTCTCCAGTTACTACCTTAACTAAACTTTTTAATTTAAGCTTTATCGTTCAGAGATAGGGTTTAAAGTATCTGTAAAGTCATAGATGAGAGATTGGGTTAAAGAGTTGATCTATCAAATTTTTTTCGTCTCATTGAAGATAGCCTTTTGTTAAAACTTTAATTGGTGTCTTAAACAGGCTTATGGTTAATTCGATTCTTGTTCAGGCTTCACTCATTTGTTTTTGTCTGTTAATCTTTGGTTAGACGAGTGTTAATCTAAAATTGATTGATTAGAAACCGGCCTGACGGATTTCTGGGCGTGGTTCTTACTGATAGTTGTTGTGGATTTGATCGAAAAATTAAATGTGTTTTTTTTTGACAACTTATATGAAATTAATAACTGCCAAATGACGTGATATTCATTATCTTTGATTAATCATTTCATGTAACTATGTATATAATTATGTTATCAAATTTAAATTTCCAAAACAATTATTAATTAGATAATTTAGATAGCAAAAATTAGACAATTACTAAACTAATACTTACTTTAAAATTGTATCACAAATTGGTAACAAATCAACCTTGATTCTGTCTATTAAAAGCATATAGTCTGTCTTGTCTAGGGCCTGAGAGAGGTAAGTTGGTCAGTACTCAGTAGTCTTGCTGAAGGTACATTTTCGATTTACCGTTCAATAAATCAAACTCCCAACAATTTAAAGTCATCAACGTCAACTGTCACTGTCAAAGTTAGGGTTGCACTTTTATAGACATTCTGCCAATCCGCCACACTTCCGTTCTACAGACTAACTTATTGACGAGTTGGCAAAACGATACAACTAACAAATTTCTAGGCTACCTGTCAGTTTTACTAAGAAAATGCGTTAGTGGCTCCACCACTCAACTGTATGGATAAGTTGGTCGTGCTGTACCAATAAAGAACGCAGTTTTAGTGATGTGACAGTCACCGTGAGCTTTAAATAACTCAAGATGGATGGTGTGAAGTGTGAAGCATCGGAACAAGGGTGGAGATTGATGGATGAGAACAAAGAATTATTGTCATTGGGGGTTTAATTGTTTCACGCGAATAGTGTTTAAATTCACGCTCTCGTCTGTAACATTCGTTTGTTTAAATTAATGATGCTTTATAAACCAAAACTAATGTTAATATTTATCCGTAAGTATGCTGTAAAACTCAAGTTTAAGTAAAGTAAAAATTATTTAACATTAGATTAGGATTACATCAGATGTTAAAAAAAAGACAATAAGAAATAAAACAAAGAGTCAAAAACTTGGTAGTTTCAAATTACATCTTACAACTTCAAGCTATTTAAAAGATTTTGGGTCAAATCAAATTTTATCGATAACAAAATAAAAGTATAAATTCATCATAAAAATCAAGCAATAAAATAAAATGCTAGATTGATATTAGACTTCAAACAGCGCGTTTTACAGTAGCAGTTAATCTAATCTTACTATATTAAAAATAAGAAAATGTGTGTGTTTTTGCTTGGTACTTCTTCACTTTATTTAATTTATTTTGACATTTAACCTATTAACTTATTTTTGATTTTTATTTATTATCATAATATCATTATTGACATGTTATGTTATTTTACAATTCAATGTTGAATTATTGTTAATAAAATAATAATAATAATAAATTCGGGACACTTCCACACACGGTCGCCTGACCCCAAACTAAGCAAAGCTTGTACTATGGGTGCCAGAGACTGTTATTGATTATTGATTACTTACATTGATTATTACTATTGACTTGTTGTGATATTCACTTATTTTAAATTAACTAATATAATTGGTATGTTGATGTTTTAGTTATTAAACAATTCACATATGAACGATTATTTGATTATTCGATATATAAAACTAAAACGCACTAAGCGTTTCAAGTCAACTTTTCTTGTAAGAACTGCAGAGGTGTGGAACTCGTTACCTGTGTCTGTCTTTCCACCTAAATACAATCCGGGGGTGTTTAAGAGTAAAGTGAATAGGTATCTCCTAGGCAAGCGTGTTACACCTTCGATCACGTCGACGCTTCCCATCAGGCGAGTCAGTGGTCAAACGCATGCCTATTCTGTTGTAAAAAAAAAAAAAAAAATATTTTGAAGAAATTTCATACAGCTTATCCCTTGAATTAGCACTTATGCTACTTCTTAACAGCGCGTAAAACCACAGCTAGTAGGTTCTAGAGCCTTCCGATATCACATATCACCTCTGCCAATAAAAATAGCTCGCACGACCTGCGTCACTGAGCATTGTGTCGGTCATCTTGGGCCAATAAAGCGAGTGGCGCCGCAAGTCACCCGTGCCTACCCCCATCAATGAGTTTTAGCCTTTCTGCTTCACTTGCCTCTCTAATGGAAAAGATATCTGCTATATTTAAAATGGCTTGAAATTTAATTTTGTGAACGTTTTTGTGGCTTACGTAAAATAACATATCGTTATGCTTTTCCCCCGAGGGGGCTGGCAGAGGTAATACAAGCAACTGGTAATACAACACCCACATTTCGCCGGACGATATTCAGTCCCAAATGTGACAGGGGGCGAGCCTGGCGCCATACACCGGGCTCCAGTCATGTAGCAGATGACATACAATACGCACAATGAACAAATTGGTGCGTGCCGTCGGCTGGGTTCAAACCCGCTACCTCTGGCTTGAGAGGCGGGTCTTCTCCCAACTAGGCTGCCATCACATTAATAATAATATAATAAATAAAGTTTCTTACTCATAGCTCCTCACTAGTATTCCATCTGTCGGGGATGTCATTCAACATGCACGAAGACCAAAACAATTAACAGTCAGACCCAGAACAGAAATTGAAATTCATCACTCAAACATCTGCCCGGTCGGGAATCGAACCCAGATTTTGCAAAATGCTAATAAATTGATAAGTTGCAATAAAAACACGCTTATTTTCTTTGTTAAAATCTCGTCTCGATTTGCAACACTGTTTGTTTGTTTAAAAAGTTTATGGTAATTATAGAGTTGAATAATGAAACCAATTTTATCTAGTTCGCTAAATTCCATGAAAATTTCCATTCAATTTATTTCAACGTCAAAGCAACAAATAATCTATGAGCATTCTTCCGATAATTATGACATAAAAGGTATGCGCTTTCCCAATTAACCGACTTTCCCTGCGTATGTACACATCTGATAAATTATTCCGTTTACACAAGACCCGTATCTAGTAGCCGCTACTGGTTTGTTTGTTTGTCTGTCTCTTGACGTTTTCCGACGATTCGGTTTTACAAAACGGACTAGTTAAAACTCCATTCATCATTCTCGGTCCAAGTTCCCATCTCTAAAAAAGAATAAAAGCGATTTAGAACAGAGCGTTCCAAAATTAAAATGCACCGATTTAAAAATAAAATTCGCATCAACGTTTTCAAATGCAATCAGCTCGAAATGACATTCCATTTTCAAAATGAAACCGTAATAAATTAAAACAAATAGATCATTCTCATTTCGTTGAATTCTCCCAAGATTATGATCGATTATTTTCGTCGTGTTTTCGTTGTGTCGCGTAGTTTTTTTAATGAAAAAGTCTGGAGACATTATGTCGTCGCGGTCTGCGGCGTATCGGGATCAAACGCTCGTCGGCAGCTGCTTGATTCTTAAACAAATAAAATGGGGATTAATCACACATTAGTGAGGTGAATATCGTCTGTGTTTAGACAGATTGAAATTAATGGCGTTCTTTACATTCTTGATTAAAACACCACATCGCTAATATTTTTTATACAATAGAGTTATCTTGCCAGATACAAAACAATTTAAAGCAATAGCAAGCCATGTCATTATAATGTTATTGTAATTAGTATATCGATATCAAAAAGTGAATTCTAAAAAATTTGTAGGTACGAAACTAATGTTAATTTGACAAGTATAATTTCAGTGATCTTTTAATAATTTAGTCTTAAAATAAAATAATATCAATTATTAATTTACGAATCAAACAACCCATCACTAGCAGACGTAGAGCTGAGACATTCCCGGCGTTTCCTTAAGAAAAACAGCAACAATTTCGATTATAATCTCGCGCTGAAATGTGAATTAATTTGTCAAAGTCTAAAGATTGCGCTCGAAAAAGTTTTAATTAAATAGAAACGTCCCACAAAGCGTTTATTGCTCTATTAAATGTATTAATTTTATTGTGATTTAAACGGTTCTTTTGTTTTCTATACCGATAAAAAGAAAATTATGAACGCAACTTTCTTTCATCTTTGACTTTTTATATTGCATCTCTAATTTTTATTAGGTTGGTACTAGCTGCGTATGGCGATGTTACCTGCGGGTTAAAACTAGCCTACATGTTAATTCAGACTATACAATTCTGTCTATCAGTTTGAGAGTGTTACAGTGACAAAAAACATACATACACAATTTTTTATTAGGAAATAGGATGGCGAAGTATTAGTAAATTTTCATTACTATAAGTTCTCTATCCTTTTTTTTTTTAAATACATAGATACTTACCTACTTATTACATTAAATACTTACCTACATAATAACTTACTCTTGTTTTGTTGCTTAATATTTTATCTAAGAATTAATGTATTCTATTATGAATTACATCAAGTTTCATGCATTCATTTTCACAAGCCATTGGTGACATAACAAAGAAGTCTCTACTAACCCTTGGTCGATTTTAACATTTTTAAAGCTTTTTAAAACTTTTCATGCGAGATTAGCATAAATTCAACTTCATTAATAAAAGTCAAGTTTGCTTCAAAGCAAATTGACCGCAAGAGCTTCAGTTGAAGTGGATTTTAACAAGAGATTAACTGCACTGTTATGATAATTTGAGACAAAATTGTTTGGGTTAAAGATTGCTAATCCTATTTTTATGATAAATCTGTATTTTAGTTGTTGATTTCTTGGAGTTATTATCTAGAATTGTATTGTTATCTGTGATTTTGTTAGTAGATGTTTTCTCATGTTCTATTTACATGTTTGATACCAAAAGCCGTTATGTAACTTAAGGTACATTCTTCTAGAGTCTCTTTTTTCCTAAGATTACCTAAGATACCATAATATATGTGTTACGTCAAAATTAACACTGATGTCTCAGCATGTGCAACTAACTGTATATTCCTGTCTATTTGTAAACGGCTGAACAAAAGATAAAATGAAATAACATCTGCTGTGAGAATCTTGGTTCAAATAATACATAACATAACAGAACGTCTTTAAAAATCTCGTTTTTAACTATTATTTAGCTCTTTGCTAATTCGGTACGCATAATACTAATTTATATATATGGATTGATATTTTATTATATTTATTTATAATATTTATAATTATTCATGTATATTATATTTATTTTTGGTTATTTATTTAAGTAGGTACTTATTATTAATATTACTTATTTTTATATTTTAAATTTTAATTTAGTTTTATGTACACCACCTACCCTTTTCGTATTTCTGTAAGTTCCTGTCCATCCAAAGGTTACCTGGAAGAAATCGCTTTAGGCGATAAGGTCGCCCTTGTACTGCCGAAAAATGTATTTTAGTTTTTAAGATTTTCATGTAGTTTTTGGTGTGCAATAAAGATATATTGTATTGTATTGTATTGAACGTCACGCCTTCCCCCGAGGGGGCTGGCAGAAGTATAATACAACACCCACACTTCGTCGGACGATATTCAGTCCCAAATGTGACAGGGGGCGAGCCTGTCGCCATACACCGGGCTCCAGTCATGTAGCAGATGACATACAATACGCACATATGAAATGAACAAATTGGTGCGTGCCGTCGGCTGGGTTCGAACCCGCTCCCTCTGGCTTGCATGAGAGGCGGACCTTCTCCCAACTAGGCTGCCATGATAATTCAAATAATAATGTATCATTATTTATTATTATTAGATTTTCATAACAATTATCTATATAGAAAAATAGAAATATTATGTACAGAATGTCATTAAGAATTTTGTCATTGGCGGAAACTTGCAGGAATATTGGTAAATGCGGGTAAACTCGCAGGGCTTAACTAGTATACAAATATTAATTAGGCATAAACTGTCATCAAATCATAAGTTAAGACGTACCGTCACCGGAAGCGGTGCCGTGGGCGCGTCGTGTTTCATTTCGCATAATTAATTATGCGAATTATGACAAGTTTTCAGAATTTTATTTCGTTTATTTATTTTTCTAAAACTGATCAGGAAGTCTGGGGTCTTCAGTAAATATAATATTTTTTTGTTACTGCTGTAAATTGTTCATTTTATAATGTCGTCGTTTATAATTTACCTACGTAGATAATGTACCTACTTGTTAATAGTTTTTCCACTAAATATAAAATAAAATAATTTTTGAGGAGTCTAAAAATTTCAAAGGCACTTTACGTCTTATTCCTGGAACCTCGAGGCACAGACTTACTTTGATGGAAAGTTCAACTTTCCGGGCCAGATACTTGATCTTTGCACCGAACTAAAGTCAAAGTGGGGTCTGTGAATCTCGCCATCAGAGTATAGAAGTCGTCTTTCTGTATTCTGAGTCCAGGACAGTGCTCTGAGCACGATACGAGAGGGGTACCGGTGTGTTCCATATATGGAGACCCCTGAACCCCTTGACATGCATCGAGGCTGGTCACCAGGTGGTTTTTGTCGCCTAATTTCGGCAACCCCACTGCCCAGCCGTGACCTTCAATCGCGGCTGGTAGGTAAAAGGTACGTACTTTACGTCAGTAATTTCGTAAAGAGAAGCGCTGATAGCCTAGTTGGAGAAGGCCCGCCTCTCAAGTCAGGCAACTCAAGAGGGAGCGGGTTCAAACACAGCCGACGGCACGCACCAATCTGTTCATTGTGTGAACATATGTACGAATTGTATGTCATCTGCTACATGACTGGAGCCCGGTGTATGGCGAAAGGCTCGCCCCCTGTCACATTTCGAACTGAATATCGTCCGGTATAAGTGTGGGTGTAGTATTACACCTCTGCCAGCCCCCTCGAAAGGCGGAATGATATGTAATATGTTAGAATCCTAATCCAAACTAATATTCTAAAAGCGAAAATGAGCTTGTTTTTTTTTATTGTTACGTTTTCACGCTCTAACAACTTAACCGATCATCATGTAATTTTGCATACACGTTGTCAGAGGTACAGAAAAGGACATAATGGTCCTTTTTTCCAAAAAAAAAAAGAAAAAGTATATTCATGTCGGACTGAAGGAGAAACTGCGGGCCTCAGCTAGCTCTATATATTATAATAACCAATGTATTAACACACTATGAAACAAGCTATTAACTAGCTCAAAATGGTAAACAAAAGCCCAACGAGCTAGTCGACCGACCTCGATCGGTTACGAAACGGGCTCTAATTTCAACCGATTATAATTCGAATTCGCGGCCGAAAACGCATTGTATTCGATAACACGCGCGTGCTCAATCGATTATGTTTAGGTATCGAATTCGGCCCGAATGTTTGCGATTTAATTGATGTTTCGAAATATGATTCTGAGACATTATTAAGCTGGCGACTGACATGAACATTTGCGCGATGTGACTAACACATCGACAATTTGTTCATTGTGAGCTCATAATACTCACAAACGCATCTTTATAATCTGTGTTTTCAAAGTTTTGGGTTAATTGATTTCAACTAGACAAGTGTGCTCTATCGTACAGACAACATAATGCTGAACATAAGGTGAAATGGCAGCCAAACGGAAGCCTCTTAACTTAACGAATTAAAAAAAAACTTTTTTTAAATTAAGAAACGTAAGAAGTGACAAACATTTCACACAATCTCTCCCCCCCTTTCTTGATAAAAGACGGGCCAATGTGATTGCCTAACGCCAATGTAATATTCACACGTCACGTACATAGGCTTCATAAACCTATGTCACATAATAAAAATAAAATTTGCACTTTCGCAATAAAACCTAAGTAATAGCCTTTCACACAACAGGAAATTGCAACCGCTATTAATTAAAGCAACCATCGCTGCAGTTACGTATGTGCAACTATGTTTTGTTTTAATAAAGAATACAGTAACAGTTAACAATTGTATCGTGCTCAACTGTACACTGTATAGCGCTCAACTGTATACTATGCAGTTTACTGCATCTGTACTGCATGTGTACTGCATCGTTGTGCGCCGTAGTCTTTAGATGTGTACAAATAAAGACTACGGCGCACAACGATGACGATTAACTATTAATAGTTTTTTTCGGAACGGTTACCAAAACGAACGGGACTTAGCTTCAAAATAAATACAGATATCGTTTGACAATGAGACCATCACTGATATAACCAAAGTTAATCAGCTATTCTCTAAAGCAAATCGATGATCGACAAAATGTTTAGCACAACTGTTTTTTGTAGTTTTCAGGGTTCGTTATTTAGAATGTAAGCTTTTGGTCTGCATAGTCTCTCCGCTCTACCTTGCATTTTACAGTATAGTGAACATCGTAAGAAATGCCTGTAATCGCACATTTGTTTCCGAGAAGGATAGGCTATAAAAACTGTATTGACGCGGAGGGGTGACCGCATTATAATACTAAAACACGGCCGGCGATCCTTTCTTACCACCTTGTACAGTGCAACAAACAACCTTAAAACTTGAATGAGGGAGCCACCATCGAATGTTCTTAACAAAACTGACAGCCTATCTAAGGAAGTCGTAGTTCCATAATTTAGTCAACAGTACAGATAAGTTGGTAGACCTGTACGCAGCCTTTGTTGTCCGCGTGTCCATCCGCATCAAATACGCTCATAAATCATATAGCTCGTAAATACAATACGAATAACAATGTTTGAGAATGTTCTCATTTGAATTACAGGTCGTTTGTCGTTTGCATTAATGAAAGGGGAATGGGCAAAAATGTATGAACGCTGGTATACGACTTCAGAATATGTTATATAGATATACGTAGAGATAAACACTTTATTGTTCACACCAGAAATAACAAAACAAAAGAACACAAAAAAAAACTTAAACTGTAGTGTAACAACTGGCGGCCTCATCACTAAGAGCGATCTCTTCCAGGCAACCTTAGGATAGAGAGGATACGTATGAAAGAGTATGGGACATGGGGTGTGCAAAAATTAATAAAAATAAGAGTGTTGATATACCTACTTAAAGTATTTGAATCATACTTAACATAAACATACTATGTACATGTCATACTAATATAATACATTCTAATACTTAAATATGGTAAGAGAACTTTCCCTAATCTGAGCCATCACTAACGTCATTCATGGAAATTCATAACTATTAAATATTGGTAAATTTAGATAAAAGTAAAATTGTTTTTTTTTTACCTAAGCTTTAATGGAAAAGATGTTTAGTTAATTATCAAGTTAGGTGTTACATTAAATATATGGACCCTTGCGCTGACGGCAACACACAAAATAATCAACGAAAAGATGAGCAAACCGACACTTCTGTACCAGCAAAAATTAAGCTCTTAATGTTTCCTCACAATGTTTCCGGCATTAACGTGCCCAAAACGTTTCACTTTAAAAGCTCGCCTCCCAAATTACCGAAAAATAAACATTTTTCTCGCAAAGTAAAATTGCTGGCTATTATAGAGTTGAATCACAAATTGCACAGTAGCTATTGTTGCATGCAGATTGCGGCCCCACACATCATCGCGTGTTTACGCGACAAGCACGTTCGTTTTACTTTGTCGCAGCGACATCTGCTGGACGGAGGTCCCTCTAATACCACACGAGAAGTTTTATCGACCTTTTCTCGTATTCAAATAAGGCACGAAATCGAATGACGTAGGCCGAGCCGGGGTGGCAACTATAGTCTATCATACGCGTAGTTAATTTTAAAATTCAGCGTGTGAAGGGAATTTTATTGAAGTTTTATTTTGAGCTTTCTTTACTTTGTTATACAAGGTCCAAATTAGAATAGAAATGACTAAGGGTTGGGTGTGATTTATTCAGTGTGCTTTATTTCAGGAATACAAGTCTGTTTTTGCGTAACTGACCTAGAGTACACTTTGTGGACATACAATTATAGAACCAGGAGTAGATAATTCATGAAAGCATTGAACAATACAATTAAAATGTGTTTTCTTTTTCTTTCTCCCCTATTCAGGGGAATTAGGCGTCGCACGTCATGTGCATTTGCCAGTGTCAAGCACTAATCATTCGTTTTCACAGATGATGAGATGATGATGACGAGGTGATGATAAAGATGATAAATCCCTCCCTTTTCCCCATTCCAGTAAAGTTATGGATACTTTACTGAAACTATAAGTAAAGTTTTGCAGAGAACGCGAAAAGTCGCGTTTCGCAATGTTTGTATCATTTGCCCACACTTGTGCACGTTGACGAACCGGTAAACGTTAATAATCCACCATTATTACACTTTAACACTCGAAGAATCACAAGTTTTAGAAAATAATACAGAATCACGACACCATCTTTTCGGTTCCCGCCAAAAACAAAAAACAAAACGTGTTTTACCTAGGCTATATTAATTAGGTTACCTAGACGTCAAAACATCACTGACAGTGACATCACAAATGGCGTAAGCGCCGACATCTTCATCGGAGGTCTCGTTAAGATGACCGATTGGTTATCACAAAACAAATACGTGACCACCAACACAACATCAAAGAAAAAACTCGCCACTAAATGCATCCTAATTCCTTACATTTAGGGTTAGAATGTCCAATCGGTGTTGCCAGACAAAAAAGTGATAACTCCCCGGTAATCTGCCTGACGCCACGAGGGTTTACTCGAAGTTAATTGCTTTGAAATAGTTTTTTTCTTAAACGCTTTATTGTATTTTGTCTACCTGTATTGGAGACAGCGCGCATGAGCCGCAATAGATAGGAGGTAAAAAAAGTCGATAGTCGATGACTCATGATTTGGCAATGTTATCGATAGAATGGAATGTGTTTTATCGATTCTGTTTGTATTGGTGTGGACGATTGTATTGTTGCGATGATTATAAGGATAATGGGAGAGAAACATTGTTCTAGTAAATCAGAAGGGTTTTCCACTCATCTAAGTACTCGTATCAGTTTATGACCTTCAGCATAAATTTAGATCATTAATAATTGCATTTATTTATTCAGCAATTTAAATAAAAGTATTTTTTAATGGATTTCGAAGAACAATACAATCGAATCCTCATTATTGCATTTCTTTTTCTATTCATTCTATTGATGTCGATCGAAACATCTGGAACAACTTTTATGTCCAGCACTAACCTTGTATTATCTTTATCGTATTGCCCATTGCAAGGCTCCTTTGGGAATTCGTCCGTTGATTTATTTACTTACGGAACCCATCTTATTGTTTCGAACACGTTTTTGAAAAACATCCCAATTTCTTTTCAATGCCCTTATAAAATGGGGAGTATGGCGGCAAGCTGAATGTACCGTTTTATATTTTGTAATTGTTCTCAGTTTTTTTTGTAGACTGTCTATATTGCTTCTTCTTGTTATTTTTTTCTTTGATGTAAGTTTATTGTATTTAATATATTCGATATTTAAAACGTTAAGCATTTATTTCCGAATAGTACCCTGGCTGTTATGTATTAGTGATGTAAAAATAGATTGTAGTTACTATACAGGCTAAAAATATTAAATATACTTGTCGTAGGTATGTTAATTAAAATGTGTATTTAAATGTTTTGACGTCACAAAGGTAATTTAAAGAAAATGACATGGCACAGAAATTGCGGTGTTTTGTCTCTTTTTAAGTCCAAATAAAAAATAAGACAACATGTGATACATAAGTATTCTTAATACAGTAATTTTAAGAACGGTATATTTGGGAGTTTTAATGGTTACCCACGTAAACTTTTTGCGTTTTCGTTTGGCTCCATACATTTCTATAAAGCACCACTGGCGGTAATGTTAATGAACTAAGTTATATGTATGGAGCGAAATCAAAAAGAAAACGAAAATAGTTTACGGAAACTATTAAAGTTTATACTAAGCTGGCAGTTACAATTAATGACACCGAGTCACACTAAATACATATTCTGTGCACTCAATTTTCCAGTCTTCTTACTTACTATAAGATATAGCAATCAAATTGCTACATAAAATCACGCAATCGCGGATGTAATAATCTTAGAACAAATAAACAAACAGTTATTAAGTTGGTACAAAGTCAGTTATTAAATAGCAACACTGAGACCAACAAAGGACTATTCTGGATATGTCAACACCCGTTTCCGTCGCAAACGAGGCATAAGGAAACGAATGGAGTAAAACAAATGATTTGCAACTATGTTTGAGATGTATTGATAGTTGATACGGGTTTATTGATGCTGGGTTATAGGAAACTGGGTTCTAAGTACTATGAAAGAGAGTGCTTTATTCGAACATAATGTTTTGTAAAGTAAAGTAATGGATATTATACCAGTAGAAGTTTCTAAAAAGCCTAACCTAACCGAAAGTATAAAAAGTTACTTTTCACCAACTAACAGGCCTATTCTTGACCGTGAGATATTTCTTGATCACTCTCACTCCTATCTATGACATATGAAATGAAAGAGACAACAACAAAAAATATCTCGACTCGTAAGAATAGAGTCACTGTATGTCTTTTCTTTAATGTATAGTGACATTTAAGTTTTTTTTTCTTCGTTTAACCAAATAGTTGCCAGTACGTAGTTAAAATTGTTTCTGAAATGGTGGAAATTGTGGTAACAAATATAACCGTTAAGTAACACCAAATTAGCTTCGATTGCCCTCCAGATGAAAACATAAAACAATACAATGTTGTTACTGTAAAGTAGAACTCGCACGTTTAGTAGAAACATTTAACATAGGGCGGCAAAGGTGCAATTACAGGGAAATAAGCAATAAATTACAGAAAGGGTTGCCATTTCTTAAAATTTTCTAGGATAGTGTTTCAGACTATGGAAAGTGTTGGCTGTTTTAAAAACCCGTGATTTAACTATTCGTTGAGTGAGCGTTAGCGAGTACAGCGTGTTTCCTTTAGCTTCGGCAAAAATGCTTTCGTATGTCTGTCTGTCCGGTTGCTGACAAAGCCACTAGTAGCTATTTTTTGATTACTAGCTGCGTCCCGCGGTTTCCCCCGCGAACCCACAGGAACCGTTACTTTTTTGGAATAAAAGTACCCTACGTGCTTTTCCGAACCCCCGACAACGTGTATGTAAAATTTCAAGATGATCAGTTGAGTAGTTGAGACGTGAAAGCGTTACAAACAAACAAATAAACAAACAAACGAATTAACTCACTTTTGCATTTATAATATTAGGTAGTTAGATTAAATTCGATTAGATAGATTTATTTTCATGTTTAATATTTCGTTTTGAAAAATTTCATTAATTTCTTGTGCTTCTCATAATATGTAAGTTGACGTATGGATATTCAAATGTGGAGATAAATTAATTTAACTCATCTTTTAATGAGGTATTTGAGCTGTCAAACGTAGTGACTTTTTATTGAGGCGTTATTAATAGAATTTAGGGCCGAATTGACCATTTATGCTACTAATCGAGATTTATTAAACTAAGTTTAGTGAAAGCAAAATGACTCTTTAACCTCAGTTTTTCACGTAAACCAAGTTTAAAATGAGCTAATCGCGTTTATATTAACTGGTGAAATCGGCCCTAAGTCTCTTTCAAAAGTCGAATACTGCCATTGAGATGCCTACTACTTGTGGAATCAAATAATAGTCTCATTCCAAGTTCCTCAAGAAACATGGTCCCCGTAGTTTTGCAATGGCGGTGCGCAGGCGACGTGACGCCGCCCGCTGCTTCCGCGAAAAGGGATCGAGCCGATCGCTACAAATTGCACGCCGATCGTACGATCACGATCGATAATCGAGTGGAACAACACTAAGTTGGCTGTGTATGGCAGCACTAAGAAGCACTAAGAATTTCAGAATTAGAACGACGATGAGGGTATTAGCTGTGACGGAAAATTAAATTAGCAATTTGCATTTCTCTCTCTCGGTATTCTTTTAAATTTTTCATGTTACTCTGATGAAATGACTGCTCATAGATACTATAGTATTATTATTATAATAATCAGCTCGCTGTGTCCCATTTTTGAGCAAAGGCCTATCTTCTCTCCCTCCAAGTCTCCCTGTACCTTGCTTTGGTAGGCCAATCCTTTAGTTTTTTTTACAGATAATTACCTTCGTTTTAAAAATATAAAAAAAAACTTTTTATCTCTCTTTGTATCTCTTGTTACTACGAGTATCTTTATATAATATCCTTTGTCACCTTTTCACGCAGGAAAAATAAAAAATCTTCAGAAACATGACCCGAATCTCGCTAAGATTTTATTAAAACTTTTATCTCATTCCCACCACCCAAATCGTAAAATCCACACACATCAAACACTCGATCGTATTGCTCTATTACTCTACTACTCCAGAACGGTCGCTCTGTTTACCCGCGACTACTCATCAACTCATCATTGTTAGACGAACGCACGCGACGAATAGCTATGTGGACAAACTAATTCTGATTTTTAAAGTCTACGTTTAACTTTGCGATTTCTTTTTGAGCGGTTACATAAGTTGACAACCTTATAAACGGACAAGTTGATAAAGAACAACTTAATGAAGATGACAGAACTAAATGGAATTAAAAAAAAAACTATTCTTTTTTGACAAATTAATAATATAAAAAAAAAAAACAACTGGACAGAATTATTGTTGCCTTTGTTTATCTGCGTGTGTTTGTGATTACTTTTCAAACTTTACTTTGTCTTATTATTTTAGTAATACAAAATACTTATCTCAGATCTTAATTAATAGTTATTAGTTACCCCATAGATGACATTACGAAGCATTCGTACGAAGCTTCTGAGATCGCTCTATTTACCCACTCATTATTGCTGGATGAACGCACGCGACGCAGCCGATGAGACGCACTCGGTGTTGTCACGCTACTTACCCGCGAGCAAACAGTGTTGCCCCAATCCGGTTCTTAATTTTCCCCATCATCTGCTTTCTCCTTTGAGATGACATAATCGCCTATGGTTTGATAGTTTTCCTCGTCTATTTGATTGGTTTTGGGCTTGGTTTCGCGAATGTAAGATTTATTTGTTAATCGATTTTTGCTTGGAGATTGTTGGGGTTCTGTACTAATTTTATGCGGGCTAACTAAAGCTGACTTAACAATGTTTAATGATTAAATCTAACCAGGCAACAAAACAGCCGTTTTTAATTGCAGTAAACTATTTTGTTAATAACTGAATAGTAATTTGCTAACATTTTAGCAGACACGGGGTTAAAATTATAAAGACATAATAAGATAAGGTATAAGGTTTAGTCATTATTCATGCCATTTTGGTAAGGACTCCTAAAACCAAATATTATGATTTCACAAACACAATTGTTATTTGACATCTAAATCTAACATGTTCGATAAGCAATTTTAACACGCTCTGTCTTGAATTTAAACCAACAGAGAGCTATTAAACGTTTTTGAACTCTACGAACATTTCTGTCTTTTCCGACGATAGGTCGTGTCGGTTCTTTTTATAGACATGAGTTACCAACAGCATTGCGTTAAGTAATTGTACACTCAATTAATATAATTGTCTAATTATGAAACGGCTGGCTTTGATAACGAAAGAATCGCACCTTGCAATCTCGATTCGCCGCAACTGTAACGGCGTCCTCGTTTGAAGTATTCCCAACTAAATTGTATGCTGTCAAATTGCTGTCAACTGTCAAGACATGTCAACATTAATTCCGTGGCACGCAGGAATAACTGAACATCGCAAAAACGTCAATTTTTCAGGGCAGCCATTTTAAAGTTTGACATTTTCTGTTTAGTCGGTAAGTTAGTTAAACGATGATGTCAAAGTTATTTTGAGGGTTACTTGAGGCCCTCTTTCGTATGGTTTCAAGAATTTAACGAAACAACTTATAGTTTACATAATAATAGACTTGTCAAACAGCTGAAATGCCTTGAATAAGTTGATAACTCGACTTGTAGACCAAGTTTTGGCTTTTAAGGACATTTATCCAGTTATTCACCATCTGAGTACGGATCATTTTTATCGGTTACCCTATTTATTTCAATGGAAAAAGCATTATTTCTCATTAGTAAACCAATGACAACTTCAAACAGATATAGTTTGTCAAGTAATTATTACTACTTTACAAGATATATCTTACTTTTCAGCATATAATGCAAAATGTAAAAAAAGTCTTAGTATTCAAAATATATTTTTTTTAGAATTATACGCTCATTTACATAATCTAAAAACTGTTTTCACTAACTTATTAAAATTATTTTTTAAACATATGGGAAAAACACAATGGAAACGCATTTGTTTCTAATTAAAATGAATTTATTTAGAGTATACACTAAATTAACACATAGGCTAGACTTATTATCCCGAGAAATCAACAGTTGGCAATCGTTGAGTTCTACAAATAAGAAAATATTAATCAAACACACTACAAGACATAAATACCTACTTATAAAAGGTCTTATTTAAAAAGCTTTTCTAATTATTATTTTAAACGACTTCAAAAAACCGTTTTAAAAAAATCTTTGAAAATTTTCGTAATCTTAAGTGGCTGTAAAAAATCTGTAAAAATGTCTGATGACACACATGCTTAATACATGTTTTGTTAGATTGCTTACACATTACTTCGATCAATAATAATACTAATGAATAATAATAAAACCCTTTATTCAGACCAACTTAGTATCTATTTACAAAGTATTCAGAACTAAAAACTATGAGTGTGGATTTACAAGTATATTTTGGTAGTAAATCTTAATCTATTCTAATATTTAATTATTTTTTGTAGGTCTGTTTGCCAATCGGCAAAGATCTCCTCCAACCTTTTTCATTCCTGTCTATCTTGGGCCACTCTATTCCAAGTTACTCCTGCTACCTGTCTAATGTCATCATCCCACCATTTCTGTGGTCTGCCCCTTTTCCGTCTCCTAGGGCACCATCGTGTCACAATTTTGCTCCATTTCTCTTGGCCTCTTATCATATGCCCTACCCATTGCCATTTGAGTCTTCTGATTTTACATTAAAACAGGTAGTACGCAGGTGTTGAAAAGTTTTTTCTTTACATTAATGTGAAGAGTTTTATCTTCCATGGCTTCTCTCAGACTCCAGTATCTCTTTCAGCCATTTGTTATTCTTCTGTCAACTTCTTTGCGTATAGGGACCTCTTGTGTTATTAGCTGTCTCAGGTAGATATATTTATCAGTGTAATCAATTTGGTTATTTCCTAGATGTATGGTGGTTTTCTTCCCATTTGTCCTTACCTTTGTTTTCTCTGGGTTCAACTTTAAACCTTTCTTCTCACTTTCATCCGCTAGTTCAAGTATCATTTGCTACATGTTTTAGGTGTTTCAGCAAATAACATTATAAATATATATCGTCTGCGAACCTCGATTGTGTTAGGGAGACTCGGTCGACAGTGATTCCGATGTTTTCCCAGTTAAGTCTCCTAAAGATTGTTTCGACAACCGCTGAGAATAGTTTTGGAGGTAGAGGGTCTCCATGTCTGACACCCTTTCCTACTCTAAATGGTTTACCTTTCTTTTCTAGTTGGATTCTCGCGGTGCTATGACTATTGTTTTAATTAAATAAAGTGAAAAAAAGGAACTTCTTATTCTGATTGGCCATCATTGGTGTTTTTCCCCAAAAACCTTAAAACACAGATTTAAAAAATTGTCAGACTTCGTCTTAGACAACCATGGCTCTAAAGGGTCTAAATGATCTATGCTAGCGTCTCTTTACGGCTTTGCACCCCGCTATCAATCAACCCTGTATTGATTTGAATCTTTTGTGTAAGTATGAATGTGGGTAGGTACATACTTAGTACACCAATGATAGTAATAGTCACCAATAATGTACAGCATTATAATATATTTTTTATATTTACTTCACGTTGTTGCATGGCATGTTTGTTGGCGTTTAGGCTCCAGTAGGTACATAAAAAATATCCAGCTCGGGTAGATAACAACTTGATATCTTGCTATTGCAGATGAAAACTAAATCACCACGGCAAAGGTAAAAGTGAACATGTGATAATGTCACTTTTTAAACAAAAATATTTGGCTTGCCTTAACTTGACATCTCGATTTGTCAATGGAGGCAGAAACAGGCTATGTGTATAAGTCGAGATATCCAGTATTTTGGATGTGAGTGTAAGTTGATAAATCAAGATGACAATTATTCATACACAAACTTATGCTTGACATCTCAATTTGTCAAGTTAAAATTAATTTTTGCAGAAAAGGCTTAGGTGTATAAGTCGAGATCTTCAATATTTTGAACATGTGTTGATGTTGATAATTCAAGATGTCAATATTAGTAAGCAAACACACACTTGATAAGTCGTTTTATCAAGTAAAACACCATAAAATGCAAGGGTGTCGAGATGTACAAAACGCGATTGCTCTAAAACTATTGTATATTTCGGGCTGATTTTTTTATACATAGTAAAACGCATACGAAGGAAGCGTTTAAGCCAATAAAAAAAAAATCATGCAAGTCGAGTTGTTCAGTTATTCCTACGTGCCACGGAATTATACAGGGTGTAAATGTGGATGCCAGCATAAAAATTATGATGTTATCTAAAGTATGTATGTGACTATATAAGTATACTAGACACATACACATACACAACATCCTGTCTTTTTTCTCTCTTCCTCTAGTTTGATTTTTAGTAATAAGGGCAACGAAAATACTGTTTTTTATCAGGTCTCTTTAGTCTACTACTGGACATAAAGCTTTCTTAAGGCATATCATGTACTTAATAGTCTGCTTTTCTAAAAACTGCCATTGTCTTCATAATCCATCGATTCGCTGAGTTATGTCTGTGGTGGTGTATAAAATTTTACGAATTACTGTTGATTTAGCTAAATAAACTAGTAGATAATCATTTATAAGTAGCTACTAATTATCTTAACTTATAATTTAAATCAGTGACCATGAAAGCGACAGAAATCAAAAGAGCTTTCTTGGCGCGAACCACAAAATATCTGGTGGCTTTTCAGGCATATGAATAAACAATCAAAATAATGAAACCCACATTAAAAACAAAATCAAATGTCGGTGTTGTGTTTCACGAAATGTGGCGTATAAAGCGGGTTGGAGCCAACACTGTGACCTCCACCGCCATTATTCAATTTCTCTGGAATTAGATGATTTCAACACAATAGTAGGGGCGCAGTCAGAACAACGTGTTGTGGGGCCTTTTGCCCCTTTGAAAACTCAGTATTGCTTCAAGAAATGTATACTTACTTAACAAAGTATATGTCAGTTTTTTAAGTACCTAATTTCTGGCTAAAATACTAAGGATTGTAAAATATACTTACGTAGCAATTTTTCTGTGAAATAACTCCCAGTCTTGACATTGCCCATGTATTCATGGGCAATGTCAAGACTCAATAATTTTGAGAAATTCTAACTACACTAACTAAATATACTAAAAACAACTAGATTCGCCTTACCTTTTGATCAGCGCTCACAGAGTTTTTTGCCGTCATTTTGAAATTGTACTTAGTGTAAGTTATTGAATCAAACTCGAGCAAACCGAAATGACAATCACTTGGATCAAAATTAATTTTAGCGAAGTACTTACCATTCTTTTAAAAGTCTTAAAACACGTGCCCCATAAACGTCGTCCTTACTACGTCATTGACATCACCAGTTCTATAATATAACGTGTTACCAATTCGAGTTTTTCGTACAGTTTATAAATTCACGGTCTGTTTTAATAATAAGGTCGATTTCATTTTAAAACAAAATTTTGTTTGAGTGTTTGTCGAATAAAAATTTCCTGGAGTTGGGACGTGGAAGAATGAGACACAGCTTTGCACTAATTTTAAATCATAATAAACGAAATTTATTATTAAACATGGCTTTCAAATAAATTGTGAACTCAACAGAATTACAGTATGCTAGACAAAAGATTTACCGAAATGAAACATTGTGCGGTTTTCGCATTATCAGAGCAATTACTGCCTACCTATCGAAAGAAATCTATAATTTGTACTGAGATACTGCTATTAATGATGTGATCACTATAGTTCAAAATCGCTCATCATAATTTTCGTACTTCTTCATTCTTCTCATCTTCTTCATCATCATTGTAATAAAACTCATCCCACTGCATTGGATGTGATGTGACCTTTGTTTCTCGATATGAACTAGATTAGAAGAGGCTTGAGTCATGCCTATATCTATCTTTCAATACGGATTAAGTATTTGCCTAGTTCAAGCAGAAACTAAAACAGTAATTGTAGGAAAGAAGATACAATCCGGAACACTAGGCCGTATTAAATAGCTTAATTTAGACAAGCTAATAATATATCTGTCTTTGTTATTGCTGCGTATTAGACAAGGACGTCAATACTTTCAGATAGTTTAGCAATTTAGCGTTATGATAGACAAGGACATCAATACTTTTAGCTAGTTTAGATTTACCAATTTAGCGTTCTGAATAGGGCCTAATATGCTTTAAAAAAAATAAAATAAAGACTGACGTATTTTGACAACATTTTGTTCAAATTACACAGGACTAATCACGTACCTAGTTACATAATTAAAACAATAATATACCCACTGTCGTTTTCTAAACTATATTAATATCACAGAAAAATAATAGTACTACCAATACCCAAAGATTTCGTTTAAAATTAGCCACCATACTGGAATTGTCACCGGTTACCCACTGGCCTATTTCTTGAACAATCGTACCTCTCCTGTGCTGCCAGCTATAAATAAAAATCTCCACGATTACACATCATTAATCATTTTACGTACACTGTCACAACATGTCTACGCAGTCTGTGATCTCGGTGAAGTAACTTATTGCTATACTGTGTTGCCCTATTCAAATTTTCTTAGATTTGAAGTGGTTACAGGTGAATAAAAGGAGAAAATTGGTTTTAGATTGAGTTTGATTAACTTCTACTGGCATAGCTAAAACGCTGCACGGGTTTATTTTTGTTAGTTTCTATTTATTTAACATTTTTATAAAACCTACGAACTCTTAAATATTAGAATTTGAATAGTTCATTGAATAGTTCCTATATTTGTCGTATAGATTTCATTTTAGAACTTGTGATGCTGTCCGTCTTCATTTTGCCATGAAAAGTTTCTGATGCCATATGACAGGTATATTTTATAAGTTTGACAATAATAAATTAATGTAAAAGTTCCATTATTGAGATGATTTTCGTCATGGAGATTAAATATTATTGGTTTACACTTTTGAATCTATCATTCTAATTTTATAAATGCAAAAGTCTGGATGGATGTTTGTTACTCATTCACGCTAGAACGGCTGAACGGATCTAGATGAAATTTTGCACAGAGATAGATTACAGTCTGAAATATTACACAGGCTACTTTTTAATCGCGGGGTGCAAATAAATACACATTAGTTTAGGGAGAGATCGTTACTGTGGTAGAGTTTAATTTTTGTTGAAGTGAAACTTCTAATGCGACTTTCAACAAAGTTGCGTTAAACGTTTAACGCTCCTGGGGAGGGGGAATAAAAGAGACAGAGCGAGAGTGAATGCGAGGCACTCGAACGCATGCGCGTAGTAAGAAAGATACACAGAAGTTTCGCTTCTTCCGCGCGGAGGGACTCCCCGTACATTTTTTTTTTGTTTATTTACCTTGAGCACTTTTCAACTCATAAGTGCAAAGCTTGTTTATAAAAAAGCTAATGGAAAAACATTTTGATGTTTATCGATCACAATAGTCTACATTTATTATTGGAATAGAGAAATGTACTAATAATGTGTTTGGCTCCGTTCCAGCGGTTGATTATTTCAAATTCCTACGATCTTTATCAAAAATATGATTCATTACATCAAAGTTTCATATTTTTGACATTGATTGAATTACTTCTTCTCAGATATTTTATGTCTACGCATATTTTCATTAAAAGCTTTAATTTTTCATACGCATTCAGTCGTAAGAGTATTTTTTGAGGAATGGTGCTTTTTTAACTTGTTTTTAACGATTAAACATTTATTTGTACAAATATCTTATCATTTTCATAAGTTAGTTGATCGAATCAGGGGGATCCTTTTTTCGTCCTTGTTGCTCTCGTTTGAAACGTCATAGGTGTGAGAGTGATCAAGATAAAATCTCATCTCACCTCACGCGTAGGAATAGCCCTCTTGACGTTACTTTGTTGATAAATAGTGTTTAAAGTTATAAGTTACCTACTTAATAAAAAAGAATTAATAAATATTTCGGTTTGGGTTGGCAAAACCAAACCTTTTGTTTTGTTGTAAGAAGCTAAACTTGCTTTTTAAAATATTCGTTTTCTTCTTGTTTTGACATAAATGTTGTAACAGTTCTTCAATCCATGGATGTATAGCTTCAACCCGATTTTCAATCAATTCAATTATCAACGGATATGAATTCTGAATTCTAAGCGTTTTCACTCTCATTAAGATTGAAATTGACGTTTACGGAAAAATAAATTGTTTTATTTCTTTTAATAAACATATTATTTCTACTAAGAATAAAAATGTAAGTACCTAAGTAATAAATTAAAGCAGGTATAAAACAGAAAACCATGACAATTGCAAAAGATTCTAGCTTAATCGACATTGGTTCACTCCGTTCTAGAGTCTTTATAACCCTCTTAGCAATAAGCGTTGTATAGTTTTTGAGCAATTATACAGTTTTTTGCTCTTTCATTCTTTTAAATTATGAAATCTTGAAAAAGATAAAACAGTAGACTATTCCGAGGCTATACAAATTTAAGGGGTAGGTATATTTCTAAAACCAGCCCGCTGTTCTTCTATCACGTGCCAAATATTTGCTACGCGTCGTAATTAAACTGCTTTTCAGATGCTCTTATTCAATTCAGAGCGCTCATCAATGGGTTTTATGTCCAGCATTGTTACAACATGATTAACAACCGTACTATGATCAAAGGCTGCAACCCATTACATTTGTTTCGCGGGAATGATATTAATCAAACACATTTAGTGCGGTCACATTCGCAAATTAACTGCCGTAGATTAAATTCTGCTTCTGAGAAACAGCTATCAAATATTCAGAATAATATACGAATGGGTATTTTATTGTACTTCCCTGATTAGCTGTCTCTAGTTACGAAGTATCGCCCAAGTTTCTGGATACCGTCCAATGCTGCATGGACGTTTATTAGTCGTTAATGCCGCGGTATCGTATCATGCAAATTTATGCTTATTTGCGTTGATAAAAGAGGAAGTATTAGAAGGACACACCCCTTCATTGTCTGCGATTCTCCACGCACCGCGTCGCGTCTCCGCAACATTAAAACGAACTAACAAAGAACCTATCAAAGTATACGAACAAGAGACACGAAATCTCCCGCGACGTCTGTCAAATTAGCATCACAAACGAAAATAGCGTCATTCTAATTATTTTGATGACTCAACCGAAATACAATTAATCTTGCCGGTTCTGTGAACTGTCCGAGTGACGGACGGACGAAAATATCGTCGCATTTCGCGATAAATAAACTTGTGAGTCGAATATCGGGTTTCGATTCCATCGGTGCTACGTATCAAAGAATCAGAGATGCGTGGTAGCGGAGGGTAGCGGAGCGCAATACCGCTTGATTCGACTCCCGATCCCGGTCGACAGCGCTGCGCTAGCCGCTAGAACTGCTAGATATATTATATGCTAGCTAAATTCATCCATAGTTTTACTAGGCGCTGGCTAGATTACACAAAAATAGACTAGTCTAGCTGCTTAGCTAGACTCGTCTCCATGCGTAAACTACCAGCTAAATAAACGTCGTAGGTAGCTACTTAATGCATTGTCCTGTGAAGGTGAAAAATGCAATAACGGGAATAGTCAGAAAATATCAAACAGCTTACTACAGCACCCTTAAAAGTGGCTGTATCTATCTACTCGTCTATCTTATTCTCATAATGTATTTTGTTTAATGTAACTTGTGTTGATCCGACACAACGCAATATAGAGCAAGAAAATCAGAATTAAAGTGTACCTACATACAAATAACGCAAGAATCTTGAGATAGGTAGCTTATGTTGTTGCGTAGTAAATGTAGTTTTAATAGGCAATTTACATCGCATCGCGTCGCAATAGTCGCTTTCTGGTGATCACCTATTTAAGCTAGGCAATAGGCTAGCAATTAAGTCAATCAGGCTCTACCTTCTCGTATAAAAAGGGCATAGCACTGTCCATTTTCTGGTATGCTAACTTAGCGTGCCAATGCCCGTGAAATAAATTGGATTGCTAACTGTCTAACAGCCATTACACTTTTTTTTTTTACAACAGACTAGGCATGCGTTTGACCACTGACTCGCCTGATGGGAAGCGTCGACGTGATCGAAGGTGTAACACGCTTGCCTAGGAGATACCTATTCACTTTACTCTTAAACACCCCCGGATTGTATTTAGGTGGAAAGACAGACACAGGCAACGAGTTCCACACCTCTGCAGTTCTTACAAGAAAAGTTGAATTGAAACGCTTAGTGCGTTTTAGCGGAATTTCCACCATAAGAGGGTGTCTTTTACTGGTGCGCCTGGTACAATTATAAAAGAACGGCGATGGCTGGATCAGGTCGTGCAGTTCTTGTGCACACTCGCCGTAGTGTACTAATATTGTGCTAGTTTGCAATTTGATGTGTGCTGAGTGTAGCATCTTTCAAATAATGTTATAACAGCTAAAGACGAGTCAATAATTCTATAGTTACAAGATTGGCTAGCTAAATCCGCTAGCACTAGCAAGATTCGCTAGCCTAATGTATCTCAAACTACGAGCTAGTTTAATCTGTTAAAATAATAAACGGTAATGTTAGATTATCTCATTAACCTTTCGCTAAATTGCTCGCTCTATTCAATTTATTGCTTAGGTAAGAAAATCATTGCAAGTAGAAATTACATTGTATGCCTAATAAAATTAATAATGTCAAACCTTGAATTAACATTTTATGTATTATTTTATAGTCGCCTCTTATATTTTATACACCTAGTTACGTATCTAATGTAGTACTTAGTAGATAATTTGCCTAAAAAATTGTATATCTATATTTATAAATAAACGGAATTAATAAAGACACTAAAACCTTCAAATATCAACGTACACATCTTACCTACCCGTAAAGGAATAAAAAATAAATTAAAACAAATTTAAAAGTCACCTAGCAACACTTACCCGCTTCTGTCAGCCGAAGTCAGTATTTGTTTTTTTCCGGATTCTCAAGAAAACTATTTCCCGGCCCGCTTCTATGAATTCCGAAGTGTATCTGTGATTAAAACCAAAGTGCAATAGGAACGGGCGGGCCGGAAATCAGCTGTCGCAGCGATGCCCTGGTAGATGGCCAAAGCTTGTGTTACATCAGATCTCGATAATGTAGGGTTACCATTTGAAATAAGCTAATTTAAGTAAGTACCTACCTACACTTGAAAGGAATAATTGAAATAGCTATACTATAAATACTATATTTCCGAATATGGATGTATAAGTGAAAACAAAAAAAAAAACAGGAAAATTTCAAGTTTCTCAAAAACAGCTTCTTATCGGTGTGTGTAAACACTCAATCACTCGGTAGTAGGTTCCGCCTATAAATTTGATATGATTCTATATTATAGACTATATATCTAGAAGACTTCACTTCCGTCAAAAATTACCTAATTGATGTTGAAAACCGCATCAAAATCAATTGCGTGGTCTGAGAGCAGTTAACGGATATACAGACAGAGAGACAGACAGATGCTAAAAGCGACTTTGTTTTGTACTATGTAGAGATTACTATCCAGCAAAACATATCATTATTATCTATTTTCCTAGATTACCATTTCCATCATAACAAAATCATCACAGAAAATAAGGAATAGCAATAATCTGACAACCCTATTAGCAGTAATGCGAGTCCTCCGCCTCGCCGAAACGTCTTGGTTAATTACTACTCCGTAGGAATAGATTTGCTAGACTTTCGAATCCATCGATTTATTCGAATGATTGACAATCGATTTGAATCTGTGACATTGATTGGTAGAGATTATGAGTACAGACGTAATTAGATGCTATAAGTTGATGCAATGAAGAGGTTTTAAATTTTGTCTAGATAAGTACATATGCGTATGTGTAACGAAAAAATATTAAAACCAAATTACAAGCTACAATTCAATTTCTTAAAATTTAAAAAGGGACCGCTACCATTGATCTATCTAAGTTCACATAGGTATTTTAAGCTTGTAAGGAAATATTATATAAGTCGAAATATTTGCGTTTCCATTTGCTCTACATTTTTAATTTCAAAATACGGCGATTGGGAAATGGCTAAGTTAAGAAGTGGACCAAGTCGAAGGGAAGTCGAAGTCTGCCTGAAAAACTTTAACAAAACTTTTTAAATTCGATCAAATTGTCATCACTTTGTCACAACATCACCCACCCAGTCTGTCACCTAAGCTGCCAGCCTAATTCAAAAGTCCTTGACAAACAAAGCTCCAGTGACGCTCTCCGACTTTACGACATCCCATCAAAACGTTGATATAAGTAGAAATACAGTAAGCCCAGAATAATACAGTATGCTCTTTGTCAGGCTCGTCTGTCCCGCGTCTAGAGTTATCCATAAATCACAAAACACAAATTAGAAACGCGCCGCTAAACAACGAAACGTATAAAAATCTGAAATAAAATCTTAAATCATAACCTTGGATCTAAATCCCATAAAAATATGATTACGAGTGGGCTTTAATCCCATGGAGGTTTTATGCTCTCGTAAAACTTGATTAATAACTTTCGGCGGGATACCATGGAGGTCGCACAATGTTGCGTTGACCTATTTATGAAGTGAGTGCGATATTTTGGCGGGAGAACCAGACGAAACAAAAACGAGCTTTTGGGGTCCGAATTCGATATGACTCATTATATCAAGGCCCCTTGAAACATTGAAACGTGTGTGCTTTTAAAAATGGAATGTTTTGAAATTAAAGAAGTTTTAGGGTTGCCAAAATTTTAATAAAATTCACACTAGTAAAAAATCTAAGTAGTAGCAAGACAGGTTTTACATCACGTTTATTAATCCTTGCTTGCCAACTTCTATTTCTTAGAAGTAAGTAAGTAGATAAGAAATTTCTTTCAATTTAAAAAAAACAAACGAGTATTCAAATAAATTCTTCGCTCTACGAGTTACGAGTACAATAGGTACATTTGACAAAAAAAAACCTCTGCTCCACAATACTCAGCCTAAGCATGTAGGTGTTGCTGTGACAATAACTCATTAAGTGTGTAGGTAGCCGCCAGTCAATCTGTAACCATTCCACATTTAATTTTGTGAAAATTTGAAAATGGAATTTCCCGACTGACATGTAGATTGTCGGATGCGCCGGCGTCCGTCGCCCGCATTTCAAGATCCGTCACATGATTTGGGCAGTATCGAATTTAGTCTGTGACAATGAAGACGCGCTAGACGTAACTTTTTTTTATTGGAAATAAAAATAAATGCTCTGTAAAATGTAATGACTGGAGTTTCACGCGTGATAAAGTCTGTGCCAAGCTTTGTGGTCGATCAACGTGTTTGAAACACTTGAGTATAGCTTCAGAAAAATATGTTGAAACTGTTAAAAGTAGATATTGACGAAGGTATAAACAAGGGACCAGCCATTTCTCACTCATCTAAGTTAGCGGTTACAAAGTTTGGCTCGAGCTCTACTTATCTTTTTTTTTTGTAAGTGGCTAATAAAAAAAAAACTCCAGACTTATGCAGGTACTTTTTATAATGCACAAACCAAATGACGAACAACATTTTGAAATTAACTTTGCAACCTCTCACAACAAATCCTTATTACCGACTGAGACATTAACATAAGTTCACACCTTCTCTGCAATCGGAGGACCGGCAGGAATGCCACTCGATAATTCTTGTTATGAATCGAATTTATTGGCCGATTTTCCACTAGACAGGACGGCACGGCACGACACGGCACAGTACCGGTGGTGGGCTCAAGGCCACCATGCCGTGGCCGTCGCCGTTAAATGGAAAAACGTGTCTTATTATTCATACTTACTACTTACATTCCATTTGCTTATTGCATTAATTTTGCTTCCTCGCCTGGCATGCCATGCCGTGCCGTGCCGCGCCGTGCAGTCATGTGGAAAACCACCCATTCAACTTACATATTTTATTGTTGTCCGACAACTCGATCCCGCCGCAGGGCCCTATAAAATTATTCGAATAAATAAGCTCTGATCAGGCCGTAATTAAAAACATAACTTTTAATAAATCGTTTATTAAAACTGGCAGGTTTCGCGCCTGCGATGCGTTTGTGACTCCGATTAATTAGATGGATAGTTTGAAAATCGATTTCTTTGTTTTCTTTTTAATTTATAGATGTTTTTTGGCTAGAGAAGACGTAGTTATTAGCTTTGCCAATAATTAGTAGTGTCAGCAACTAGGATTATGTCTCCTCTACAAGTTAACAACCTATCTCCTTTCCCACTGTTGATAACGAAATTGCCCCCAATCCAAAAGAGGCATAAACCAACTTAAAAAAAAAAACTTAAGGTCTTTACTATACCTACTTCCGGCTCAAATAAAAATGATAAAAGAGTAGGTAAGTCCATTAACTATGCATGTTTATATATTATTATGTTTGCATTAACTTATGTATTAGATGTCATTAGTACTTAAATTATGAATTATGAAACGGGAATTACTCACACATGCGCACAAATGTTCACACAATGAACAAATTGGCGCGTGCCGTCGGGCTGGATTCGAACCCGCTCCCTTTGGCTTGAGAGGCGGGTCTTCTCCAACTAGGCAATTATAACACTAATCATAATACACTAACTTACTACGATAATGGTGACGTTTATACTTAAGTAGAACATTTACGCTCAAGTGCCTGCAATACAATATTCTTATTCACGTTTTTTAAACAAACCCATTTCTTTTTTTTTCCACTTCTTGGTTGATATCGTAACACATAAACTCCAGCCCAAATAACAAAAAGGTTATGACAAGGCGAGAGAAGAACAATAAACGAGTTGATTTATTTTAATAAACTTATTTATGACTCTCACAAATTGGTCCAACTAGTTTTGCTTTATCGAGTAACTACATTAATGTTTTTTGGACACTTAATGGAGTTTGTTTGTTTGTTAGTAAAAAAAAAACCTTTTAGAAAGAAGAACAGGAAGTATCTGCAAAAAAACTTAAAGTTTTGAGAATAATGTATGTGCCAAAAATCTTGAATGGAAAATAAAAAATATTTACCTATAGATATCTAGAAATTTGTCAGAACGCTACATTGCTAAATCCTAAACCAGCTGAAAATATACCTGTCTTTGTTATTGCTGCATATTAGACAAGGACAGCAATACTTTTAGTTAGTCTGTATTTATTAATCTAGCGTAATAAATAGGGCCTGATATCTCCAACAGCAGTTGTAGACCTGAAAAATACTAGTTAAGCCCCCCGATTCTACTCGCAAAGCCCGTTAATTTTTTTGGAATAAAAATTAACCTAAGTCCTTTTCTGTACAACTGATAACGTGTATGCAAAATTTCATGATGAATGGTTGAGTAGGTAAGACGTGAGAGCGTAACAAACAGACTCACTTTCGCATCTATAATATTCGTTAGGATTAGGATTAGGATAGGACAAACGTTTATCTTTTTACTGCTTAGAACGCTATTTCGCTAAAGCTATTGAATTCTGATATATCATTAGCTAGAGTAGACTAGGTGGGTATGCTTTTAAAGCTGGTTCCAACACAAAACTTCCGTCCGACTTCCTTTCATTCGATATCAATTCGCGGCAGCGCAATTAACACTCCATCAATAGCTTTCCATCGATTTTAATCGAAGTGCTCTCCCAAATTCTTTCCGTCATTGACGCGAGATCTCAGACCCCGATCTGGGCTGATAACTCATGCCTGCTCGTAAATCGGGAAAAGGGCCATAACTCCCGCGGTTAATTACGAATAAATAAATAAATAATTGAATGTGAAGCCTCAGGCCTAATCGATCGCGGACGAGGTGCTAACAAGCCCGCCGGAGGAACTAAGCCATGTTTACACGAGGACAGTGGATTGGACTGGTTTGGAACTTTGAAGCGATGGCAGCCTAGTTGCAGAAGGCTCACCTCTCAAGCCAGTGGGAGCGGGTTCAAATCCAACCGACGGCACGCACTAATTTGTTCATTGTGTGAGCATAATGTGCGTATTGTATGTCATCTACATGACAGGTGCCCGATGTACGGCGACAGGCTCAACCCGTATCACATTTGATAATGACAATGATAATGAATGATTTGGGACTGAATATCATCTGGCGAAGTGTGGGTGTTGTATTACACCTCTGCCAGCCCCTTCAGGGGAACGGCATGACGATATGTATGTATGTTTGGAACTTTGGAAGCTCGAGAACGTCGGTTCGGAGCCTGGTTCTCGAGGAGACTGTCAGATCGTGATGATAAAGCATAGCGGCAAACAGTCTTATAGATTCTAACGATTTTTTATAGAAAATATTTATGAGAAACGACGTAGCATACTTAAACATAGCAGGCAAGAAATCTTTGCTTCTGTCAAGGCACTGGAAAGGGAAAAAAGATGCAGTAGTAGTGTTTGTTGAACGGAGAGGACAAAGAGTTGGGTTAAGCGGTTGTCGGCTTGATAATATTTTTTTTAACGGACAACAAACTTCTACTCAATTCACATTCTAGTTCAATTCCTTAATTTAATAAAGTGAGAAAAGTTGTCTCAATTTAATGAAGTTTGAAATAATAAATATATTAAAATGTACAAAAGATACCTATTAAATTTAATTTTCCTTAGAAAAAATACTGTTTACACACATACACAGTTACATTCAAAAGAATTTTCAGACAATTTTTTACACTCTATTCACTATAGCCCACTAAGGCTAAGGTTATTGAAGTGTGTACGCGCCTTTACACTGACTTGACAGCTCTGCGAAAACTACTGACAGCCTTGATAATGCAATTTGAGAGGATTGTTTATTACACCTGGTGTTTATTGGTGATATCAAAACATTAATTCAAATTTAAATTTGGAATTGCTATCAATATATTCTTCGCGTCGAACTGTAATTTCGCGACCACAAAGCGAATCATGTACAACCACTGATTCACATCTTCTTTCTGTCATTTTGTTTTTAATTCGACCTCAAATAATCGGATTAAGTATGCTTAAATTCTCGCTAGACAATTATTAATATAAAAACATACCTATTATGTAACATTTGTATTTGTATTTGTCAGGACCTCAATCAGGGCTTCTAAGCTTAGGGAACGTACCCATACTACGTGACCATTTCTTACAATTTTTAACCCCCTTCCCCCCCCTCGGTGGACATCCGAACTCTATACTACTCTATTCTAAGACCCCCTCCCTCCTACTATAGTTTTACATAGTAATTCATAGTTTTAAACAAACAAAACATTAAAAAATCGTACCCCCCCCCCCCCCCCCCTAAATGAGTCACGTAGTATGGGTACGTTCCCTTAGATACGTACATTTATGTATGTATGTGTATACGTCTTGCTCGTGGTAGTAGTAGTAAAAGTAGATAAAATCTGCGATGTATTTACCCACAGAGTACATGGCTGGTATTACCACAAATTCGGTAAAAGTCACATCCGTATATATTTGCTGTATAAAAAAACGAAAAGGTATCTTTTCAATTGGGTATTAAAGAGACTAGTACGCTTATGAACGTCTAAGTTATAAAAATGCCTCTACTACCTTACCACTTTGTCCAGAAAACGAGCCACTACCCAGAACAGGCAAGAAACTGAGGGGAAAACGTAGAAATCCCATCAAAAATAGCCCCATCCGACTGCCATCAGATCCAAAGGTCAGAAGTCACCCCGGAACTACAACAAAGCGCATTTGAAAGCGATACTCTCCAACTCTCAAGATAGCCACGGAAGCCGCTGTTTTCCTTCAGTTTTTTCGTCAACGTATCCATTTCCTTGCTAGAAATAGCTGAATAAAATAAAGGACATCACTCGTCACGTCAATGCCATCGAAATATAGTTAAATATACCTCGAAATGCTACTGATTGCTGCTCGTTAGAAGGTAATTAGCTCACGGATCACTCACCGCTGTCTATTCTAATGTGAAAAATAATTTATACAATGGAAACTGAATAATAGTACCGCAGACTGTCATGGACAGTACAGAAAGTTAAACGAAATTGAAGTAAATACTTAAAAGTCTCTACAATACCGCCGATGAAGTTTGTTGGTATGAGACATATTTGTGAGTTTCTGTAATTACAAGTATAATTTTTAAAGAGACTTCAGTCCCTTTTCTGTACTCTTTTCAATTCGAATTGTTGTTAGACATAATTGATGGTTCATTGTTTTGCTAGCTTGCTTCGACTGCATGGCACTACAATTTTGACTTTCCATTATTATTATTTTTCGGTGTTAAAGGGTAAGGGTTTGCAATTAAAGCTTACATATTACGTATATTACTTACACTGGTCTTACCTACATACCCAATTACCAAATTAATGCTTTAAAAGTTAATAAAGCCAAAAGTAAAGCCATTTCCTCATTTATTTATTACCTTTCAATACTGGTCATTCATAAAATCTTACTTCCACTTTATTTACAGTACCAGTTACTTTCTGGGCAGTGTTCTCAATATTATCTACCAGTAGGGGGCGACTTATCCCTAACTATATCTTTATAATATTGCACACAGAGCAATTTGCTAACATTCGCTAGTGTGCGTACCCAATCCAGGAAACGAACTCTGTCACTGCTGCTTCGTGTAAATAGTAGGAACATAGAACATTGTTATAGAAATGAAAATGAAAAGATGTGGGTGAGTCAGACGGGTCAGTCCGCGAATTTCGATAGCGTCTGTCAGCTGTCACTGTGACAGTCGTGTGACGGTTGACGGAAAGATTGCAGCCTACGCATGCCTTCAAACGGGCGACAATTTGGTAAATAATGACCTCGAACTGTTTTAATAGGTCTATATTTAAGAACACTAAACTTGTTGTATAATCGTTACATTATTACTCGAGGTTTGCACTGAACTGAAACCCTGCGAGCTTTTCAAATCGTCTTTAACTTTAACTTCAACCGTCCCAATTAGGGCCCTAGAGCAAACCCCTTTTAGGCTGCCAGGGCAATTCGACTCCCCTCCATCGACGACAGCCCAAGCTGAGGTCGTACCTTAGAGGTGCCCTTGAGCTAGTCGCCCATAGCTTGAAGAAGCATTATTAAAGCCCTGCGCCATCTGCGCTTGCCTAATGCCCGGTACGCTGTAGAAGCCTTAGTGGCCAAGAGCATTAAATCATTCATAAAAAAAAAACTTCAAATCGCCATGACTCTTTCACCCTCATATTTTAACTTAAAAATTATATTGTAACTAGCTGCGTCCGGCGGCGTTTCCCGCGATTGTAAAGTGGCTTACGTGTTACTTAAGAGAATAAACTAATTCCGTACCAATGTCTGTCCATCCATTTGAGTGTGAAGAAGTCACAAACAGACCACACACACACACACATTTCCGCCGATAAAATATAATACAAGTAGGTTTAATTATTTAGCTTCCCTTACCATTATAGATAGAATAATCAACACTAACTAGCTCCTAACTGATTCTCAAAAGTTTTACATCCCCATGCTTTTTCTTGGTAACTTTAATAATTATAAACTTCTTTGTACGTTCCATGTAAAAATATCTTTGTTGTTCTCACTAGAAATTACAGACAAATAGATAAGTAGGTTACTTAAAAACTAGTGTAAGAAATTGCAGCCTTATTGTTGTAAGCAAATCCTTCTAGACAATGAATTGTTCACTAATATCATCCTTAGTAACTCTTCTTTTTAAATTAATAAAACAGATACAAAAAAATAGTCAACAGAGTCGTAATTAAGAACATGATGATTCAAATTCGTAGCGTTTTTAAGTCCCGCTTAATTGAAAGCCAAATCCAGGTCGTGAAGGTGAGGTTGATGGATGAGCAGCTAAATTACCATTACCCCTCACCCCCCCTTCTTCCCACCTCCCCTACTAACGACTCGTTGGGCCAAGTGATTATTTATACACAGCGATGACAGCACTTCCGACTTTATAGTTTGTGATTTAAATTTTAGCTAGATTGAGATTTCAAATTGAAGCTAGGTTTTCGTCTAGTTGTTTTTTAGATTTAAATACACATAGATAAGTTTTTATCTCTAGTCTAATAGTCATGGTTATTAAGTTTTTGTTTTGGCTCACCAAAACAAAAACTTAATAACACTCATACCATCATCTTAATCCTACTTAATGTATTTTTTTTATTTGTTACGCTTTTGTGCCTTAACTAGTTAACTTATCAACCGATTATCAGAAAATTTTGCATACACCCAGGAAAAGAGATAAGGTACACTTTCCATCCCGAAAAATTAACGGTATGTCGGGTGAAACCGTAGGGCGTTGTGTTATTAACCTAAGGGCCGATTTTTCAATCCTTACTTTTTTCGCCTAATAACTACCGAGCCAATATATAACTTTATTATTCTGTTTATTCGACTCATAAACGGTGTTCGGTTTTTCAATACAATTTTAAATTAGGAATAACTATCTGACCATTTATTCAGTGTGTACAAAAGCTAACTTCAGACAGTTGAAACAAGACTATAAAATATCCACGCGTTAGAAAAGGACTTCGAATTTTCATTTTTCGCTTATGTCACTGTCTTGTCAGTTTTAGTCTAAACGTCAATGTACTACTAATCTGTGCAAAAGTCGTCGGCTGGTTTGGCTATGGTAAATAGCTCATGTAGTTTGTTCATGGTAGTTTTTTTTTTTTACAAAATTAATTTAGTTTCTGCGTGTCGGAAATATCAATCTTTTTTCAAAGTGACAACCTATACGACCATCATTTAGACAGTCTCAACAATTTATTCCATAGAATAAACTGCTATCTGGCCGTTCCACCGACAAATAAAGTTATACCTCAGATAGATGAGTTATTCGTCTAGTAAATGATACCTGACCATTGAAAAACAGAATAATTAGCTATCAGTTCAATAAACACTATTTGTTTGTTTATCTGACCATTGAAAAATCGGCCCTTATTTATGTTGTATTGTTTGTGGTAATGAGAGATGCTCGAAAAACTTCTTAGAGAATAGGCAGTTTTATTTGAAGTCAAATTAAATAAAGCTCACTTTATCCTAGTTAACATAGTCAAGAATTTTCAAAAATAAAATTCAGTTCTGTAAATTTTCTAAAAATGTAATTTAAATTGCATACCTTGTACACATATGTATAAGTAAAATATTTGAATAGTAGACTTACGAATACTGGCATATCGCATGTGTACTGCAAAGGCAATTGTAAAAACCATCAAATTTCCAACTTCAATTGGAAATTTGATTGTTTTTACAAAGTCTTTGTCACAACTGAAATCGTGTCAAAGTTATCGTATCGTTTGAACTTACGAGTAAACAAACGTTCGCATTATCTTGTTTCCGCAATGCAATAATGTGTACTTTTCCCACGGACAGCCGCGTTCACTGTAGGTACACGGGCGTGAAGCCTTCCTCTGCCTTAAACGTTATCTTGCAAATAAAGGGTCTTGCGATTAACGAAGTTACTACATATGTCTGTGGTTACTGAACTTGCAACCTTATTGCCTGTACTGACTGATGCGGAATTATGGTCATTTGACTATTAGAGCGTACTTTTAAGACGACTGCCAAACCAGCCTCCCTGATCGCAAACGGTAACCGCCGCCAATGGTCAACTACTGATGCTGTTGATGTGTTGCCAACCCAGAGAGTTTGTAGACATCTACTTTAAATCCTATCCTACTTCCTACTAATGTTATAAACTTGAAAGTTTGTGAGAATGGATGGATGTGTGGATGGATGTTTGTTACTCTTTCACGCCAGAACGGCTGAACAGATCTGGATGAAATTTGGCACAGAGATAGATTATAGTTTAGAATACATTGCACATAGGATACTTTTTAACCGCGGGTGAAACCGCGGGGCGCAGCTTGTCTTAAAATAAAGACTATTCTGATTACTAATCAGACAATTACGCTCCTTACATATACGGCTTTTATAGTACTAGCAGCGCCCCACGGTTTCGTCCGCTATCATTTAAGAACTGTAATTTTTCTAGGATAAAAAGCCTCTGTATTAACACAGGATATAATATTATCCATAAGGCGGGGCCACAGCCGCCTTAGCATCCCCGCCCGCCTCCAGTCTGGGCGGATCACTTTTATTATGCACATTTTATTTATACGCAATCTTTTACGTACTCATATGCTCGAAAATGCAAAAATATTTACAAAAATAACATTAAATGAGAAATTAAACGTATCGTTAACTTAAATAATATTTCACGTAACGTTGATGCAATAAGTATGTGGTAACTATCGGAAATCAATCTAGCCGATTGTTTTAGGCGGTAACAGGTCACAAAGAAACAAACATACATGCTAACATACACGAAAACATTTTTCCTTTCTTTACAGTGGGTTAAAATTAGTCTATCCTAACTAGTATTATGAATGCAAAAGTTTGCGTTTGTTTGCTTTTACGCCTTAATTATTCAACCGATCATTATGACATTTTGCATACTCGTTACCAGGAGTCCAGAAAAGGACATAGGGTACTTTTTATCCCGAAAAAATTAACGGTTCGCGTGGGACTATGGGTGCAACCGCGGGGCGCAGCTAGTCCCCGATAAATACATTACCAATGATAGATTATGTAAGTAGGTAGAGGCGCGCCGGGTGGCCGGAAGTCGATCGATATTACCGCCCGATAAGCATAATTCGACAATCACACTAACACTATCGCTCCATCGGATTACGACACAATACACCATATCTCAGATTAATTTCACAAACGTATTGAATTGTAATTCGATTATCTTATATGTCAAAGTTCAGTGGTTTTTGTAATGCTAATATCAGAGTTATTTACTACTGAAAACTGTGTTCGAATCTTGCATTATATATTACCCTCTTACTAATAATCATTGTTGCCTTGGAATAGTTATACAGTGTTTTTTTTCAATCAAGTTTAAAAAGTATAAAAGAGAGAAATAGACAAAACACTGCATAACTATTTCATGGCTATACAAAGTTAATTAGCAAAGGGGTTGTGTAGTTATTTCGAGTAGGACTATGGATTCTCATTGTATTTTAGAAAACGCATGTTTGTGTGAAAGTGTAACGTTAAAAAGCTTGTTCCCACTAAGCTTTTTAACGGCTGAATGGGTTTGAATGAAACTTTGATAAACTGTGTAGGTAACACCGGATTTAACATTTTTTCTAAAATAGTGAGTAAAGCCGGGAACTACGAAAAGTTTTTTGAACTTTTCGTAGTTCCCGAATTTAGTATTTCGAGTTTTGACTGCCTCGGTGGCTCAGTTGGTAGTGAACCTGCCTTACGAGCTTGGGGGCGTGGGTTCGATTCCCACCTAGTGCAAACATTTATGTGATGAACATTTGTGTTTGTTCTATGTCTGGGTGTTAATATGTATTTAAGTAAGTTTATAAAAATATCTAAGGAGGTGTATCAGTCTCTGGCAGCCATAGTACAAGCTTTGCTTAGTTTGGGGTCAGGCGACCGTGTGTGGAAGTGTCCCAAATTTATTTATTTATTATTATTTATTTATAAATGATTAAATGTGTTAAACCATGGTTAATGAAAAAAGAAGGTGTAATGTGTAGAGTCAAAGGCTTGCATAACCATTAGTTTTATGATTTTCATACATCCACGCCTTTTCACCGAGGGGGCTGGCAGAGTTGAATACAACACCCACACTTTGACAGAGGATATTCAGTCCCAAATGTGACAGGGGGCGAGCCTGTCGCTATACGAGTACACCGGGCTCCAGTCATGTAGCAAATGACATACAATACGCACATATGTATTTTCACACAATTAACAATTTGGAGCGTGCTGTTGGCTGGGTTTGAACCCGCTCCCTCTGGCTTGAGAGGCAAGACTCCTCCAACTAGGCTAACATCGCTTCTTCTTTATGATTTCAACATCTGAATAAAAAGATAATAACAAATTCAAAACACACAACAAACAAAAACAAAACCACACACAAAGAAACGTTTTATTAAAATAGTTATTTAAATCTATAATATGTATGCCTGAATCAATAATAATGATCATTTTTATCAGCGTCATTGTCACCATTCCCTGGTCGTTTATGGTAATGCAGTATTGTTGCAGACACCTCATTTGTTCTGTCTCACCGAGCTAGGCATTGTCATCCCTGCCCTTTGACTCCATTGTATGTTTTTTGTCACTACTGAGATGGATTATTTTATTTCCGTTATATGTTAGCTTTGTTGCATTCTCATTTTTAGATTCGATTTTTATTTTTTTGTTTTTATTTTTTTTATTTGGGGTAGTTTTTGGAATTGGAACTCGTGAACTATGTGCCTTAGCTGCTATATTTTAATTGAGGGTTCAATGGTTTTAGACAAGTAACTCTTTTGAAAACTCTTCTAGAATAGTAAAAGAAACTACCTAATTTGTAGTCAATGATATAGAATGAAAGATATGGATACTTAATGCTAATTAAACTTAAGACGTCTTTATGAATGGTGAATATTAAACAAACATACATACAAAACTAATTCATAAAGTAGCTTCTAACTTTTAAAATATTGGTGACAATAAACCAACATGATAAACCCAAGGTGACGCTACAACTGCCTCGTCACTGCCGGGACGCCGTTCTCCATTATAATTCAAATTGTCATTCAAATTACCTCGGAGAGGAGCGCAAGCGCAGTGGCACTCGCAGTCTCGACACCTCTCCCAGACACGTCCAAAGTTTTGACTCCTGCATCTTATTACAACTGCTGTCCTATGACCTAAGGGTTTTGTGGAAAATGTTACTGGAATAGGTACGTGCTTTCAAAATTGTTTAGTATTACCAAAGCTGTAAACTTATACATATGACGTAAATGATGAAGATATTTGCTATAAATATGCTCTTGATTTTGTTAAAATATTTAGAGCAAAGTTACGAGTTAAAAACAAACTGTACCAATTTGTGTGGGATAAGAAAGAAAAGGTATTAAATTAAGTCTTAAGGTAGATGACAAAAAACCTAGTTAAAGTAAGTTTTCAAAGCAACAAGAGAAACATCGAGAAAGCAGAGAGTTACATAACAAAGTTTGAGGTTAACTCAAAGAGAAGATTACTTTCAAACAGTTGATCAATACAAGTTGATAATGACAAAGTGAGCAATAAAAATAACATTGAAGCAAAACTTATTTCAACCGTAAGTAACAATTTTCTGCATATTACATTGTAGGACAACGATTACAAACATTGTAACCCGAACAAAAGAAATGATAAAGAAAATTAAAGGTTTCCATGCCAATGATATTTTACGATACCCGTAAGCGACAAACGGCGCTCGTAAATATAATATAGGTTGTAGAGATTGCGAATTCAACGCATACAAAATAGAAAATCTACGTTTGCCTTAGGTTGGGAACAAATTTTACAAAATTGACTTTATAGGATAGAGTTATTGTGTTATCTAACTGCTCGTACTTTATAACATTACAAATGACCAAATGTGTAATCCACACAATAGGAGATAAAACTTTGTAAGCAAACACACCTCTTGGCGGTTAATTTTCTCGGCATCCATAAAAAGCGCAAACATGACTACGTTAATAATAAATTACATACATTCCATCCAGACTATATTGCCGTTTGAAAACGACGAATGCATACAATTACTTCGCAGATATGTAATGCTCGGACGAGACTAAATTACTCGCACGTCGAGACGAAGAAACAATGCTTATTATCGATATTTTGAGAAAGTTATTGACGAATAAACGTGGCAAGCCGCCAAAGCTGGTCTTTTGAATCTTGGAGTGACGTCCAGTTTTTTATCACTTCTTCGTTTACATTCCTATCATGTAAGTTACTAAGTTTACTGCTGTGTGTGCTGTTGCCTAGCTGACTAGACAATGTGTGGAACTCTCCAGGTCAATGTTTTAGTAATTTAGAATAAATTTTCTCCAAGTATTCCCATTCTTAGCATAGTATCGATTCTTGTTCTGCATAAGGCTAGGTTACAATCGATAGTGTAGGTTTACGGTCGCGGATAGTTGCCACCTTCGTTTCGAGGACCCCATTGTTGCATTCATAGCAATGATCTGGCGTAGTTGCGTCGTCTTTCAGCCGCATCCGACATTTCCATTGTTGCAATTTTATTGCTGGTGTTACCGTCCCAGCCATGATCGTAAACTACGCAACGGCTTTCGATACTATCCACCGCGATCCGCCGCCGAGCTGATGGGATCCGTGACCGCAGAACGCGCATTATCGCGGCCCGGAGCCACCGCAGCCGCGATTTTCATTCGTTTCTAATAAATTGATACGAGGCGCGGTGCGACGGGAACGCGGCCATGCTATTGGTCGAGGCGTTCCTCAGGGTTCGATACTCGGACCCCAGTTGTAAATCAACTTTACAACCTTTAATTACAGATATTTGCCGTCTCATGTGAGTGTACGGGATATCTGAGGGCCGTGCTCGCGAAAATATAGCATAATAATGGGTATTGACCTGTAATGGCTCGCCTGTAGGTACTATCGGCCGCCTTTGTCTTGATTGTTGGAGCGAGAGAATATTCTTTTCTGAATGATTGCCAATTACATCGAATGGCCTCTGAATTCCACGGAGCTATACAATGCTTTAAGATCCATCTCATTTTTGATTTGCATTCGGATCAATGATTTATGTGTTATTAAAGTTAATGCCTTCAAAATGATTCGACGTTCAACGAGATTTATAAGTTCTGTAAATCAATATTTTCCATAGTCAGTGATTGAAAAAACATTTTGTTACTGTTGTTTGACTGGAGTATTAGAAGTATTCATCGTATGGCTAATGCTACAAATATGAGCCTGTTTAGGCGATGCACGCAACTCCGCCACAATGTTGCACCGGATAGGGCGGCCATCGTTTTAATGTCTCTCAGACGGAATTACGCTGGATTGTTCTCAAGTTTACTGCTCCCCCATGATTGATCGTTGTATCCTCAGCCTTATGTCATTCTCGCACCGTATCTCCTGGAATTTGTGTTGCTCGCAATAATCGCATTGAGTTATGGTAACCTCTCAAAATTACTGCTTCGTGCGGCGCTCGCTTACTGACTTATACTGTGTTTTGTTTTATTTATAATTGAATAAATTGATGAATTGGCGCCAATTACTTCGCCGTGAGTGTGCATGGCCCCGAAGTGTGGAAATTAACACTCGAATGATCGTATTTCTAAATTAAAACCCGCTTCGAGCCGCTATAAATTGTTCCGTCCATAAAATCATCACGACTGTCTAAACAGGGGCTAGCTGTCGTTTATAACCCTAATGCATGAATAACAAAAGGAATTTAACGTTTGCAATTATACTTTTAATCCGTGTTGCTTTTTTTAAATTACTTATCACTGTTTTGGTATTGATTCATAGAATTGCTTGGATCCGTGGTATTAGAACAGTGCCGGCAATTTATCATATTTCATTTAAAATATGATTGTGTATATAAACGTAAATATTTTAACTACTTCTCACTTTGAGTTAGTATTTTTGCCGAAACGAAAGTTCGAATTCGATAGTGATCGTCTCCCTTATATTTATGATTTTCTTTAGTAATAGCACCTGTGAACAAAATAATATTTTACGTGTGTTTTGCCGGACATTTATGTTTGATGTTGGTTTGTTTGTCACATCAACATTATTTATATCGTCAATCGTAAACATTTTATTGCCTCATAGGTGGATTTTCCTTGCAATGCACGTTTCCAACACATGCTCATATAAACTATTTATAATCTTCTATACTTGTCTCATATGGCTACATCTCATGTAGGTATCTAAATCTAATACCTTCATAAAACATCTTCATTATTTTGTTCTTAAAATTCCTTACAAACATCAGATTATCTTTAGTGCCATCTCTATGTTTGGTTTTATCAGCAACACATCAATATTTTAATCGTCTTCTACGAAACGAATAATAATTGCGACTAACATTAAAAACTGAATCTAGTTCTCCCACCGTCGTTATTATGCAATTAAACTCAAGTGAAGTCACCCAGCTGGAGGGCTACCAACATTCAACTCGAATAATTGAGATTGATCGAGTCATGAATCGAGAGGGGCGGGCAATCAAAAGCGTATCAAACCAATGGGAGCCTCGCATCGTTCTATCGCCGGCGCTCATTGGCCGGCCGAGGGTTGCGGGTATAGAGGGCCTTGATAGAGCTCTCGATAAGCGGTAGGCGTCGAATGTCGATTCGATCGATTATGTTATCGCTAGTGTCGTCGCTTTCCAACTCGACCGGATAGGCGGCGCATTTCCTATCGCCAGCTACACCTTCACACTTCCCGTCGCATTAATACCAATGACTCATTACTATTAACTTTTATGGCATATTTGGTTGATTATTCAGACTATAAAATGTTTATTATTAGAGACCACCAAATTAATTCCACTTAATCTGATCGTAAAGCAGAGCCCAAATCAAAGTTGCAGAGTGCAACACTTAAAAGAGATTAGCCGGCTAATCGTGCGTTATTTACAGGCCTTTATCAGCGCTCGTTCTACTAACCGATTTACGACACTCGAGATTTGTTCGCACAAAAGAATTAGCCTTCCAAGTGACATGGAGTGTCGATAAATATCAAGAGAGGCGCGAATAATCGCAACACTGTAACTATTGCGGAGAATTCATACTTTATACCACACAAAGTGCCATAAAGCACGAAGCATAAAGTGAAATTCATAATACGGATTTAGCATAAGGTTTCGTAGGAAAAGCAATAATTTGTCACAATTGGGCACGATTAGATTGGCTCCGCCGGCGATTTGACATACGTCGTAAATAACGCTTTGAGCGGACGCATTGAGTGAGCCGTCAATCGGTCGAGGCGAGTTCGCGGCGAGTGTAGAGCTGGGCGATAGCATTTACATTTCGCATCCCTACTAATATTAATGATGCAAAAGTGTTTGTTGGTTTGTTGGTTCATCTTTCCAGTGACATTCAATTCATTGTTATCATGTTTTTTTTTTCATTTGGAATTTTTCATGCGGAAAATAGCAGAACGAAATTACTCGTATAAATAATAAAACAAATAAATAAATAAACATCAGGCATGAAACATTTAATTTTTTTAGCGTAGTTGTGAACTACTTAAAATGCTAAAATGCGCGCGTGCTTCATTGGCACGTAAACGGCGAAAGCAAAACCGATTGCCAAATTTGTATGTATGTATGATGAACATTAGTGTTTGTTCATCTCCGGGTGTTAATATCTATTTAAGTATGAACTTAAAAATATTTATGTATACATGTATACTAGTCTCTGGCAGCCATAGTACAAGCTTTGCTTAGTTTGGGGTCAGGCGGCCGTTTGTGAAAGTGTCTCAAATTTATTTATATTTATATTATAAGAACAGCCATCACTAGCTCTCGTCAAAGTTCGACCCGAACGCGTGGTAGGGGCGTGCAAATAGCGCGAACGTCACACGCGGCGCACGCGCAACGAATCGCGCGTTTTCCGCCACGGGCGCGCAGACGCGTTTGTGGAAATAGTTATTGGGGTGATTGCTTTCATAAACAATAGCTTTTGTCCACGGTTTCTTGTAACCGACTTGTTATTTAGACGGATAACGGGACTCGCTAGCTCCGTGGCTGATAACTTTAGCGTGTAAGGGAAAGCGTGCTTTATCTCTGTGGGCTATGATTGGGACGTATTGTGTTGATACGCAAGTGTGCTCTACTTGAGACAATGAGCACGCAGACGTAGGTATTTGTGGGCGTGGATACATTTTATGAGGTACAATGTAGGTTTAGGTTTAAAGACATATTTTATTCTCATTAAGATTATTACATCACTTACACAAGAATACATACATCGTATTAAGTAAATTAGGTAGTTCGTCGTCGCACAAAATCCTACTAATATTATAAACGCGAAAGTTTGTAAGAATGGATGGATGGATGGATGGATGTTTGTTACTCTTTCACGCCAGAACGGCTGAACAGATCTGGATGAAATTTGGCACAGAGATAGATTATAGTCTAGAATAGCACATAGGATACTTTCTAACCGCGGGTGAAACCGCGAGGCGCTGCTTGTGTTAAATATAGGTAAATAAAATTTAGAAAAACAAAACAAAACAAACAATTCAAAACAAAAACAGTGTATGAACACCAAACAAGCATCACATATAGTTTTAAGTAAGAAAAACTAGGAAATACGCTTTTAACCTCCTGGCTACCATCATCAGATCTGCTCCTAAATACGAACAACAATAGTTTTAGTGTAATTGAGTAAATTTAAAAATTGGACTTGTAGTTCTTTACAAAGTAAGCGAAGTTTCAGACGAAAAGCGATTAATTACTTACAGATACTGAGCAAGCAACTTACTGTGTAAGTGTATATTACACAGAGTAGTTCTAAATATGTTTTTACTTAACAGAGCATCTCGCCACTAAATTTGAGGATTCCTGAATCCTAATAGAGTTTATGCGTAAAAAAAATTACAAGAGAAAAACAGGTAGGTAATTAGAAATATCCTGGATTATAATTAAGTCATAAAAAATGTCTAAGCATAATAATTGGTCCACGGATATTATTAATATTTTCTATCACAGTGCAATATGCAATAGTGTATTAAAAAGTCAATGTATTAGCTATGTCGTAAAATGACCTAGTCGTGTTTCGGGATGTAGTCCGGTGTAACCGTTCCGAAGACGGGTCGGAGCAGTAGCGCACTTGTAGCGCCTCACTCAACTGCCGTCTTTGTACTTCTTCACTCTACAAAACTTCAAGGCTAGAGTGAATAAGTACCTTCTAGGTCGTCGTGCTCCATCTTAGACCAAAACGTAGCGACGTTGTGGTCTAAGATGGTCGGCGTTTGACCACCAACTCGCCTGATGTTATGCTTAACATCAGGCGAGTTGGTGGTCAAACGCCGACCTATTCTACATTTAAAAAAAATGTACTAGTACATATATTAACTAGTTGAATATACTCGAATGTTATGCCTTTCTCAATTCAAGGCAGTAATTTGAACTTTTGTATCTAACGACCAAGTGAGCGCGAAACGTCTCCGTTTTAGCTTGGCCAAAATGCTTTTGTACTGTAGGGTGTCCGGCGTTACTCCTTTACAGATCGCATTTCTCAACCGATTATTGTATGACATTTTTTTGTTTATGCATTTTTTGAAGATATTTCCAAATAGCGGAGTTAGTCAGACTATATAGTCTTCGGCTCATAGAGGCATTAGTAGGTATGTATTTTTTTTAAATAATAATATTATTAGAGTATTATATTATACACCTTTGTGTTATACTTACAGAAGATTTTCAAATGAAAGGCTTTTGGTGATTCATCTTCGTTTTGAATTAAGCACAATGTAATACATTGAATCATGCTTTGAAATTGAAAAATTCCAGTTAGTTTACTTTCTGTTTTAAATGACGTAGTTTTACCTTTATGTTTTCATCATTTATTTTACCCATTTACCTGTATGTCTTTGTTCGATTTTACTAAGAAATTGAATCATAGTGTTGTTATTCGAGGAACTTAGATTAACAATAAGTAGTTATGCTAATTATTGGGACATGTAAAAACTAGTAAATACTTACCTAAGCAGCTACTTTAATAATAAATTAATATCTTAACTTAGCTCTGTGTATACTTTTAACAATTTTTCTGATATAAGCAGTTTTTTTAAGGATTTTTTTGGAGGTTGTGTATGGATTATTGCTTGCGCCAATGTGATAAATTCTTGTGCTTATAATAGTCAGCAATCAAGAAAAGTACTATATTCCTTACAATAAAAAAACATACAGTCAAATTAAGAACCTCCTCTTTTTTGTAGTCAGATAAAAATACTTGTTTTCAAAAAGTATAACACTTCTAAGTTTCCTTTTTTAAATGTCCGTTGTGCAAATTGCCCTTAGGTCAATGGATACATTATTAACTTCAATTAACTTAATTTTATAAAATACTTAAAAGTCCTTTTAAGATATTCTACTTAGGAACCTACCTCTTAATATACATAAACAAGTAAATAGGGAACTCTACCAAGCACCTAAGCCTCTATATATCTCTACAAGCAAATTATACTTCCTGCCCCAATTCTGCCATCACGTTTCGCCCAGCCATAAGCGTAGCAATTAATTCTGAAGGGGTGACGTCACCCCCTCCCCTCCCCTCACCCCTTCCACTCCGATAGCGAGGCCCTATTACCACCCCCCATTCCATAGAGTTTGCTTGACTTCTGTTTTTGGATAGCAATTAATTCTTACTAAACAACCTACCAACTAAAACTAATGGCTCTGTGAGCTGTAGAACTCGCGGCCGAGGTCTGTCCTCCTCTACAGGTTGCCTTCTTCAACCGATTCTCATGAAATATTATGAGCAGGTTCGATAATTGTACAGATTTTTTTTTGGCAGTTTTTAGATTTTTTTTCAAAATAGAGGAGAATTGATTTGCTTGAACGGAGAAATGATACGATGAACATATTCACGCAATTTCAAGAGAATCAATTAAGAAATGCGACCTGCAGAGTATGACAGAGAGATCCAAACATAATTCGGACATACGAAAGCATTTTTGTCGAAGGTGAAGCTTCTAACTGGTACTAAAAATTTCGAATATTTAATAGGTCGCAACGGATTAATTGTCTAACTGACTGGTCTACTGACTGGACTGGACTGGTAGTCTTCTTAGTTTTACATCTGACTAGCAGCGTTAAAGGGCCTAGTAAAAGGCAAGCGAAGCCCTGGTCGGTCACCAACTCGTTGGACCGACTTCATTAAAAAGGCCACGCAGACCACCATGGTGCAGTGTGCTCGCAATGCAGCCAACCGCCGGTTATGGAGAGGCATTGCGAGAAGAGCGGCAGCCCTGGGGAAGGAAGAAGATAGCGAGGAGCCTTGTACCAGCTGCACAACCACGACCACTCTGCCAAGAGTGCACGACTAAGAAGAAGAAGCAGCGTTAGCCGCACTCAAAAAGTAGCTGTGTTAATCCAGGGTATAAGCTACCACCATACAAAACTTTATCAAAATCCACCCATAGGTTTGAGCGAAAAAAAATAAAAAAACAACACCCACACAAATTCTCGCCTCTAAAATAAAATTAGGCTAATATACCTCTACATTATTTAAACAAACTTAACTACCTTCAAAATTGGTCTTCTCAAAACGTCACAGAATAATGTTTCAAAGCAAATTGTAAAATTAAACTCTCCCGTCTACTCCCATCACTTCCCGAGCTCGCAACGCTAATACCCCGATAAGGGGGATGATTAACTGTAGACAGGAAGACAGATTGACAAATAGTCGTTTAGGTATTCGCTAATGCCGCTCCTCATCAATAAACGAGGGCTGTGGCGTTTCGAAATTCGCGATTGGGTTCGTTTTGACTGTACACCAGTGGGTTATCTTTTACGGGAAAATACTTCAGATGGAATACTGTCAAATTGATACCTTTAAAACTGACAGCGTCGCTAGCGCCTTGTTTTAATTTGGGCTTTTAAATCAAATCAAATTTCTATATTTATTGGGTATCGAAGAAACACATAAGAACCTCAAAAAGTGCTCTAAAGATCAATACTGCCTGCTTTTGCGGACTCGACAACAATTCTACCTAATAATGATTTAATATTTACTACGTCATCATCATTATCTCAGCCGGAAAACTGAGCAAACGACTGTGTACTGTTGAGCAAAGGCCTCTACCAATGATCTGCACAATGACCGGTCTTGTGCCCAACCACCTACCCTGGCATAATTACTTTTAAATTTTGTAAATATTTAGAATTTAAAGGTGTTAAAGGTAGGTAGTAGTTTAATGTTAGTAAAATAACGAAGTAATTGTAATTATTATTATTATAAGTTTGCGTTAAGGAATACTTATGTCAGTGCGGTAGCGTTGAAAGTGTTGGCACAAACTAATTAGTTTCGTAATAGGTATTTATTTTTTGCAAAAGTATAATTTTTTACAAAATAGACGCAGATTTTCAAAAGAGTTTATAATGATTCAGTAGGCAGTAGTCAACTAACAAATGACATGATTAAAAGAAAAACAGAAAACCCGACTGCAAAACGTTGTGCCCTATGTCACGTCGTTTATCAAGACGATTCAAATGACATCTCACCTGTCGAAATCCATGAAGCTGTATAGGCTGAAGGTCGTGCCAAAGAAACCTCATACAAACACACATACCCGTAGACGGGTAAAAAAGGCTATCAAATAAAAGCCGCTGCATCCGGCGAGTGTTATCAATCAATCGGTTAGCAATAAAGATCCTCTTACAAATGCGAGTAAACTTAAGACAAACGTTAGATTTATCGCAGTTCGTGGCTAGTCCGGAAGAGCAGTCGATCGTAGACCGCGGCTGATTTACTGCAATCCGCGTGTTGAACCGACGATGACGTGCCGAATGCGTGCAGTGTGTATGCAGCTTTATTGGGGAAGTGGGGAGGAAATGAGAATGTGTTGCAATATACGGCTGAGTAGAAAACGATACACACATAGGTAGGGTTTATTTCTTTACAAAGAGATGCCATTTTACGAAGCGATGGCAGTCTAGTTGGGAGAAGGTCCGCCTCTCAAGCCAGAGGGAGCGGGTTCGAACCCAGCCGACGGCACGCACCAATTCGTTCATTGTGTGAACATTTGTGCGTATTGTATGTCATCTGCTACATGACTGGAGCCCGGTGTATGGCGACAGGCTCGCCCCCTGTCACATTTGGGACTGAATATCGTCCGGCGAAATGTGGGTGTTGTATTACATCTCTGCCAGCCCCCTCGGGGGAAAGGCGTGACGATATGTTATGTTATTTTACTCACAGACCTAGAAGTTTTATTTTGCTTCACTTCGTAGACCTGTGATTTAAAATAGGAATCATAAAAATGCACCTCATCTCCACACTACTGTTACACTTGTAAACATAATTATTTTGGCAATTTTATTGGTAGAAAAATTGTTCGTCGTTCTATGTTTTAAATATTTACCAAACTCATCCATTAAATACTATTTTTCTTTCAAAATAACAACCTTAGATTACCAATTAAAACTTCACTAAACAACAACACAAAAAGAAACATAGGTATAAACTTTACATCTCGCTACATCTCTGTCTCATTGTTCCAGGTACTCCGATCAACCGGCTGCCCATCATGGCCAAGTCAGTTCTAGACCTGTACGAGCTGTACAACCTGGTGATCGCGCGCGGAGGCCTCGTGGAGGTCATCAACAAAAAGCTCTGGCAGGAGATCATCAAAGGCCTCCGGCTGCCGTCTTCAATCACGTCTGCTGCCTTCACGTTACGCACGCAGTAAGTTCTTAACCAACAAACATAGAGAAAGAGACATTGATTGGACTATCCTACTAATAATATTATAAACGTGAAAGTTTGTAAGAATGAATGGATGGATGTTTGTTACTCTTTCACGCTAGAACGGCTGAACGGATCTGGATTAAATTTGGCACATAGATAGATTTAAGTCTAGAATAGTACATAGGATACTTTTTAACCGCGGGGCGCACCTAGTGATTCACAAAAACATAATAGGAAAAATACTGCTCTAAAGCCAAAAAGAAAGTGGTAAAAATGAATGATTAAAGTGAAAAAGCATTAGAAGCTGCATCAAGTAACTGACTAGAAATCATAAAACTTCGTCGCCGTCAATACGTCAAGATTACTCCATAAAGCTCAACCTGAAAGAAGACTTTACCGTATCCTAATCTGAGTGTTCGAAGAGAAACAATCAGTTCAATAGACGATGTGTGGTCCAGAAACAAGGCAGAAGCCGTCGCCATATTCGACACCGGTCCTTTGTGTACCCTCATTCAAATTCTCACGAGCCAGAGACAACAGTACCCATACAATGCACCGTACGTGAGCGACCGACGCGACAATATGACAACTTCATAATTAATAACCTCTAACTCATCTCGCCCGATATAATTTCCCATTTATCTTTCCGAGTTCCTTCACCTCGTCGCCTTTTGTCGGCTGCATAAAGGTGTCCACATTTATAATTCAAAGTGTGCACCGTTACGCACGACGCGATCATTTGTGAGCAACCTCTGGTTTGCTACGAACTTTGGTTCTATAACATTACGCATGCAAGTTGCGACATTATTTTGGAAAGCGCTTTTCGAAGCTGTTCCGTCACCGTACAGATTTTCAATGTTGGTATTGTTCTAATGCCATAAAGGGCTGAAGTCGTCGACAATGCAAACAATTGAAAAACAGTCAAATAAAAGAGTGCTGCAATTATCTGTGAAGCAAGTGAAGACTGAAATAACTGAATGGGGTTTGCAATTTCTCTACCTTGATGAAAACTTTTGCGTCTTTCTTTTTAGCTATTTTTAGAACTAGAATTCCGAAAAATTCCGCACCATTATCTTCTTGTAGAGATTTTTGAAATTCAGCGTATTTTTGGGGAACGTGGTTAAAACCAACTAAGCATGACGGGACATGCATTCTTGTCGAAGCAGCCGAACTTTGACCCCATAGATGCAGTCGTCCATTGTCTACCATTCCGGTAGTTTCAGACGCGTACATAATCGTAGACGCTAACGACTCACATAAAATTAGACGAGAGGTAATGACGAATGTCGTATATTTAGCTTTCCCATTTGACAGTTTAAGAAAAGGTAGCTCCGTTTTTACGAAACGCGTCGGCGGCTCAAAGTATCTCATTGTATTGCGTATTAATAAGAAGACTCTTAATATGATATATGGTGAAGAACGGTTGACAATATGCTCGAATAAAATTGACTGGCCTCAAGAATAGGATTAGGAATGTAATATGTCCTATTGTGGGCTATGAAGGATAGTCTTTTGATAATAATTGGGCTTGAAATATGATTTATAAGCGTGTCATGTCTCATTTGACATGGCGATGTTATTAGGCTGATATTCTCAAAGAGATTGAATGGTGTCATCTGGTAATCTTTTGATTTATATTGATGAGCTGATTAATATGGCAGGGTTTGGATTTTTGAATGACAATGGCGAGCGGTCTTCGGACATGGATCGGTCTTTGTAGCTAATGCTTAAGTACATACACGATACAACTTACATAGATAATCTCTAGTATTACTGTATCAGAGCCTTAAATCTCACTTTAAAAAGTCTAGTCACTACCACTCGGTATAGCGCTGTTTTAGTTTGAGACATCTACGTTTTCTCTTTTCGAATTAGCAAGATCCTGCCCAGAAGTTTAAAAACAAGGGGTAAGGGTTTTATGCTTTATTTATTTCTGGAATTCTGTTGGTGTTGAGTGAACATACACATAATAGCAAATAACCCTAAATATACTCTCTTGTACAATGAGCGTGACTTCTCACGCTCCTACAACCGAAGAATCACACTTTTTGTTTTGTAGATGTGCTTGTACCTTGACATTACCAAATGAACTAAATGGAAGACCACGCTGGTTAGTACCCGGCATTCATGCTGAATTGGGTTAAAACCGATTCTTTCTTTATTTTTTCACAGATCTTTGGTCTCATGTTACTTCTCCTTCTTTCGTTTTTTCAATATTCTCGGTATCTTTTTTTCAGATACATGAAGTACCTGTACGACTACGAGTGCGAGAAGAAGAACCTGTCCACTCGGAGCGAGCTGGATGCAGCTATTGAAGGCAACAAGCGAGAGGGAAGACGTGCCTCGGGCCAGTATGACGCACAAGCAGCTCTTGCCATGGTGAGTATTTAGTATCTTTGGATATCAGACCAATAATTGAACACGGTTGTCTTGTTGTATCAATCCATTGACTGCTAGATAGGCTATGTGTAAAAGCCGTATTAGTAAATAGCTAATAAGCTATTTGTATGCGCTATCTTAACCGATAAGCTAGATGCATTAGTAACTAATTGCGACCATGATTACACCTACTATTTTATGAGAACTGTAAGTTTACTGAGATAAAAAGAAACTTATGTGTTCATCCAGGTCATCCAGAATTTAGACCGACTTTATTTTAAATTTCATTTGAATGCAAAGAACTACATATTTCTGCTTGAAATAACAGACACGAATAGGTAAACAAATTCACAGTCATCATTATCAACATTACAATTTTCAATGCTCCCACTACAGGTACATCTATCTATCCCCAATCGAGGGTGATGGAGCCGTTCATCCATCACGGCAACATTCATATTTTTATTTTTAGTATTTTTTACACACTAACTTGATTCGGTGGTTAGAACTGATCCTGTCTATCATTGTTATCTCATTTAGGCAATAACTGTAAATTGACGCAATATCAGAGAAGACATTCGATGTTGGTTTGATATCAATAAAGACATTCGGTAGCCATCTGCTCCATTCTTCCAAAGAACCTACTGCCATCTCACAATCAGTATTCTCCCTTCCAGCCGCCTCTGAACCGCGGCGTGCCGGCGTCTCTTGCGCAGCTCTCTCAGCACATGCAGCCGCTGTCCCTCTCCCTCGGAGGGGGCGTGGGGGGCGTCCCCCGGCTGCCCCCCTTGCCCCCGCACGCGCCGCACATCAGCCAGCACGATATTGAGTACAGAGTCCGCGAGTACATGAAGATGATACAGACGCAACGAGAGCTTATGAGAAATGGTGAGTTTTGATGTTGGCTTTTCTTCTGAAGAGGTCTGGGTTGATAGTCTATTAATCTAATCTCGATTCAAATTATAAGTAAACAAAGTAAAGTAAAGTAAAAGTAAAGTAAAGTAAAAATTTATTTAACATTGGACTAGTTTACATCAGATTAACAAGAAGAATAAAAGACAAAAAGACGCTTAGATGTAGTATGCACCTGAGTATTTGTGTGGCGAGCCCCAAACTCGGCTGGGCCTGTCTCTTGGGGCCCAAATTCTAGTGTTACCAAAAACCATTTTGCTGCGCGCGCTTATTAGTTAGGTAAATATAATTAAAACATTAAATACATACATTGGAACATATACTTTACATTGTTTCACGGTAGCAAGTATGAACCTTGATAGCATTATTATGCCTATTATCTCTCCTGTGGTAACATTGAATTGAACATTGAATTGAACAAGAAATCACCGTTTTTTTAGTATTTCTTTTTAATTTACTTTGTGTACTTGGTGTCCGTGCCAAAAACTTTTAGCATACAGTAGTTTCGTTACAGGTGTAGGAGAAGATGGGGAAAACACAAATAAAGAAGAAAGAAAGAAAGAAATAAATTTATTTTGAAACCATACATCCAATTAACAAAATAAACGACAAATAAAAGCAATAAAACAAAGTAGATACTAATATAAATAATAAACAATAATTACAATTATGTATGTGTTTCAAAAAAATACAACTTTTTCTTAAACAAGACCACCTTCGAAAGTACTTTAAAACATCTCTGTATTTTTTATTTTATACATTTACTTACAATTTCCTAGGATCAGAGTCCCCACCCAGCGCCACCAACGGTCCCACGCCCATGATGTCTCCACGCGACGCGGCGGCCCTGAGCGCGATCGACGTCTCCCGCTTGACGCTGTGGTCCCTCTACAACAATAACAACAACAACAGTCCCGCGCCGACTGATCTCGAGCCGCAACGGTAAGTTTCATATAAAACACGCTAAGATCAAACAAAGATAAGTGAAAGAGGAAAACGTTGTCAAAAATTGTTTTGTGTGCATCTAAATAGATAACTAACGTGATATCTAAATAGATTTTCAAGACTAAAACATAATCGTTACGCCTTTCCTCCGAAGGGGCTGGCAAATGTGTACAACACCCATACTTGACCGGACGATATTCAGTCCCAAATGTGACAGGAGGCGAGCCTGTTGCCATCACCGGCCCCCAGTTATGTAGCAGATGACATTCAACACGCACATAAAGATCACACAATCAGCAAATTGGTGCGTGCCTTTGGCGGGGTCCGAACTCGCTCCCTCTGGCTTGAGAGGCGAGCCTTCTCCGACAATTTGACGTGACAACGTCTTATAAATCGATGAACGCCGGCTGCACACATGAAAAAGGATGACTCACTGTCCCGTTGGCCTATGCGTCCGAGGAGAAGATTTCATCAATGTTTTGTTATGACGTCACGTTAAAATATCGTCCGCAAACCGACTTTACAAACTTTTTTTTTTAATTATCTTGGTTTTTTGTTCATGCTTTATACTAACCTAACTCAGTTTTTCTCCCAGAGAGGCGCTCAACCTGAGTGAAAGCCCGAACTCGAGCACCAGCATCAAGCGCGAGGCGTGCCGCTCGCCGCCGCCGCCAGCGAAGCGCCGCACCCCGCGCCCGCCCTCGCCGCGGCTCCCCTCGCCGCCCAGGCAGGCGTGCGCGCCGCCGCAGACGCAGCTCAATGGCTCGCAGAATGGAGTCAATGGAGCAGCTTTTAAGATCACTACGAGAGGTAAACGCCTTGAAGCGATTAGACCATAAAAATATATGACAAATTGTCTACTAAATTTAAAGACTTCAATAAGTACGACTCCTTTATAAAAAAAACTTAAAATCCTATTTGACAACGAAATGCTACTATAACATTGACGAATTTTTTGCCATACAAATTGTTGCCATACCCTAGCAATGTCATATTATTATGTTTACCTAGTTACTTATAATATGATTCTAAGACCTGCATGACGACATAATTAATATGAGCAATAAATAATTGAGTATTGAGGCCACCCATTACCTAGGTATAATTTTGAGTGTTCAGGTTAGATTTATTTTGTATTTGGTGTCACTCAAGAGTTTTGGTATTGTATTGTATTGTAAACAAATATTTAAAAAGCTCATGTAATCGTAACGATTGCTTTAGCTTATCAGCTTCTTAAAATATGTTGTTACAGCGTAATCAGAAGTTATAGTAAATGCTACCGAATTACCTAGTGATGTAAAAGCGTCTCACACGCTGTATAAACTAGAACTTATTGCCTGCCCAGAGGATGTACGAGAAAGATTGATCTTCGGTAAAAATAATGACATTGACATTTTAAACTCATGTTTTTTTTCTTTTCAGGCGATGCAAACACTGGTGATCAACAACTTGTCGTCTCAATAGAACTGAACGGCGTTACATACGAAGGCGTCCTTTTCCCCTCGCAAAACGGCAATGGACAAAACGGCCATCGGCAAATGGTCTCTTAAACTGTCACATCACAATTGTTATTAGGTTCTATTTAATTTCAAGTCCAGTTCTGACTTTCGTTATACGTTAAAGGATTTCATTGACAATTGACATAACAAGTAGTAATGGATAACGATTTCTTTAGATTTGTCGCAAATCAGTTACTAAGATTGAGGATCAAGAGTACAGCTTACTCATGAGTTTGTCCATGCTTGACAGACGAATATATCGAGCGAGAGAAAGAATGGCTTATTTGTTCCTAAAGAATTGTCTTGTAATAACTTTTCCTTGACGATGCTTTAAAAAAAACTTTTAAGCCATTACAACCAGTTGGGGAAACTCCAGTCATCTTTCTGAAGCTGTTTCTTGCAAACATAGACAATATTTTGCATGAGTTTCTGTACCGCATCGGGTTGAGTTTTTATTAATAAGCTGGGAGAATTTATCGCTGTTACATTCTGAAAAATAAAAGTTCCAATAAATAAATTGTTCAGGAGTAAAAATACTATCTGTGATTTAAGCTGTTTACTAAAAACTCAGCAACTAAGGATTTTTAACATATTTTTGACGAATTCTCAAGATCTCAAAAAACTGATTAGCTAGAGACGTGACCGACAAACTGTTGTGCTGTGTATCCTTTCTGTCTTACATTCAATGAGTACAAATTTCTTGATCCAACAAAAATGTATCCTATTGATTTTGTACTTATGTATGCTTAAAGTTATTATGATTAAGTTTTATACCTATTATTAATTTTAATAAAGTAGTTCTCAAACTATTTGAAATATTATGTCACTGCCTGAGGGAGAGAACCTTGAGTTATTTGCATAAAAATAATTTGCAGGAGTTCTTCGTTGGATGCGTTTTTTGTATTATAATTTAAAATTTTGTATGGTGTCATATCTATGACATTTTTATGTAAATATAGTTTTAATTGCGTATTTATAATCTGATATTTTGGCGGATGTGTGAATTTATGGACAGTGTTGAGTCTGATTTTATATGTTTCGTCCTGTAAATTACTGTAAATAAACAAAAAACGTATATTTAGCTCAGTTTTTATACTTGTGTCGTATGTTTGTGATTAATTTTAAACGGTGCAAGTATATTTTAAATGTCAGTAGACATCAGTATTAGACGTTAGGTATTTATACATTTTCGCTTAAATAAGTATTTTTGCTCGAATAGAAAATTGTATTGAATAGAATTAAATTTAGAGAGAATTTAAATTTATATTGATCTGGCGATAAATACACAAATTTTGGATATCTCGAATAAATTTGCAACTTGAAATAGAGTAAAATTGATGATCACAGTAACTTTAGTAATATTGTTTAACAACTATTTAATGAAACTTAAATATATGCCATTTTTTAACTTAAATAAAATTAGATATAAATAAACGTCAAGGATAAAACTAAGAAGTTAGATGTGAAGTAAAAAGAAAATTAAATAAAAATACTTGCCGCATTTTAAAATAGGTTAAATTATTACAATTAGTGCAATAAGCAATATCCAAAAATCACACTCGAATTTCAGGCTTAAATTAGTTTTGTATAAAATGAAAAATATTGTAAATGACTGATTTTAACGTTTTATAGTAATTATAACTAACTAGTTAATTTAACGTATTTAATTTTAGTAAATGTATCATTTGTTGTAGGAGCCACATTATTTGAGCTAAGTAGACGTAGATTTTAGTACATTCCTGAAGATGTACAATAATTTAAGATGATCACAATGTTCTGGCCTATCTTGTAACAGGTAGTTTGTGGCCAGATTGACGCATCCGCGTGTTTCGTATTACACCAAAAAATTTTGATGTATTCAAATAATTATACACGAATAAAAACGTATTACAATACAATTGACAGTTTTTAATTTATTCCTTCTATTTTTTTTTATTATCTTCAGATATTAAGATAGGTATCGGCACTAATATTTTCAAATCAAAAGTAACACTGTAACAAAATCCATTTAGCCTTTTCACGGCTAAATGGATTTTGATAAAATTTCTGGTTAATTAGTTACAATATCTCATGAGAGAGGCTTTTTGAATACCATCTTCTGAATAAACGCGAACGAAGTCGCGGGTAACAGCTAGTTAGAATACTTAATAAAAACATACTTCTCCAATTTAATGATGAAAACCGAAAAAGTATTGTCATACTGACATACCCCAGTTTCCCCGGAAGCGTTTTAAAAATGTTTACTGCCTTGTTATTTATCATTCACAGCTACTAGTTACTTAGATGTGTGAACGTAAAAATATAAATTTATTAAATGTTGTCTCTCCATCCATTCCGAGTAAATTCATTCTTTAAGAGGGCCGCGAAGCTCTGAAATTTCCATACAAACGCACTACTTAAATTTCTTGAAAACTATTTGTCAGATTATGATGAAATTTAGAATTTACAATCTCCGCCCCTATGTTCTTGTTTTTTTTTAAGACGTTTTCAAGCTAAAATAGAGCTATGAAAAATATCCACATTAAGGGGTCACTTTTGACTGATTTATTCAAGAGGTAGGCAAAGCAAATCAAAAATTCCATTAGGTACATAGGGAGGTTGTCTACATCATTAGCTGTAAAATGAATCCTACAAGGGAAATTCTTAGTTATTTAAGAATGATTACAGAAGTGCAAAAGTCATAAAAAAAAAATTGAAATTGCACTTTGTCACTCTGTAGGTAACTTTAGAGGCAGTAAAGTTACCAAGTTACTCTAACAGTATCATTACTCGCTCTCTTCGCTCGTCTTCTTCTTCTAGACAAAATGGCTATAGAATATAGCCTATATAGAATATAGGCTATATAGAACTATATAGAATATAGGCTATATAGAATATAGGTTATAGTGTAGGCGAAATTAGTCTAGGTCGCATAGGTCGAAGTTAGGTCGCCGGACTCTTAATATTCCGAGAAAAAAAAATGGGCAGGTCGTCCTGAGCTCGGCTGCACAGCGCCATCTATACATTTATTGTCGAACTACGTTAGTAGCTGTAAGATAAGAAATTCTGTTGCGCTCGACACACACTAAGTACCTCATGCTAAACGTCATGTCACCTCTGTCAGCTTGCATGTAAAAACGCTAGATGTCGCTGTTTTCGGAGCTGGCATTTTCCCTTATAGTTGCGAGTTTTCCCCGCAGACCCCAGAGGCGCCACATTTTTGTTTTGTCCATCAAACAACGAAAATTTGCTCTTCGATTCTTTTTCTTTAAGTACAATATGTCATTGTTTGACCACCAACTCGCCTGATGTTAAGCGACGTTGTGGTCTAAGATCGAGCACGACGACCTACGAGGTACTTATTCACTCTAGCCTTGAAGTCTTGTTGAGTAAAGAAGGACAAAGACGGCAGTTGAGTGAGGCGCTACAAGTGCGCTACTGTTCAGACCCGTCTCCGAAACGGCTACACCGGACTACATCCCGAAACACGAGTAGGCCATTTCACGGCATGGCTTGGTCCGGTGGGTGGTAACTAGCCACGGCCGAAGCCCCACCAGAAAATTATGCAATACTAATGGTTAATGCAATATTAAATTAAATATCTGGATAAAATACTAAGCATTTCTTCAGAAAATGGTGTCCAAAAACTTCCCTCGTGATATAATTAAGCACTGTGACTAATTATCAAATTATATAAATATCCGTTCAGCCGTTTAGCCTTGAGAAGCCTACAAACAGACAGAAAATAAAGTTACATTCGATTTTATATAATAGTGTGAAATAAACAGAGAGTTACAAAAACCCTGTTACTGTTTGTTGTGGACAGGTACACACACTTCTAAAATAAATACTCATGCAAATATACCAAAAATAATGCACGTTAAATTTAGCAATCAAGAGTCATGACCGGTTTAAGAAAGCATGAAAATAAGGAAATTTTACAGAAATGTTTATAAATCTGTATCATATGTTGGCGGCTTTTATTCTAAGAAATTCGCGACACGGCGCGAATAGTTTACAAACAACGTCAGAAGCGATTTTATGAGGGCCAAGCGGATGTGTGTAATTTTTTTTATGGTCAATAATTAATTTAAATTAGCATAATTGCATCCTCCAGTCGACACTGGAATCACACTTCGCGGATACAACAGGGCCCCTATTCGGAGATTTCAGATTTTCATCTCACCATTTTTCATCCTTGTTGCTCTAGTTTGAAACGTCATAAGTGTGAGAGTGACCAAAATAATATCTCATCTCATCTCAAGCCTAGGAATAGCCCTCCATGGTTTTTGTAACAGCCTGTATAGTCACAACGGAAAAAGAATATACTTACAAGACATAATAAGTATTACAACTACGAACAAAACATACCCTCAATTGTTAAAACTATAGATACTCGTAGGTAGGCATTCGTAAAACAAATTACCATATAACAGGTTTTGTGATAACGTAATTAAAAACTACCCGACACAGTTACGCAGTCGTTAGCGAGTTATCACCATACATCACGCACGAAGTTCCTGTACTAACGAATTACCATAATGAACTAAACTATATGAGTAGGTACAATACAGACTGATACAAACTTTTTTTTGAATCCCTCAAGTGTTTCAATGTTAGGCAAACAAAAATTTGTTCATCAAAACATATTTTACCATAACCGACTGAGCAGTGTTTGAACGTCGCTAGACAAGACAAAGATGGAATAATTTTAGGAAATTTCACGATTTTTTTCTATCGAGTCAACTTAACTCAATCGTGTTTTGGGCCTCAGAAAAAACCAAAAAAACATCATTATACTTAATTCAAACTAAAATATACTTTATCGATTTGCAACAAGTTTTCATATTGTACTGGGCAAAAGAAATGAAGCCGAATCGTGAGATTTGGAACTCATTACACCTTAATGGCAGGGGGGCTATTCCTGCTCATGAGATGAGATGAGATTTTATCTTGTTTACTCTCACACCTATGACCTTTCAAACGAGAGCAACAAGGACGGAAAAAGGTGAGATGAAAATCTCAAATCTCCGAATAGGGTCACTGGTGTGAAGTGCGCCGCAAGCGAGACTGCGACGTCTTGCCTCTCTGACGCCCGCGCATAGCTTCGTTTTCGCTACTGCGCAGCGTTTTGCGCCTAACTTCACTGCCGCCGTTAAGTTTGCATCGGCATGTATAACTTTGGTAAAACCACAGTCTTTTCCATGTAGTAATATAGTAGGTATTAGCTGTTCCCGCGACTTCGTTCGCGTTCATTCATAAAATAGTATTCAAGAACCTTCCTCCAGATACATTGTACTATGACTTGTACTATGACTGCCTTGGTGATTCAGTTGGTAGTGAACCTGCCTTCTGAGCGTGGGGGCGTGGGTTCGATTCACACCTAAGACAAACATTTATGTGATGAACATTTGTTTTTGTTCTATGGCTGGGTGTTAATATCTATTTAAGTATGTATTTAAAATATCTAAGCATGTATATCAGTCCCTGGCATCCATAGTACTAGCTTTGCTTAGTTTGAGGTCAGGCGACCTCAGGTGAATTTATTTATTTATTTATATTGTATTAATTAATTATAAAACTTCATCAAGATCCGTTCAGCCGTTTAGCCATGAAAAGTCAACAAACAGACAGACAGTTACTTTTGATTCCATATCATTATTCATAGTATTTACGCAGGGCTCTAGCGCCGACAATTTAGTACGGGCGCTACGTTGTCAGTTTTAGCGAAGTAAATTTATGTTGTGGGGTTTTTGTGTTGAAGTGATTTGAAGTGTTTTGAGTATAATTATCCTTACCATAATGTCCTTTAACATGTCCATCCATCCTGAGCTGTCAAAGAGTCTGATAGAGAGAACAAAGACCAAAGGGCTGGTGCTTACCTCGGTCAGCGAATTAGCATTGCTATTCAGCGAGGTAACGTTGCCAGCCTTTTGGGTACTTTACGGATACTGACTTGAGCTCTGTTTATTATTTGTAATTTATTATTTTTGTTAGGTTTATTTTAGGCTTATATTGTTATTTAAGTTATTTAATTAGTTACAGTAGTTAGTATTAGATAAAGTTTGAAAACTATTTTCTGAATTAACGCGAACGAAGTAGCGGGTAATCATTTAATATTATAATTATAATCTGCTAAAATTAAAATACTGACCTGCCGTCATCCAAATTGGATTTATTTTTCGAAGCGCAGATGTTTATTTTACAAATATGTGAACTACTACGTAGTATTAGTAGTTGTTTGTTAATTTATATTGATTTATTCATTTACATATTTATTCAATTTTAGGGAAATTATTGACTTAGTGCGTGGCCGAGGCGTTCTCGGCCACACGCTCGGAGAGTCAGCACGTCCTGAGGATGCCTCATGGAGAGGCGAAATACGTGTCGACGAAGTGCTCGAAGAATAAGGGTTTTTATTGCTTTTTTATTGTTTAACTAGCTGTGCCCCGTGGTTTCACCCGCGGTTAAAAAGTATGTGCTATGTACTATTCTAGACTATAATCTATCTCTGTGCCAAATTTCATCTAGATCTGTTCTGCCGTTTTGGCGTGAAAGAGTAACAAAATTCCATCCATCCATCCATTCTTTCAAACATTCGTGTTTATAAAATTAGTAGGATTTTCATTTTAGTTTTTAATTTTTAGTCAAATTGTATAACATTTTGTTGCAAATTTCATTAAATTCGTTTTGTTAAAACCATTCACAATTTTTTTTCAATTCATTCAATTCTTTATTAAATTAGCTTCAAATATAAAATATAAAATTGTATTAAGTTCAAATTAGCTTTAAATATCGAATTGTATTAAGTTTCAATTATCTTTAAATATCAAATTGTACAAAGTTTTCTAGAAAATTTCATTAGTATAATTGGAACCCATATACCTTTGCGATCTTAACGCGACATTAGGGCGGAAATACAATAGAGATTAGTACAAACAACAGTTTTGTATTGAGAAACGTCGTATGTAACACGAGCGGAAAGCTTATTGCAAACTCGTAACTGTGGTCAGCTTGGGCTGACATTGTCGCCTCTATTGCAATAAGCTACTTTCTGGTTTTGTATCATAATGTACTACTTACTTACAGACGTTAGTCAAAGTCAAAATCAAAGTCAAAATGTTTTTATTCAATTTGAGTATCAAAGATACACTTATGAACGTCAAAGTTTTATTTTTTTAATAGACTCGACCGCCTTGTTCGGATAAAGAGCCTCTACTCAGAAGAACAGGCAAGAGTTAGTTTGTATGTAAAGCATAATGGGAGATAAGAGGAAGTTTTATTCCTCTTGGCCCCCAGTGGAGTCAAACAGTGGGGGACAAGAGGAACAACCCATAATCTCCGGAACTATTACATCTGCGACTTTAAAAATCACAGATTAAAAGCTATTACTGTAAGTATCACACCAACTGAGTGTTATTGTGTTACCAGTAATACAATATACAGCAATACTTACCACAGGTTAAGAAATGTGAGCGAAGTCGCGTGCAGATAGCTAGGATAATAATTTGACGGCTCTCCTAGCCTAGTGAGAGTTCGGCTGCTTTATAAGCAGGAGGTCCTGGGTTCGATTCCCGGCTGGGCAGATGTTTGAATGATGAATTTAAATATCTCTTCTGGGTCTGGGTGTTCTTTGTCTGTCCTTGTGTGTGTTCCATGGCATGCCCGACACAGGAAGTCGGAGCAGCTATGAGTGTGAAACGTTATTTAATTTTATGCATTTAAACTAATAACTGCATTTATATGGCGCCTCTCATTTATTGTTCCCTTCCAAACAGAAGATTTGCCTTTTAATAAATTTAGTAAGTACTGAATTGAAAAAGTGGTTAGTGAGCGAAAGTGTTTACACAATAAAATAAAGGACAAAGCATCGTATCGCTACCATATTTGTTACGATAAATATTAAGTTTTTTGCTAACATTTTCATTATTTAAATTTTTTATAAGTATTTAAAGATACTTCTATTTGACATTTAATTAATTACATAACATTATGTTGACATAATTAATTTTCACAAATAATATAAGGTAGTTATTGGCTGTTCAAACCTAAATTAAGATTTTTGTAATCTTAATATTTGTGAATTTGAATTTAAAATTATAAAATCGAAAGTAACTCTGGCTGTGCCTTTATTTTTAAAATAAATATTCAGGACACTTGAACACTTGACACACGGTCGTCTGACCCCAAACTAAGCAAAGATTGTACTATGGTGCCAGAGATTGTTATACATACATATATACTTTTAAATACATACTTAAATAGATATTAACACCCAGACAAACACAACAAACACACATGTTCATCACTTGAATGTTTGCTCTAGGTGGGAATCGAACCCACGCCCCCTAGCTCAGAAGGCAGGTTCACTACCGACTGAGCCACCGAGGCAGTCTGTTTCTAGACTTTCAACGGTTGAACGGATCTTAATAAAACTTTATCTTATATCTTTAAATGAGCAATTCTTGTATATATATATATATATAATTGGAATCTCGGAATCGGCTCCAACGATTTTCATACAATTTAGTATATAGGGGTTTCGGGAGCGATAAATCGATCTAGCTAGGAATCATTTTTAGAAAATGTCATTTTATTCGTGTTTTATCGATAATCAATCTCAACTGAAAAATATGACTCTTCCTGACATCTATTGGCGAATAATAATACCATTTTTTGTGAGCAACTAATTGCTTTAACGACACAACAGCAGATGGCGTTGTTAAGTAACACGAAGTCAATGAGTGTTTGCTTTGAGGTTAGACTAAAATCAATTGTTTATTATCCAAAAAACACAATAAAAAAAAAAAAAAAAATACCGAGCAAAGCTCGGCCATCCAGGTACTACATTATTACACGAGGAAGCTTTTTAGATACTATTTTCTGAATAAACGCGAACGAAGTCGCGGGTAACAGCTAGTTATTTGTAAGGATAAGATTAGGTACTTTTGTTCACAGAGCAAACACCCATCAATATACATTACCTTTTGATATTTCTTTGGGACTTCTTTGGGCCGACTACTTTTCAGAAACTTTAATAGAGCTGCGGCCCTATTTGGAGATTTGAGATTTGCATCTCACCTTTTTTTCGTCCTTGTTACTCTCGTTTGAAACGTCATAGGTGGGAGAGTGACCAAGGTAAAATCTCATCACATCTCACGCGTAAGAATAGCCTTTTTGGTAAGGACACGTTCCGCAGTGTAAAGGAAGTAAAATAAAACCTTTGATAGGTGAAATATATTATCCAGACGGATTGAAAAATTACGGGCCAAAAAAACAACAGCCAACTGTTAGGTACAAAATAAAGTCAAAGTCAAAATGTTTTTATTCAATTTAGGTATCAAAGATACACTTATGAACGTCAAAGTTATTTAAATAGACTCGACCGCCTTGTAAAACCGACCGCAAAAAGCCTCTACTCAGAAGAATAGGCAAGAAACGGAGGGGCATTATTTTTTCAAAATATAATAATTAAATACAGTCTCACAAATTTTGGCTTACAACTAGGTAATATCTATAAATACTAGTGGCTACTTGACGGAAGTGGAAGGCTCCAGACATCTCGGCAATAAACAAAATGTATGACGCAACCCTAGTAAAAGACGTACCTGTCACGCATACTAGTATTAAAAGTTGGGCTGTCACTTTGCGTTCAGCAACACCGAACAACAGCAACAGCACAACTTTTTCTAGACATAGAAGTACTCATAGAATAAAACATAACATATCGTCACGCCATTCCCCGAAGGGGCTGGCAGAGGTGCAACACCCACACTTCGTCGGACGATATTCAGTCCCAAATGTGACAGGGGGTGAACCTGTCGCCATACACCAGGCTCCAGTTGAGTAGCAGATGACATTAAATACGCACATATGTTCACATTATGAACAAATTGGTGCGGGCCTTCTGCTGGGTCCGAGCCCACTTCCTCTGGCTTGAGAGGCGAGTCTTCTCCGACTAGGCTAATAAAATGTAAAACTTACATTGACTTATTAAGACTAGCTAAAGAACTTAAATTCTTGTCTAGTAGACTAGCAATAAATAGCAAATACAGCAATATTTTTAGCTGGTTTAAATCAATTATTAATCAAAATCAATTTAGCGTTTAATAATAGGACCTTTTGAACGAAATTGATTGCATTGACTGGTAAACGAGATATCTGTCACGTACCAACCAGCTCGTAAGATCTATGATCTTGTAAAAAATCGGACAAGTGCGACTTCGACTCGCACATGAAGGGTTCCATACTCTTATCTTTAAAAACGGCAAAAAACTCACGTTTGTATGGGAGCCACGTAAATATTAAATAATATTTATTTTATTCTGTTCTTTAGTATTAATTGTCATGGCGGCAACAGAAATACATCATCTGTAAAACTATTAAGGTTCATGAGATACAGCCTGATGTCAGACGGATAGACAGATAGACGGACGGATAGCGGAGTCTTAGTACAGGGTCCTTGTCTTACCCTCTGGGCACGGAGCCCCAAAAATCACGGGTGGAACTTGAATAAGTTTTTTTTAAATTCGTTAATAGGCTTACGATTGAACCACCATTATACGATAGAGTACTCTGAAGTACACCATTGATCATCCTGCTTCCAGTCCATTGTGCAGGATGTAGCTCACACACCACCCTGCCTAGCATCCTGCACGAACATCTTGCACGTCATTGCCGGACGCGATGCAGGCTGCCACAAAATTCACCATCCTGCATGAAGCAGCAGTCTACCTATAGCCTAGCTTATTGCCATGATACTTACGTCTTGTTGCCGACGCTGCGCGACTGCGAATCGTATCGGCGCGCAATAAGGTCCAAGGTCGCGCAGCGTCAAAAACAAAACGTAGCCATCATAAGGTGTCATGGTAGGCCCGCTGCAACCAGTACTGCAAGGTAGGATGGTGAATGGTTACCCTTAGATTGCCATAGAGCCGGGATGAGTATCGTACAAGAGAGGCTTATGCTCGCAGCAGTCGACGATAACAGCATATAAGGTAGATGACGCTAACACCGACCCAGTTAAGAGAGTTTTTGAACCGATGGCTATTATTTAACCTAATGGTTGTTAATATACTTATTTTTTTCATTCAAAATCAATGAATAGAATTCATTCTTTATTTTTACTGTCGTGTATGCTTCCAAATAGAAGAGTATCTTATAAAATACAAGTAACAAAGTAACAAAGTCTAAAATTGTTTCTATTACCGACCCATTGCGAAGGCTATGATGCTAATACCGATTTTTAGGAAGCCATTACCGACTGTACCTTACCTAGGTAATTTTAATTCAGGTTACGTATGGAATAATTTAATTTAATATAGAAATAACTTAATTTAGTTTTTTGTCATAATTAAGTTGATTTTAAATTATTAATCTTAAACTATTTATGTACCCGTTCCGGCGACAAATAAAAAATTAAGAATAAAAAAATCAATTATTTTTGTTAAGGGTTCCGTATAGACTTTACTGTTTTACAACAAAATAATTTGTCATTGAAAATTGATCAACCTGAATAAAAAAAGTGTTAATGTAACCTGAAAACAACAATGTTTTAAATTGATTGTCGAGTAAGTATATAATTTATTTACCCTAAAGTAAAAGTTTACATCTCATTCCGTAATCTTCATCCTATCCACCACAATTTGCAGTTACGTACTGAGCATAAAATCACAAAATGCTGACAGATCCAGGAGGAGCATCAAGCGCCATCTTGAAAAAAAAATATTGGCCGATATCCCGAAAACTATGCACTTTAGTTTTTTTTAAATTACCGTTTACTATTTACTTATTTATTTATGATCAATTTAATGAACCGGTTTTTCTATCTCGGCCAATAACTCTTATTAAGAGAGAAAAACCGGTTAATTTAATGGGCGATAAATCGTAGCCGGTAAGTTTAACAAAAAAAATCACGAGAAATAAAAGATGCGAAATTTCATTTTCTACAATAATAGTTTTAACAACTTTTGCCCTAAAGTCCATAGTTCCGAGATATCAGTCAAAAACTATTTTTCAAGACGGCGCTTGAAGCTCTACCTGGATCTGTGAGCATTTTGTGATTTTATGCTCAGTACGTGACCCTAAATCTTATAAAAAACAAAAATTGGTTCGGAAATTTAGTGCAAAAATAATTTCTATTTTTACTGGCCTATTGGATAAGATTTGGTATGGAGGTAGCTGGATTAACACATAGGGTAGGTACTTTTAATCCCGAAAGAAGAAATGGTTCCTGTAGGACAGCGGTTGAAACCGCGGAGCTCTGCTAGTACTAATATAACGGTTCATAGAATTTTAGGGTTTTTGAATGAGAATTAAACTGTTTCGTTCAATGGTTTGTGAGTTTATTAATCGGCGGCGGCGGTAAGAAACAATAGAACCATTGACAAAAAAACTATTATTTACTAAGTAGTCATCTGTCCCATACTGAGACCTCCTATAAGCCTCCTATATATATATACATACTACCCGCCTATAACTTCACGAGCCCTGATCCGATTGTTCTCATAAACAAACCTAAAAATTTCTTAAGTGTCTATGGAACTCTAAAAATAAATGATTTATTTACACAATTTTAGTAGAGTCGGTGATAGGTTCACATTGTTGCTATTGCCGACTTATATGGGTCGGTGATAAAGTATTGCTTGCAAAGATTAAAGATGTTTTACCGACTCTCAAAAAGTAGGCGATATTTATTCAATTATCTTCCCATACCATAACAGATACTGCAATTGGTTGATTTAACAAAAACTATTTTCAGATCAATGTACATCATTACACAAAAAAGGTAATTTAATAATGTTTCATTTTCAACAACAATCTCTGAATCATTTAATAATAAAATGAAAGATACAACCAATTATGAAGTAAACCAGCCGAAATAGAATATATCGCTAATAGATTTCTAAAAAGGTTAATTGTTGCAGATTAATATGGTATACGAAATATTTGTTTTTATTGATATGGGTCAACAAGAAATTTAAAATAACTAATTATAGCATTTCGGCCATTACCGACCCATGGGTCGGTGAAAGCTGCCACTAGTAAAATCAGTGAACCTAATACCGCTCTATCTAAATTTCATGTTTTACCCGCAAAATTTACTGAAATTTGAAGAAATGCGATGCGAAATCGATGATTAATGTTAAAATGAATAAATACTATCACTAAAAATAACAGAACATACAATTAAAATCGATAAAAAGTCTTATGCAAATATTGTTATGTACTTCCCTGACGGAACAAGCGCCAGTACGACACGGCCAGCTTCCTCGCAGTCGGCAAAGACACTGCTGTTTTTTATCTCTTTCCTAGTCAGCTACACACACAAACATAAGTGAGTACGATACCCAATGAACACATATGCGTATCTACTCCAATATTAGGTAGCTAAATTATCCCAGAGCCGTCAAAACTGCGAATCAACTTCATGGATCGGTAAAACCTGCAGATTTTCAATGGATCGCTGATAGCTGCACTTACCTTATATTACACTAATTACAACTAGTGGCTCTGATGCTGACGACTATTCGAATATTGCTAAATTTTTGACGTGACAACGTCAGGATGACTCATTGTCCCGTTACGCTCGGTCGCGAGAGCGCTACATGAGCGTGCGAAAGACGCGATCGGCTTGAGCGTTCGGCTTGCGACGCATCTATCTCTTCCACTCGATTGGCCTATGCGTCCGAGGAGATGATTTCATCAATGTTTTGTTATGACGTTGTCACGTTTATTTATCGTTCGTAAACAAATTTTACAGACAACCAATTTTTTTGCAGTTTCAATCCCCATATCTCCGCCATTTTGGGTAAATATTTTCAACAAAAAAAAAACAAATAATCATCGAACCTGCTTACAAAATTTCACAAGAATTGGTTGAGAAATGCGACCTGTAGAGGAGACAGTCAGACAGCGGGACATACAAAATCATTTTAGCCCACGCTAAAACGGAGACGCTTCGCTCGCGATTTTGCACGCTTGGTCAATTAATACAGTGTGTTGCTTTGCATTCCCGCGGAATTGTAGAGGTAGTTATACTCCACTAGCAGAGCACGAATAAAATTGGAGGCAACCTGGAAATCGAGAAAAAAACAGCTGTTCTATCCAAAAAATTCGTTGATCGTCAAGAAAATGTATGGAACAGCTTTTTTTTCGGTTTCAAGTTTGCCCCTAGGTTGCCCACTAGTTTATTCGTGCTCTGCCAGTGGAGTATGACTATCTCTACATATACCGCAGGAATGCAAAGGCATGCAAACCAACAAGCTGTTTAGACGACTATAATGACGAATTCTTTCACCATTAGAAAGCTACATTATTCTTGAGTATAAATACATAAGCTATACAATACGAGCGAAGCCAAGGGCAAAATAGCTGGTAGGTACTATTATAAGCGCGTTGTTTGTTTTATTCCAAATTATTTTATGGTTCCAGCAGATGAAACCGTGCGGCAGAGTTAGTCATAATCTTGTTATTTAAAAAAGAGGCCAATTTGAAGTAATAATTTCCTTATAAATAAAAACAAGATGTTTCCTTATCGGCTTAGAAACGACGAAGTTGTGACAACCATTAGCAAAAAATAAAAATGCAACTGAATTGCGAATCTTCTACTTTTTGAGATCGATTAAAAAGGAAACTACATTTTCTTCCAATAAGTCACCACCCCTAGTATTACAAAAGCCTTTCCCTCACGCAACCCTAGCTTAACAATGCAAAGTCACATGAATTATACGCAACATATTGGGGAACCCCGCACGCATGTCGTGCAGGAGGGAAGCCGTCATGCAAAAACCAGATAGCTTTAGCTACCTATAGCATGTGGTTGGACCTGTCTCTCTTCAGTCTTCAGTCTTTCTGGACTGCCTCGGTGGCTCAGTTGATAGTGAGCCTTCTGAGTTGGGGGGCGTGGGTTCGATTCCCACCTAGAGCAAACATTTATGTGATGAACATTTGTGTTTGTTCTATTTCTGGGTGTTAATATCTATTTAAGTATGTATTTAAAAATATCTAAGTGTATCAGTCTCGGGCAGCCATAGTACAAGCTTTGCTTAGTTTGGGGTCAGGCGACCGTGTGTGGAAGTGTCCCGAATTTTTTTTTTTTTTCTGATTTTTGCTTTTGTATCTCCTACTTTTTCTGTAAATTATAAGACAAAAAGACAACCAGTATAATTCAAAATAATCAATAAAAAATCCCCGATTTTCATTGACACCGAATTTCATCAAATTTAGCTAATTACATTCCCGACTAATTCACCTTTCAAACAAAAAATAAAAATAAAAAATCAAAATCAATTCATCCGTTATAGAGCTACGATACCACAGACACACACACATACACACACACACAAACACACACAGGTACGCCAACCTTATAGCAACACGTCGTTTTAGCGTCAGGGGTAAAAAAAGAAAAGAAATACTCGTACAAAAAATCCAGTACTGTAGTTAAATCTCTCTTAATTCCTAGCTTAGGCGCTAGATACGAGTATTACTTAATTTAATATATTTTTTTAACCGGTCAGAAAATTCCATTGTCATGTTAAAACGATTGGCTTGTGAAATTGTGATTGGGGCCTTGGGCGGCGGTGGCGCTCTAGCCAGGGCGGGCGGGGGCAGGCGGGATTTTCTTTTCAGAATTCAGGCGCTCCGGCCAGTCGCCATGCATCCATCGTGAGAGGTGCCCGCGCGCTCGACTCTCAACGCTCCGAATCCCGATCGCGCTCTCTCAAACCATATTGAACAGTGATCGGTAGACCTCCCTCGCCCCTCCCCGACCCTCCTACCCAGGGCAACAGAGGGGCTTATCAATAGAACTAAAAGCCTTTGCTAAGTGGACTTTAAATTTCGAAAATTGCTTTCGAATTGTGCTAACTGAAGATAGACGATAGAATACGAGTGCTCTGGTTTCAAAACAATTGGTAAGTTGTTTATTGGATATGGACTGTGACGTCATTTTAATCAGCTGATGCCTTTATGTATAAACACAAAATTATGCATTTTATTAGTTCATGGCTTGTTATTTTTGTAGTGTGACTGTAGTCGTTTGGTAAAGAGTTTTAGTGGAAAAACAGCGCGACCTTTAGTTATTTTTGACAAGGCAACAGGTGAAAGCGGGAACTGTTGTTATTTAGGTTGAGTCACGATTGCTGAGTAGGTATTCGTTTTCTTATACTTTCATAAAATTAATTAATACACTCGTAAAAGTTAGATACCTATCGAACATTCTAAAATAGATTTCTACAGGTAATTCGAACTTGTAGAGAAGTAGAGAAGAGAGTAGGTACTCATTGAAATATTTTAGGGAAATATTTCAATGAGTAAGTGAGGGAGTTTCCTGCATTCCAAATATCTGAAATGATTCAAATTCAATTTACAACAAAACTTGGCTAAGTCCTATCCTAAATAAAAAGATCCTAACCTAAATTAAAAAACAAACATTTGCTAACATTTTCCCAGAACACTGAAATTATGCAATAAAAATTACTGGCAGTTTTTTTGACATATTCATTCGTACAGGTAGTTTATTTATTTATTTCTTCAAAAGAGCTGTCACTCAACTACATCATTAAATTAATATTTACATTAGAGCTGACATCTCAAACTAGAATTTCCAAACACGTAAATAATTACGTGTATGACAACCGTGTGTGACAACGGTATCAAGCGCACTTACCGCGTATTCAACATGCCACAGAAGGAACTGTGAGGCTACAGAAAATGTATGTAGAGCAGCTGTCATTTCATAGTACTGAAAAAATAGTACTTAGCATTTACTTACTTGAGTAATGTATCTTAATTTGGGGGTTAGGGGAGACCGGGGCTGGTTGACCAATTTTCAGCTTAGAGGTTTCTATTTCTATTTCTTTAGAGTATATTAATTTAAAAACGGGTTCACTTAATAGATTCACTATTTAGCTTTGCAATAAAGCGCCAAAAGGCACGTTATTTATTATGTTATAGAGTACAGGCCAGTTTTTGTAGAAAAGGAAAAACTAGTCAACCTACCCCATGCTCGGGGTAGGTTGACTATGCACCTGGGGTAAGTTGACTTATGAAGTAGTAAGTGCAAATTCTACGAGGAAATAGGATAAAGACTCAAAAAAGTATTAGGTACTCATTTTTTTTATTGAAACAAATCAGCGATCTTCCGCCACATCAATTAAACACCATAAAATTCAAATTATTAGAATAAACAATCAGACGTTCAAACATTTAGCAATTTGAGTACCTAAAAATAAACTAAGTAGTTTCTTAATGAGTATTTAAAACAAAACGAAATAATTTCTTATAATCTTTAACCATTTGCTAACAAATAATCACATTGAACAAAGTACTCTCTTATTAACTATTTAAACAAAATTAAATAATTTCTTACAAACTTTAAGCTTTTGGTAACAAATAATGATATCTAACAAAAGCAATTATATTTATTATTTGGTAACAGTTGACGTAAGTATTGAAATAAATTATTATATGTATTCTAACATTGGTATGTTATAAGTTATCTTATTAATAAAATAAATTATTTTGAGATCATACTATTCAATCAATCTTCTAAATCGGAGGTACAATTTTTGCACTCATAGAACAATATATTCCCGGTTACACATTTTGTGTGTGCCCAGAACTTGCATGCAGTGCATTGAACCCATTCTTCTCCTAAAATACTAGAGTTATAGGATTCAGTGCACTCCAAACAAAATGTTTCATCCTCATCACTTTCATCGTCGTCACTTTTCTTCGGGTAGCCTCACGAAGAGTTTTTTTTCCTTTACCCTTTCTGCCCTTTCCAGTTCCTATAGATTTTTCGCCTGTCTTTGGCTTCTTTGTTTTTTTGGTCAGCGTCTTACTACATTGTTGTTTTCTCTTAAGTTGCATAAGATTCTCTTTTTCTGGTGTGTCTGTGTAAATAGTGCTTTTTCGTTTTCGGATATTTCTTTTATTTTCCTTTCTTGGTCCAGCTTTCGGAAAGGGTCTCATATCTTCAGGTAAAGTAAACGATGTGCTCGGCATACTCACATTTCTCTCATCAGTTACTGGATTTTTTTCAGGAGTTTTGAATTCATAATCTGCATTGGTTACTGAGAGTGCATTAGAAGTTGAAGGCACCTCGCAAAACGCATTTGAAGTCGATGGTGTGACAGTTTCAAAAGACATAGCATCATCCTGGTTAGGTAGATTACATATATCAATTTGGTTGCTTAGGTCATGTGATGGTGCAGCACTGTCAGTTGCCAATGTTGATGTTAGTGCAGGAAACACATTCGGTGCTGGTCTGTCCGTCACATATGCCCCGCTAAACTCTGAGTCAGGAAATATGCTTTCGTTGAGTTTCGTTTAGTTGAGTGGCGTTGAAGTGTTTTGTACGGTATATACTCTTTCGCCGTAGAATTTACACTTTTTTTGTCAAAGACAACTTGTTGACTTTATCTTTACATCAACTTTATCTATTACATCTTTGGATTTATTCCCTCTATTAGTTTTTCTTTTGTATGTTCGCATGGTCCTGAAACAATAATTTTTGCATAAAATTTCAAAAATATCGACTTAATTTTATGTGTGAAATATCCATAATATTATGGTTAAGTAGACTAGTGTATTACGGGGCTGGTTGACTAGGTGGTCAATCAGCCCCGTTACACATTAGTCTACTAGCCCCGAATCACTTTTTAATTTTTAATCACATGCCATAACCTCAAAACTGCGTCAAAATTAAATTTAATATACATAAAAGAACGACCATGAATCAAACAATCGTTATGAATGCTTCGACAATCAATAAATTAGGAATAAATGTGCATTATTACAAATAATATTACGTCAAAAATAATTACTTACGTGTGTTGTTTTTCAATATTGCGTTCCTTCTCTCAAACGACGTGCGTGCGCGACGCCGTATTCCCGGTGACTGAGCGGGGGGAGGTGACGGACTCTCGCGTCTCACTGATTTGCTCAAGGCTATTACATCGGATGAGTTTTTGATAGTTAGTCAACCTACCCCTATAGTCAACCAGCCCCGGTCTCCCCTACTCCAGATTATTGAAACTAACCAAACAAAACCGTCATAGGTTTCTTTATCTTTAGCCCTTGTTGGTGGAGTAACGCTCAATCCTGCAGGGCTAGCACGGGCCGAAGACAAATTGCCTTTCTACAGTTATTATCCCACGAGAAAGGGACAAACATATCCGCATTCTAGCTTTGTCACATCTGAGCTTGGTTGAAAACGGTTGAAAGACAATTTGTCTCTAGCCCGAGCTAGCTCTGCTGCAGGGCTATCGCGGGTCGAAAACAAATTGTCTTTCCACAGTTCTCATCCCACGAGAAAGAGACAAACATATCCATATTCTAGCTTTGTCACATCTGAGCTTGGTTGAAAGCAGTTGAAAGACAATTGGTATTTCGCCTGTGCTAGCCTTGCAGTAGTCTTAGACGTGCATATTAGCAACAGACTTTTTTATGGGAAATAAATATATTTTAAGCCTGTAGCTTAGAAAACTGCTACATGGGGATCGACGTCAGCTATGTACCTATCTTTATTATTGTAAAAAGCAAACAGATCGAGGTCGAGCGCTAACCATTTCGTCATGTCGCCGGCAGATTTGTTGACATTGTTACGATCGCTTCCTGAATGGACGTACTGAGTCTTAATTGATAGTTTTAGACGTAAAGTCGAAAATCGGTCGCCAAAGACCGTCTTTAAGGAAAACGAAGGAGAGAGTACTTTTTCCTATTATTTAATCTTAAATGATGATTTTAATTGAATCCTACCTTCCTACGCCTATCTATAAAGGTGAACGTTTGTTTGTGTGTGTTTTTGTTAAATCTTCACGCTCTTGCGGATTGACGAATTTTTATGAAATTTTGTATGAAGATCTGTTTATACCCTGCCCTGGATTAGCACATAGTCAGCTTTTTCACCGCGGGTACCAGTGTAGTGACAGTGATGACTTAAAAATACACTTCTTAATATTTTTATGTCTACTCCCAAATTTAAGAATTTCGTCACTAGTAGAGCAATTAAGTTACATCAAGAGACTCCCGAAGTTGGTCTTCAAACATTAAAAAATACCGCATTTCGATAATCTAAGATAAAAATATTGTTTCGTAAACGTGCGCAGACCACGTACGTCTACGTCATCCATCAGAAATGAAATCCCGACAGTTTCACGGAACAAATTACGTAACAGAAATCCCATAAACCTTTACCGAAATAATTATCATTGGATCTCAATGCAGAGGAAACCGACTATGAGTGTTTGTTTAGCAAACTCATTAGTCTCATTAGCCATGGATTAACTGAATCTCGTGATTTTAACAATCTTAGCATTACGTGTAGAGTTCTGCACAAATATAAGACGTTTGATGACGATTACAGTACAGTAAATCAGCGCATACTTAGGGGCTAACAACCCTTCAGACCAATTCAGCTTTACATACGTATAGTCCCGCCTTTCCCTCAACGGAGGTGGCAGAGGTGTACTACAACACCAACACTTCGCCGGACGATATTTAGTCCCAAATGTGACGGGGGCGAGCCTGTCGCCATACACCGGGCTCCAGTCATGTAGCAGATGACATACAATACGCACATATGTTCACACAATGAACATATTGGTGCGTGCCGTCGGCTGGGTCCGAATCCACTCCTGGCTTGAGAGACAGGCCTTCTCCAAGTAGGCTAATTTAGCTGCTTTAGCCCATAGAAAATAGCAGCTTCGGATGAAACGCTGCGCTAAAAAGGTGAACAGCATCATCATATATACAAAACTGGTGTTTTCTACAGGCTGTTTCTCTGAACGATGGACATATTCTAACTATAGATTGTCATTGTAATCATTACTAAAGCCAACTTTCACTAAAGGACCATCACTGAAATCGTGAAAACAAAATCAGCTGATCTATTTAATTTCTTCGAAGGATTTTTTTATGGAACAGCTGTTTTTTTGCTATTGCATTGTTGGTCATTTTATAAAAATTGGTTTTGAGGATAAGGATAATGAAATCCTTTTATGTCCGTCGTTTCAAAATTGAGCTGAGTAAGTGTAGTTAGGCCCTTATTTTATTGATTTAGCAACAACTTAACGAACGCAGTCTGGAATCGCATGAGCATATGGATTATCTTTAGACTTATACATACGTAAAATGGTTAGTAAATAGACAATAATAGACAATAGACAACCATTTATTTGCGGTTAGTGAGAAATCCAACTTGTTTGTAGGTAGAATGTTTTGGTTTAATGCTTTTATTTTTGAGCCAAGACGTCAAGTATGACGTATAGTGCATGTTGAGTGAACATTTTCCAGGATATTGCATTTGCGCAAATACTCACTAAATATGGTCTAACTTAGAACTTACCTACCATGATTGCGCAGACCTATGGTTCGTGCTACATGGATTGAGGAAAATGTTCATTGACCTTTATCCCATTCCACCTTATTGGAGACAATTTGGTGTCTTATTGTAGATTGAGACAAAAGTTGATTGACCCTTTGACCGTCTGATCACGGTTTGTAAGCATTTATCCCACATATTATCCGCCTTAGCAACTAGGTCTTAGGTCTTCTAGTACCTAGAACCTAGGTACTTCTGAGTAGTGGCTCTTTTTCCGAACAAGGCGGTAGAGTCATGTTTATGACTTTGAAGTAATTATGTGAATCGATATCCAATTGAATGAAGATATTTAACTTTGACTTGGTAGCGAACTCCATCTGCCGTAACTACATAATTATTATTTGAATAGGTAAATATCATCAACAAAAAAAACCGACAAATTGAAAACCCCTTAAAATACTTTTTTAAGATTCACTATGACATTTGACACTGCACACCACACACTGCTGATTTGTAGTGATAAGCCTGTCGAAAAAACCTACAATTTTAATGAAGCCGTTATTAGATTTGTATTTTAGATTAATTTTAACGGTTAACCAAAAACTGTTTGTTTTGCCTGTACCTACTAATTAAAATCGATAATCATATCATTATTTGTACGTAAACAATTGAGTCTAAAATAATCCATACTGACGCCACAATCATCAAGTGTTTAATTTATTTATTTTCCGGTCATATCAACCATTGGAATCATACCTTACCTCAACAATCATGTAAATATTTACATCTAAAATACAATTATTTTACCTGTTCTTAATTACTCTATTTATATTTAATCTATCTATATATATATATAAAATTCAAAGTCCTGACTGACTGACTGACTGACTGACTGACTGATATATCAACGCACAGCCTAAACCGCTGGTCCTAGAAACATGAAATTTGGAGGGAGTGTTCTTTGTACAGTGTAGGCATCCACTAAGAAAGGGTTTTTCGAAATTCCACCCCTAAAGGGGGGAAATGGGGGGTTCAAATTTGTATGAAACTTTTTATTCTCTGGATCGATCGACTCCTAAATTGGTACAAATACTCTTCAATTAAAATCATGAGACACGTGTATCACAGTTTTTCCAAAATCATCATCATCATCATCCACCAACAGAGTCTAATAGCGCTTCTTTTAACTCTGAAAACTTTGCTGAGAAAGTTATTAACCCACTACAAACGACGCTGTTATTATTCTTTGGGTTCCGTACTAAAATGGTGTAAGGAGTATGTCTTTCTGTATGTCTGTGAGCTGAAGATCTTAGAAATTAAATAGACTGGAATTTTCGACTGGAAATTTGGTACAGATCTAGAGAACGGTAGTGACTACGTATAGGTAGGTACAATGTGTATAAAAAAGGGTACGTAGGTATTGTAGGTAGTTGGGGTCTGAAAGAGGGATTGCAAAAAGAAACCCTTGCAATATAGTCATGTCGGGAACCATTTGTGTATGCAATTTTCTGTACTTAATTGTTTTTTTTTTTAAATTTAGTCTTCTAAAATGTTTTTGGTCTACATTTTTCACTTCGAGGTTTTTCGAGGTTTCGAGGTCAACATCTAGATTCTCTAGGTATCTGTATTTTTTCAAGTATCGGTGTTTTTAATCATTTTACGGTTCCGTGATGAGAGTGTTACGACCGAGTTCTTGCTACTTCGGCGAGATTATTTTAATTATGTAACACAGAGGATTTTCCCAAAACTATTTTATATTCCGAAGACCTTTCGTGCTTTGGCATGGCAAAAAAAAAATAGAAGAAGGGGAAACCGAGTGTTAAGTACTATCTTCTCTCCTTTAGCACAAGATTAGGGACCTATCATCCTACGACGATTTCCCTGTCAACGGCGTATTTCATTCAAACTTTCAATTAGCTTTCATGACACGTGGCTTGCTGTTGGACGACAAATATTGGGATTCTATTTTACAGGAAGCAGCCTTATGTAAATAACATAACATTTCGTCACACCTTTCCCCCTAAGAGGAGTATTACAACACTCTCACTACGTCGGATGATATTCAACCCGAAGTGTAATAAATGGCGAGCCTGTCGCCATACACCGGGCTCCAGTCATGTAGCAGATGACATTAAATACGGACAAATTATGTTTAATCAATGACTAAATTGGTGTTGCCTGGGATTGAACCCACTTATTCTGCCCTGAGAAGCGAGCGTTCTTCAACAAGGCTATCATTGCTTTTTCCATATGAACCTCCATTTAAAATGTGGGAACTATATTGCTGACATTCTATCAGATTTCAAACTACTTCATCAGTAAGGGAAAAATACAAGAATTAAGTCCAAGCCTCTCAGAAGATTACAAACGGCAAGTGAAGAGATTTTCTGTCAATAGAGATCAAGTAACCAAGAGATGAAATTTATAATTAGTGTCTTTCTGGTCTTAGGAGAAGTATATATTAGTAAAATTAGACGAAGTCAATAAAAAAAGCTGATTTAGTATTAGGAAGACAAAACCTACAATACGGGTTGCCTTTGCTTCAAAGGTCTTAACCACAGGTCTGCCACCATACTGACTGGTGTGGTTTCCGAATGATTCTATGTTTGTGCTGAGGATTCCTCTAATATCTTTAAAATCACCGAACTACTCCTTCGAGTTAAAAAGAGTGTTTCCCCTCAAAGTCTGCTTTGCAATGACCATAAATAAATCTCAAGCCAAACTCTTAATTTACTGAAATGTTTTCACACGGTTAGTTAAACGTGGCCTGCTCCAGAGTAAGCTCAAGGAGCAGCCTGGTGTTTCTTAAAATAAAATGGGTTACAAAAAAATACTGAAGTAGATTTGAAAGTAGTAGTAAACAATATTGATTGTTAATTATCTATCTACATTTGGTTGTCTCCTAATTTTATCTTTTTACACAAGCTTTAAGTTCTGTTGATACCTTACTACTACTACTAATCTCATTCCAGATATAGTTTAGTTAACTAAATAACTTCATCCTTATTGCTCTGTTTGGGATATTGTCAGTTAGTGTATTTAATTGAGAGCGAGTGTGACCGCTTATAATATTTATTTCTGAAGATAAAAACGTCATTCGTTTCCTGTAAGCCACGCGGGCGAAGCCGCGGGCAGAAGCTAGTAAACAATTAAAATATCTATTTATATAGTTAGTGACTAAAGGTAGCGCACTAAATAACTCGGAAAGAGATCGTCACTGTATCAACTCTAGCAGCTATGCAGTATACTTTGTACAAAACTCCCTATTACAACGCACACTAATCGGAATCGTAATAATTATAATCGCCTTACCTTGGTAACTTAAGGTGATACAAAGACTAGTAGGTTGAGACTTACGTATTTGGCGATACTAAATAAAACGGTTAACCAAGACCAAGCCAAGAATGTCAAGACGTTCGTTTGAAAGTCTAGTCTGTGGTAACCAAAGGGTTAAAAAATATTAACGTCACCTTATATTTAGCGAGTTGATGGCCAAGTGTCAGCGTACCATACTTATACATATAACTAGTTGCTCTGCGAGCTATAGACTTCGCGGCTGAAGTCTGGGGGGCTATTCCTGAGCGTGAGATGAGATAATATTTTATCTTGGTCACTCTCACACCTATGACTTTTCAAACGAGAGCAACAAGGACGAAGAAAAGTGAGATGAAAATCTGAAATCTCCGAATAGGGCCACTGTTCTCTTGAGGTCGCATTCCTCTACCGATTCTCGTGAAGTTTTTTTTTTTTTTATGTAGAATAGGTCGGCATTTGACCACCAACTCGCCTGATGTTAAGCGACGTTGTGGTCTAAGATAGAGCATGACGACCTATTAGGTACTTATTCACTCTAGCCTTGAAGTTTTGTAGAGTGAAGAAGTACAAAGACGGCAGTTGAGTGAGGCGCTACAAGTGCGCTACTGCTCAGACCCGTCTTCGGAACGGTTTTATGAGAGGGTTCGATAATTGTGCAGATTTATTTAGGAAGATTTTAAAATTTCTTTTACAAATTGCAGATATACGAGTATGATTAAAAAGAAATGATGTGTAAACAAAGACAAAGATCCGAACAGAATTCGGATTCACGAAAGCATTTTTATCGAAGCTGAAGTATAGCCTAAAAAAGCGATGGTAGCCTAGTTGGAGAAAAACCGCCTCTCAAGCCAGAGGGAGCGGGTTCGTACCCAGCCGACGGCACGCACCAATTTGTTCATTATGTGAACAAATTAATGTGCGTATTGATTGTCATCTGCTACATGACTGGAGCCCGGTGTGTGGCGACAGGCTCGGCCCCTGTCACATTTGGGACTGAATATCGTCTGGCGAAGTGTAGGTGTGGTATTATACCTCTGCCAGTTCTCTCGGGAGAAAAGCGTGACGATATGTCTGAAGTATAGACGCTTTGCTCACTGACGCTCGCTCGGGCGATTTTATTAACGTTCACAGCGTAGCTTGGCCAAATGTTCGAAACAGATCACCGATGTTAAGGAACGGACGACACGGTCAGTCTACGGATGGGTGACCACGGGTGGCATTTACAACTGTACGCTGCCGTGGATTAAGCAAAACATGAAAAAGCAGGCCCCACTTAATTTTCTATAACAACAATCGTAAAGCCATGTCAGAGGCCCTCGGGCGGCCTAGACACTGACACAGGACTATCCACTCGGCCTATACGAACTTGCTTGCTAGCTTTTTTATTATCTTAATATATATAAATTACGTGTCACGTTGTTCGTCCGCTATAGACTCCTAAACTACTTAACCGATTTCAATCAAATTTGCTAACCGTGTGCAGTTCGATCTAACTTAACAGATAGGATAGCTCACATATATATATAAAAATAATAAACGCGAACGAAGTCGCGGGGTGACAGCTAGTATTAATAAAAAGTACCTGGATGTCCGAGCTTTGCTCGGTATTTTTTTTTTTATTGTGTTTTTTGGAAAATAAACAATTGATTTTAGTCTAACCTCAAAGCAAACACTCATTGACTTCGTGTTACTTAACAACGCCATCTGCTGTAGTGTCGTTAAAGCAATTAGTTGCTCACAAAAAATTGTATTATTATTCGCCAATAGATGTCAGGACGAGTCATATTTTTGTTACTTTTCTTCCAAGTTTATGTTTAAGTTGATTTTCGATAAAACACGAATAAAATGACATTTTCTAAAAATGATTCCTAGCTAGATCGATTTATCGCCCCGGAAACCCCCTGTATACTAAATTGTATGAAAATCGTTGGAGCCGATTCCGAGATTCCAATTATATATATATATATATACAAGAATTGCTCATTTAAAGATATAAGATACGTATAAGGTACGATATAGGTACGTATAAGTACCTACTTATATTTATACTCATATCTCAATTTTATTGCATCGTACAAAACAAAAATTAACCTTTTAGTGACATCGAGACTGTATCTATCCTAACACGCCGTACTCACTACTCACGCAGTACATGCATTAGGGAGGTCTACATGTGCCTGATAAGCCGTCTCATCAACGTTATCAGGCAGATAAATAACGTTAGGAGGCCAACAGGCACTTAGCCGCAGTATCTCGGGTCAGTCTCTTAAAATAGTTGGGCAATTGTGACGCAGGTGATAGGGGAACTGGATTTTTGAACTAATGACCTATTACGGCTGGACTTGATAACTTACTAGAGCTGTTTGTAAACCTATCTATATTAATAAAGAAGTACGATAAATAACAATAAACAGATGCATATGTATATATTTGACATACTTTTAAATTATTATAATTATAATTAGTTTAATTAAAAATAATAGGTATGCAATTTCTTTTGTTGACATTAATTATTTATTTCATTTGACATATGTAATTACTGTTTTGACATTATAAACTCTTGTATTTTTGACATGTATTGAACTGTGACGTGTAACTATTGGAGTTATCAATAAATTCTGATTTCTGATTTCATTTAAAATTTTTTTTGACATTTTAACTATTATTAGTTTGGATTATTTTACTCCAATGTAACTGATGTAAATGGACTTGGATTCTGAATTAAATAAATTGAATTGAATATATATCGTCACACCTTTCCCCTAGAGGGCTGGCAGAGGTGTAATACAACACCCACACTTCGCCGGACGATATTAATTATCAAATGTGAAAGTGGTGTTAATAAACAAAGTGGTGTTAATCGGCGAGTGTTGGCGAGCGAAGCGTCCCTGCTTCAGCATAGACAAAACTGCTTTTGTCTGTCCGGATTTCGATCTTCAACTCTCTTCTACAGGTCCTGTTTCGTAATCGATTATTTTGGAACTTTGTGAGTAAAGAGATTGAGATCAAAATTGCGTAATTCTTTTTTCCAAAAAAAATCGTAGATGCGCTATTTTGAAAATTAAACTTTTTTTTTTTTTTTTTTTTTTATGTACAATAGGTCGACGTTTGACCACCAACTCGCCTGATGTTAAGCGACGTTGCGGTCTAAGATGTAGCACGACGACCTAAAAGGTACTTATTCACTCTACCCTTGAAGTTTATTACTCTACTATTAAACTACTCCGTTTTTTTTTTAATTTATTATCGAACCTGCTAACAAAATTTCACGAGAATCGGTTGCGCCGTGCGACCTGTAGAGGTAGACAGACGTCGGCTGCACAGCTCTATAGCTCACAAAGTCAGAATGTCAATGTGAGCTGTAGAGTCTAGTTTATGTTTATGTAGTTGTTAAATAAATAAATCCAATCTAAAGAAAGTACTTACCTATGTTCATGTATAATGTTACAGCCGAAAAAATACCATTATTGAAAACAAGTCGGCAAGGATGATCGAAAAGGCAGTGTATGTAGGTACTTAACATATTATGTAGTCAGCTTAAACGAAAAAGTCCGGAAAATGCAGTATCCATTTAAGCCCAACAAAGCTCTGAAAATGCAGTACCTATCCGATTACGCCAAAAGGCCGATTCTCATTATTCATTCATATTTAATAGGCTTTACGTACCGTATACGTGCGTTACTTAGGTACCGGCTTTTTTTTTATATATATTTTTCGACACAATTAAAGTTAATCGATTGAATCAGGCGTTACTTTGCGGAAGTTCATCTTTAAAACTATTTCTTGAACCAATCTCTAGTGTATTTCCGCTCTAACAGTTAGAGCAGAAATAGATAGATAGACAGATAGATAGATAGATAGACAGATAAACACTTTATTGTTCACACCAGAAATAACCAAACAAAAGAACAGAAAAAACTTATACTGTAGTGTAACAACTGGCGGCCTTATCACTAAGAGCGATCTCTTCCAGGTAACCTTAGGTTAGAGAGGATACGTATGAAAGAGTAAATACACTAAAGATTTAAGGTGGTGAAGGTTCAAGAAACAGTTTTGACAAATAAAGTTATGCTAACGAGTCATTTGTATAAGTTGTCTTCTTTTTCTTTATGTTCACATAGGTTAATTAGTATTTTATGTTCTGTGATTTCTGGGTATACACTGTACATACAAACAAGATAGACTTTATCTAGCATAAAACATATCGTTAGACCTTTTCCCCGAGGTCCGAAAGGGTTAGCAGAGCTGTATTCCAACACTTAGGAATACTTAATACGCCGGACTGTAATAATATTCAATCCCAATAATAATTATGACAGGGGGCGAGTTTTTTTTTTTTTTATTTATGTAGAATAATAGGTCGGCGTTTGACCACCAACTCGCCTGATGTTAAGCGACGTTGTGGTCTAAGATGGAGCACGACGACCTATAAGGTACTTATTCACTCTAGCCTTGAAGTTTTGTAGAGTGAAGAAGTACAAAGACGGCAGTTGAGTGAAGCGCTACAAGTGCGCCACTGCTCAGACCCGTCTAGAGTATCAATATAATTATAAATAAAATAATTTAGTAAACAAGGAAATCGATAATGTTTTGTCCCTCCAACTCACCCCGTATCGTATCTCCATTTAGCTTTCATATCGGCGATATCAGCGTTATCCTGTTTTAGCAAATGGTTTGTGATAAAATTGTACACGGATCGGGCATTTTTGTTTACACCTACCAGGAAGCTCTTCAATATGCATAAAGTTATAAATGTGCTTATCAAAATATTTTACATTGTTGATGTAGACAAGGCAGTACAAGTCAATCGTTACTAGTACGCAGTAGTATTACGTAGGTACATGGTAGAAGTAGTAGTATTCGTAGTAGTTCGTAGTACTTAAGTACTACGAGCAGTAGCTATTGCTATTATAATTATTGCTATGTTGTGTAGCTGCGGGAATCGGTTTCTCCAGCTATTCTATGAAAACCTTAAGTTTTTTCGCAATGAAAAGAACTTTGATAGACCGAGTGAGCGTAGGCGAGCGAAGCGTCTATGCTCCAGCTTTGCCAAAATATTCAATTCAATTCAATTCAATTCATTTATTCGTTGCGTTTACGGGTAAAATACAGATGTTAACAATAATACATTAAACGCCATAATCCGCCTTTCGGCATGCAACTACGTACTAATCCTATTAATATAATTATAGAAGTAAGTGGATAAGTAAGTTTGAATGGATTTTTTTTTGTAGAGTCAGTTATCGGATTTTTTTTTAAATTGTAAAATTAGAACAGGACTGACGCTGTCAGTGCCACGAGGTTATAATATTGTGCTATATATCAATCTTCTGCTCAGGGTATGGCGATAAGCTAGCTCCGAGCCACATTTGGGACTGAACGTCGTCCGGCGAAGTGTATGTATTGTAACACTCTGCCTACCCTTTCAGGGGAAAAGCGTGATCATTTAAAATGTGTGATTGTAGCAATAGATAGATAGATAGATAAACACTTTATTGTTCACACCAGAAATAACAAAACAAAAGAACAGAAAAATCTTAAACTGTAATGTAACAACTGGCGGCCTTATCACTAAGAGCGATCTCTACGAGGCAATACACTTTTTATAACGCTTCATGCTAAATGTAAAATATAATAAGTAGACTTTCTATATTTATTTGGTCTAGTCATTTACACATCACCTTTATGCCTACGTAGGTACATAGACACACTCATACAGTCACAGGTCGTAGACGCTCAGCTAATCTAATAATTGTTTTATCATCACCCAAGTCGCGCTATCAATTGACAGCGCAGTTTGTAACCTCACCTTGATGCATTCCCAATTATCAATGATCTCTTTCTAGCACTATTCGTGTCACGCTATAAATAACTTTCTCTGAACACGTCCGTCCGTCAGCGTGACGACAGCACGTGACGTAGGCGCACGCTCGAGAGTGTGTTTAATCTTATTGGAACAACAATGCTGAGAAGCTGAAAACACCTTGATATAGCCACTTAGGCCTGAAATACGCAGAAGTTAAGGCACGGTGTAAGGCGAAGGGACGGTGCAAGGCGCGTCGTATTCTGATTTTGTATGGACAAATTTTAAAGCGGCGGCGTGCCTACACGGAAATTTCTTAATCCTATTTTGTATAGATAACATATTTGCGTTTGACTACATCTTTCCTGGTAGCGGATACAGTGTTCTGGGTTTTCTGGGTTGCTTGGCTAATTTGCTCTAGTTACGGGATACGAAAAAACAAATCCTTGATCAACAAAGATCCTGACGTTTTCAGAGGAAACTTAAATTCAATTAACTAAAATGTATTTTACTGAACATATTTTAAAAAAATACTTGGTGAATAGAAACAAACAACTTGTTCACTCTAGATTTGAAGACACCCATATCGTAATGGAAATGGAAATGAGGAGGACATATCTCTAGGCTTGAAAATTCCAGATGGACAAAAAAGTCACAGAACGGACTCTATGAGATAGGAAAAGAAGAAATAAAAAAGATGGAGCGATAAATTTTTTTAGAAAAAAAAAAACGGAACAGACTGGACTGAAGAACCGCAGTTAGAGAAAGAGAGACGAGTAGAAAAAATTCTCTACCGAATAGAGACATTTCAACTGTATAGTAGAGAGATATTTACAGGCTCTATAGCGGCTGCTCTCGAGCGAATGTCCTCGCAGAAATGTGGAATTGAAGCACTTTATGCGTATGTGGGAAATAGCTACCATGGGCCGTGGCTTTAATCACATTTGTCTGGACGTTCGATAATAGAATATGGCGGACGAATAAAATTGTGCAAGATCCAAGCATTTAGAAATTTAGACTTTTGATAATATGGTACGAGTATCATGTATGTCATCTGCTACATGACTGGAGCCCGGTGTATGGCGACAGGCTCGCCCGCTGTCACGTTTGGGACTGAATATCGTCCGGTGAAATGTGGGTGTTGTACTACACCTCTGCCAGCCCCCTCGGGGAAAAGGCGTGACGATATGTTATGCTTTGTTATGTTAGTATGGTCTATTTAATATTTGTAATTTGTTATTAATGTTTATGTTAGGTTTATTTTAGGCTCATTGTTGTGGAAATATAAAAATACAAGAAATGGTCTGTAATTTGTAATTTTAACGATATTAGCATTTTGCTACAAAGTTGTTTTGTGAAGATCTCATTTTGTATTGTACCAACTTTTCCAATATTTTTTACAAATAATCTACTTCAGACTAAAAAGTTAACTTATTTTGATTCGTTTAAAATATAACTGAATTGTTTCAGTGTTCAAATGATGAATGTACCAACGAATTATTATTTTACTGTAGAAGACTTCTTAGCTCGTCTACGGCAGTCAGTTATAATTTCGCTTTTTATTAGTAAACTAACGACTCACCCCGGCTTCGCACGGGTGCAATGCTGATACTAAAATTATACTACAGAAAAAACTTATTTGTCGTAAAAAGTAAATGACAAAAAAAAATTATTGTGAGAAATCCTTAAGAGATAGACATACTATCGCGGAGTTTTCTGTAGACCTTTTCAATGTGTACAAATAATTAGTACATTATTTTGATAAATCTCGTAGGATTTAGCCTGCGTTTGCAATGTAAGCGGGAAAAAAATGATAATTAACGACATCACATTAGAAACCTCAAAAATAATAGTATTTCTCCACTATTTAATGGATGTTATTATACACATAAACCTTCCTCTTGAATCACTCTATCTATTAAAAAAACCGCATCAAAATCCGTTGCGTAGTTTTAAAGATTTAAGCACACAAAGGGACATAGGGACAGAGAAAGCGACTTTGTTTTATACTATGTAGTGATAAATCCTCTTGTCAAATCAGACCAGTAGTTTTGGAAATTACTTCCAACAAACATAAGCACCTAATCTTTACTAACTCTGCATGCTTATACAAACTTTACCTCGTTACCTTAGAATAAACTACTTATAGAAGGTAAGTTTCAACACAACACCTCAGAACGCAAGCCACAAATTCGGTACGCGTGCTGTGCTTATTTGCTTTGTCACGCACACAGATGCAAACAAAACCATGAGTTCCTCCTAAAAGTTGGATAATTGGTTGATCGGTAAAATCTGATCAGTGAATTGATTTTAAAGTTAGAATTTAGCCAAACGTAGCGTCGTACGGTGCTGTTTCCGGCACCAATTTATGAGCTTACATTTCGCGAGTGATTTTGATTTCTATAGATTAGTCTACGCTCTTTATCTTTCTTTTTCTTGGGTTTGTTCCTGTTGTCTTCACTTTTAGCCCCCATTGTGCGACAAGAGGAATAAAACTTCCCCTTGTATTATATTAGTATGACATGTATGTTTATGTAAATAATAAATTAAATAGTTAATGTAGGTAAATTTAACACTCGATGTGTTGTTATCAATCTTAAATGTTTATGTTTGTTAATTTTGATCACTTTTAGTGGTAAGGCCGCCAGTTTATAGAATAAGTATTATTATTATAACTCTCTTGTTTTTTTTTTGTTATTTGTGGTGTGAACAATAAGGGTTTACCTATCTATCTTGTCCCCAGTTTTATCGTTTCACCTCTCCAATATATTTTATTTTTTATTGTAGTACTAGCTGCGCCCAGCGGTTTCACCGGCGGTTCCACAAGAATCGTTTATTTTTTCGGGTTAAAAAGTACCCTATGTCCTTTTCTGTACCCCAGACAACGTGTATGCTAAATTCCATGATGATCGGTTAAATAAATAATAAATAAATAATTTTGGGACGTTTTGCAAACACGGTCGTCTGACCCCAAACTTAGCAAAGCTTGTACTATGGTAGTCAGAGACTGATATCTCATTTTTCTCGCAAATCGCATTTTTATTTTTCTCTCTAGTGGATACGAAGCTTAACCAGGCCATTTAGGTATGCAGCCTGCTGGTCGTACACTGACAACCTGATAAAGGCCCAAGTGAATTATTAATTGTTTTTAATGGACTTTGGTTTACTCGTAAATGGACGTCTGCCCTTTTATGGAGGTTTTACGCGGTGTGAGTTTCCAACGATTTTTGAGTAGGACGTCTGAGTAATTCGGTTCACGTCAAAGTATATTTACCAAATGTAGATTACTTTTATTATTTATTTATTTACTTTTGTAAAATATTTTTGGGTGAATCAAGTCCAACAAAATAATAAAAATTACTGTTTTGCACAGACGGGCAATTAGACAGCTAGGCGAATATTCCGAATTATCAGGGTTTCTTTGTTTGATATGAATCTCTAAAATGTATTGAATCATCATAATGACAACAGAATTCAAATTCATAGGAAAAATAATAGAATTTAAGTTTATATAAAAGTCAAAATCAAAATGTCTTATTTGTAATTTACATATTTTTTGATCCCGGGATCGGTTAAGAACTAGAGACAAACCCGTTTTTGGCCTAGTTATAAACTAGTTAAAAAGGTTAACCAGGTAAAAAAAAGTATGTAATAAGATACTTTATTTTTAGTATCTATTTACTTTAAAATGTAATAAACATTACAAAGTATAGTAAATATGCTGAATTCACTACTTCATTACATTAATAATAATAGCCTTTATTAACAATCATATTTACATTTTCTCTTATTTCTACACAGTATTGCCAATAACAATGGTTAATACTTATATTATAAATGTAATTTAAATATAAATAATGTTAGACACCGGTTTTTTTATTGTCTTGCTTTCCAGCATAGGCCTCCCCAAGTATTCTCCATAGCGTTCTATCTTTTGCTTTCCTTACATTACAAAGCTGTAAATATGGTTACTGAATTCACTTCTATTAATATTTTTATTCGGTCTTACCAATTTTTTTTATCCAAAAAAACCCCGTTTTGATATGAACGATATCGCAACAGCGGAAACGCTCAATGAAAATTGGCTCACACAATATATTTAGGATATTTCAGATGATTGACGTAAGAGGAAGGAGTTCGCTCCCCTGCGCGAGCCGCTGGCCGCTCGTGACGTGGACGCCACGTCATACGCGTGTTTTGGAATCAATCCGATTGGTCACGTACTCTTATTAATCTATTTTTATCCTAATCCTAACTAATATTACAAATGCGAAAGTGAGTTTGTTCGTTTGTAACGCTTTCACGCCCTAACTATTTATTTATTTATTTGTTTCACAACTTACAGCTATCATTACAGGTATACCTACTGCGATAGTGTAGTAATAAGTACTAACTAACTATATCCTATAACAAACTTACGGTAACACAATATATGTAGTAATACTAATCAACCTCGGTGGCTCAGTTAGTAGTGACCCTGCTTTCTGAGCTTGGGGGCGTGGGTTCGATTCCCACCTAGGGCAAGCATTTATGAGATGAACATTTGTGTTTGCTCTATGTCTGGGTGTTGATTATCTATCTACGTATGTATTTATAAATATATATCAGTATAGTGGGGAGGCCTATGCTGGAAAGCAAGACAATAAAAAAACCGGTGTCTAACATTATTTATATTTAAATTACATTTATAATATAAGTATTAACCATTGTTATTGGCAATACTGTGTAGAAATAAGAGAAAATGTAAATATGATTGTTAATAAAGGCTATTATTATTAATGTAATGAAGTAGTGAATTCAGCATATTTACTATAATTTGTAATGTTTATTACATTTTAAAGTAAATAGATACTAAAAATAAAGTATCTTATTACATACTTTTTTTTACCTGGTTAACCTTTTTAACTAGTTTATAACTAGGCCAAAAACGGGTTTGTCTCTAGTTCTTAACCGATCCCGGGATCAAAAAATATGTAAATTACAAATAAGACATTTTGATTTTGACTTTTATATAAACTTAAATTCTATTATTTTTCCTATGAATTTGAATTCTGTTGTCATTATGATGATTCAATACATTTTAGAGATTCATATCAAACAAAGAAACCCTGATAATTCGGAATATTCGCCTAGCTGTCTAATTGCCCGTCTGTGCAAAACAGTAATTTTTATTATTTTGTTGGACTTGATTCACCCAAAAATATTTTACAAAAGTAAATAAATAAATAATAAAAGTAATCTACATTTGGTAAATATACTTTGACGTGAACCGAATTACTCAGACGTCCTACTCAAAAATCGTTGGAAACTCACACCGCGTAAAACCTCCATAAAAGGGCAGACGTCCATTTACGAGTAAACCAAAGTCCATTAAAAACAATTAATAATTCACTTGGGCCTTTATCAGGTTGTCAGTGTACGACCAGCAGGCTGCATACCTAAATGGCCTGGTTAAGCTTCGTATCCACTAGAGAGAAAAATAAAAATGCGATTTGCGAGAAAAATGAGAGGTGTGCAGCAGGGCTACCACGGCTCGTAAACAAATTACCTTTTTTTTTCTTTTTTTTAATGTAGGTGTGTATGTGTAATGTGGTCGGCGTTTGACCACCAACTCGCCTGATGTTAATCGACGTTGTGGTCTAAGATGGAGCACGACGACCTATGAAGTACTTATTCACTCTAGCCTTGAAGTTTTGTAGAGTGAAGAAGTACAAAGACGGCAGCTGAGAGAGGCGCTACAAGTGCGCTACTGCTCAGACCCGTCTTCGGAACGGTTACACCGGACTACATCCCGAAACACGACTAGGTCATTTCACGGCATGGCTTGGTCCGGTGGGTGGTAACTAGCCACGGCCGAAGCCTCCCACCAGAGTTTTCTATCCGGTTAGCACTACCCGGGGACCACGTGTAGGGAATCAGAATAGAGTACCTACACTCCAACGGACGTGGGTAGCTCAGCCCCCGAATCTATCTTTCTTCAGTCTTTATCCTGCGAGAAAGAGACAAATGTATTCTAGATTTGTCACATTTAAGCGCGAATAAAAACGGTGAAAAGGCAGTTGGCCCCGGCCCGTGCTAGCCCTGCTTTAGGACCTCTTTGCTGCGTTAATGAAATCATTCTACTGCTGGATTTTTGTTCCTCTCACACCGCTCATCTCTCTCGCACATCTCCAGTGGAGACGCAGCCTAAGCACAGAATAAATAATTGGCCGAATAACACTTGTCTGACCGCCGACGGTGAGCAAGTAGAGCTCGAAACTAGACATGAATTGGCGACCAGCGAGAAGCAAGTAGTTCCTATAGTTTTTTTTTTAATGATTCTATGTTGTTGGCCACTAACTCGACAGCGTACCGCTTTCCTAATGAGGCAAGCGCAGATGGCGCAGGGCTTCAAATAATGCTACAGCTATGACGAGCGCAAGGGCATCTCTAAGGAACAGCCACGGCTTGGGCTGTCGCCGAGGGAGAGGAGTCGAATTGTCCTGGCAGCCCAGAAGGAGCTTGCTTTAGGGCCCTAATTGGGACGGTTGAAGTTACGAGAGTTCCGATAGTTTTGTCGCTGGGCTATAGCACGTACTTATACGCCGAGCGAGCATTATCTTACTCGCTCAGCGAGTAAGTGTTGCGACAAACTAATTACCCAGCGAATTCACGCCGCTGGGCGTCGGTGGTTTCGTATCAACAGTCGGAGATCAACTATTAAATAAAATATATGTGTCTCTTTCATTCACACGGGATCTATATCTATTGTACGCTTCTAGCAAAAAAAAGTAGTTGATAGCTACTCGCTTACTCGCCGGCGGTGGGACAAGTGCCTTGGCATAACGATCAATTTCAATACGAGTATATTATCATTGATTTCAATTGTCAATCATGGAACAGGGGCCTTTCAACTCTCAATTGTTTTCGTTGTTGACGTACTTTAGCTGAGGCGGTTTTCACACTGCTCCACCCAACACTAGAGACGTAGACAGTGCGTCATGAGTCAATTTTTCCGCGCGGTAAAGAGTTGTCAGCAATCTGAGATATTTAGGAACAACTTTAAAAATCGCGGTCGGTAGAGCCGGGCAAGGATCGCTTTAGAGTATGATTGCATGCTTATATTTCCAAAAGACTCATACACATCTGTATTATTCTTGTAGTTCATATATTCTTGTATTATTCTTGATTAAAAAATCAGTTTAATGCAGATCCCAATAAACTATAAGTAGACAGACAGACAGAGAGGCATAGCGAGCGAAACTATGGCTTTCTTAGGGAGATCCGGTACGAGAATTTAAAAATGGACCGCATAAATTAGGTGCTGCACACAATTCACCGTAGTCATAAGCAAACGCAACCAGTCGCAACCAAAGTCACAACAGTGATAGTTATATTGTTGTCTCGTTCTCGCTATAGTCTCTTGTGCGTCTCTCTATCTTTGTTATTGTACACGTATCACAATACTGTCAACGGAGCTGTGTAATGTTCGTTTGCTTGTAGTAGCTATATTGGGTTCACGCGCTGTGTACTAGAAATTAGACTCGTGCCGCTTCTTCTAATTATTTCGATGGCTTTCTTAGTTTAATATGATACAAGGTAAACCTGCGGCTCTCAACTAGTGTATCACAATGATTATAATAACCTCTTGTACTTGCTACCTCTTCACTAGTTTGACACGCTACTGGAGCTAGACTGAACATAAAGCATGTTACACAACAATAGGCGTCGAGAAGGCACCGCTTTGTGTGTACAGCGCTTTAGAACGTGCTGATTGTCTATAACTTGGACATGCTAGACTAGACTTATTTAATGTCGTTACAGTCTAAGTCTTACAAATTTGCATGATAAAAACGTAATTTTTCCATTTAAAAAACATAGATTCAAAGAACAAGACATTTTAGAAGAAATAATTTGAGCAAAGCTTAAAAAACCGTCTTCCTGTCATCCATGTCAATATTTTTTTGACTTCTGTAGATATTTAAAAACTGCTTGAACGATTTCGAAAAAAAAAATGGAACCATCTCTAAAGTATGGTCTACCAAACAGAAGAATAAATTAAAATCGATTCACAAATGACGAAAATATAATCGCGAAACATAGAAACTTCAAAAAAAGTTGAGAATTGAGAACCTCCGCCTTTTTGGAAGTCGGTTATAAACTAAACTACGCTGAACTAAACATAACTAAACAAACCAAAGCACCTGAAGTAAAGATTTAAAGTACATTTAGATGTTTTTATTTGTATCTTGTGAATGTAACGTGTTTTAGAGAAACTGTGAATAGAGTTGCGCAGAAGAATACTGTTAAATAATTCAATGATACATATTATTCTTATTTTATACTTTATAAAAAACAGACTTCCCGTCATCTGAATTGAAATATATAAAAAAACAGAACAAATCTGTAAGTATATTCCTTCAAATAATAGCAATAATTTTCAAAATCTGTTCTCACAATTAAATAACGGAGATAAGCGGTACTAAATTAAAAAAAAAATACAATCTGAATGAAACCTTCTCCTCTTTTAAGTCAATGAAAAAGAGATGCGCATGTGAAAGTGTGCTGAAGGAAAATTCAAATCACATGTAAAAACTACATTAATGAAAAGAGGGTATTTTAAGGTTAAGAATTATTTAGAAGATAAAGATGTCTGGAGCCTTCCACTTCCGCTAAGTAGCTACTAGTATTTATAGATATTACCTAGTTGTAAGCCAAAATTTGTGAGACTGTAATTTATTTATTATTTGAAAAAATAATGCCCCTCAGTTTCTTGCCTGTTCTTCTGAGTAGAGGCTCTTTATCCGAACAAGGCGGTCGAGTCTATTTAAATAACTTTGACGTTCATAAGTGTATCTTTGATACCTAATTTGAATAAAAACATTTTGACTTTGACTTTGACTTTGTGAGTATTTAGCTCAAAATAAGGGCAGGGCCTCGATTCTACTAGGCTCTACTGCGGGCAGCAAGGTCTTCAGCTCACAGAGTATTTAAAATCGGAAGTAGCTCCGTCTGTCTGTCTGTCTTTTTGTAGATTTTGTAGGCTTTCCACGATTAAACGGCTGAACGGAACTTCACGAAAATTGATAACTAGTGACAATGTTGCACGAGGAAGGTTTCAAATACTGTTTTCTAAATAAACGTGAACAAAGTCGTGGGTAACAACTAGTTCATAATAAAAGTAGGATAGGATTATATTTATAGGAAACAAAAAAACTACCAAAATAACCCAGCAAAATGTCGATTGTCAAGATTCCTGTCTCATCCATCTCAGTTCCGAGCCTGTCACCTAACTACTTATAAAATGAGTGCTGAAATGATCCAAATGCTAAACGTGACAATGTCACGTGTCGTCACGCAGTTCTCTTCGGTAATATTCATGGCTCGGGTAGGACACTTCCACTTTTCTCCACCAAGTGGGAATATTGATAATTTTGTAGGCGACTTTACTACACTAATCAATTTGGATTGCTAGTTTTACCCGTAAAGTCTCGATTGATTCCGCTTCACTTGAGCTAGCGTTCTTAGATTTAGTAGAAACTGTGTTTAATTTAAGTACATAAAATAATGTTATTTATTTTATATTTATAACAATTGCCTAATGGGGCATTAGGCAATCGTTTTCACCAACAGTGTTCACCAACGCGTGCCGCAAGCCATCAATAATTAGAATTAGAATATAGTATGGTAACTACTAACTTACTAAACAAACTTGCACACCGATTTTATAATTACTTCCGTTTACAAAAGAAAACGTCCGATTCCGAATCCTGAGCAAGCAAAGGCGTTTATTACTCATAGATCAATTGCCAGTAACTTACTTCACCAAAACGACTGGGTGTCTTCAAGTCTTGAGTAAATCGGTTTCTTCGAGGCAAGCGTGCTCCATCGTAGGCCGCATCACTGCTTATAATCAGGCATGTAGGCGGCCAAACGCAAGCCTATTAAATTATTTTAAAAAATGGATTAGAGCGGCAAAGTTGCCTACATTTCTACAATTCCCCACCAGGCAATAAACTTGGTAGGACAAAGTGGAAGTTATCTAATATTCATGGTCCGTGTAGGCGTGACGGATGTACGACCTAATATCTGAGACATTTTCAGTGCCGGTTTCAGTGATATTTTTATATTACACTTGTCGCTGCTGCAAATAAAACAGGAAAAAATACTTATATTCGTGCATAAATTGGTAGATGTCTTTATTAAATTTGTAAGGCGTGATTCGTTACTGGGACATACGCGGAAAGGGTCTTAATAATACAAGGTTCTTTTTTTTTAGTTATAGGGTTGCGCTTGCCCGCCATCTCACCTGGGGCCCTAGACAAGTTAGATTCGATTTCTACAATCGATGATAGCCTAGTTGGAGAAGGCCCGCCTCTCGAGCCAGAGAGAGCGGATTCGAGCCCAAATGACGACACGCACCAATTAATTCATTGTATGAACATATTTTGTGCGTATTGTATGTCATCTGCTACATGACTGGAGCTCGGTGTATAGCGACAGGCTCGCCTGCAGTCAGACATTTGGGACTGAATATCTTCCGGCGAAGTGTTGGTTATTACACCTCTGCCAGCCCCTTCAGGGGAGAGGCTTGACGATATGTTATTCAATTGCTTACGCTCAAACGTCACTTGCTTATAATATTGGACAAGTTGAAAATAAAATCACGTCAAATTTCTACAACTCGTAATTCGTTAAATCCGCATGTAACGTTTGAGCGCTAGCAATTGTAGAATTAGAATTGAATGCAATTTATCTAGGGTCCCTGTTAGTAAGGACGCGGCCTAAGATAAGCAGAGCGTTGGTCGTTCAGCGGTTAATAGGTCAAACGATATTGTACAAGTCGCAGATTGAATTTGAAGCCGATTGGTGCAGGAACGAGGCCGATAGTATTGGCAGGCTATAAGAGATAGGTTTATTAGCACCCAGCAGTTTGACCCATTGAAGATGATGATGATAAACTAGGTGTGTTCGAAGCAAAAATGAGGAAATACAGAATTTTTAAACTTTGGTAAGTACCAACTTCAAAATCGCGATTTAAATGCTGTTATTTAATTATAGGCAAAGTTATAATAAAATAAAGGTTGTTAACTAACAATTAGTCCTAGTTAGGTGGACTACTGCCTTAGAGTCAAGTGGCAATCAGACGTAAAACTAAATTATCCATACATTTTTTTTTCCTTGTCCTTATTAACATGAAAGTACAACATAAGAGAATGAGCAATACTACAAGGGCATCCCACTTAAGCGACTGTCGAGGGGAAACAAACTCTAGGGTCTAGGGCGTACCCCGAAAGCGACGGCCAATGCTACACAAGGACATCATTACATTCAGCCACCTGAAACATTGGATCCATGACGGACAGAAATGCAACGACGTCCTAAAAGGAATGCTGTGTGTATGAGACCAAGTGATAAGGTCAAGGCTCACGTGTTGAAGAAGACAACGGTCCAAAAAGATCTGAAAGATGCTCAGCTGAACACGAATGTAGCACAAGATCGTGCTAAATGGAGGATGAGGGCAAGGAACGCCGACCCCAAATAATAGGACAAGGTCCAGACAGACAGAAGGTAGCTCCAAAGGTAGGAGGTAGAAGGTATTCCAAGCTGTAGGAAAGTAGTTTTGGTATTTCATTGTATCCATAATTATCAATCCATTGTATCGAGAATAGGGTAAAAATTCCCTATTTTTTCCGTGCTATATGTTATGCTTTGTTAAATGATATGTCCAGATATACTGAAAATCATTGCACGGGAAAAAAAAATAACATTCAACTGTTAAATGAATAAAATTTATGACGCAGTCCTAGTAAAAGATGTACCTGTCACGCATATTATGTAGTATAAAAAAGTTAGCCTGTCACTTTTCGTTCATCAAGAGTACGGAACTCTCTCTTGACAAATTAGTACTCATAGGTGTTATGTTTTGACAATGCTCATTATTTTCTACCCAGATTTTGAGCAAGAAAAACGAAGATCTCGCAGTCTACTTCCAGAAATTTGCCAAACGAATTCCGTCTTCACTGTTAATCCCATACTTACTCATTCATTTCACTTACCCGTAAAAAAAGAACAAATCAGAATTTCTTTCACCTACTTACTGCGAAAACGGGATTTCATGTACACATGAAATATTCAAGGCGTGTCGCGTACTCGCTTCCTAACTTGAATAAAAAATTCAAGGTTCCGGGAACACCTATGATTGATTCTCAATCTTCGTTACTCACAAAGTGACTGCAAATCACATAAATTGAGATCTCTCTGGCAACCTTGTTAGTTCTTTAATCCCTAACCTTTTACTTTTACGTAGGTAAATAATAAATTTACTGGGTTATTCATAACGGCTTTGCGTAACCGAAAAGGGTTTCCATTAATCATTTTGAAAAACTTTTACCTTTATGCTGCCTTTCCACCAGAAGGTGAGCGGTGCGAGGACTTGGAGCGAGGAAAAAATCCACCAATGGCAGCTCTTCGTTGTTTAAAAGAAATTCTCATATTGGTAGTTTTTTTCCTAGCTACACAACCCCGCACCTCATCTTCCCTAAAAAAACATAATAAAGAAATAATGAAACCTAAAATTTGGTAGAACGGCAGCCTTACAAAACATACAGAGCTATTCATAACAGGTATACTCGATCGAAAAGGTCTTATTGTATCAATGTTCAGCGACCTAGAAACTCTGACATTAGCCAGTCAGCCTGTTTCCTAAACTTATTTTAGTGTGATTAGTAACAGTATTATTTAGATTGAGGAGTATAAATAATACGTGCAACAGACTATGCCATAAATAATATAATTTTGTATGTTATAAAATCTTTGTATTTCAACCGGTCCTGCTTCATACATTTTTTGAACTTTCTGAACGCTTTAAATATCTTAATCCTAACTTAATGTAGCATACTCTATTGCATGTTTAAGAATAACAGCAAGTAACATAGATCTATATAGCTATAGCTTATACTCGTAGCAACAGAACAGTTCTCAGTTGACCGGTCAATGTGACATGTCTAGTATGTTACACAAATAGCGTGTCGCGAACCGTGGCCGTGCGGTCGTAATGGCAGTAGGTAATGATATAGGTAATGCCTTTCCGTCACCTAGAGGACCTCGTAACCGATGTTATCATCCATTTGTTTCACTGCCACGTGTGGACTGACGCCCAAGGCTTAGGAGATAGCGGTAGAGGACGAAGTGGTGCGGCGAAGCCAAGCGAAATACGAATGAAAATGGAAAGATGATGAATTCGGATCATCAGAACTGTGGCCAGTTTTTCTGCTCCTGATAATAGTCCTCGTGGCACCAAACGGGTGTGGCGTTATAAATCAGCTGACTGGGACGAAATGCGACATTTCATTGCCTCCTATGGCAGCGAGTGTGTTTCCAGTCTCAAGACCCCTCAGCACGTGCAGACTGACTCGGTCTGACTGAAGCGGTCCGTCTGGACATGGAATATTTTATTATTTTCTTTGATATCCCGCTCGGCTCAAAAACCCGCCCTTGCTTTAACAGTGACTGTGCTCTCGCAGAGACTGTCAAACCAAAAGCTTACCAGCCATAGGGCAAAGCGCTTGCACGTAAAGATAAAAAAATCAAAATACCAGCTTCACGCATTGGACTGAATTGAGCGACACGGCATTAATCAATGATGAGGCGCTGTTATGGGCGAAATGGCGCACAGTCTCCAGCACAGGCGGTGTATAGCCAGTTTGTCCATTCTATACCGCCTTCATTTTGGAGAATGTGCATAGGAACTGCACGAATTGATTCCATTATCTGACTTCCGCCACAAGTCATTGAACAGACATTCTATCCATATGCCGTTAGCTTTAATAAAGTCCGCACGAAGCGCTTTCAAAAATCTTTTCTAAAAAGAACTGCCAAGGAGTGGAACGCACTTCCTGCATCGGTATTTCTAAGCAATAGTTACAACCTGGGTCTCTTCAAGACAAGAGTGAATAGGCACCTCATGAACAAGCGAGCTCCATTTGACCACATCGTTACTTTCCATCAGGTGTGTTGTGGTCAAACGTGGGCCCATTCAATCATAAAAAAAAAATTGTTTTACAGCGCAAAAGTGCGTTTCAGAATATAAATTTATAGGTAAGTAAATAAGTAACTTTATTTTTTTAACCTCCGACGCAAAAACGACGAGGTGTTATGAGTTTGACGTGTCTCTCTCTCTTTGTGTCTATGCGTGTGTTTGTGTGTGTTCATCGTAGCTCCCGAACGGATGAAGCGTTTTTTTTTTTTTGTTTGAAAGGTGACTTAATCGGATCGAATTGTATTAATGAAAATAGGGGTTAAAGTTTTTAAAAAAAAAGTACATAATATTGTTTAATTAAGGCTTCCATTGCGTGAATGATTAACTGGAAAACTCAAAAAGTATTATTTCAGTTACCTATTTTGCCATTAATTACTTTAATTATGCTTTCCATCACCCTCTCAAGTCGGGTACTCTTGTTTGACGTCCTTGCTTTGATACCGAGCTAGGTACCATTTCTATGAGAGCGTATTTCCCGCTTGCTCTAACACCTTGCGCCGTACACAAAGGTCGTTGCTTCGACCCATTAGCAATTCCGCAGCGCTTTCTGGAGCTCACTCCAAATGAGCTATTTAAATTGTTATCGCTGAAAGCGCTTTATTTTTATTTAGCTCCTATGTCAACTGCTCTGGTAGGACTTTTTCCTGTGTTTTATAATTTTGGAAGAAAGACTCTCCTAAAATATTAGTTGAATGTATGTCAACAATGATAGTATTTTCTATTGAAATGCTAGCTGCGTGAAGCGGTTTCACCTGCGGTTCTACAGGAACTGTTATTTTGTTCTATAGATGCTGTTTGTTTTTATGTCGTATTTGAGATGTATCCAACCCCCAGATCATACGAATATAAAGTGAAGGTACTCTTATGTATTTTTGTACCCCTGACAAATTTCGTTATGAACGTTTGAGTACTTTGAGTATAAAATTACAATACAACTAAATGTTAATAATTAGTCGGAGTTTAATTTTTCTATTTTTATTTATACCTATAAGTATGTATGTATAAGTATGTGTGAGGTTTCTTTGGCACGGCCTAAAACAGCTTGATGGATTTCGAAATGTGAGGTGTCATTAAATCGTCTTGATAGTAGAAGCGACATAGGATACAACATTTTGCAGCCAGGTTTTTTGTTTTTCCTTTAATAATGTTACTTGTTGTAAAACTATTTTTATATTTTGGCCCATTCTCAGAAATAAATATGACATAAATGTAGGTAGGAACTATTTAAATACTGACAAATATTTCTATGAGCCTAATTAAATAGGTATTTGTAGATCTAAAATTAAACAATACAGTGTTAAAATAGAGTTAAGTAGTTCCTGCTACGTCATAGTTTGTCACTATTAGTTAGACCTGCAGGGCTATTCACAATCATTCGGAAACGTTTCCGATCGGATCCCAGAAATTTCAAACTCAAATTGTTCGAATCTCAGTCTATTTTAATACATTTTGGAATAAGGAATCAAGTATATATCCGATCGGAAGAATTTATCACGTTTAAAAACTAATGAATATTCACTGAGATTCGAATAATTTAGGCTTAAAATTTTTGAAATCCGAACGTAAACGTTTCCGAATGGTTGTGAATAGCTCTGCTGAGGTTTACAGGATGCGGTGTCAAAATAGAGTTAAGTGAGCAGGTAGTGTGACGTCATAGTTCGTCACTATTAGAAAGCTAATTGGAACCCAATTAGGTCTGTACAACCTATAGCTAGCAACCAGGGCACACCTCGCATACCAACTAATGCAAACTAAATTAGGGTCATGTCCATGTCCCGTTTTCCTTTGACGAGTGGGCACAAACTTGATGAGTGTCGCGCTGTGATTGCATTAGAGAATTTGACTGATTTATTTGCAGGATGCAGCAGGAAAATTACTGGAGTGTATTATTGTCTACATGATTGATACAATAGTAACTATTATTGTTACAGTGACCACATTATAATATAGTTGTAATGTGGTCACTGTGTTTGATCATTTCTGATCTGCAAATATTTTGTTAACTCATTCTTTTAAAAGGTAGCTGGTATAAACTATTTTTGAAGGGACGGTATTCAAAACCACCTTAATGTAAATGTAAGCAACTGATATTTCTAATAATCCAAACTACGAGTATGTACAATATGTAAGTAATTTTAGTATGAATCAAATGGACGCCAAGATCAATACGACAGAAAGACACCAAAGAAAAACAATACGAGATCCGTTCTCTTCCGTGCTCCAGCGAGAAGTCCCGGTTGTGCGGTGCGGGCGACTCAGGCGCTACTCCACTGACATTCCATTGACTGTTTGCTGGCAAAACGTCACACAGCAGGCAGGCTATTCCTACACGTGAGATGAGATGAGATTTTGTCTTGATCACTCTCACACCTGAGACTATTCAAACGAGAGCGACAAGGACGAAAAATGGTGAGATTAAATCTCACTCAGTAAGAATATCCCTCCAGAGCATGGACTGCATTTTATTTTATTTTATTTATTACTAACACTGGTAATTGTTCCATTCTGTATCATGAACAATAATTTTATATGTTTATATTTTTATTTAGCTCGTTGATGTGAAATTCAGTTTAAAACTAATGTTGACTAGATGATGCTGATGGTCGTTAAAACGACCAGGCCAAGCCATATTATGAGACGAGAACATAATAATGGACCATACTCTACTGTCTAAAATGCCCGCGGACCGCATGCTGTCCGCGCCCCGCATGCTGTCCGCGCCCTCACGTAAATACTAGTCTTTGTACTTGCATACTCTAAGGAGCATTCATTAATATCTATTTACTTAGATACTCACAAACACTCGAAAATATTACTCTCATTATTTTGCGGGTTAAAAGGAGAGCGCCTTTTCGCTGTAACAACTTAAACAACTCTAGTTTTAGAAATATAGTATAGTAGTATATCGTCACGCCTTTCCCCCGAGGGGGCTGGCAGAGGTGTAATACAACACCCACACTTCGCCGGACGATATTCAGTCCCAAATGTGACAGGGGGCGAGCCTGTCGCCATACACCGGGCTCCAGTCATGTAGCAGATGACATACAATACTCACATATTATTATGTATGTTCTATGACTGGGTTCAAACCAGCTCTCTCTGGCTTGAGATGCGGGCTTTCTCCCAACTAAGCTGCCACCGCTTCCTAATAAGATGTTTTTTTAAATACCTACAAAACATACTGGTTCTCAAGAAAATATAGCACAGAGACTTGCCGCATTCGTTCTGTATCGACTATGCAAATAAGACGAACGCTTCACCTGAAAACAGTCCATCAATATTCTACAACAACGATAGCGAGTCGTACTTGCGGACGATTCAGGAATAAATAAACAAATTGTGTAAGTTGAGACTTCGTGAATGTTGATTTTATACATTTGGCATTCGTGCTAAGTGCTTGGCGCACAGTGTTGCCAATGCTACGGCAATTACCGTGTTCTACGGCTTTCAGGCCAAAATATCACAAAATGCACGGCCTACGGCTGCAACCCTGTAGCCGTAGCAGATTCTACGGCAATTCGCAAATTCTACGGTAATTGATTAACTCCGATGCGCGAAATTACTCACTTCTCACTTACCCAAATATTATTTGACAGGAGATCGAGAGGAACAGCACTTTAGGATTGTCGATTTTTAAACATCGGATTAGCTTAATGTATTCGATTACTACTCCAAATATACCGAATGCCAACATTGCAAAGTTGTCTATGGCTGTATGGACTTTGTTACTCTTTCTATTGTATTAGTAAAATGAAATGTCTATGGCGTGCAGCTATAGACGGGGATTTCCCAATAATTATTTATCAAATAGTGCATCCCTTTTTTATTTTCATGGATGAGTGATAGAAATGATTAGCTAGCTCACAGAACACTATTACTCCTAGAGCTTGCTATCATAACTCATAAGCAATGACACGGCCCATCGATGATATTTTTCCATATAAACACGGCTTTTTTACCTAATACACACGGCCGCCTAAAAATTTTCATTGGCAACACTGTTGGCGCAGGTCGGAAAATTGGGTTACAATTCTGTGTAATAGGTATATGTAACTGTATAATGAAACTGTTGCCCGGAACTTCGTTCTCGTTTATATAGAAAATAGTATCCCTCGACCCTCTTCGTGATATACTGTAACTAATTATTAAATGAGGAATAACTAGTTGCGCCTCGCGGTTTCAACCGCGGTTAAAAAATATCCTATATGCTATTCTAGACTATAATCTATCTCTGTGCCAAATTTCATCCAGATCTGTTCAGCCGTTCTGACGTGACAGAGTAACAAACATCTATCCATCCATCCATTCTTACAAACTTTCGCGTTTATAATATTAGTAGGATAGTAGGATCCGTTAGCATAGAGATCAAGTGCAACATTAAAAAAAATACTGGCTGGTTTTTAGCGGAGTTTTTATTTTAGTTGTAAGTTGTTATTTTAGGACCAACTACGTACTATTCTGTGATGTTGTCTGACGCATTTGGTAAGCGGCGCGTTATTTTTATTAATATACAGAATTTCATGACAAAAAGATGTATTTATTTCAAAAAAAGTATCCAAAAACCTTCCTTGTGACATACTGCAACTATTTTTCAAATTTCGTCAAGATACGTTCAGCCGTTTAGCTGTGAAAAGCCTACAAACAGACAGACATACAAAGTTACTTTCGATTTTATAATTGGGAAGGATAATATTTTCATCGGCGGTTTTCAGTTAGCTTTTTGAATAGACTATTTACAACATCTAAGTACATTTCTGTTAGTGGGTTTGTTGGAAATTAAAATTACCAACCACAGTCCACTGATTTTAGTCCTAATAAAATTGACTCTTCACTGACTTCGACTCCTCGGCTTTAGAACTAGCTTAGCCCGATCTTCGACTTTATGCTTCTACGAGTATCTTACGTCACAGAACGAATTTTCGTTTAGTCGCAAAATATCCCCATCCCAAAATGTTCCCAGGTACCAAAACGTCTCTGTCTCAGAAATAATAGCAGGTACAAAAAGTTGTACCTGCAGTTGTAGTTGTAATCAAAGGATTTATACAGCGTGGTTGGTTAAGAGGGCCGCGACGCTCTGAAATTCCCATACAAACGCGCTTCTCAAATTTCTTGAAAACCATTTGTCAGATTATGATGAAATTTAGCATATACAATTAAATTAACAAAATCTCCACCCCTATGTTCTTGGTTTTTTCAAAAACGTTCTCAAGCTAAAATAGAGCTATGAAAAATTTCCGCATTTGTAAGGGGTATTTTTGACTGATTTATTCAATAGATTGACAAAACATATCAAAAATCCATAATACAAGGGACATTAGTAGTTATTTAAGAACGATTAGAGACGTGAAAAAGTCATAAAAAAAATTAATTCCACTTTGTCACTCTGTAGGTAACTTTAAAGGCTCGTCAGTATCTTTACTTGCTCTTCTCGCTTGTCATCTTCTTCTAGACGAAATGGTTATGGAAAGCCTTAAGCCAATGCGAAGTTAGTCTAAAGTGGTCGCCGGACTCTTAATGTTCATATTTAAGGCAATAGACGTATTCCTAGATATCTTTGTAAACAACTTTAACAACGCGACCAAACAGAAATTACCCTAAACTAAGGGTTTCACAATTTTAGTAACAACATCTTCTTAATATACATAAATTACGTGTCATGTTGTTTGTCCGCTATAGACTCCTAAACTACTTAACCGATTTCAATCAAATTTGCTAACCGTGTGCAGTTCGATCTAACTTAACAGATAGGATAGCTCACATCTTAATATATAAATAACTAGCTGCGCCCCGCGGTTTCACCCGCGGGTAAAAAGTATCCTATATGCTATTCTGGACTATAATTTATCTCTGTGCCAAATTTCATCCAGATCTGTTCAGCCGTTCTGGCGTGAAAGAGTAACAAATATCCATCCATCCATCCATCCATCCATTCTTACAAACTTTCGCGTTTATAATATTAGTAGGAAGTAGGATAAACGCGAACGAAGTCGCGGGGTGACAGCTAGTAAGATAAAAATATATTGGCCACTTGCTATAGATACATATAAGAACTGCCTAACTCCCTGCGAAACTTTTGTTGTTTGATGTACTCCTAGCTGGCGCCTACCAAAATGTTTAACACGAACCTTAAGCCATTTCTTAGGAACATCTTTTTTTTTTTTTTTTTTTTTTTTTTTTATGTAGAATAGGTCGGCGTTTGACCACCAACTCGCCTGATGTTAAGCGACGTTGTGGTCTAAGGTGGAGCACGACGACCTATAAGGTACTTATTCACTCTAGCCTTGAAGTTTAGAGTGAAGAAGTACAAAGACGGCAGTTGAGTGAGGCGCTACAAGTGCGCTACTGCTCAGACCCGTCTTCGGAATAAACTAAACTGTATGTGCCCGGTAAGCGAATATTTCGCTAAGAGTAGGTTAAAACTAGTTGAGCAAGGAAGTGACCATAAGTAAGGTAAAGCTAGAAACGGAAGGAAACGGAAATAGGAGCAAGCAAAACAGTTCTCAAACCATTGGAAAAATAACACCATAAGTAGTAAGTACATTATAATTATTTCGATGGGTATCTGATAAACAGGAAAAACATTAGTTCTGGCGGGAACCTGAAAAAGTGGGATCGTAATTTTGTTGTGTTATTTTCTAAACTTATGATTTTTCAAGTGTTGAAGTGAAATAATGGCGGATTGCTAACCTTTATCGGCTTATTAACGTGCACGAGTGTGGGCTAATGACACAAACAAAACTTAGCGAAACGCGACTTTCCGTTTTCTCCACAAAACTACACATGAAGTTTCAGTAAAGGATTCACCGCTTTACGGAAATGGGAAAAGGAAAAGAATTCATCATCACCATCACCTTACCATCATCATCATCAAATTTAAGCAATACCTACATAATTTTAATATTCCTACTGAAGGATTTTGTTTCTCTGGTCACGAAATCATTATTTAAAAAAAGTTAAGCCAATGAAAGCCAAGGTCTGTGATTAATCCAAAGGTATAAAATGTAACAGGGATCCTCAACCTTGGGAACAGTTGGAAATAGCCTCAGAGACAATTTATCACGACTTATTTACTTCTCGAGCGAAACAACGGCCCAAATCGATTTGTCATGCGGACGCCGAAGAAAAATTTTAAAGAGACAGATTTTGGCGTTAATTAATGTAACATTTCCTATGTTTTCGACGTTAGTGACAATTTTAGCCGCGAAGCGAAGATGATTTGGGATTTCACGCTTTACGTCTAGCGTGGATAATTGTAAACATCGTTGTTTGGTAGAAATAACGTAAAATATTTATTTCTAAGCAAAATACAGCTAGGTTCTAGCTAGACTATTGTGCTTTCAAAAAACCGCATTAAAACCGGTTTTACTGTTTTGAAGAAAATAATGGAAATGACATTCTTACAGCCACACTCACATACAAAAGCTTTCAGAACTCCTTCCTAATAAGAACTGGCAAGGAGTGGAACGCACTCCATGCCTCGGTGTTCCCCAGCAATAGATACAACCTGGGTCTCTTCAAGACAAGAGTGAATAGGCACCTCATGAGCAAGCGTGCTCCATTTTTGACCGCATCGTCACTTTCCATCAGGTGTGTTGTGGTCAAACGACAAAACGATATGTGGACAAAAAAAAAACAAACAACCTTTATTCAATACTAAAAAAAATACAACAGACTTACAAACACACTCACAAACAAATAACCTTGTACTTTGCACTTAAACTACTAGGGACAAGAAAATTTGTCAGCCATCACATGTGTCACTACAGACAATTTTAGTTAGGGTAGGTGGATAACAAACACACTGCCGGCTCAAACGGTACTAATAAATTACTAAGGTAACTAGGGACAAGAAAATTTGTCAGCCATCACATGTGTCACTACAGACAATTTTAGTTATGTTAGGTGGATAACAAACTGCCGGCTCAAACGGTACTAATAAATTACTAAGGTAACTAGGGATAAGAAAATTTGTCAGCCATCACATCTGTCACTGCAGACAATTTTAGTTATGTTAGGTGGATAACACACTGCCGGCTCAAACGGTACTAATAAATTACTAAGGTAACTAGGGACAAGAAAATTTGTCAGCCATCACATGTGTCACTGCAGACAATTTTAGTTATGTTAAGTGGATAACACACTGACGGCGCATCGTGCTGCGGTGTGCGGAACGACGAAATTCGCATGGCGCTTCTCCGCACGGAAACGCGGTGTCAGTCCCCCAGCGCCCAGCCTCGGAAAGGAGGACTATCCCCGAGTCCGATACCTCACTCCCCCCAAGAGGGAAGGAGAAGAACCCGGTGACCCTGTGCGGTGTCAGTACACACTGACACCTGTGACACACTGTCAGTATACGCTGCGGTTTTTGTATACAAATAGAGATTTAACAGTCAAAGTCCGCATCACCGCACATCGGAGCGGTGTCCGGTGCAGTGTGTTTTTTGGCTAAGTGTTTCTTTTCATGCTAATGATCATGCCGTACTAATAAAGAAAGAAAAGAAGAAAGAAAGAAAGAAAGAAGGAAATTTATTTTGAAACCATACATACAATTAACAATATAAACGACAAATAAAGTAATATGGAAGTTCGTAAAGACTGTGGCCAGCACTAATATCAAAGTTCCTAGTTCACCGGAAATTGACTTAACAACTTTTATCCCCACTAATTACACAGGCTTCTTTTTCTTATTCGAGATGGGAGCGGTAAGTCCTGGAGTGCGGTAAGCGTGAGGTGAGATGAGATTTTATCTTGGTCACTCTCACACCTATGTCGTTTCAAACGAGAGCAACAAGGACGAAAAAACGTGAGATGAAAATCTCAAATCTCCGAATAGGGCCACTGCACTGACGTCCAGCTTGGGGTGTATTGTGTATTTCGCCCTACCAGCACCTACCAGAGCCCACCCAACTCCTTGAAATACCGGAGTGAAGCTCTGGAGCGCTGGCATAGTTGCTCCAGTGGCGCAGGTGGTAGCGTGCATAATGACGATAAAAAGCAATCTAGGTGTTGCGGTGATGTGGGTGAAAAATGCAATGCTGCCTCATGCAATCTGGTAGTTTTTTTTATGTAGAATAGGTCGGCGTTTGATCACCAACTCGCCTGATGTTAAGCGACGTTGTGGTCTAAGATGGAGCACGAAGACCTATAAGGTATTAATTCACTCTAGCCTTGAAGCTTTGTAGAGTGAGTTGTAGCTATTCTCGTTTCTTACGTGGCTTCATAACGCCACAGCACATGCACTACAGTTTCGTTCTCCTTCATGCAGCCACGGCTGTCCGTGGCTCTCAGTTTATACCAGTGACTATTCAAGTTGCAATGACCGGATATAAGCCCTGCTAGGAAACGTCTAGGAGACAGGACGGAAGTCCTGTCGTTGCAACCTTAATAGTTTACAATACAATACAATACAAAAACTCTTTATTGACACCAAATATAAATAAATCTAAACTAAACACTCAAAAATAAAGGCGCAATGGGCGGTCTTATCGCTTAAGAGCGATCTCTTCCAGACAACCTTTGGATGGAATAAAAACATTATGATTTAGCATGGACGGTGGTGTGTGCTAAAGAAAAATAATAATAATTAAGGTTAAATAAACTTACTATTTTGAGAATTATAATAAACTACATACCTACTAATACCTACATGAATAATTACTAAATAGGTATACAAATAAACTACCCAGTCATTCGCGGTGTGGCACTTTTCATGGACAGCAATAGAGAAAGGCTCGGAATAAGCTTTTGCCTCGTCAGGAACCAGAAACGTGTTCGACTATCGCCCGGATTAGCATGTCTGCTCAACGGGAGCACCGCTAAAGTAACTATGAAGCGGAAATCCTACGAAGCTATGCCAGTGTGCATGGCAGACGGCTACCGATTCCGAATAGTGCGAACGAAAAACAAAACGATCGCACTGCTGGAATGGGCGGCACAGTCACCTTTCGCGCAAGCTAGCTCATTGCTTAATTATCTAAGCAAAAATGCTGACAGCACTCCCCGCGATGATGGTCGAATATATGAAAGCGGAAGTCGTAGACCGGTTAGGTTGCACCAAGGCCTCTGAACACCATGAGGTTGTCGTGTACGAGGATAGAGGAGAAAACTTGAGCTTTCTCAAATCCCAAACACTAGACCACATAGGTGCTACAGATAGCTGGGGACACCCCGTTCCATGTTCGACCACCCAGTCTGGTTCCGAAAGGGCACAACAAAAAATTGTCTCTGAAAAGGCCGCACCCCATGCAAGTGGTAACCGAGAAAGAGGGAATGGCCACATAACCGGTTTCATAACAGCATTCAGCGCTATAACGCAGAGCTTATTCCATATCGCACCCAAAACACCATCTCCACAGACGTCGAGAGCAGCTCCACAACTTCAAGCAGCTAGGACGAGAGCCGACATGGGCCAGGTCGATTCGCCCCGTTATGTCTCGGCCTCGGGGCTGCAAAGCCATGCTAGAAACGCCTTCCTCGAATTCCTAGCCATACTGAGAGCAACGAAACAAGTTAATCTCAGGACCTGCGATAACATCTTGCAGTCTTTTAGGCTAGGAAGTGAAAGTCTTCTAAACGAGAGGCTTGAGGAAGCGGAAGCCGCCATATACAACAACGTCACTTCCCAGATCATCAAAGGAACCATGAAAGGAGAGTATATGGCAGCCTATAGCGCAGAAAGTGGTTTTGTAGCGCTGGACGAGACAGAGGCGGAGCGAATAGGTAAGCCGAAATACGGGACACCATCAAAGGATCCAATTGTAGTCACCGCCAAGTGCACCAAGATAATGCTGGACGACCGAATCCTAGAGATGGCCAAAACCATCGAAGGGAACCCAGACGTCGACGCAAGTTGGGAAAGCTGGTCGGTACCAAAGATACAATGGGTCAATGGGGTGCCAGGGTGTGGCAAGACAACATGGGTGATCCGTCACTTCGATGTGGACAGGGACGCCATCATCACCACAACAACAGAGGCAGCAAAAGATCTGAGAGAGAAACTATCGCACCGCATCGGAGACCTGGTGAAATCCAGGGGACGAACAATGGCTTCTTCTCTCGTAAATGGTTTTGGTAGAGAGAGTTTCAACCGCCTCCTGGTAGACGAAGCGCTCATGAACCATTTTGGAGCCATAATAATGGTTGCACGGCTGTCTGGTGCTGGTGAGCTTGTCCTCATCGGAGATGTAAATCAGTTACCTTTTATTGACAGAGAAAATCTCTTCGAAATGAGGTACCAACGCCCAAACCTGGTCACAAACATCAGCCAGGAGTTGCTTTGCACACACAGGAACCCAATGGACGTCGCGTATGCGCTGAGGGAAATTTACTCGGGTATTTATTCCTCGGCTCCTCGTATTAAGTCCGTTGAGCAAAGAAGGTACAAGGGAGCACAAATTCCCACCACCCTCCCCAACACCCTTTTCTTAGTACATACGCAGGAAGAAAAGGAGACCCTCAAAAGTCAAGGGTATGGGGGAGGCGCAGGGTCACGCATCCTAACCATCCACGAAGCTCAGGGGCTAACGTACGAGTCGGTTATCGCCATAAAGACCAAGCCCAAAATGAAGCTGCATGAGAGCGTGTCCCACGCAGTCGTCGCAATATCACGGCACACCGGGACTTTCACCTACTACGCCGATGACATCGAAGACGATGCCATCAGCCGGTTTTTACGGCGAGCATCGGCTGCATCACCGAAGACCATCAAGGAATATAACCTGCAGATGGCCATCAGAGATCGGAACGCGGTAGTGATGGAGGCTCTGAGTCGGGAGGAGGCCATGATGTTATAAAAATATTAATTGTTATAAAAATTGTAATACTTTCTGTTCTCGTTATAGTTTTTATTTTGTTATCGTTTTATATAAATTGTGGGTCCATCTCGAGCATTCATGCTCACTATCGAAGGCACCTTCTTGCGGCGGCGTCGTGTGTCGGGTCGTTCTCTTCCCTCAAATATGGTTGAGGAGAGCGATGGCTGGCACATGCGTCATACTCGTGATCGGGTGCTGCTTGCGGGTCGCTGGTCTGCTCGTGGTGTACTCACAATGCATTAAGTAAATCTGAAAACCTTTAACCTAACCTTAGATTAAGACTTAATAACTAACCCCCCTCTACCTGTATTTCCTTTAAATAATAATTTAAGATTTTTGTTAAAAAAAGTCACGGTCCCCGGAGTCCGTGGAGTGTAATTTTTTAAATAAAAAAAAAAAAAAAAAAAAACTACCCAGTCATAAACATACACAAGTACCTACATCAATAAATATACTAATAGATACATTGAAATATGACAAATATTAAAAAAAGGAAACGAGTCTACTTATAATGAGCCAGTTTGGAAAAGTAGAACACTTTGAGCTGCGTTTTAAAACTATGAAGTGATTGAGCACGTCTAATGAGGAGGGAGTGAGTTCCAGAGAATCACGGCTTCAGTAGTGAAGGACGATGCATAAAAGCCAGTACTATGCACCGGATTCATAAGCAGTCTGTTTTCTGACGACCTAAGAGTTTGTTAGTGATCTTCCTGTCAGGAATTGGAAAAGCAGCTTTGGTATTAAACATAGTGTTATTTTTAATAGAGACCTTCCGTAGGTAATTCAGAATCAATTCAAGAATACCAGAATTAATTAAGTTTCAAATTAAATTAGCTCGTGTAGAGCTGAATTAATTCTGACCTTGCATTGATTTTCTCGTAGGTAACTTCCCTGCATCATAATTATACTTAATAACTTTTGTTCTACAGTATAACTCATCTATAATTAACTACATTATTTCTTGATCTTTCAAAGTTGGCCGTCAGCTTTTAAACATTACAATTTTTTTTTTTCATTTTTACTTAAATGTTTCTTGCTTCTTCTTCGTTATTTAACTAACGCATTACCACGAACTTATAGTTAACATACAAACCCATATCAGCCCTGTTTTTTTAACCGACTGCGCAAAAAGGAGGCTTTGTTTTTCGAGTTTATGCATGTACAATCTGCGCCCCGCAGTTTTTTAACCGTGGTTAAAAAATATTCTATGTGCTATTCTAGACTATAATCTATATCTGTGAAAAATTTCATCCAGATTTGTTAAGCCGTTCTGGCGTTAAAGAGTAACAAACATCCATCCATCCATTCTTACAAACTTTCTCGTTTATCATATTAATGTATGTATGTATAATGTATGTATGTATGTATGAAGTTTCTTTAGCACTCCCTACAGCCTAAACAGCTTGATGGATTTTGACATGTGAGGTGTCTATTGAATCATCTTGATAGTGGAAGTGACAAAAGGTATAATATTTTGCGGGTTTTTGTTTTTCTTTTAATAATTTTACTTGTATTCCCTAACAAATGTATCGGAAATAGGTGACCTAATAAACAAAAACAAATACTTACTAACATTGAAAGACCTTCGTCAACGTACTCTCTCGAAATATCAAAGCATAATTTGGAAGCTCTGGGCCGCGTCTTGTTTTCAACGAAATAACCGAATTATTGTGTCAAGGCCGTAGGAATTTGCACTGTAAAATTATCTGAATGTTTTCTAATGTTACGATCGAAATACACGGAGAGATATAAAGAAGCCGACAAAAATACTGGAGATGCTCAGCTGTGGGAGGAACAAGGCAAATAGGTTAAATAGGTAAGTAGGTTAAATAGGTATATAGGTTAAATAGGTAAATAAATTTTCGAATGTTGGCTACATACAACACGATTTGTAAAGACTAAGATCTTTAGGACACTATATCTAGCGACATCAATTTTTTTAATCTGTTGAGAAATAAGTTAATTTTTATAGCTTTTTAATCTATTTTACGTTAACCGAATAGTGAAAGTACTCTATTAGCCATTATGTTCTAAGGAAGTTTTCTATGGTAATTTTTTTTTAAATCAAAATGTTAGTGTTTATGTTTGAATAATACAGTGTCATATGCTTTATACCAATTTACTTATCTAGTGTATTATTTACTTATCACAGATACTTTAAGTAAAGATTTTAAAGGTACCATTCCGCACCCGACTGCAGATGGCAGCAGCAGATGACAACAATTATTCTGGTTTCTATTGTATATATTTGAGGTGCGTTTCAGCATTCATTGCATACAGTTTCATTGCAGCGAGCGACATGAAGCTAGCTGCATCTGCCGCTACCTTCATGTCGCTCGCTGCGAAACACATCTCATACAAATACATGTAAACCAGGAGGGCTATTCCTACGCTTGAGAACAGATGAGAATTTATCTTGGTCACTCTCATACTTCTGACGTTTCAAACGAGAGCAACAAGGACGCAAAAAGATGAGATGAAAATCTCAAATCTCCGAATAGGTTCCCAGAAGTGTCGGCTGCTGCTGCTGTCTGCGGTCGGGCGCGGAATGGTACCTTAAATTAAAAAAAATAATAATTTGAGAGCCAGTTCTTGCCAGCTAGACGCGCTTTATTAACCGACTTTAAAGAAGGAGGAGGTTCTCAATACGTCTAAATATATTTATAATATGTTACGTGATGTTTATTTTGATGGTTCTTTTTTATGGTAGATCATACTTCAGAGGATATAAATGGGACCGCCCATATAAAATGTATCGAAATCGGTCAAACGGATTCTAAAATATCAGTAAAATATTAAAAATTGTTTCTAAAATCCAATTCCGATGACGGGAAGTCGGTTTTATAAGCTTTGCTTTTTAATGTCGGCCTGTTAATATTAATTAAATAAGAGAGTGAGTTAATAAACAACAGAACTACTGGCTATACAAGTACATACAATTTTTTTAAACCTCCGACACCGGTTTTCATTTTCATCGGTTTTCTTTCATGTAAAAAAATAAAAAAAAACCTGATTTGTTCATAGGTATCTTTTTTCCCTAATGATGTTTTCTTTTTGGGGTAAGTATAATATTTAGGTATAAGGTGTATTGTATTGTATTTCTGCTTGTTTCTAAGGACAGTTTCCTGAAGCTCTACACAAGGCTTCGATGGATTTCCGCCCTCACAGAAGCGGATGCCACAGAAAGCGGACGCTATCCGAGACGGATTTTGTTGTCTTGTTTGATTATATAAAATACAAGTAACATTTAAAAAAAAAAAGCCAGCTGCAAAATATTGTACCCTATGTCACTTCCACTATCAAGACGATTTACGAAATCCATCAAACTGTTTTAGCTGCAATGCGAGCCAAAGAAATCTCAAACATAAATGGATACATATATACCCACATAAATACATACACTCGAAATAACTTTACATACAGAGCGGGCGCGATTTAAGAGAAGTTTATTTTGTAGAAAATCAGTCTTTAATCAGTTTGCTATAACGTAGATCACAACAAAAAATATTACTAGGTATGGGACCAACCCTAAATTGCAAAACAAACATCAGCTGCTCCAAACATTTTGTATCATGAATTAACTTTTTGTATGGAACAGCTGATTTTTTGTTTATTAGGGTTGACTCCATAGTATAAGTTTGTTGAATCAGCCTTTAAAATGGTGATAGTACATTAAAAATAGCAGTGTTTAATTCCGCCATTACAAACAAATTCGTCTCAGATCGCGACCGCTTTCCCGCAGCGTCCGTTTCTGCGGGTAGCTATGTGTTTGTAACGGGCAGCTTGATTAACCGGGCAGTGTTAATATGGACCGGTCATTATAACGAATAATTATCAAGAGCGTCTCTCCCGTCCGAATCCTCTATCCGATTTGGTCCGAATTGGTTAGGTTAGAAGGCCAAGGCTGGGAGCGAAGCGAAGCAGAGCTCCCGCCTTGGCCTTCAACCAGAACCTTCCCTACCTTCTTAAATGACTAGGCTAGGCTTTTAGTTGACGTTGTCGATCCAAGTCATGTTGCCTACACAGACCCGTCATCATTCATAGTGACCAGACTTCTCAAATTGCCCGTAACATGTTTACTCCCCACACACAGCGTCGGTGTATTTCCGCCCTTATTTCCAAGTACCACAGAACAAAGACACGGACGTGTTTGGTGTTTCCTTCAGGCGATCTTTTTAATTTATTTTATCTTTCGTTAGGCCTACAAGAATTGACATAAAAAGGAAAATGTTATGAGAAAGGATCGGGAGCTATTTGAATATTAAAAAATGTCGCTTTTTGGAAGTCATGGCTTTTGTGTAGAATATACAAGTAAGAGATTTTTAGTATTCTTTCGTTATTATTGGATGTTTAGCTAAATTATTAATTTAACGGGCTATTTAACCGCTATAGTACTCAATAAATGTGGTTTAATGCCGCTCGCGGTCATTTACTCAATAGTAGGAGAGCCCATGGCAAAATAATATACTCCGCCAGGTACAAAGTACTGAGTCAAAAATGGTCACGTGGGTAACACGTCACGTCAATCGGATAAGCAAGACTGAAATAAGTAATCTAAAACAAGTTTGATAGAGACAATGATTAGTGACGTCACCAGGTGTTGGCTCCCGGAATGCCTTACCTTACCTTATATTTTCAGATAACGGGAGAGCCCAAGAGGGGATTTTTGGGATATAGGGGATTCCTGGCATTCTGTTGAATACACAAAGACTGCCTGAATTTAGGAATAGCTTATTGAGCTATAGTTCATTAGGCTATAATATTTTCATATGGACATAGAACTGTAATTATAAAAAAAACGCTAAAAGTATCTTTGAAATAGTAAAAGAAATTTTAGAACGAGCAAGAAAAATCCAAAATAATTTGAAAAAAAAACTACAAAATCACAATGGTAAAGTCGTAAATGCCTTGCCAATTAAAAACTCTAAAATCACGGAAGAATATTTTTCGAGTTTTCCTTTCTAAGCCGGCACACTCGTGATCAATGAAAATGAGTATTAAAAATAAAATTCTTTGAATTCACGAAGAAAATCTTTAGAGTTTTCTACAAAAAAATCTTTAGAATTTCCTAAGGGAAATCTTTAGAATTTCCTAAGGAAAATCTTAGTTTTCATTCAGGAGTGTACCTAAGTCTAAAATCAGGATGTTAAACTAAAATGAAACATAAAACCTCTTAAAACATTCAAAGAAAACCGCTAAATCTACATCATCAGGCCGCATCACTGCTTATCATCAGGCATGTTGGCGGCCAAACGCAAGCCTATTAAGTTATAAAAAAAAAAAAGCTCACACCACCATGAAGGAAAGATCAAAACTCAAAAAGCGAACTAAAATCAAGAGGAAAATCCGAAAACCATGAGAAAAAGTCCTGGAATCCGGAATGTGACCGCGAAACGTCGCAATTTTACGCAGTTATTGATATCTTCGAAACGAGCCTCTATTGAAGTACTGTCTCTCGATAACCAAACATATGGATTGGAGCAATAATCCCCATAAGCTGGTATTGCCATTACTCACACAACAACTGATACGTTTGACTCGTGACGTCAATCTACCACCTTTAGGGCTGACAACTTATTGAAACAACCAGGTATTTTGAATAGTAACTACAAATCATGATCCAAAAAAACAAGGTGAAGCATTCTGGGAGCAAACACGTAATGACATCACTCGTCATTGTCATCTTTCTCTTTCGAACTATTTGTAAATGACTTATTTCGGTCTTGCTTAAGCATGGATTGACGTCACTGCGTGTTGCCCACGTGACCGGAATGCTATACCTGACGGAGTATATTATTTATACGATGCTACATAAATAAACTGGTGCTTGCATCGAAATAACATAAGGAAGATGCGGCACAAGTCTAATTTCTAGTACACAGCGCGTAGACCCAATATAATACATATATATAAATACCAGCAAACGAACACTACACAGCTCCGTTGATTGTAATATATTACGGTTATCAATAACAAAGATAGAGAGACGTACAGTGTAAGGCGCCGACTTAAAATTACTTAGATATACTTACTCGTTCATAACTTTAAGAACTTAGTTATTAAGTTTAAATAAAATATTTTTTGCTTTTCAGTTGTTTTGTTGGTTATATCTATCTATATATATAAAAATTAATTGCTGTTCGATAATCTCACTAAAACTCGAAAACGGCTGAACGGATTTATCTTATCTTAGTCTTGAAATGTTCGTGGAGGTCGAGGGAAGGTTTAAAATGCGAGAAAAAATCGAATAATTTCCGGAAAAACCCTAAAAACAGCCCTTTTTTATTTCCCATACAAACGTTTTCTAAATAAAATGTAGAGTCAATTTGAACTTTATTGCTATTCAATCACTGTTGTCTAAGCAATTTAGGTGTGTCCTAACGTGTCCTAACGTGAAAGAGTCAATTTGTAAAGTTCAAATTCAATCATATCTATCAAAATAGTCTTCGCGTGCGCTTTGGAGGATCTAATGTCGCGTTCCGAAAATAAACAAAGAAAAAAAATTCAATCATATCTATCAAAATAGACACTTTTTGACTGCTGGCGAAGCCGCAGGGCGCAGCTAGTTTTTGATAAAAAAGTATTTATTTCTAAACTTTATGTGGTTTTAAAAGAGACTATCAGGTCTAAACTCAGCATTAAAATATGTGAGTGTAAATCACCCCTATTTTCCCACCCTTAGAGTTAGTTTTTTTCCCAAATTTATATTAGCCCAACTTCGAGGTATACTATATCTAATAAAAAAGAATTGTCAAAATCCAACTACTCCGTAAAAATGTTTTCGTGGTCATACATTACAATCAGTGAGCGAACAATCAATCATCCCCTGTATTCCTACCCTTAGGGTAGGAAAGCGGGAAGGATAGGGCTTTGCACGGTACCTATAAATCTTCCGTGAAAAAATATCTAACTGATAATAAAAACCGCATCAAAATCTGTTACGTGGTTGAGGAGTTAACGAAAATATAAACAGAAAGACTGCCTCGGTGGCTCAATTGTTGTGAACCTGCCTTCTGAGCTTTTGGGGGCGTGGGTTCGATTCCCACCTAGGGCAAACATTTATGTGATTAACATTTGTGTTTGTTCTATGTCTGGGTGTTAATTTTTGATGATTGTTTTATGAAAAGATCACAGGCTGAATAACAGAGAGATTGTAAATAAGTGGTTTTTCTACCATTATTTTCAACAGTTTCCATTACTTTGATTTCCATTGTTGCTTTTGTTTTAAGTAGGTAACTACTTTTTAAGTACACTTATAAAATGTAAAAACTCAAAGTCAAAGTCAAATTGTTTTTATTCAATTTAGGTATCAAAGATTTACTCGGATAAAGAGCCTCTACTCAGAAGAACAGGCTCAGTTGTTATACTACTTCAAGCATACCAAACTTCGGCCGCCATTCGCATATTTATTCAAAAAAATCTAAACATGAAAAACCTGAAAACTGTTGAACAACATCTTTGTTGTAGTTTTTAAAAATAACATAATCCTTGAAACCTCGCCATCCCTACCTGCCAGTACCGGACAATACAAATTCACGCCAACCGACTATGTGCCGTGACATTTAAACAATACAGTTTGTTTTCGAATCAAACACGCGTGATGCCGAGCTAATTGGACTACGGGAATATTGTGCAAGAGAGAACTCTCATTGAAATTGAACAGCAAATATTAGCAAATAATACGTTTAGCTCAGATTTCTGCGTAATAATTGGTTCTAGTTAATTAATAGATTTGTGATGTGCTGCTTTTTATATCATACAACTATAGTAAAATATGTATTCGAGTATCTGAGCTATATTTATGTCTACAAGCTGCGCCCCGCGGTTTCACACGCGGTCGAAAAGTATCCTATATGCTATTCTAGACTACAATCTATCTCTGTGCCAAATTTCATCCAGATCTGTTCAAACGTTCTTGCGTGAAAGAGTAACAAACATCCATCCATCCAACTATTCTTACAAACTTTAGCGTTTATAATATTAGTATGACTAGCTATGCCCTGCGGTTTAATGAACCGTTAATGTTTTCGGTGTAAAAAAGTATACTATGACCTTTTCTGGACCTTTGACAACGTGTATGCAACATGTCATGATGATTGGCTGAGTAGTTAAGGCGTGAAAGCGTAAGAAACAAACAAACGAATAAACAAACTCACTTTCTCATTTGTAATCGACCGTTAGCGAGCGAAGCGTCTCTGCTTCAGCTTAGACAAAATGCTTTCGTGTGTCCGAATACTGTCCGGATACAGGTCGCATTTTTTTTTTTTTTTTTTTAATCAATGAAAAGTGCACAGCACAGTGTAACTAAGGATGTAAGCTATAAAAAGAAAGCAGACAGTGCACCGACAGCATTGATTACAGATATAAATAAAGTTAAGTACAATAGACGCAATAATGTAAATTGTGATAAACCATATTTAGCGAACATTATTTCTTGGTGTATAACTAACATTCTTATCCGATTCTCTTGAAATATTGTGAGTAATTTTAATAAAAGTTTTTTTTTTTTGCAAATAGATATTTGATTTTCTTACTACTAGACTAGGAAAAAGAAATCGGTATATAATTCAAACCTGCTCTCAAAATTTCACGAGAACCAGTTGAGGAATGAGACTAGTAGAAGACACAGACGTTGGCCGCGAGTTCGAGCGAGAGCGCGAGCCACTAATATTAGTTAGTATGAAGATAAGAGTCCGGCGACCTAACTAATTTCGACCTAGGCGACCTAGACTAACTTCGCATTGGCTTAAGGTATTCTATCGCCATTTCGTCTAGAAGAAGAAGACGAGTGAAGAGAGCGAGTAATGATACTGACGAGTCTCTAAACTTACCTACAGAGTGACAAAGTGCAATTTCAATTTTTTTATGACTTTTGCACTACTGTAATCATTCTTAAGTAACTAAGAATTTCCCTTATATTATTGATTCATTTAACATCTAATGATGTAGACAACCTCCCTATGTAATGGAATTTTTGATTTGCTTTGTCTACCTATTGAATAAATCAGTCAAAAGTGACTCCTTAAAAATGCGGATATTTTTCATAGCTCTATTTACGCTTGAGAACGTTTTTTTTAAAAAAAAAAGAACATAGGGGCGAAGATATAGTTAATTTAATTGTACATGCTAAATTTCATCATAATCTGACAAACGGTTTTCAAGAAATTTGAGTAGCGCGTTTGTATGGAAATTTCAGAACGTCGCGGCCCTCTTAAGACTGACTGTCCCCGGGGTTACACGCAGTCCCACATAAACTTTTCATGTTTTTGGTGTGTAATATCACTTTTTGTACCTCTAACAACGTGTATCTATGCAAAATTTCATAATGATTGGTAAGCAGTTAAGGCTTGAAAGCGTAAAAAAAAACACTAAAGCATGTAAAAAAAAAGATTGTCTGTAAAGTCGGTTTACAGACGATACCTTAACGTGACAACGTCATAACAAAAGAAGAGTGGAAGAGAGATAGATGCGGCGCAAGCTAAACGCTCGAGCCGATCGTGCCTTTCACTCGCTCGTGTAGCGCTCTCGCTCTGATCGTAACGTTACAATGAGCGTAACGGGACATTGAGTCATCTTTTTTCGTGCACGCAGCCGGCGTTCATCGATTTATTAGACGTTGTCAAATCAAAAAATGGTTAAGACAGTGCATTACTTAAATGCATTTGCAGTTGTATGTAAGAGATATTCAGTTAAATTTCGATCGAAAATTTCGAATTTCCATTTTAGGAAAATGGGAGACCCACGCGCGACCATGTGGGCTAGTCTCAAATCCCCTTAAAGAATCTCCTACGAGCCATATTTTTAGCACCATATTCCACCAAGACAAAAGGACGTGGGTATTTCAGATTCTTTTGTTTTCATATTGATTTTGCGTATGGACTATTTTCGTTGCGTTTCTGATATTTGAGTTGGCTTTGCTCTCGAAAAATTGTTCGGAGTAAATTCGGTGGAAAACTCTCCTGTGAAATGTTTATGACGTGTGAGTATAGACACATGATGGTTTGGTTTGGTATGGTTTGGACACATTGAGAGAATGGATGAGAGGAGATTGACGAAACAGATTTACGGGGCGAGTGTGAATGTTAAAGTTGAGGGTAGAACGTTTGGCTAGGCGAACGTTTCTCGTCTAAATCGGAGACGTTCTAAGGAAAAGCCAAGGGCCCTATTCCTACAGTTCGAGATATTTTCTGGTGTCTGTCATTTAAAAAGTCATGGGGCTAGGTCCCATAGGTAGGGTAGGTAGGGGTAGGTAGGTAGGACCCGTATTCGATGAGCGTGTATAAAAAGTGAAGAAAAGACTCATGGAAGTGGAAGAAGCGATAGAAGCCAGAATCGTAGCAAGTGGAGAGAAGTGGTCTCTACCTACCCCTATGGGAAAGAGGCGTGACTATAAAATAATATATATGTATGTATGTATGTATGTATGTGTGAGTATAGAGATAGAATGATTAACTGCGATGAACAGATGCTTGCTCGTGTAGATATAGAAATAAATAAATTACTAGGTACCTAATAATTTGTTAAGTTCTATAATTTATAGATGGTAATAGTTGTAAGGTTAGGAAATTTTTAAGGTAGTTTAGTTTGCATAAAGAATTGTAGCGCGTAGCGATAAGGGTATTGATACAAACTGTTAAGTTTTTCAATACTTTGTGTTTTAAAATGTATATTTTTTACGAAATAAATAAATATTAAAAAAAAGATAAATTGTGAGCTTTGACCGATTTGATCTTAGAATAATAACTAAATCAAGATTTGATAAAGCGTATTTTTTACAGTTGACAGGCTAGGCGTTAGATCGCAACACGCTTGATTTTAAGCCAAAGTTTTAACCCCCGACTACGCAAAAACGACAGGGTATTTTTGTTTTCTTGTCAACACCAATTTTCATCATCACACATCATCAAAATAAAATTTAAAAGAACGATTTTCATCAATTTAAAAAACCGCCCACGGGATTTTTAAAATTTTAATTTTTATTATTACTAGCGACCCGCCCCGGCTTCGCACGGATGCAATGCTGATACTAAATACACTACAGAAAAACTGTGAACGTTGTATATAAAAACATAGCGGCCCGCTCCGGCTTCGCAAGGGTATAACATACAATATAGCCTACTAACATCACATTAGAAACCTCAAAAATAACAGTATTTCTCCATTATTTAATGGATGTTATTATATATGTAAACCTTCCTCTTGAATCACTCTATCTATTAAAAAAACCGCATCAAAATCCGTTGCGTAGTTTTAAAGATTTAAGCATACAAAGGGACATAGGGACAGAGAAAGCGACTTTGTTTTATACTATGTATGTAGTGATAGTCTTAGGAATGAGTTACACAGGTCGGACGTAAGGCGAGGACGCGGCGCGGCGCGGCGCAAAGGTTCAGGAGCGGAAAACTTTTTGAATTATGCACAAGCGACGCGGCGCCGGCACGCCGCTTCACAGTTGTCACGCCTAAATCCGCGCCACATTTTCGTCTTACGTCCACCCTGTATAATCAAGGCCTTAGATAACAAGCACACTTTGGGTAATACAGGAAGAGGAACTGGCTGTGGTGAAACACACTTAATCATTTCGATATAGAGTTTATGAGGTTACTAGCTGCGCCCCGTAATTTCACCCGCGGCCTCACAAGAACCGTTAAGTTTTTCGGGATAAAAAGTAAGAAAATCCTATGTCCTTTTCTGTATCCCAGACAACCTGTATGCAAAATTTCATGATGATCGGTCAAGTAGTTAAGGCGTGAAAGCTTTACAAATAAACAAGCGAACATACTCACTTTCGCATTTATAATATTAGTTAGGATGGGTCCAGATGGGCACCAAAAAGTATCATTACGATTTCCTTACAATATTTCTCTTTACTTTCTATTTGTGATGAAAGGCCAGGTCAAGAGTCCTTGTAACTGACGAGCGTGGATAAAAATACTTACGGAAGTAGAAGAAGCGAAAGGCGTGTGACGGGATCGTGGCAAGTGGAGAGAAGTGGTATCTGCCTACCCCGGTACGGGGAAAAGGCGTGATTGTAAGTCATTGTTTCACCTCAGATAGAGCTTGTTAAGATTAAACATACGTCAATCCTACTAATATTATAAACGCGAAAGTTTGTAAGAATGAATAGATGGATGGATGTTTGTTACTCTTTCACGCCAGAACGGCGGAACAGATCTGGATGAAATTTGGCACAGAGATAGATTATAGTCTATAATAGCACATAGGATACTTTTTAACCGCGGGTGAAACCGCGGTGCGCAGCTAGTTAACATAGTAATCGAACATACCAATCTACCTTACCTTTGTACCTAGAATTAATTGTTAGTTAACATCAACTCACTACCTCACATGTACACGGATAATTATAATTATTTTTACAGCAATCTTCTCATAATCTTCTGACAAGTGTCAATCCACTGTCAGTCCACGGCAATACTATCAACACTAACTATTCGTTATTTTCTATCTCCGTAATTGTTGACTTGATTGTTTTTGAGCGTAAAAACAAATGACGTACATACATTAGACTACAAAGTCGGTCATTTCAGTGTTGTTGTAGAAACAACCACATGCTACATTCGCACAGTATACCAACGTAGCAGTGCGTAAGGTCCATAGCTATCCCAGATTTCTTTAAACGCACACGATAGGCACACGAGCAATTGCGATTTTGTAGCTCGTCGTTATCTTTTATATGCATTTTCGCCCGTGTTTCACTGCAATATCTTGGTAAAAAGTCCGGTATGGTCGTCGTTCGTCGGTTCGTTACTATTTTGAGTTTATCAAACATTTAAAAAAAATTGTAAACGATTTGTCAGTCATTCTCGAAAGACGCAATTGCCCCACAGACGCATTTGTACCAGTTGACCCTACTCGTACAAATCTTCTGATGATGAGCCATCACCATCGCCTATGTATAGTATCTGTACCTACCGGAGGCATCACGGACACGTTAGGACACTATACACTACTGTCTTATTTAGTTTTGCGCTTGTCAGTAGAGTAATGCACGGATATGATGGTCTTTTGTTAGTGTTTTCATCTCCTTTACGACATTCTTTCCGACGAGCCTTCTCTTTTATTTAATCTAAGCATGTTTATCTCGTTCTGTCTCCTTCTTTACTTCTACCTCTCCCTCTATGATGGTCTTCATTAGTACGTAAAGCAAGACTCACGTCATAATAGGTGTTCAAACATCTTATCGTTTCTGTTTTTATGTTTGTTCTGCTAGGAAACGTAAATGAAAGTATGCCTGCCTTATTATCGGAACAGTGCTCTGAACACGATGCGAGAGGGGTACCGATGCATTCCGTATGGAGATCCCGGAACCCCTTGACATGCATCGAGGCTGGCCACCAGGTGGTTTGGTCGCCAACAAGGCAACCCTACACTGCCCTAACGCGACCCTCGATCGCGTTTGGGCGTTTGGTAATAGATTACCACCTGTTAAAAAAAATTGGTTAAGTCACAATTTTTTACACTTTTTTTTTTCATTTTCAAAGGTAGATCTTTAGTACTGCTCAACACTGTCGCTGGATGCACGGCTCATAAACGAAAGGCCGGCCGTTCCGAGAAGAGCTAGGAATAGTTCTTACAAAATAATCGCTTCGTATTACAAAACATTGCTCTGGGAATATGCTCTAATGTAATTGCATAAGACAGATTTTTCTAAGCACTTTACTTGTATTCTCATATCAACATAGCTGTACTTACTTACTTAAGTAAGTACGTTTAAGGTTATTGTTATACATCTATATAAGATCAAAACAAAATAAATGTGTACCTAATCAAGTTCGAAAAGCGCGACTTTTTTTTAATTTTTTTATTATGGAAACTGACGTGGTTTTACACATTTTAAATACTATGGTCTATTGTGATATTCTGTCTAATGAAACAATAGTCGGAATAATCGACAAAATCGTACGTGAGTAATTCCCGTTCCATAAATCATAGTGTGACAATTATTTAATTTAAAGATTTATTTATGTCCGATACAAAAGGAGTTGAATTGAATTATAACTATCTTAAAACTAGCCGAAGCCTCCTTATCAGTTATGCGTCCGGTGCGACCACCGTGGAGGCAGACGCTACCTCAGCAGTTTAGCGGGCTACGGTTGTATGCGTATAGTCTGAATACGCGTGCCGAGGTGCATAACTATCAGCCTATCATGTCTGTAGGTCTAATTACATTTAAAAACTGAAACAAAAGCAGTGTAGCTTTTAAAAATAAATAATGCATAAATACCGTTACTTTTGTTTTGTTTTATCAGGATACAATTCAGTTTATCTGACGCCAAATGTTTAGTCAAACCGTTCTGAAACATTTACTCAAACGAAAAAGGCTTAGTGCAACATAAGTAGAAAAAAATACACGCACAAGTTATACCCACGTGCCTTTTTCCAACAGTAGCTATCACTCAGTTCCAGCGCCACCCTCGTACGTATTTCATACGAGACTTATGTTCGTACAGTACATCAATAACTTGACCAGCTGTCTAATAAATTCGAATAAACAGCGACGCCGACCAAATAAGCGGAGGCCTGTTCAAATACTAGCTTTTGTGGGGAGAATTTGGACGGCTACTGATACGCAACAAGTCTAGGGTGGGCAGCCCACTCTCCCCCAACGAACAGTGGAACAGTATTGTAGATCAAGCAGAAGTATGATTCTACTTAGCAATTGTTTTTAGATTCAGAGTTAAAATGTTTTTATTCAACTTAGGTATCAAAGATACACTTATGAACGTCAACGTTATTTAAATAGACTCGACCGCCTTGTTCGGATAAAGAGCCTCTACTCAGAAGAACAGGCAAGAAACTGAGGGACACTGATAATAAATTGTCCATTTTTGACGATTCTGGCATAAAAATATGTGTTAATTTTTGGCGATTCATTAACAATATAAATACAATTGTTTGTTTATTAGAATTGGGGGGCAGGTAGGTTGTAAATTTGAATGGTAAAGAAATATTCAGACAATGCATAGCCTAAGCCAGTGCGGCTAGAAGCATAACCCAAGAGATTTTTTAAATATATTTTTTAATTAATAATTTTTTGCCTAATAATTAATTAATTAAAAATTAATAATAATAATAAATTGTTCGAAATGGCGGAGTTTTTTTTTAAATCATATATCCGCCGTCGAGGTAATATAAAGAAGAAGCGGCACAAGTCTAATTTCTAGTACACAGCGCGTGGGCCCAATACAACTGCAAGCAAACGTACACTACACAGCTCCGTTGACAGTGTTATGTTACTTGTATCAATAACAAAGATAGAGAGATGTAAAAGAGAATATAGCGAGAACGAAACAATAATAATTATCACTGTTGCTACTAGTTGCGTTTGTATGTGGCTATGTGTACTGCACCTAATTTATGCGGTCCATTTTTAGGTTTTCGTGATATATTTGACCGAATATTTGACCTTTATATTTTTGACCCTTATAATTACATAATCCGAATATTTGACACTTATATTTGACCGAAGATCTCCGTTATCTTAAAAATTTCAAAAACAGCCTTGACAAAAAAAAACTAGTTAAATAATTATCATAGGTACCTACTCACCAAATTTACGACACAAAAGCAATTTTGTCGAAGCTAAAGCAGAGATGCTTCAGAGACGCTGGCTGGGTCGATAAAATGAAACGGAAGTCCAAGCAGTAACCAAGTACTGTGTAACTAAATACGAGGCTTTAATACCGAAGGCTGGCCACGTCACATACTCGTACCTCGACAATACCTTTTGTTGTGTTGTCACATGTTACCTGACGTTTCAATTAACTGTAGACAATGCGTTCTTTGATAGGAGATCGGTTTGAAATCGATACTTTTGTTTTCTTATTGCGGAGCTTTCTCTAATAGGACGAGATATAAAAATAGTGTTTGTTCGTCATTACTAAAGGGTATTGTTGAAGTATAACGTTGGTGGCTATTAGGAGGATGACATGACGTCATCTGAGTTTGATGTGACATTTAGGGTGATAAGAAGAGCAAAAAATGAAGGAAAGAAAAAGGAACTACTTAAATTATATTTGTCATCAAACTGTAGGTATAGGTATCACTTCTTATATTTAGTTCGGTCTAAAACTTTCATTATACTATCCAATTTTCAGTATGCTAACAGCGTGGCAGTGCCTGTGTGATAGAAATATGTTGGATTGCTAATTTTCTAACTGCTATTGCAACATCCAAATTTAGTACGCTAGCTCACCTCGCTTAACGTAACTAATTTCCCATTTTTCTAACTTAACCGAGTCAAGCTGTGTCCAGGGGGCCTACTTTAAAATAATAATTAATTCGGGACAGTTTCACACATGGTCGCCTGATCCCAAACTACGCAAAGCTTGTACTATGGCTGCCAAAGACTGGTATACATGGTTAGATATTTTTAAATACATACTTGCATCCTTAAATGTATGTCAAATGTACTGTAAAATGAATGGAGCCCGGTATATGGCGACTGGCTCGCCACCTGTCTCATTTGGTACTGAATATTGTCCGGCGAAGTGTAGGTGTTGTATTACACCAGCCAGCCCCCTCGGGGGAAAGGCGTGACGATATGTTATCTCATGTTACTTAGACAGATATTAACACCCAGATATAGAACAAATACAAATGTTCATCACATGAATGTTTGCCCTTGGTGGGAATCAAACCCACGCCCCCAAGCTCAGAAGGCAGGTTCACTACCAACTGAGCCACCGAGGCAGTCAACTATGACATCTTATAGAGCAGTGATGGTTACGTTTTGCTTTCTAAGCTGCGCTACCATGGAACTTATTGAGCGGCGATACGATTTGCGGTCCCAATAATGTGTCATGGTAGGCCCCCTGGACTTAAGCTAACTACTGAACTATAATGCGTTTGTCACAAAAGAAACGGTATAGTAACGACTCCGTAAGTATCGCTAATGTTTCACAAGCATGTCACCGGTAGCCCACTTGGCACATTTGTGAGACCTTTTCGGTCGCGTACGAAGCCGGAGACTCGCAACCAGTTACGATGTTAGAAAATTTATTTGATATACGATACTGGTTACTAGGAAATACGTTTTTTTTTCTTTACACGATCATCATCATCATTATCATCATCAGCCCGTAATCGCCTACTGCTGAGAATGGACCTCTCTTCTCGTACGCTACTCATCGCGGTCCTGCGCCAATCTTGTCTAGGGGGGCTATTCCTGCGCGTGAGATGAAATGAGATTTTATCTTGGTCACTCTCACACCTATGACGTTTCAAACGAGAGCAACAAGGACGAAAAAAGGTGAGATGTAAATCTCAAATCTCCGAATAGAGCCACAGGTTCGACCTACGAATCTTACAACGTCGTCGACACAGCGTGCTGGAGGCCGACCAACGCTTCGTTTGCCGATACGCGGCCACCAATCCATCAAAATTTTAGTCCACCTGCCATCACTCTGCCTGGCAACATTTACACGATACTGACTTTTATTTCGGTGAAAGAATAACTTTTATTTGTAGGTAACTAGTGGGAAAAAGTATTTGCTCACTGCGCACTCATGTGAATTGACGTGAACTCTAATGGGAAAGCCCTCACATTTTTTCAACGTTTGGAAAAGCTGATGGTAGTTGGCCAGGTCGACGGGAAAAGCTCAACGCCACCACGTGGCGTGGTGGCCTCGTAGTGGCGACTTGGTGGCGCGTGGGCCGCCTGGTGGCGGGCGGGGGCGCCACCACGGTCCCGCGTGGTGAGCGCCACACGGGCGCTCACCTACCCGTTGGTTAGACCTAATAAGGACACTCACGGGCCTGGCAATACCTGAAATTTAATTACTCGAAAGCTGATTGGACACAATACCGCCAACTCCTTAATGGTAACATTGTACTTTATTCACAGGTATTTCAAACCATTGAAGAAATTGATTTAACTATTACAAATTTCCAAAATTCCGTCATTCGAACTAGAAACGCATGAATACCAACCACTACGCTTAAACCCTGGAATTCCTCAGCTGTACCATGACGAATAAAACGGCTAATTCAGCAATCTTAATATATATAAATCTCGTGTCACAATGTTTGTCCTCAATGAACTCCTAAACCACTTAACCGATTATAATAAAATTCGCACACCATGTGCAGTTCGATCCAACTTGAGAGATAGGATAGCTCAAAACGCGAACGAAGTCGCGGGGTGACAGCTAGTATATTATAAATTACGTGTCACGTTGTTTGTCCGCTATAGACTCCTAAACTACTTAACCGATTTCAATCAAATTTGCACACCGTGTGCAGTTCGATCTAACTTAACAGATAGGATAGCTCACATATATACGAGTAAATATAAATATTATAATAAACGCAAACGAAGTCGCGGGGTGACAGCTAGTAAAATATATGCGAAAGTGAGTTTGTTTGTTCATTCGTTGGCTTGTTTATGTGTTTGTTTGTTACGGTTCCACGCCTTAATTATGACTGGTTAAGAAAATCATAAAATCGTCATCACCTGATCATCATTATTTTTTGGAAATTTTTACAATACAATACAATACAAAAACTCTTTATTGACACCAAATACAAAATAAATCTAAACGAAACATTCAATAATGTAGTATAATATATTTTTGTGAGTACATGTTAAAAAGGGACTTACAGAAAAAGACATAGGGTTCCTTTCATTCTGTATCAGTTTCTGTGGGACAGCTGGTGAAACCGCAGGGCGCAGCTAATTACTTTTTAATTAAATGGTTTGGGGCAACGATCATGATAACTGACGATAACCGTGAAATTAAACGCAACAAGTGACTCTATATTTCGTTATACTAGGCTGTGACATTTTTCTTGTGGCCTTAAGCAAAAAACTCACGGAGCTGTTTTCGCTCGCACCCGTCGCGGCTGCGGGATAGATACTTATTTTAAAACTCACGATACCGCAGATTTTTAAATCCCGCAGTAGCGAGGGGCGTGCAGGCTCTCGCTAACAGACAGCAAAGCTCGCAAGCGACGTCACTAAGCACGCTGTTGATGGCATGTCGCGTGGTAGCCGCGACGGGTGCTGTGAGCAACCACGCCCGCTGCAGCGATAATCGCGTCAAGAGTTTTAATTCAACTTTTTACATAGGTAAAGTCAACTAGGGTAAATGCGTCTGTAGAGCAATTGCGTCTATCGAGAATTACTCCCTTCACAAATTATATTCACAATTCACAATTTATTATTCACTATATGTTCTGTGGTAAAACAACGTTTTGGCGAAAAAATGTAGACATAGAAGGTGTGACATTTAACGTAGACATACATTCTCCATACACCCGGGCGGCAGGCGAGTTTTAAAAATCGCTCTGTGAGTTCCTAGCCTTACAATTCATCAAGGGGTAGGGTACATTAACTAATTAAGGCCTTATTTTAATATAGCCCGGCCTTATTACGCCCCGCCTTTTATTTGTATAGTAATATACTACTTTTATAAGTAGGTAAATGGATTTTAAATTTCTTCTAGTTAAGTACTAATGTTCTGCGTCGAAAACTAACTATCAAACTATTTTTCAATTTATTTATTGTGTGAACAGATTTACGTATTGTGTCTTCTGCTACATAACTAGAGCCCGGTGTATGGCGACAGACTTCGCCGGACGATATTCAGTCCCAAATGCCACATTTGGGACTGAATATCGTCCGGCGAAGTGTGGGTGTTGTATTACACCTGTGCCAGCCCCCTTGGGGGAAAGGCGTGACGTCGTGTTATGTTAAGTTTTCAGTTTTTCCACAATACATTTTCCGAGAATAAAGTGCCTAATGGTTCTCTATAATCACATTTGATCAAGATCGATTCAGCCGTTTTGTCCTGGATAGATCAACAAGAAACAGATGTATCTAGCGAAAAATACCAAATCTTACGATAACGTACTACGATTAGAATTTAAATCGATAAACTTCAACTGGCTCAAATCGGCTCAATAGACTTCCAGTAATCGAATAGAGTTGGAAATTCTGAAAATAGAACGTAATTTAGGGATGTGCCGATATTTTCGGCTTCCTCAATCGCTTACAAATAGTTGTTTACGCTTTCACTGCGTATCTTCATTGCGTATTTAATCGCCATCGTTTATTTTGAACCAAAATGCTCTAACGTCGGTAAAACTTTTTGAAAACAGTACATGATCTTTATTAGATTTGCATCAACCATGCGCTGCGTTTCTAAGTTTCATTGCGACTGGTACCGAATTAAACCAGCAATGTACGGAACTTTATCTATAGTAAAGCTAAGCTAAGCTAAACAAAAGCTAAGCGGTCGTCAGCTTCTATCAGTCACGCATGTTTTAAATTGTATATTAATTTTAGATTACCTAATAATTGAAAATTAAGAAAGTGTTTGTGTAAAATATTAAAAATAGCATTTAAAGAAACTTCGTTCTGTTTTTTTTAATGAAAAATACAGCCTTTTTAATTTTTTTATTTGGAAGTGTGAGCATTTGTGCTCGCCTCCAATTTTGAATTGCAAATTCAATCGCCAAGTGACTAACAGTCTCTCGCTTCTAATAATTTAAAAAAAAACTTTTAATACCTACCACTTTTTGCCTTTGTTGACATCCTACTAATATTATACTCGTAAACGCGAGATGGATGGATGGATGTTTGTTACTCTTTCACCCCAGAACGGCTGAACAGATCTGGACGAAAATTGGCACAGAGATAGGTTATAGTCTAGAATAGCACATAGGATACTTTTAACCGCGGGTGAAACCGCGGGGCGCAGCTATGTGTGTAAGTAATTTAAATTATATGTCTGAGTGCTACTTGTCTGTATTTGTTTATGCGATTAGTGTATTGTATCCAGCCGATCTATTAGCCGCGACAAAATCTTCTCGTCAATTTTTGTCGTGTTAGAACGTGACAACGCTATGTGTAAATATACGTCTGTCTCGACACAAAAAGTCGAAAATTTTTTGATACAGCGTGCATGTTAGGCCTGCCGGATACAGGAAAACCTATTGGATATATTCTATTAAATTTAAAAAAAAGGTGTGACATTCTAAACTCTAATTACTCTATACAACACACCACCCAAACTACTGAATTAGACAGCATTCTAGCGTGTCTATGTTTACCTAGGCCATTTGTTACAGTCCATTAGCCCAATAAAACTCGCCTGATGGACCGTAAAATGTTAGATATAATACCCGGGTGTAAACAGAATCACCTGCCAGCTAACATGAAGTTTAAACAACCATTTTTATGGTTCTATACGCAAAGGGTAAAACGGGACCTTATTACTAAGATTTCGCTGTCCGTCCGTCTGTCTGTCTGTCCATCTGTCACCAGAGTGTCTTATGAACCGTGATAGTAAGATAGTTGAAATTTTCACAGATGAAAAATATTTATGTTGCCGTTATTAGAATAAATATTAAAAGAACAAAATAAATATTTAAGGCTCATAAAACAGACATGTTTTTCTATAGATAATGATACGGAACCCTTCGTGCGCGAGTCCGGCTCGCACTTAGCCAGTTTTTTTAGTAATTTTTTGAGGTGTGCTATGGTAATGCTACGGCTACATTAGCAGCCTTGGTCGAAATCTCGGGCTATCGCGACAAGTTAGTTCGTCACTCGGTGTTGTTTCGGGCGAATTGTCGCCCCCGACAACTCCGCAGGAAGGCGACGAGTTGATTGCTAATGTAGAGAAGAACATTGCCGATAACCGATAACGAAAGATTTGCACGCAACCTCATCCGACTAAATAGGGACAGAATTCGTAAAGCTATAGGTATTATAACTGGTCACTGTCTCCTAAACAAACACTTGTTTAATATAGGTGTGACAGACAGCCCTCTATGCAGAGGATGCATGGAAGCGGAGGAAACGCCACGGCATGTACTTATGGAGTGCACGAGCGTGCCCGATCAAAGGGCTCAAATCCTTCAACCCCCATCGTCGTTCCCGGAGGCTTGTAGCGGCCTAAAACGGTTGCTAACCTTCTGGGAACACCTGGGTTGGTTGGAGTGAGGGTAAAAGGGAAAAAGAAAAGTACACGCACAATGGCCCCATCAAGCGGCTAAGTGCGGAAAATGCCCCGTCAAACAAACAAACAACAAACCGATAACGATTATTTTAGCGCTACAACGCGACACGAATTATAACACGCTAATGCAGCTCCAGCATCACTGTTGAAGACATTTTCTTCGTGTATAGGCAAATAAAAAAAATCATGACAGTTCAGTCAATGTAGAGACTATCTATTTCTATCATTGGTAATATCGATGGAAGCCGTATTGGTTGAGTGGAACAAACCGCACCTTCTGATCCAGAGGTCGTGGCAATGCACCAATGATTTTTTTCTCTCGTCGTTTGTTTGTGTGCATTTCAATATGACACGTGCTCTTACGGTGAAGGAAAACACGTGAGGAAACCGACGTGTCCTAGAATTAATCACTTGAAAGACTTGTAAAATCCAGCAACCAGCATTGAGCTAGCGTAATAACGGTTCAATTACGTAGACGTAGGGTAGGTCGGTGTCCCTGCTGTGGGACGCTAAGACTGTAATGATGATGATGAGAGACAATCTAGCCTGATATTGAGCAAGCATGATCTGTGATGGAACACGCTTTCCTAGAACAAACCAATTCATGCCAATATTTTTCAAGCCTACCTTAACCTATTCGAAGTTATCATAGGATTGAATACTTATGTCTCATTTTGACCTGAATATAGCTAGAATAAAAGACATTACTCTACCGATAACAGCAAAGCTCAATCAATCAATCGAAATCAATCTAAACGCGGGAACTCTGAGAACACCTACCTACTAGAATTAGAAGAAGCATTGAAGAGTAAAGCTATTACATTTTAAATATAATATAATGAAATTATAATTGAGTATGTTTCTAACGTAACCAATGATTCTCTGTGATGATCGAGCCGTGTGGATGAAGGGAAAAGGTCATTGACTTTTCTCCTATTGGGAACAATTTGGGGGATTATTGTGTATTGAGACAAAAGTTCATTGACCCTTTGATCGTCTGTCACAAAAAATATTTAGATAATTATATTTACAAATGATGTTTATTTTAAAAATGGTAATTTTTGTCTCAAACTATTTTGGTGTGTGTGTGTGTGTGTGTGTCTGGCTGTAGCATGGTAGCTCCCGAACAGATGAACTGATTTGTTTTTTTTTTTTTTAGAAAGGTAAATTAGTCGGAAGTGTTCTTAGTTTGATGAAAATGAGTGTTGATGAATATATAACTTTATAAATTCATTAACATTGATTATATTTAATATGTGTAATATATTTATTTAGTTTTATTTATTTAAAAAAATCATACTTATCAGATTTATAGTACGAACCATGAATACAAACGAACTTTCATCTACTTACGATTTCACATCCAATGAAATACCTGGTCAACAATATTAATGTTATTCCTGTCGTGTTTTTCATTTGTTTTTGTAGAGCGTTATACTCGTAAAATAACTAGGCAATCATTTTCAAAGTAGAATAAACCAGAACACTTGGTTAGTAAAATATATTTTTCACTGAAATATAAATATTTATAGATTGTAGCACGAACATGACGAAACTGACGAATTTGTGCCCAATTCCCGATTCAATTTCCTTTATGTAATAGACAGCTAGGGTTGCTACACTTAGTCTGCTGTTACAAAAAAAAAATCTGCAAAGGTCTCGCAAGTAAACACATAATTTAATTTTTTTACATATTTTATTATTGCAGTATAAACTAATTTAAAATTCAAACATTTTAACTCGCCATTGTTGACGTGAATTTTACTGACATTGTTAATTGTTAGTGACGCCGGTCTCACGCACCGGGTTGTCGCCGAAACTGCTGGATGCACAGACTGGGGGAAATAACATAACACGCCTTTCCCCCGAGAAGGCTGGCGGAGGTGTAATACTACACCCACACTTTGCCGAACGATATTCAGTCCCAAATGTGACAGGGGGTGAGTCTGTCGCCATACACCGGGCTCCAGTCATTTAGCAGATGACACACAATACGCGCATATGTTCACACAATAAACAAATTGGTGCATGCGGGTTTGAACCCGCTCCCTCTGGCTTGAGAGGCGGGCCTTCTCCAACTAGGCTATCATCGCTCATTAAAGGGGAAATACAACAAGGCTGCTACTCTAAATCACAACAAAAACTGAAGACGGATTAAAAGTTTATCGATATTTTTCCAACAACACGGTCTCTCAGGCAGTTCTCAGCAAAAATGACGAATAGAAAAGAATACTTATCAAGAACAAATGTACTAACCCTGCCAACCATATTTGTGACATAGATGATACCTATACGAGCTTCACTCTTTTTTATCTTATAACCCTAGGGTGATTAAATTGTGTCCCTCGGGCAGAAAAGTGGAAATAGTATGAAAGTGCGAATGGGCTGAAATGATTGGAATATTGAGCTGGAACCATTGAGTTACATTACTATGTAAAGAGAAGCTATCATAAAACATTTTGGTACATAAACGTAATTGCTTAATCGTTTTTGTGTCAAAAAATAATTTGAATTTGAATTTGCAGAATCATAAGCAGAAGTCATGCTTCATTTTGATGAGAGTTTAAACTAAAGTTCGCTGCAGCACTAAAACAATAATTAGTCGTCCACACACATCATCACCGTCATCACACGGTACAAACGCAGCGCTTGAAAGCTTCTTAGGAGTAGTTTTTTTTGCGATCATAAGGTCGAAAGCGACTTGCGCGCTCGAGAGCTAGTAAGCAGCTGACTAAAATGTGGCCGAATGGCTGCATTAGAGCGGAATATAGCAGTGATTTGCAGTGTCTTCTCTATACGTGACATTAAAACTCAATGGCTGGAACCGAGATTATTATTTTCGAATGTCAATCCACGGTTTTGCCTTTGAGGGTCTCTGAAGCTCGAGCTTTGTGGCATTGTCGGGATTTGAACTCATACTAAGGCGATTCTCAAACTGCTCCGTAAAACTTTACCGTGCGCGGGTGAGTTTTTAACGGCGCACTGAAGCACTTCAGTCTGTAAACAGGGTATTTTTATATGCAGTGCCCAAATTTTATGTAGTTACTTATCGATTATTGAAAAAATAAAGAACCATATTCTTTAGTTTGATACACTTTGATGACAAGCATCGAAATGACCCATAAGTATCCATAGCAAAGCGATAGTCATGGTATTGTAAGTGCGGCCGGACGAACAGTTTCTTCAGCAACAAGACGCCTAAAAAAGTACTTTAAGAACATATATAACATACATATCGTCACGTCTTTCCCGGGAGAAGGCTGTCAGAAGTGTGATACAATAACCACACTTCACCGGACGATATTCAGTCCCAAATGTGACTGTACTGTACTGAAATACACGCGCATTAAAACACATTGACGACGCTACTCTCCGAGCGGAAGATTTTGTCCTTGTTCACGCTCAGTCAAGTGACCCGGTGCAGTGTGGTAATCACCTTATGAACGCAGTGATTGGTAATATTTTACGTGTCAATTTCTTTATCTTCGTCGTTCGACTCGCTGGGAAAGGTTCTCTTACTGTTAATCCTCAAGGATCTTCCTTGAACAGGTCTTTCTAAAGATCGTCACGTTGATTCAACAGAGATCGTTTTTGTGAGGAAAGATACTTACATAGCTTAGAAAATTCTATTAGGGACAATTCATTTAAAGTTCAGCGTATATAGAGAGAGACGTGTGATAAAAATTGCATGTATGTTCTAGTGACTTTTGCTCTACTTGACTTTCAATCTATTTGAGAAACATAGTTCCTTGTACAAATTTGATTTTTGACCAACCCATGGTATAATAATATGCCCCGCCAGTTTCCGCCATTTCGAGTCAAAAATGGTCACGTAGGCAACACGTAGTGACGTTAATCAATGCTTAAGCAAGACCGAAATATGGCTGGAAAGAGGCGATTACGATGACGAATGACGTCATTATGTGTTGGCTCCCGTGTGTTGGCTCCCGAAATGCTAGACCTTATTTTTATAGATCACTAGCTGCCCCCCGCGGTTTCACCCGCGGTTAAAAAGTATCCTATGTGCTATTCTAGACTATAATCTATCTCTGTGCCGAATTTCATCCAGATCTGTTCAGCCGTTCTGGCGTGAAAGAGTAACAAACATCCATCCATACACACAAACTTTCGCGTTTATAATATTAGTAGGAGTAGGATGGACAGGCGCCAAAAAAATCTAGTAGTAGTAGTAGTACTTAAGTAATCTTATTTTTTTATTCTTTTTTGTCTGTAAACTGAATGCGCGCTATTTTGTAGCTATTTTTTTTCTTTCATGTTACAAGGCTGCACTGCAATATGAATTGACCTTTGGAAACTTTCTTTATTTACCTTTTTATTTCTTTGTATACCTTTCTAACACTCGTGTGTCCCATTTCTAATCTTTTATCTTTCTCGGTATCGGATATTACTGTTAGTCCTAGGAAAAGCATAAAATATGTTTGACACAAAATTGCCTAAAGCTAAGTAAGAAGTTTCATCTGTCAATGTATATAATTTAATAATCTACTCTTCTCATGCCGGCTGGCTTGTTGATGTTTTCAGATCATCAGTGGTTATAACATTTGATCAAGCTGTTTAGTCTATTTTTCAAGCTAAATGGCTTCTTCATAAAGATAAGCAAACTGCGAGCTGTTTGTTTACAGTTCGCCACTCTATCCCCCTTAGTAATAAACGTTGAATATTCTCCGGATAGTTATACAGCCTTTGTCTTAGGAATGTTCCAGTTATGTTTGATGAAAACCAGTGTCAGGGTTTTTTTTTTTTTTAATTTTTAATATTATACTTGTAAACGGAGTGTCGAGTGTGTGTCGTTAAATGTAGTGGTCCCCAAACTCTTTTGTCTCATAGACCACTTGCCATGTTTTTCAGTTTTGGGTAGACCCCTGCACATTTGAAAATTCATGGACCCCTTGTAGGTCGTCGTCGACCCCTGGGGGTCGTTATAGGCCACTTTGGGAATGATTACTAAATGAATGACCGAATAGCGTGGCAAATAGTCAGTTGCTCACAGTTTGCTTAACTAGGAAGTCTTATTTAAACAGGGGGTGATGGGTTCGACTGTTCTGGGTGGCACTGTTCGTACTTAATTGTGCGTTTGTACGTGTGTGTTCCATGGCATCCCGGACACAAGAGAACCTGATATAAATAACTGGGAGCTTTATGAGTGAAGCGTTTTTTCTTCTTCTTTAAATCCAGTTTGGATTTAAAGGAAAAAAAATGTATTTCTCGATTAAATTTCTTAGAATACAAAATATTATGAAGCGTGCTAGACTAGCACGCTAGACTAGCTAGCTATAACATATTAAGATATATTTTATATTTTTATGTTACCAATTGCTTCCCCATACATTTGTACACTACATACTCATTACCGTTTAGTAATATTTATTTCGATTTTTAATCATTTATCCTAACTAATATTGTAAATGCGAAAGTGAGTTTGTTCGTTTGTTTGCTTGTAACGCTTTCACGTCTCAACTACTCAACAGATTATCTTGAAATTTTGCATATATGTTGTCTGGGGTACAGAAAAGGACATAGGGTACTTTTTATCCCGAAAAAATATACGGTTCCTGTGGGACCGCGGGTGAAATCGCGGAGCGCAGCTAGTTATTCATATATTTTCTTTTAACATTATTATGTAGAAATATGTAGTCTGTGGCACGCTTTAATGCTTTAAATCAGCGGTCGGCAACCTTTTGGCAAGCAAGGGCCGCACAGTGCCAAAATAAGCTAGTGACGGGCCGCACTTGTTCAAAAATTTTACTATAGTTTTCCAAACATTTATACATATTTAGCAAAGGTATCTATTTATTTATGTAGGTATTATCTGATCTCTAAAAATCAATGTTTACTTGTCTCTGGCAGCTATAGTAAAAGCCTTGCTTAGTTTGGGACCAGACGACCGTGTGAGCAAAATGTCCCGATTTTTGTGAATCTTTTGTTTTGTACCAAAACACCTCTGCAAAATACATATTCTCTTTAAATCAACTCCGCTCCATTTAACGCAGCGAACCCTTCTATCAGTCACCTTTGAAAACAACCTAAGCTTCTCCATCGCATAATTAAGCAAAATGAATGCATAATTAAGCAAAATGCGTCATTAATTAAACAACTTTTGGAATTCGGAAGTCGTCGAGTGGCGTGACACGCTTCTAAGTCAGAAGGTTAAAATTGAACCCAAAATAGTATCCTAAGGCCCATTTGCGAAAAAACAGAGTTATGGATTCATGCCTGCCTTGGTGGCTTAGTTGGTAGTGAACCTGCCGTCTGAGCTTGAGGGCGTGGGTTCGATTCCCACCTAGATCAAACATTCATTTGATAAACATTTGTGTTTGTTCTATGTCTGGGTGTTCATATCTATTTAAGTATGTATTTTTAAATTAAAAATGTATGTATATCAGTCTCTGGCAGCCATAGTACAAGCTTTGCTTAGTTTGGGGTCGGGCGACCGTGAGTAACAATGACCCGAACTTATTGAATTGTTTATTAATTTACTCGGAAAACGTTAAAATGTTTTAATAACAATAATAATTTATTTATTTAATAAGTTTTAAATGTCACTCTTATATTGTCTTTACTGAAACTTAGGTTCCAACTCTTGGTAACGCAAGACGATTTATCAGTTTAACCTCTGATGAGCGGTTAAAAGATAACCCGAGCTTCTGCAAGTGGCCCGTATACAGATCATAGATTTATGAAGCCCTTTCTATCATACTAAGGTAAATGCGAAAGTATTGGAGCCGTGTTTTGTTTTCTATTTATGTTCATCACAGAAATAGAAATCAGTGGGATTGTTCATGAATTATATAATGAAGCTTGCTATAGCAAAGCCTTCAAAAACCGTAAGTAAACTCAGTTGAGCGTTCCCTTCCACGGAAATCTTTAGTAAAACCAGAGTGACGTTATAAACCAAACTAGAGCAAGCTATGCGAACGGCGCAGAATCTCGTCACCGCGATTCGTGCGCTAGTTTGCGGGCGCCAGAATATTTGCGCTACTCTGAAGTTTTTTTTTTTTGTAAATAAAATTATTATGAGCATGGCAAATCTAGAAACCTTGTATGTCATCTGCTACATGACTGGAGCCCGGTGTATGGCGACAGGCTCGCCCCCTGTCACATTAGGGACTGAATATCGTTCGCCGAAGTGTGGGTGTTGCATTGCACCTCTGCCAGCCCCCTCGGGGGAAAGGCGTGACGATATGTTTTGTTATGTAGACAATGTCGGACTAGGCATTTCGAGACACTAGACGTTTCCAGAAGTAGTATTTTCGATACTAGACGTTTTAGGACACTAGACATTGTTGGACTAGACGTAATGCGACATAGGCGTTTTTGCAAACTAGACGTTCTAGGACACTAGACGTTGTCACCCTGAATGCTTTCAAACAAAAAAAAACATCTTGTACCTATCAAGTTTTTATGTCATCTGCTATATGACTGGAGTCTGATGTATGGCGATAGGCTCACCCCCTGTCACATTTGACTGAATATAGTCCGGCGAAGTGTGGGTGTTGTATTACACCTCTGCCAGCCCCCTCAGGGGAAAGGCGTGACGAGATGACAATATGTCAAACAAAAAAAATAAATCGGTTCATACGTTCTAAACTACGATGCCACAAACACACAGACACACACACACACACACTTATAACACCCTACCGTTTTTGCGTCGGGGGTTAATAAAATATTCAATTACAAAGTCGACTGCCTCGGTGGCTCAGTCGGTAGTGAACCTGCCTTCTGAGCAAGGGCGTGGGTTCGATTCCCACCTAGCGCAAACATTTATGTGATGAACATTTCTGTTTGTTCTATGTCTGGGTGTTCATATCTATTTAAGTATGTTTTTAAAAGTATAAATGTATGTATATCAGTCTCTGGCCTCCATAGTACAAGCTTTGCTTAGTTTGGGGTCAGACGACCGTGTGTTCGAGTGTCCCGATTATTTATATTATTATTTTTTTATTACATTTACTAAAAACGACAGCAATATGCACGAGAGAATTTTAACTGAGGTTTTTATCACAGGAAACAATTTGATATGCATGAGGTTACGTCGCATAGGTTTATCTCATGCATTTAAAATAGCGCTTACGCTAGCATTTTATGATTGAGGATTTTCGATAATAATGTTATAGATCGGAATAAAATCATAGCATAATTTAGAACGTCATTGAAAGAAAAAGCAAAGTCCGGCTGCAAAATATTGTACCCTATGTCACTTCCACTATCAAGACTATTCAAATAACGCCTCACATGTCAAAATCCATCAAGCTGTTCAGGATTGTGTCAAAGAAACCTCATACATACATACATACATACCCAAATATATTTATACCCACATATAGACATACATACACTTTCCTTCCTGCGCAGTCGGGTAAAAAATGTTTGAAGAAGAAGAAAATCGGTGAGTTATGCGGTTGAAAAAATTTGCATTTGAATAAATTCAACTAAATTGAGAACCTCCTCCTTTTTAAAATCGGTTAAAATTAAAATACCAGATTTACGATTACTTCACTACTAATTACTAAATTATTAAAATTTACTATTTTCGCCTATGTATGTATGGACTAATAAATATAGTTTTTTTCCGAAGCCGGTGAACTAGCAATCTGTCCAAACATAATTCTCCTTTTCAACAGTCGGCCAACAGTATTTCACACGAAAAACGCTAATGTGCAGTATATCGGCCTGTTTTGTCACAAACGTCTAAACACAGAGAGATTAAAGCTCAAAGCCTTGTGAGCTAGATGCCAGTTGTTTTCATAGTAGATTTATTACAGGGGTGTTGACGCGCGCTGAAACTCTGATTTACATCGGCTAGGCAGTTTATATTCCTGTGATGCTGTGATGCTTACAAACTTACACATTGGTTCCATTTTTTTATAAATCAAATTCGGATGATAGGAAGTCGGTTTTTATTTTTATTTTAAAAGATTATTAGCTTAAATTAGTTAAATTAATTAGTTGGCGTTCGTTGGCTTGATGTGTGTGTACCCAGCATTAATTTGTAATTTGTTTTTTTTAATTTTAGGCAATAAATACTTTTTTTTAAACTTCGTAGATACTAAGAACAATAAAAAAATATTTACGGTCGCTATTAGCAAGTACAGCTCTAAGTTTTTAATTACGATCTGTAACTTTGTCAGGAGCTAAGCTGGGAGGAGTTACCGGCCTTCTATTCTTCATTACGGAGTTTTGTATCGAGTTGCTACTTTACAAGTTGCTTTCTAGCTTATAAACTTACTTCTTGCTATTTTTTTACGTTCTCGTGTGGTCTTTAGCTCACAGATCCAATAGTAAAAATGTAAACATAAAACGTATTACGTAGAGCGCGACTATATTTAAAAAAAAATACAATTATTTGATTAAATGATTTATTTTGTACGATACAAAAGGGAGTCGAATTATAACCAACTTAAAACTAGCTTAAAACGAAGTCTCCTTATTAGTTATGCATCCGGTGTGACCACCGTGGAGCCAGACGCTACATCAGCAGTTTAGCGGGCTACGGTTGTATGCGTATTGTGTCAATCCGCAGGACGAGATGCATAACTACGTAATCGTACCTAAATAAATGCTGTATCATAAATTCAGTTGACTACATAGCCAGGCCAGTGATCAAGAATGTATCCAGAGTCTAGAGAATCAAAACTGTTAGGGCTTAGGGCTAGACGCGGATGAAATCACCTGCGTTGTTGAGCTGGAAAGAATAATAATGAGATAACCTACTTATTAGTATTAGATATTAGTATATTTATCGAAAACGAATGAAATCACGATGATATTTCGACCGCTTCAGCTTTCAGCAAAAATGCTTTCATAATAATTATGTCCGGCGTCTATCTGGCTATGTCTTTCTCTAACTCGATTTCGTAGGTTCGATAATCATACAGTTTTTTTTTGCTCGAAAAACTGAGACGAAAATCTATATTATGATTATTAAACCTACTCCCAAAACTTTTTTTTTTAATGACGGCTTTTGACCACCAACTCGCCTGATGTTAAGCGACGTTGTGGTCTAAGTTGGAGCACGACGACCTATAAGGCACTTAATCGCTCTATATAGCTTTGAAGTTTTGTAGAGTGAACAAGTACAAAGACGGTTGAGTGAGGCGTTACAAGTGCGCTACTTGTCAGACCCGTCTTCGGAACGGTTACACCGGACTACATTCCGAAACACGACTAGGTCATTTCACGACATGGCTTGGTCCGGTGGGTGGTAACTAGCCACGGCCGAAGCCTCCCACCAGAGTTTGCTACCCGGTTAGCATTACCCGGGGACTACGTGTAGGGAATCAGAACAGAGTACACTCCTACGGACGTGGGTAGCTCAGCCCCCCAAAAAAGAATCGGTTAAGAAATGCGAGAGTACAGCCGGACAGACGCCAGCCACGGGGTCTTTGGCTCACAGCCTTATATACAGCTTATGACTGCCTCGGTGGCTCAGTTGGTAGTGCACCTGCCTTCTGAGCTTGGAGGCGTGGGTTCGATTCCCACATAATTATGGCAAACATTTATGTGATGAACGTTTGTGTTTGTTCTATGTCTGGGTGTTAATATCTATATCTATTTAAGTATGTACTCGTATTTAAAAATATCTAAGTATGTTTATCAGTCTCTGGCAGCCATAGTATGAGTACAAGCTTTGCTTAGTTTTGGGTCAGGCGACCGTGTGTGGAAGTGTCACGAATTTATTTTTTGATTATTTTTTTTATTTTACAGGGCCAATAGTTTTATAATAATATTAACTGAGTTTTTAGCACTGAGTCTCTATTCATGTCTATTCTATTATTGAAATGAAATGAAAATGTTTATTAGCTGCAATATACATACTATACACATAAGAAAAAACACAAAAAATTATTAAATTTGGTAGTAACATTACATGCAGAGGAGTTTTCGCAAAAGAAGTAAATTAATCAGCTTCCTCACTAGGCAAAGCCTATGTCGAGGAATCCTATTACCTAAAAGTTATCCAGTTAATATCCTCTGTCGACATAAAGATATTTTTTTTTTTTTTTTTTTTTTTTTATGTAGAATAGTTCGGCGTTTGACCACCAACTCGCCTGATGTTAAGCGACGTTGTGGTCTAAGATGGAGCACGACGACCTATGAGGTACTTATTCACTCTAGCCTTGAAGTTTTGTAGAGCGAAGAAGTACAAGGACGGCAGTTGAGTGAGGCGCTACAAGTGCGCTACTGCTCAGACCCGTCTTCGGAACGGTTACACCGGACTACATCCCGAAACACGACTAGGTCATTTCACGGCATGGCTTGGTCCGGTGGGTGGTAACTAGCCTCGGCCGAAGCCTCCCACCAGAGTTTGCTACCCGGTTAGCACTACCCGGGGACCACGTGTAGGGAATCAGAATAGAGTACACTCCTACGGACGTGGGTAGCTCAGCCCCCAAATATCGACATTATGACCAAAAATACATCTCTTTAAAACTGCCTCTTTCTTTGTTTCAGATAGCAACAATGGTTTCACCAAGTGCCAGTGTCAGTGCCATAGTGTAGTGCTAATGTGACAACATGGGGTGCACACCCAGCATGCTCCTCGACCACAAGAACCGACGCCGGGACAGCGCAGGCTCCCAGGAGGCAGCCCTGGCCAAGGTCACCCCGACCACTGTGTGCAACAAGGCTGTCCAAGCCGCCAGGGCACCCAGGGCTTCTCTCGAGTCTGACGGCTTCAGCATCCAGCTGTCGAGCAAGAAGGATAGCTATGTGTCCCAAATGGGGAATAACTTTGCTACGCAACTGCACATCAAGCGAATATCTGGTGAGTTGTAATTTTCGAGATGTTTGTGGGATTGTTCTCTCATTCTTCTTTTATTTGTATCCTAATCTGAAAATCTCTTCAAAATCGGTGCAGATGCTACCATAGCTAAGGATACGTCAGCGATAAGCTGTTTTATGCGCTTTTCACACATTTTGGGACACGCTGCACATCGTAAATCCGATCACAGCCACCTCCCAGCTGTGCTAAACGCCGCCGCATCTGGCTAAAGCTCAACCACTTATGTTCGTCGCCCTTCTACGCCAAACCTTATTGCGATATATAATAATTTAGGTAAAGAAGATTTTTTATGGTATACTCCAGACTAGGCAATGTTTTGATGCCCCTAAACGCGTTTATCGTGAGTGGATATAAAGTACACATGGACTGCAACATGTCTTAATTCCATTAACATAAACTCATAGTTACTGTTCAACGCCCCACGAAAGCGTTCGTTCTATCAGCATCTTGTCGAAAAGTATCACATACAAGGATTCTTCACAATCTTATTACTACTAGTCTAAATCTATTACTACTACTCTAAATCTTATTACTAGTCAGCACTGAGCAGGCATGTGAGTATCTAAAATAACCCCCTGGACGTTTCATTCATTGTTTCCTCTATCTAACCTCAAAGTCTATCAATTATCACATCAAGGGGTACTTACTATAAGTGCAAGTCAATTAAATTTCCATTTTTCTAAGAGTGCTACAAAAATAGCTCATAAAACACCCTAATAAGTAGGAAAGAATCGTTTTTTAAATCAATTTTTTAAACGTAAATGTTACTATTAAGTCTGTCGGACGATCCAAGAGATTGAAGGAGACTCGACACAGATTATTATACCCTGAGGCTAGACATCGACTCACATAACTACCTTGACTCGCATCACTACCCCCTCGACGAACATCTTAATTCGAGTCAAGGGGAAAGCTGAAAATCAGCCTTGCTTAAACTAATCTAGTTAACGCAGCTCAGTGCTGAGCTTACCCCGTTTGCCACCGTCATTTTGTAATACGAGTTAATGATATTTATTACAGATCTATTTGTACCTACTGACTTCTGTTGTGTTTTTACTTGGCAATAAATATTTTTTCATTTCATTTTCACGTCAAAATCGTCTTGGATTATTATAAAGTTGACGAGCATTTCGTAATTTTCTCTTGGAAAATGAAGATTACGTATTAGGTCAGCAGTATTAAATCCATTACAATCAGTCATCTTGATTGTATTGGATGATTTTAAATTTTATGTAGGTACTTTTGTTTATGTTTTATCTTATATATAATTTAAATAAGTTACCTATATTTACGAAATCCTCATCCACGAATGATCTGCGTATCTCGAAACGCTCTCAGTGTTTCTCATTCTTGGGCTAGTTAGTCAAAATACATACATACATACATATAGTCACGCTTTTTTCCCATAGGGGTAGGCAAAGACCACTTCTCTCCACTTGCTACGATCTTGGCACACACATCATCAGTCAAAATAAATACTCACACAAAACGACTTGAGCATTCAATATTTTCTGCGTTTTATTTTAATATTCAATCATTTTAGATAAAACGTGTTTTACCGTCATCAATGTCAACAATTAACATTTTATTTATATAAATGTAAACAGTAACAAAAAGAAGTAAGCTGCATATTAACTTCCCCAGGATGGAAAAGCAAATTTCTTGATATATCTGGGGCGTTTGTCACTGATTTTGCCCAATTTTAGATGTTTGTATTGGTTTCTAGAAAGTTTCGTTTTTTTCAGGGCTGCGTTAATTTCGTTAATATTTATTTGCTTCGATTTATGTAAAACGTCTAGGACACTGCCGATCATGCCATTATAAATTTCTTTGGTAGTTGAATTTTTTTTAGGACTAATGACGTTCGAAATATGATTTTCATGCATATTATCAATGTCAATTCCATTTTTATAATCCATTACAACATCTCTAACAATTTTCGCAGTGGCATGACCTAGATTTACTTTATTTTGATCGCAGTTGTTTATTCCGAACGGACAGAATTCATTTCGTTTATACAAGGCAATCCTAGTTAGTGTTTCTTTTAGTATGACGACTGGTATTGGTACAGGCAAATTGTACTGACCCCAATTGGTGATAAACAATGATTTCTTCGCTTTCTTCTTGGCCTCTTTTGTATCGTTCTTTTTTGCTAGGCAAAGCACGGTGAAAAAGATTTTGTTATTATAAATGGTCGACTTGGGTCCATTGATCGAATTATGAACATTTATATCAATTTTATTAATAAATATTTCTGTACAATTAGTTAATCCCATTGGAATAATACTTCCTTACCTCTCCTACTTTTTAAAATGTCATTTTTTGCTCTACTTTCTGTCTTTAGGATCTTCATAGCAGCACTCAACGGTTGGTCGTGTATCAAACTTCCAAATTGTAGAATTCTGTTCATAATATTCTTCATATCACTAAAATCTATTGCTGGGTTATTACAATGCAGAGTTCGGACTGATTTTTTATCTATTTGATCTCTTAGTTTCTCTTCCTCGTTAGCATTCGGGTCTTCATCATAATGCAAATATTCGATTTGATGGTTTTTAGTATCTGCCACGGAATCTTTAACAATTTGTGTCATGACTTCTTTTAAACCATGTTTTCTAGGAGCGCACTGTTTTTCTCCAAAGGGACAATATAAGTCTTGTTTATACAAAGCAACTTTTTCAAGTATATCTTTCAGTGTTATTACAGTCACTGGCTTCGGTATAAGGTAACTATCCCAATTGGTAATGTATCGAAATAAATCATCCTTTTTCTTCTTTCCTTTTCCTTTAATTTCTTCTTTCTCTTGCGTGAAGCAAAATGTTATAAGAAAGCTTATCAACAAAACCTGTAAACAAAATAAAACGTATTATATTGACATTAACCTCATTATCAAGCCTTGTTTTCTTGAGAGCAAGCCTTCTAGATTTTTTTTAAGTGAGGCCTGTAGAGTGGTAAGCTACCAGCCTCTGGCTGCTGATTTATCTAGTTAAGCGAATCAGGCGTTACTTTGCGGAAGTTAATATTCAAAACTGTTTTTCGACACATCACTACTGTACTTGCGCTTGCGCTTCAACGACGCAATAAGTACACTAAGGATTTGTTGAAAAACAGTTTTACTGTTTTATCTTTTATCATCATTGGCCCAGAAACATCCACAAGATTGAAATATAGCGTCCACTTGATGCATTTGCGCTCATGGCTAAAACAAACCTATACAGACGCCAGAGATTCTGTCACCTTTCTATGTCTCTCTGTCTACATATCCAAACTCCTCCTTAACAACGGGTTCTGATGCGATTTTCACCATCAGTTAGATAATTTTTCACAGGTGGTTTTTATGTACCGTGCAAAGCCAGGGCGAGTCGCTAGGTTCACCATCATCGTCTATATTCCACTCGTCAGCTAATAAGTTATTTTAACTCTCTTCAAAATTATATAAAAAAATTACCAATATCCAATACTTCATTTTGTCACTATTTTAATTGAAAGACCACGTTTTTCATTTACGCTTGGAATAAAATTTATCAACTGTAATTTGATAATTTACTCAAACATGGTAATTTTAATAGCTAGCTTGTAAGTATTAATTTGACAGGTAATAGAAGTACTAGCAATCAGAAGTTTGAATATTTATTTGGGTAGAGGTAGTACTCAAGAGGTAGTACTACATTTTCAACTAAAGGTGGAGTAAACAAATAAAAAAAAAAAATTGGGAAAATAACGCTAGGTTACGGAAAAACTACTTACGGGAAAAAAACAACTGATTCCTAAGAAAGGGTTTTCTATTTGCGATTTCAGGCTTTTGGATTCGTAATAACATGGGTTTTGGGATATTGGCGGTGCTTGACAACCGAGCTGCTGTTGATCTATTTTGCAGTTGAACCTCTATACAAGATCCTATATTCTACATGGTAAATTAGGATGTACGAAATGACAATAGATAAGCGTGCTTATTCATTGATAAGCATCTATTGAGCGAAGCGTCTATGCTTCAGCTTCGACAAAAAAGCTCTCGTATATCCTAATTCTGTCTGGATCTCTGTCCGGGTCTTTGTCTTCCTCTACAGGTCGCATTTCTTAAGAGGCCGGCGACCTAACTAATTTTGACCTAGGCGACCTAGACTAACTTCGCATTGGCTTAAGGTATTCTATCGCCATTTCGTCTAGAAGAAGAAGACGAGTGAAGAGAGCGAGTAATGATACTGACGAGCCTCTAAACTTACCTACAGAGTGACAAAGTGCAATTTCTTTTCTTTTTATGACTTTTGCGCTACTGTAATCATTCTTAAGGAACTAAGAATTTCCCTTGTATTCATTTAACAGCTAATGATGTAGACAACCTCCCTATGTAATGGAATTTTTGATTTGCTTTGTCTACCTATTGAATAAATCAGTCAAAAGTGACCCCTTAAAAATGCGGATATTTTTCATAAATCCGCATTTTTAAGGGGTTTGCTCTATTTTAACTTGAGACCGTTTTTAAAAAAAACCAAGACCATAGGAGCGAAGATATTGTTAACTCAATTGTACATGCTAAATTTCATCATAATCAGACAAACGGTTTTCAAGAAATTTGAGTAGCGTGTTTGTATGGAAATTTCAGAACGTCGCGGCCCTCTTAACCGATTCTCTTGAAATGTTGTAACTAGGTTCAATTTTGAAAAAAAATCCAAAAACTGATTTGGCAAAAAAAAACTTTTTGATCATCAAACCTGCTTACAAAATTTTACGAGAACCGGTTTACAGGATTTTCAGGAATGGGACCTGTAGGGAAGAATAAACGTCAGCCGCGGGGTCTACAGCTCGAAGAACCACTAGTACATAAAATTAATTCCAGTAGCAGACGCTTACAAGCAAACAAACCAGCGAGTAAGTAGCTTCGCTTTCAACTTTTGGAGTGTTTACAAGCTACTTGTTAGGGACAGAATGACACTGGGCGAGTTCAAAGGCAGATTGCAAACTCGCTAGCTTGTACATAGCGACTAAAAAAGCTATCAATGTCAACTGCCAGCTGCATTTTTTGGTAACTTTTATTTTGCAATAAGTAAGTACCGACTTTTAATGCAGCTTTAAGCGTCAAACAGACAGAGGCGGCCTGACAAGGCGGCCTACTGTCACTGACTGTCAGCCGCAGCTCCAGCCGCGGCGACAACACACTGCCGCGGCCATTGACAGAGGCGGCCGGAAGCGTCAGCAGTGTTGCCACATTGGGTTTTGAAAAGGCCTAGTTGGACAAGGTAGAACGGGCTAGATATACCAAATTTTAGCATCAAAAGTGGTGCTTGAAAAAAGAGACTAAAAAATAAACACTTTTAACGGGGGAAAATCTGCATTTTGTGTTCGCATTTACATAGGTATATTTCGGGCCATTACAAATACATTACAAATTGATTTTCGAAGAATGATCACGATCCATACAAAATTAACCCAGCCCCGGCGCAAATTAATCATATCGAATAAATATAGTTGTTTTGTTATTTTATGTAGGTAAGTAGGTACTTACATAAATTTTCAGTAAAAAAAAATTATACAATATTTCTGTGGCTAAGTTACTACAGTTGCCAAAGTTAAGATGTATTGTCATTGACAACAAATGACGAAATCAAGAAGACAAACCACAAACCGATACGTAACTACCATCCCCCAATCGAACACGTTATATTTCGGTCGGACGAGGTTGGGCATGGTGTTCGTCTTGCCGGATTACAGAAATCTCACCAACTTCCAGTATGTCTTGTGAATCGATCTGATCTCTGAAAGTAGGTAATTATTTTATTTCCTAGGTAAATAATAAAAAGCCTTTTAATCCATGCAAAAACTAAGATGCACACAAAGTTTAAAGAAAGAGAAAAAAAAAGGTAAGAAAAAAAAAATGTTATTTACCCAGCCCGCTTCCATTTTAGTTCGTCACTTTGGTGGTTTCTCTAATTTTTGTGTGACGAATTTTTTGCATCTTTATATTGAGCTTACTTCGTTCCATTCCGCGTTGGCAGGTTAATTTGGACGTAAATTTCCAAGTTTGACATGCATAGGTTAAACAAGGTAGGCGGGTAGGAGGCATGATATCATGACTTCAGTTTTGATGTTTGTTGGCATGTTTTGAATATTTATTTTAAGGACCAGTACTTTTTCCAAGTGTTTATTTATTTATTAAAATAAGTAGTTTCAGAAAATGTAACAAACTAATGCTAGTGGCTCTGTAAGCTGTAGAGCTCGAGGCTAACGTCTGTCTCGGCTGCAAGTTGCATTTTTCAACCGATTCTCATAAAATTTTGTGAGCAGGTTTGATAATTATGTCGATTTTATTTGCGTCGAGACAGTTCTTGGAATTTTCAAAATAGCGAAGATATGATTCGAAAAAATCATCGAACCTACTCACAAAGTTTCAAAAGAATCGGTGAAGAAATGCGACCTGTAGACAAAGACTAAGGTGCGGAATTTGGACATACGAAAGTACTTTTGTCGAAGCATAGACGCTTCGCTTACTAGCGCTCGCTCGGTCGAAAAACTAAGTTATTATTAAATTGTTAAAAGTCGGAATCTTCATCAAAACATCTTCTTAAAATAATATCTACTGGCTGAAGTAGAGCAAGTTGATGGCTGATTGACATCTGCTTTTTTTGACAACTTATAAATTATTACAAAAACACAACATTAAAAATGCTAGATCTAGCCCGAAAAGTGCTAAAGTGGCAACATTAAACGTCATTCACCATTTGTCAACGCGGTACTAGAGGTGAGCAATGAATAATTTTATTCAGTTAAATTAACGCGTTGAAAAAATATAACATTAACATCGTTAAAAAATATTCTTCAAAACGTTAATCGATAAATCCAATTTCCGGTTTGCATTTCTTAGAATTTAACGTTATCTATGAGAATATTGGTACATCATTCATTGATTGGGCCACAAAAGTCTTCGAATTGTTGTTATAATAATTATTTGTTTCATTTTATTATTAACATAAATTTAACTACAATTTAAACTAAATATGCCCTTAAAACCAATGCGGTTTGTCTAGGACAATCAGTTCTCACCCCTAATTAACTTAAGTATGCCATATTACGCATAAATATAAATATTTAAAGAAACGTTGATTTATCGACCAAGCAATTTTAAACAACATGATAATTATTTTAAACATTTTATTCAAAATGTTTTTTTAACAGTTATCAGTTTATTTTTTTTAACGTTTAATCCCATTTCTACGCGGTATCCGCGGCTGACGTAGCTTGTTGTAATAAGTGGTAAAGTGCAAGCCGGGCTCGCGCACTAAGGGTTCCGTTCCAGCATACCAAATAAAATACAAAAGTACAAGGTTGGTATAGAAAATTAGACAATACTAGAGTCTTGCGCAATTAGTAATTACCTAAACTTTTACAGTTATCTTTCCACAAACGTAACTTGATATATATTATAGTACTTTTAAAAAAATAAATATTATTTACGTATTTCAGTCTCTGGCAGCCAAATTACGAGCTTTGCTTAGTTTGGGGTCAGATGACTGTGTGTGCAAAAATGTCTCGTTTTTTTATTTCAAACAAAGATAACTGACCATCACCTCATGTCTCTCACTCATCCGTCTGTCTTTGAAGGACAGGCAATCAGACGAAGGGACGGACAGAGGGCGTAAGCTTAATAATATGGTTCCGTTTACAACGTTAGGGTACGGAACCCCAAAAATGTTTCCGACGCGCGGCCAGCCGCCTGCAAGCCGCGTGGTGGCCGCGCCTGTGTGAAGACTCCCATACATTTCAATGAAATACAACTGGCCGCTCTGTCAGCCGCCGCGCCAGGCCGCCTCTGTGTGTTTGACGCTTTAAGAAGCTGCAAAAACAAATAACATTTAAAAAAAATACCTAGCTGCAAAATGATGTACTTTATTTCACTTCCATGATCAAGACGATTCAAATGATAACTCACATGTCGAAATCCATCAAGCTGTTTAGGCATGCCAAAGAAACCTCATACATACTCGTACATACAAACACTCGTAAAACATAACTCTCCTTTTTGCTCGATCGGGTAAAAATATTTTTTATTTATCTATCAGGCAAAACATTTTTTTTCATATCGATAGGCAAAAAGTATAAAACAGACGAGACCGCAATTAGCGTTCAAAAGCTGTATTATTTTTCAAGAATCTTTAAAAATTGATGTCTTCGATAACGAGATTATAAAATCATGAAATTAATCCAACTAGACGCAATAATAAATTGAAAGGAAAAAGAGAACCTTTAGTTAAATTTCCTTGGATTTCTCGGAACTCTTTACCGTTTAAAACAATCTTGTCCGCTTTTTGTAAATGCTAGATCATTATCCTTTTTGTTTACCTGTTTGTATTGAGAGCTATAGGGTAACGTAGTTAAGGTTCTTTTTTTAGGAAACTAGATGATAGCCGCACTTTGTACGTGGCGCAGGGTTCTCGGCCTGCAGCCTCGCAAGTCGGGTTTTGGTGTTGCTTAGAGAAAAATAAGCCAAATTCGACCAGCCGTTTTCAAGACAAGTGCGCTGTGCTTACCAACGAACATTTTTTTTACACATAGTTACACATTTTTATTTTACAAAACTATTTTTGTAATTACCTTAGAAACTTTTAAAGTTCTTACGCAAATCATTTATTTTGACGTTGTCTTATTATAGTTACAAAATTAAATACCTTGTACCATGTGCTGGTATACCAATTTGAACGTTGTGGCTTCTCCATGGGATACTTACGTTTGGTCATATCACATAGACAAAAATACTCCTTTTCTGGTGTCAAATTTGTCTTAAATTACTAAATTAGTCAATGACTAAATTGTATACTTACCTAAACCTAGTAAAGGTTTGTAGAGTGTTATTTATTTTTATTTTATAAAACTTTTTCCACCCTAACAAGAACGCCCGGCAGCTCTTATTCTACTTTTAATGGAGCAGTATCTTGTACAATGTAAAAATTGCTTTTATTTTTTAAGTCGTTACCTTGGGATCGTTTGAGCTCTGCCTTTTCTTTTGTTCGTATAATTTTATTCTATTTCCAGTAGCTCGGTTATGATTTCTGTTTTCTTCATTTCTTGTAACCAATAAAACCTGTTTGCGTTTAATTTTATTTATTTACTTACTTTAACCACTTTTTAAGTGTAGCGAATTCAGTGTACTTTTGGCTTCCATTTTCTTACTGTTACAACTTGGGTGCTTATGTCTAGGTGACGATGATGATGATGATGATGCAGCATTTGACATAATTATGAAGACTTGGAGGACTTGGACTTGGCATGTTGGTCAACTGAATTAATCAATATACTGCAGTATTTTTCATTAAATTTCTGCAATCTATTAAATGACGATATGACAGTACCCATACATATGTTTATACACTACACGCAGTTCAGTTAACACTTATAGTAAATTTTTTGGCCCGTACTAAAAAGATCAGTTTTTTTAAATATCAATAGATAACGATCGAAAACTGCTAAATGGTACGAGTATCTAATTATTTAACACACTAATCGTGTTATAATCAGCTTGTCATATTATCATTTTATGTTTTCAGAATAAAAATCAAGTTAAATAACATTAGATCTAGGTTGAAACATAAGCACATTTAAATCTATCATTCAGAACAGAACTTTTTATTTACTTTTCCTGCTAATCAGTTGCTATAGTTTTGGTCTGCCCCGCCGGGAATCGAACCCAAGACCTCTGCTCAGGAGAGTTCTACGGCAGAACACTAACCCCTAAGCCAGAACCGTCATATATCTATATCTAAACCATACCACAAATCATAGGAATTAGAAACTAAATCAAATACATTTCTCTTTAATAAATTCCCAGTAATAAACCATTACTGTATCTCACGAGAGCCATTCACTCGCGGTCCGAATCTGACGGTAAACACTTACATCAATGACTTCACCAGCGAGCGGTCTAAAGTAGGTCACTCACGGTCGGAGTAAGACTGGTAATCCACAGAGACGGCTGGTATTCTAAATTCATACAAAGTCTTCTAAATTATGTTAGAAGTTGTGTGAAGAATAAACAGTAAAGTAAAGTAAAAAAAAATGTTTTCCAAATGACTTATCGAACATAGTAGAGTAGTAGGTAGTTAATTAGGATTTATATTGTTAAAAAAACAATATTCTTAGATATGTGTATAGCAGTGTTTTAGGAAACCTAGTTTATGTATCATAATTATAAAGGACTAGCTGTCCGCCGCAGTTTCACTCACGTCCCACAGAAACTTTTTTTTTTCGGGTTGAAAGTTACTGTAAGTATGTCTTTTTTTGTATGCCTTTCATGATCATCAGTTTATCGGTAGTTATGGTGTGAAAGTATTACAAACAAACAGACAAACTTACTTTCACAATTTTATTATAATGTTGGTTAAAATTTTATCTCTGTTCCTAATTAGATAATTCCAACTTCCGAATTTTTTGCTAACTAATCAATCAGATTTTTTAAGATATTCCTCACTATCTCTGAGGACTTTTTTCTTTTTTTAAGTCAATTAAAAAGACCTTAACGTAAGCAAAGGAGTACCTTAGATTTTTGTAACCCTGAGGATATCTTGGTTTTAAGTTGAGACCTCCCCTTCCGTCAGTCGGTTAGGGAGATTCGGAAAATGTTGCTGACCGCTAGAACTAGTAAACAGCTCAATAGAACTAGAATGGTTTTCCGTTTGTCTGATAGCTCCCTAGGGAGCATATTATCCCCTGCCCTCACGAAGCAGCTATTAGTTACGAGCAGAGTTCATTTCCAGTCGGATCCCCTGGGAGTTCTGAAGCCACTGGCCGTCGATTCTGCCTTGTCAGTTGCTATTGCACATTACGAAGGTGCTACTCCCGTTGTTTCTGTGCTTATGTTATTTTTAACTCCCTACGTAAAAACGACGGGGTGTTTTAAGTTTTACGTGTCTGTCTGTGTGTATGTGGCATCGTAGCTCCCGAACGGATGAATCGATATTGATTTTTTTTTGGTTGGTAAAGCTTTTTTTTTATGTAGAGTAGGTCGGCGTTTTACCACCAACTCGCCTGATGTTAAGCGACGTTGTGGTATAAGATGGAGCACGACGACCTATAAGGTACTTATTCACTCTAGCCTTGAAGTTTTGTAGAGTGAAGAAGTACAAAGACGGCAGTTGAGTGAGGCGCTACAAGTGCGCTACTGCTCAGACCCGTCTTCGGTGAGGTGAATTAGTCGGGAGTTTTCTTAGCCATGTATAATGAAAATCGATGTCCAAGATTTTTTAAATTTTTAATTTATACTTGTTTGGAGTATTAACGCAACTCTATTAATAAAAAAAAAAAAAACAAAGAAAAAATAAAGAAAACTAAATGGAAATTTGTAAACAAGAAAAATGGGTAATTCATCAGCTCACTTTACTAATACTACTGAACTAAGGCCCGAGACTTTAAACTTAGTTTGCTTGGCAGAAGCTGGAGTAGTGTGCTAACGATTACAAGTAGGAAGCCTAATTTTTAATAAGCAGGTGCTAATCATTATTATGCCTACCTACTGTTTTCTTAAAGTTATTTAATTTTTTTTTTCAGATCGTTCTTTACTTTGTACTTAAACGCCAATGGACCTCGAGATAGTTAAACCCCCTTAGCAATAAGCGTTGTATAGCCTCGGAATAGTTATACAGTGTTTTATCTTTTTCTTTTTTTGAAATTTTTGAACTCGATCGTAAAAGACAAAACACTGTGCAACAATTTTGAGGCTGTACAGTGTTTATTAGAACGGGGGCTAGTACCAATCGAAATAAGTAGGTAGGATCAACTGGGGCAAATACGTCTGTGGGGCAATTGCGTCTTTCGAGAATTACTGGCAAACCCTTCACAAATTAGGCAACTAACGCCATCTTGTACAGATTATTGCAACTAAACGAGAGAAACGTGCGAAGAAGCTCATTGGCAACGACTTGTCCAGACCAAACTTCAAAGTCTAGATCATCGGCGCAAGGTTGCTAGTCTATCGGTTTTTTATCGGATACATTTCGGGGAGTGTGCATCTGGTTTGCATGACCTTATTCTCCCTAGCCCTTTCTTTTATAAAAAAAACCAAGAGTATGAAAAAGCGGCATCGTTTTATGGTCGACATACCAACACACGCACAAAACGCTTTGGTTCTTCTTTTCTTATACGGACCGCTAGAGTGTGGAATACTCTGCCAGAGTGACACTTATTTCCCTGACACTTATAATCTGGGTGTCTTCAAGTCTCGAGTGAATCGGTTTCTTCTAGGCAAGCGTGCTCCATCGTAGGCCGCATCATTGCTTATCATCAGGCATGTTGACGGCCAAACGCAAGCTTATTAAGTTTAAAAAAAATAAAGATAGAAAAGATGTAGATTGCGCCTAATTTGTGAAGGGCTTGTCAGTAATTCTCGAAAGACGCAATTGCCCTACAGACGCATTTGCCCCAGTTGACCCTAGTAATAATAAGTAGACACATCGATTAGTAAGTACACGTAACAAGTAAATAACCACTCTAATACCAAGAAATATCATTAATCACCTGTGGTCCAATCACTGGCCTAATACGGTAAACTATTTCATATTTACTATAACAGTAGATATCTGAGATAACCTACTAAGATAAGATAGATAAAGATAAAATTATAATGGAAATATCTGAGCTGTTTACCTCTAATTTGAGCTACAAAATCGGGCTAGATATTCTATCTTGTAACGATAGACATTCAAGGTAATTGTGGTACATTGCATATTTAAATAGGCATCAAAATGACTGCCTCGGTGGCTCAGTTGGTGGTGAACCTGCCTTCTGAGCTTGGGGGCGTGGGTTGGATTCCCACCTAGGGCAAACATTTATGTGATGAATATTTGTGTTTGTTCTATGTCTGGGTGTTAATATCCAAATGTGACAGGTAGCGAGCCTGTCGCGATACACCGGGCTCCAGTCGTGTAGCAGATGACATACAATACGCACATACGACTATGTTCACACAATGAACAAATTGGTGCGTGCCGTCGGCTGGCTTGAAACCCGCTCCTTCTGGCTTGAGAGGCGGGCTGTCTCCAACTAGACTATCATAACTTACTATACTATACAAGCGCACTTGTCAATAATCTCGGAAGCTATTCACCAGATGAAACTTGGTATGTCATACTACCTCTTTCCCTAATGTTTTAGTATTATACCTACGTCATTGCAACTAATTTGTTTCTGATTGAGACCATTACTATTGATTGGCTCTCATTAATTTGTCTGTCGTACATAGTTACGTACGAACACATTTTTGTAATCAACTCGCTCAACAACGAAACGACTTTGTATATTACCTTTGCTCTCCGTTCACTAAACCCAAATACGATACAAAGGCTGTAGCCAGGTGTAGTATCTGGCTACAGCCTTTATAGTAGCCCGAAAGCAGGTGTTACAAAGCTAGAAGCGGTAGCTCTTATCACAATGTAACAGAGTTGTGAATCGCTCCGTTGGAGTGAGGTCACGTCATCGAGCGTCTCTTATCAGCTATTATCGCTATCTGTGACGCACGGTTGTCATCCACGAGGTGTAATTTACAGGTACTTTGCTATAGGCCTAGTTAAGCTACGTCGATAGAGATGATGAATTAGTAACTAAGCCAAGTTTTATGCAGTTTTTTGGAGGTGTGTACGTACTTTACGTACTGTAGATACGTACTAATTAGCTTACAAGACATTCACTTACAAAAACCTTGACATTTAGCTTTGCATCAATTTAGTTCAACCAATTTAATCGATCATCTTTTGAACCCACAGACCTAAGATTTTTTTTGCTTCGCAAAAGACCAACGAAGCGTGGGACAGAGAAGTCTCCATCGATATGTAAACTCCACAAGAGAGAAAGAGGTCGCCTACAAATAAAATGTTAGTCAATTTTTCTTTTGTCATTAATGACAGCGCGCCACCTGGGAACACGCGAAAATTCCTATGATTTATATTTTTACTAAAATAATTATAAATAGACTCAAAAGAGAGCAATTGTAACTAAATGCAGTTATGTCATCTTGTGAGTTTAGCAATTGTGATGTGAATCCAAGATGTAACCCACAAAATTTGTCGTTTCATGGGTAAATATGAAAATTCCATTGTGATGTTTTTGTCTAAATTTTGTCTAAAACATAACATAAATTGGTTCCAAAAACCGATTTACCAGCGGTATGTTGTTGTCGTTTCTTCGTAACATCTATATTTCCTAGATGAAAGCAGAATTGGTGATGAAATTCAGCATTAAAATATTAGTTAGTTTACGCTCGATTTTCACTAGAGATGGATAAAAAGATGACGTCATTATTATCGATAGTTTTTATCAAAGTTCATTAGGTAGGCGATGGGTGCAATACATAAACAAAGCATACATTTTTGAATCAATGCCATCAAAAGTAAATTGACATTCTTCCGAGTTTGTACTGAATGATGAGGCGTAAAACATTTTTGTATTAAATATAAGTATGTACCTTCAATTTCTGATCATCATTTTTAATTCAATTTACACATTTTGGGTGTCTTACATCCAAGTCTAATTTAATTATATTTAATTAAATTAAATAATTTAAATGTAAATTATAAATAAATGTACAAAACCAATGAGATAAGTATTATTACTTATCCTAATCCGTATACGAGTAAATTTGGTCAAGGGTCACAATTCGAAGCGAATTACTAGGATAGTATTATGTTGATCTTATTATTTACTTTTCTTATGTTAATTTAGATACATGGTGACACTGATATCTAACTCTTCCGCCTAGCTTAACACCCGTTTAGTGATTAATATTCATTTTAGCTCAGCAGCGGTGTTATACTTGGAACAAAAAACAACTCAATTGGTATGCGAAAGATTATATTCATCGACAAGCACCCGGAGGACCATTTTTGGTCAATCGATAAATTAATAAGTACTTTTCACAACACTAATTTACTCACGCATGCGCAAATGTTTTTTTGTATCACTATCGAATTGTCACTGTCGATCTTTTACATCCTAGATCTGTGTTTGAACCTCACCTCATCTCAGGGGATGAGTTTTCGAAAATCCTTTCTCAAAGCTTACCGTTAAGAAACTCCTACGCAAGATTTCATGCTCTACCTTATAAATTAACGCCGAATCTATCTGCCCGTCAATTACAATTTAATTAAGTAGCTCATTCAATAATCAACTTAATTAAATTCCTAATTAAATTGATTATCTCTCAGATATTAACTCATATTAAGAGGACTTTGAGCGAAAAATATTTTAAGGAAAAATATTCGTCGTGTAATTCCTGACGCAGGTATAGATACATAAAGATAATTCTGCTACGCTTGCATTAGTTATCAGTTATTTGGCGTAAAGTCAGTAATTTTGAGATATTGATCTAATACTGCAATCCATTTTGACGTCATTTAGATAATTATACCGTCATAATCTATGTTTCATTGAAAACAACAATTATTGCACCTAATTAGTTACTGTGCTACATTTTAATCTAAAAATTACATTAAAATTAATTAATAAACATGTTTACAACATTTTTGAATTATATTTATTAGATTTAGTTGTGTGCGATTTTTTGAGTTCTTGGCTTCGACAAATATATGTATATTGGTCAAAGGTTATTTGGTAGGGATGAGACAAATAATTTATCTACTTTTAAAACGTTATTTAAGCAAAATAAAAGTGTTGCCATGTTTAAAGAAAAAAAATGTAAGGCATGAAATTATAAAAGAAACGTCAGCTGCTGGACGAGTTGACATAGGATTACGTGACATTTCTATAGCTCGTAACTTGGGCCCCAGAATAGTCTTGCGCATAGAGTAGTTCACGACGGAGGGCCCTAATTCGGAGATTTGAGATTTGGATCTCACCTTTTTTCGGCCTTTTTGCTCTCGTTTGAAACGTCATAGGTGTGAGAGTGACCAAGATAAAATCTCATCTCATCTCACGCGTAAGAATAGCCCTTTAGTTTAGGTGGCCGTCTCTAAAGCTAGTTCGCTCTTCTAGTTCGTCAGCTCCCAGCTCGAATCAGAGGAAGGCAGAATGTTTGCTCGTTCTGATACTGCTCTTGCACGGGCACGCGACAAAATTATGGTTTGCTGTACTTACCGACAATTTTGTTTACACCGTAAACAATAAACAGCAAAAACCTCAAATGAATATTCTTAAAAGTATATCATTATTGTAAATAATATTTAGGCTTATTGATGCAATAGTTAAAAACACTCCTTATTTTACTTATTGAAAATTCGGTCACGAACTAACGAAATATAGAGCCGTTCATCTGTAGTAGCTCTTACAACCTATTTCGTTCGCGAACTACACAAGACTACCCCAGAATAAGTAACAGCTCCAACATCCTACGCAACATCATAGTACAATTCAGAACCCCACCACAGAATACGAAACAGTTACCCGGCGCCTAAATGCTTATTTGAGCGTATGTATTTACAGTAGCGTAACAAATCTCATCACAATCCTAAACGCCCTTGAGTACCAGCAAATTGAGAGCGCAAATACATCAATGTTTTATCAAAACAAGTCCAACATTCTAGCGTGCTAGTATGGAGATCAGTATACGCGTGGCCGCGGCATGCGCTGGATTCTTATCAGGCGACCTTTCTGCAGTATAATGTGTAATAAGCACTATAAATTAAAAGACTATCTTTCGTAACACAGGATGGGAACGGCGAAGTGTAAAGTAACACGAGTGTTACATTATAGGAATGCATTACGCAGCAAAACGTGTGGCCAGAGGGCGACTTCGATTTCAATGTGTTATAGTCGGTTATAGTGATTAGTGTGTGTGTTAGTGAAGGCTTGAATAATGTGAATACGAGTAAATAGAACGCGCGGAGAATTGTTTTGAAGCAAAAACGCATTGAGGTTTTTTGGTGGTTCTGAGTTTTGAGGTTTGAACATTGATAATTCGGTGTTGTAGTTATCGTAGTTGTAGTCACCTATGTTTTATGATAAATTTATGTTATTGGTCGAAATCTAAACCATATGGTATTTGTCTAAACAAGTCACGCGTGTGTCTTGTAATCAACCTATGTAATTATGTGAGTATATAAAATTCTTAGTATTCAGTCAGTAGAGTTAAAGTTTGAGTAAGCGTAAATTTTACCCGTCCGACATACACTTAACCGCTAAAATTCGCATAGATTAAATAGAGATATATAGACAGACATAAAAGAGAAGGTTTTTAGCTTGAAGTAGCTGGTTCTTAGTTGGGATAAAAAAATTGATCTTACTTATATATCTTAAATAAGTACCTACTCCTATCGTCGTGAATACTCACAATTTAAGTAGTTAATGTAATAAAAAACGTTTTGTATTGTCTTTGAGATTTAAAGGTACATGGGTAGCTAGAGGAAAATAGGCATAGCTGTTTAATATCAATGTACATTATATCCCAGGTTTTTACCAAGATGCAAAAATATACATGCCATTATAAATATCTAGCTGTCGTGTGTGGTCTCCTGACTATTTTTCTATATACCTACGTATTGAGGACAGCATACTAATACTTATATATGTAGACTAATGATAATCATTCGTCTATGCTATTAGGTATTGAGATGTATTATAATGTAGGGAGCTAAAACATACACCTGTATTCTGTACATTATTATGTCCAATAAAGCTGTCGTGTGTGAAGTCATTTTCTCTGAGTTTGTTGCCCATGATAGCAGTAAGTAAATACTACTAAAAATAAATTAATAACACGGGTATTTTTTCCTTATAGGTATATAAATACTAACCGAAACTGACCGCTCCAGTAGGAGCGCAGAATAAATATTACTACGTAGTAGTAGGTACCACAGACTTAAAACAATAATAGATCAGGTACTTCCTTGTCAAGATGCGAATTTAGTGACCACAAAAAGAAATGTCAAAAGTGTCCTTGACGTATCGCGCAGGCGTTTGATGAATACCAACTGCCACTGTTTTGTTTACTGCTGTATCGTATTCAAACGGCGGGCGATAACGCGCTTACCAACACTATAGCCTAGTTAGCGATACCTCACTGTCGTACTCTTCAATTTACACAGAACAGTTTCGATTTCACGCGTTTTAATTCCAAATGTATCGATAATTCGTAAAAGGACTACCGCATCTCTATTTACAGTGATTTTAAAAGATAACAGATCAGTTATTGGCATATTGTGCGACGGTTTCTTGCCGCTTGTGTTATCAGTTGATTATAGTGTTTTTAAGTGAACATGGCGAAAATTTGTTGGGACAATGTGTAGTTTGGTGACTTTGGTGTCTGGTTGCGAGTTTAGTTTCGTTTTGGAGTTGCAATGGAGTTCGACTTTGAGGAATGTACATGTACAGGTATGTTATGTCACATTTTTGTGTATTTGTTTTATTTTATGGTAAAATTATCTTGGATGATAAGATAGCTGAATAGTAAAATGCTGAACAGTGCGTTTACGAATCTAAAACAAATGCTGTTTTTTTTTCAAAAAATGCATCGAATAATTTATTTCTGAAAAATATTGTCAGTGTCCTAGAACTCTATAACTATGTATCTTATATCAATTTCATTTTGAAAAAATTGTCAGTGTCCTTAGGCTCTATCTTCTTCTTCTTTAATCGTTCCCTCATTACTGAGGATCGTGGTCACTGGACCCCTTTAAGCGGACAATTTGCCTCCATCGATTCCGGTCCAAAGTTGCCATCACCACCTGCTGGAATTTGCTTGAGGACGTAGCTTCTTTCACTTGGCCAGACCATCGTGTTGGCGACCGGCCTCGTGCTCTTTTCCCTTCGGTATTGCCAACAATGACTAGTGTTTCGAGACTTCTATCTCCCTTTCGCATTAAGTGACCGAAATAGGTCAAAATACGCTGTAGGCACACTGTAGACAATCTGGTCTTGATATCGAGTTGGGAAAGGATAGACACATTTGTGCGTTTGGCTGTTCATGGTATTCGGAGCATCCGCCTCCAGCACCACATTTCGAATGCGTCTACCCGCTGTATTTCCCTTGCTCGGATTGTCCATGTCTCAGCTCCATAGAAGAAAATGGGGAAAATTAATGCTCTGACTAAACGGGCTTTGGTTTTATAACTTATGCCACGATAAGGCTCTATAATTATTTCTTCTTCTTCTTCTTAAGTATATCTACTATTAGGAAGCGATTAAGCGACAATTTTTTCGATAAATTTAACCTGTGATACAAATAAAATTTCTTGTATTTTCTTTTTGTTAGTGAGTACTGATAATTATTATGCTTCATCTATCTATTTTTCTTTATATAAAAAAAATATTTTTTTTAGTTCATTCTTTTTTCAAAATCTATTATTTTGCGTTGTTTACTATTTCATTCTTTTGTTACGTCTACCTCAATTCTATTTATTTAATCATTCTATTTGTGCGTCAATTCCTTTTTTTCTATTATATTTCTTAGAAGTGTCTCCCTATAAATGACTTTTTAGTAAATATATTAAATTTACTATTCTGTTATTGTATGGTTGACCTGAAATGTAAAAATAAATAAATAAATTATTACCTTATTATTTCACAAGGAAGGTGATTTTTTTTTAGTGACTTGTGTAGTATTTCATTAGTTCGTATAATTTGCGTGGACATTAACAATATAATTTTTCTCTTCTATATCTCTATCTATCCATATCTTCTCTACATTCTACAGTATAAAACAAAATCTCTATCCGCGTCAGTCTGTCTGTCTATATGTCCACTAATAACTCCTCCTTAGCTACGCAATGGATTTTGATGCGGCTGTCACCAATTAGATAATTTCACGCAATTTTTTAGATATTATGCGAAACCGGGGCAAATTGCTTGTTAGAAATACGAGAGTTGGTGACAGTGTGCATTTGTTAGTTAATTTTCGCGCCGGATTTAAATGAAATTTGTATTAGAGATAGTTTATACTCTGGATAAACACTTACTTTTTATCTGCTTGCTCTCAACGACGATCACCAAAACTGGCCACAGTGGTGGTCGTAAGGACAAAGTTTTAATTTTTGTCCCATCTGCCGCCAGTGGGGCTCGTTGAGTCATAAAATATACTTATTATTTGTAGCGTTTTGTCATCATAATGTAATTATACAGTTTAGCCGTGTCACAGTACAAAAAAAATATCAAAAATTGGTTTTCAATGTTACAGTTCTATCGGTTTGACTGTAATTTTCACCAGTGGTGGCAGTTTGGTGGCGGCCGTTGGCACAACAAATAATTTCATGTCCCAACAACCCCACTGGCGACAGTTGGGACAAAAATTTAAATAATATTTTAACGACCACCACTGGTCGCCGTTGTAGTGGTGATTGTTGGGAGTAAGCCTTTAGGCGTTAGTTCGGTGATGCTTCGGTGGTGATTCGATAGTGGATTTTTTTTATTTTTTATTTAGAATAGGTCGGCGTTTGACCACCAACTCGCCTGATGTTAAGCGACGTTGTGGTCTAAGATGGAGCACGACGACCTATAAAGTACTTATTCACTCTAGCCTTGAAGTTTACTAAAGTGAAGAAGTACAAAGACGGCAGTTGAGTGAGGCGCTACAAGTGCGCTACTGCTCAGACCCGTCTTCGGAACGGTTACACTGGACTACATCCCGAAACACGACTAGGTCATTTCACGGCAAGGCTTGGTCCGGTAGGTGGTAACTAGCCACGGCCGAAGCCTCCCACCAGAGTTTGCTACCCGGTTAGCACTACCCGGGGACCACGTGTAGGGAATCAAAATAGAGTACACTCCTACGGACGTGGGTAGCTCAACCCCCAAATAATGATATATTATAGATAGTGATTTCAGCAAGAACCGCGTGCCGCGGTTAATATAATTTAAACAAGTTACATTTTCATGTTAAACCAGCCGACACAAATACATAAAACATCCAGACCAACTAAAATCGCATTTCAAAAAGCAAATTTGTTATTTTAGTCAAAGTTACGCCAAACTAGACACGTCCTTGTGATTTGAATAAAAAAAATAACAAACTGAAACTAGAAACCAAAAGGAAACAATTTCCAAAGTGATGCTTATTGAGTTGTATTCAGAGTGTTGATTTGCATGACAATGTTTTTCACGAAAATGTCAAGATGAAGAAATTTGATTTGAAAAGCGTATCTGAAGTCTTTCTGCAGTCTTTTAAGTTCTCAGCCGTTTGCCATAGAGTAATACGACACGAGACACGGTGGATGTGGTACAAATAATGGGCATTTTGCTGCTTAAACATGCATTTGTGTCTTTCAGTTGTCAGCGCACGGAAACGGTTTTTCAAAATTATGATCGGTAAATGAACTGATGCTAGACACGACACAAGTGACTGGACTTATTCTCAAACCTTTACTAATTAAACGTTGTATAGCATCTGAATAGTTACAGTTCTTTGGTTCGTTCGATCAAGTACAAAATTTACAAGAAACATTATTATAATAAAAAAATTGAAAAATCCCCGATACCGATTTTCATTAACACCAATTTTTAACCTCTGACGCAAAAACAACGGGGTATTTTATGTTTGACGTGTCTGTGTGTGTGTGTGTCAAACATAGCTAAGAACACTCCCGACTAATTCACCTTCAAACAAACAAAAAACAAGATTAAAATCGATTCATCCGTTCAGGAACTACGATACCACAGACACATACACACACACACACACAAGAAAAATAAAAAAGATAGAAAAAGACAAAACACTGTATAGCTACACCGAAGCTATTTAACTTTATTTTATTTTATTATTTATTATTTTTTATTATATTATTTATTAAACTAACGTTTATTAGTAATGGGGCTAATGTGTACGGAACCAACTAACTTTGTAAGTGCAGCGAACCCATATTATTACGTTTTGGTCTACTAAAAGGCAAGTTTAAGTTTTCGAAGACCATAGTTTAGTTACCTACCTCTTCAAAGCAAATAATACAAAATATGGGGTGATTTTTAATTCATTGGCATGCTTCCAGATTTTCATTGTAATACTCATCATTAGAAGTAAGTTTTACTTTTTTTAAATATCTAATCGCCTAATTAAAGTTCCTTATGAGAACATGGGCCTTAGGACGTTAAACCATAATGTATCTACTATTTACTCTTATACAGGGTGATATTAAGGGTCCCACGACGCTCTGAAATTTCCATGCAAACGCGCTTGTCAAATTTCTTGGAAACCATTTGCGATGAAATTCAGCATGTACAATTAAATGAACTATATATCCGCCCCTATGTTCTTGGTTTTTTAAAAAACGTCCTCAAGAGAAAATAGAGCTATGAAAAATATTCGCATTTGTAAGGGGTCACTTTTGACTGATTTATTCAATAGATAGACAAAGCAAATCAAAAATCCCTTTACATAGGGAGCTTGTCTACATCATTAGCTTTTAAATGAATCCATAATATTAGGGAAATTCTTAGTTATTTAATAATGATTACTGATGTGCAAAAGTCATAAAAAAATTGAAATTGCACTTTGTCACTCTGTAGGTAACTTTAGAGGCTCGTCAGTATCATTACTTGCTCTCTTCGCTCGTAGTCTTCTGCTAGACGATTGAACGCTCTAATCGTTAGAGCATAAGGGGCTATGGCATCCAGTAACTGTGGAGACTTATAATTATAATATTAGACCCAGCCGACGGCACGCACCAATTTGTGCATTGTGTGAACATATATGCGTATTGTATGTCATCTGCAACATGACTGAAGCCCGGTGTAAGGCGACAGGCTCACCCCCTGTCACATTTGGGACTGAATATCGTCCGGCGAAGTGTGGGTGTTGTACTACACCTCTGGCGTGATGATATGTAATGTTATAGGTATATTAGACAAAGTTTTTTTTTTTTTTAAATGAGACCAATAGTTTAACAAACTTTACCTATCTCTCTAAAATATGAAACACTATTCATTATAGCGTGGTGTTGATGAATACCGTTTATTGGTTTATTGGTTAATTTATTTCTTAATAACAGATATTGACGATTTCGTATGTTAGTGTAGTTAAGTGACAATTAGGGCGTCGCGAACTTTAAAGTCATATTAATTTATACGTTACGGCAACTTTTAACGGTGACATAGGAACTATTTGTCAATGTCACACCATCCTTCAATGAAAATAGTAAGTATATGGTAAAGTATAATGAAATACTCCGCCAAGTTTAGCATTCCGATCACGTGGGCAACACGTAGTGACGTAAATTTTTGCGTAAGCAAGACCGAAATAAGACATTTACAAATAGTTTGAAAGAGACGGGTGACGATGACAAGTGACGTCATTACGTGTTCGCTCCCGGAATGCTAATTCCTGTTTTTTGGATCATGAGTAAGTATAGTTGTAGACAGAAATCCGACACAAACTGACCAATCTGTTGAAAGTCGGATTAACTGCAGCAATCCCAAACAACTTATTAAACGACCACCGAAAGTCCATTATTTTGCTATAATTAACTCTTTGTTACCTGCCCTGTTCATAAATTAAATTTTGTTTCAAAATGTGTGTTGCGCTGAAAGCTTTCGCGTGGAATGAGCAATCCAATTTAAACATTACAGGAGTGAGTTTGAAGCTGATCCCGTAATTGTACTTATTACTCGCAAACTGCTGTTTATTTCATCCTGTGCTTGAAAACACGAAGTATTTTATACCTGTGAAAGTTGAAACGTGGAATTTTAAACTGGAAACATGGAACTACAACGGCTTGTTGAGACAAGAGCATTTTGCTTTAGACTATTTCAAAAATGTGTGTAGTTTTCGTGTTCGTGTAGTTTGTAGAATAAAATTTTCGAAAGCGATGTCTTCGAAAACTCTCATAAGGTGAACATTAAATAAACAAATTCGGGACACTTGCACACACGGTCGCCTGACCCTAAACTAAGCAAAGTTTGTACTATGGCTGCCAGAGACTGATATACATACTTAGATATTTTTAAATATACATAGAACAAACACAAGTGTTCATCGCATGAATGTTTGCCCTATGTGGGAACCGAACCCACGCCCTCAAGCTCATAAGGCAGGTTCACTACCAACTGAGCCACCGAGGCAGTCCGGCGATTGCTTTGATTATGTCTTCTTATATGTATAAATATCACGTTGTATATTAATATCAATAGCTAATTTCTGAGCATAGGTCTCCTCTTTGCGCGCCATTCTTTCAGTCCTGTGCAACTGCTCTCCTGCTACCTCTACATTGTCATCTAACCACCGATCTGAAGATCTGCACGGTGTTCGATTTCCGTTTCGCGACAATCATTCTCTGACTGCTTTGATCAACTTTCCGTCATCCCTTCTCGCCAAGTAGCATATCTCCACTTGTGTCCGCCAATTTTCCGTTTTACCTATTTGAAAAATATTGAAGCGAATACATCGATTGCACTGAAGCCAACTAAAACGCTCTGAACGAGTAAAAAAAATCGGTAGCGTACATAATTTTATATTATCCTATATGTTTAAGTTAAACCAATAAACTATGTTCAAAAGTTATGCATTTACGTAGTTGGCTGTCAGTGTACCCGCAGCGGAATGTTGGAGTAAGCAAATATTAAATTACGCGACGTTGGAACTTTGGCTGTGGAGGGGAATATTTCAACTGAGTAGTTTGTGAGGATCCTGTTACAACTAATTTGTAAATTGAAGACTAAGTAATTTATGAAATGGCTGAATACAACACAGTTCACTAAATAAAAAAATGTTTGTTAGAAGTTTGTTAACTTAGTACTAAAACTTGCAAAGAAAAACTTCTTGAAAAATATCCTTTTATTGTTTAATTTCGTTACTTTCGTTTCGTGCCTTAATTTGGTTTACTTTGTAAGATTTTTTTTTTCGCTATATTTTTTTTCATCTTAAGTTTACCAAACTTCTTAGTAATTAAACAACAATTTTTGTTAGTATCTAATACAAAACTTATGTTGATACATTTTGGATTTGATACTAGAAAAAAATGTTGCCCCCATCACTTGCAAAGAGTTAGTAGGTAGATACTAGATGCATGCACATGTAGTGTAGAGGAAAATGCATTTCCATTGTCTGATAGCATACAATGGATGTCTGAGATTTCCAATCTCCTTTTAGACAAACGATTATGGATGAAACGTTACAGTTCGTACTGAACTTAAGTTGTTCAGCAACGTAGTAACGTTTTATCCCCCATCCTCCTCCTTAATTTACCAACAGCACTGTGGATCTTATAGCTATGATGGTCACGTTTCCTTATCGATGCTGAGCGACCGCAAATCATATCGCCGCGCAATAAGGTTCATGGCGCGCAGCGTCAAAAACGTAACCATCATGGCAATACGATACCATGGTAGGCCCCCTGTACTCTGTATTGTGCGTACAGTGCTAGATAACAGGCCAGTAGCTTGTTACCCGAGCTGTTGATATCGTTTATCTAGGTAGGAAGGTAGACAGGACTATTGATTTTCACCCGAACCGAACTGTGCAATTTGATAACCGAAACTACGATAAAAACACCGGTACATAAGTACAAGTATATCTACGTATATCTAGTATCGACCGAGGGAGCATCAGCGGGCAAGCATCTACTCGTATGCTTCAGCTACCACAAAAACGTTTTCGTATGTCCATGAACGTAGATTTTTTTTCTACGTTCATTAGTTTTTCCAAATCCTGTCTGGATTTCTGGCCGGATCTTTGTCTTCCTCTAGGCACAGGTCGCATTTCTTAACCGATTCTTTTAAAATTTTGTGAGTAGGTTCAAAATTTTTTTTTTGTCGAAACAGTTTTTGGAAATTCTTCAAAAAAAGAGATCTGACTTTTTTTCCAAAAAAAATAATTTAAAAACTGATTCGGGAAAAAAAAACTTGTATTGCTACCGAACCTGCTCACACAATTTCACGAGAATCGGTTTATAATAGAATCTGTACTTAGTGGAGGACAGAAGTCGGCCGCGAGGTCTACAGCCCACGGAGTCCTTAGTTATAAATATATTCGAGCCGCGCTTAGGGCATTCCTAGACAGGCAATATTTTTCTGCACTACTGGCCCGACAATGCTGCAATAGTTTGGCAATATTTTGAGTGTCGCCCGGCCATTTATTCATACCTTTCTAGCATGGCTGATGATTGGCTACAGTCGCCAATATTGCCAGTATTGCCAGACCAGTATTGCAGTAAAAATATGGTCCGTCTAGGAGCGCCCCTAGAATCGTTGTGACAGCTGCACTTATTTGAGAAAAATCTTGAAACTTTTTTACATAGAAGAAAAATAACAAGTATAAATTGAAAATTAAAAAAAAATCCTCGACACCGATTTTTATCAAACAAGCCTGTGTCAATTAGGAATAATATAGCTTTCTAATGGTGAAAGATTTTTTGAAATCGGACCAGTAGTTTTTGAGTTAATTCGTTACAGACATACTTACATACAAATCTTTCCTCTTTATAATATTAGTATAGATACTCGTAGCTAAGAACACTCCCGAATCCCGACTAATTTAAACAACCTTTCAAACAAAATGGAGCTATACCACACACACACACACACACACACACACACACACACACACACACAGCCCGTCATTTTTGCGTCGGGGATTAAAAAGTAACAAAAGTTTTGCTACTAGTCGAAATCTGCTCTCATTCAGCTTTTAGTGTAAATATAGAGTGACAGCAGAAGTTTTCTTCTTCTTCAACAAGACGTTGTTCTTGTCCCGTCACTCCCATGACCATCTCAACAAGAGGAACGAAATAGAAACATTTTCTCTTCCCCGAGTACAGGCAGAGCTGGTAAAACAACACGTGCTCAGCAGTCATACGACACGATACGTACGAGTGACTTATCCTACACATTCGATGTGACAACTTTGTCTTCGAACAAATAACCACGCCCTTCGACGTCACGAGCACGTCACTGCAATTTTCCGCCATTCGTTCCGTGACTACGTGCCAACACTGATCATTGTGTTCACTGACTGAGGAGTGATAGAGGTAAATAAATATCAAGACAAAAGCAAATTTCTATAGGTACCTCATTAATTTAGAATGCATACGCAATGATAGCCTAGTCGGAGAAGGCCCGCCTCTCAAGCCAGAGGGTGCGGGTTCAGACGCAGCCGACGGCACGCACCAATTTGTTTATTGTGTGAACATATGTGCGTATTGTATGTCGTCTGCTACGTATAACTGGAGTCCAGTGTATGGCAACAGGCTCGCTCCCTGTCACATTTGGAACTGAATATCGTCTGGCGAAGTGTGGGTGTTGTACACCTCTGCCAGCCCCTCGGGGGAAAGGCGTGACGATATGTTAAAATAGAATGCTAAGTATGTCAGTGGCTCTCGGGTGGTCTATAACTCAGACACTGGGCTTGTTTCAACTTACTATTTTATATTGAATGGATTTAATATGAGCGATTAAGAGCTCTACCACACTAGCAATTTACGAGAGATTTTAAAACGAGGCGATTACGCGATGTTACCGCCACGAGCTAGCAACCATCACGCGCAGCGTAATCGCCGCGCGCTCATCGCGAGCACGCGACGATCACGCCGCACCGCCTCGCTTTCAAAACGCTTGCAATAAGCTAGTTTAATTGAGCTCTAAATGTCACTTTCTGTGTTAGGGTTTCGTTCCCGGAACCAGGAAACCCGGAATTCCCGGGACATACGAAGTTCTCGGGAACAAAAAGCGTCGGGAAAAAAATTGCGATTTCCCGGGACTTCCCGAGAACGTTTTTTTACTGAATTAATTATCTAAAGCACTGTAAACATTGTTAATAATTATAGAAAACCCCTTCATTTTTAAAAGAGCTATAGAGTAATTCAAAAGCTAAACAACAAGCTCCCGGGAATTCCCGGAATCGTGTTTTTTCCAGGTTTCCGGGAACGAAAAAAGTTCGGGTAAAACGAAACTCCAGTCTGTGTGTATTGTATAGTATAGTTTGCCATCACTGTTTCATAAACGTGTGAAGTGGAAGGCGCTGATGGGCCCTGTCACGTTTGTCTCTGTATAAGGTGAGCTAATAAGGTGACAGCTGTCAAATCTTACAAGCCTACTTCTGCCATATTTCTGCCACCCGCTTCTGCCATGACACTTTTTGACATATATTGCAGGCCGTGTATCACTTTAGTAAGTACATAACTCACCTAACTACACAACAGCCATGACACGAGTGATTTGTCCTAATAAAATTGACGTGACAACTTTGTTTCAATCAAATAACAGCGCCCTTCAACGTCACAGTACGTCACTACAATTTGCCGCTCATTCACTTGAGTCGGTGCCAACCCTGATCATAGACTAGGAATAATAGAGATGAGTTTTGCGTAATTATGGTAAAACGTTTCGATGATCGGTAGCCAACAAATAGGATTATTAAAATGAGCGTCAAAATAAATTGAGTTTGTGGTTAGACCACTGATTGCTCTACACTCGGTCTCGCCAAATACCTAAATGAAAGTTAATATAACATAAACATATCGTCACGCCTTTCCCCCGAGGGTCTGGTAGAGGTGTAATACAACGCCCACACTTCGCCGGACGATATTCAGTCCCAATCATTTAAATATGCAGAATAAATGCTAAAAATTAATAAATTAATTATTATAAATGCTACAATTATTAGTAAGTCTCACTGACTTAGTCCTAATAGGTCTGGAATTTATTAGGTGTTTCACTCAGTATCTTCCTCGACAAAAAGCGGGATATTGTTAGACAGGACCTGTTGCTTTTGAAGCTACTTTGTTTTGTAAATCCTGCAAAGTGCTAGATTTATTTCTGGCACAAGGTTTTTCAACCAAATGTTAGCAACACATACAAAAAATGCAGTCTATGCTCTGCTGTGTGACGTTTTCCGAGAGAACTGTCAAAAAAATGTCAGTGAGTCGTCCGCCCTGCCCGAACGGGACTTTTGGCTGGAGCACGGAAGAGGACGGAAGTATTAGCTGTTTACATTTACATTAAGGTAGTTTTGAATACCTTCCCTTCAGAAATAGTTTATACAAATAACAGTGAAGAGTACAGCGAGGTTTTTTTATTACCTGGACATTGCATTGCTTTCTGAACTTGTATTTATTAGTCTGTGACCAATTTCAACGCGTTGTTTGACATAATAAATGGTATCATCGCTATGTAGAGCTATGATTGGAATGTACAGCTGATTTTATGTTTCAATCAATTTAGTTATGTTGGCACTCGTACAGGGCTTGTATAATTCAGTAGAATCACCATTCACAGATTTGAATGACGTCTGCCAATCTTTATTCATACTGATTCTTTCGCTCTGTCACTCTCATAAGTCATAAACTTCGAGTTAATTATGTATTTGTCGAATTATTCAGGCTGCTGGTAGATTTTATTATCCGAACACAAATTTCGTCCACACTAGTGCACTGAAATCCTAGCACATTGCATTAGTGTTGTCCCGACACGCGTGCAGTGTGGTTATGTACGGAGCGGCGCTAATTTATTATAATCAAACTGTGACCTGGACGGACGTAACTTAGCAATTCAGCGCTGCAGCAAACCTGCGGTCAGCCCACGGTGGGCAGCCCCCCACTTCATTAGGTTGCGTAACGTTTTCTGTTTGGATCCAGCTCTTCTAGAACTTAGTACGTTAATCTCGCAGTTTAGCAAAAAGGCTAGGCTGTTAATTGACCGGCTGATTAAGCAAGTTGGCGGCCATTTATTTTCCTATCGTGAAGACTGTACCTTGAGGTAGAAAATAGAGAAGCTGCCTTCATAACTTTTCAATTAGTTTTTCTCTACACGAATACTAAAAAAAAATTGTAAAGCTTGTAAGAGTTATATACAGAGGTAATTTCCGGAACTACAGGTCCTATTTAAAAAAATATTTTTTTACAAATTAATGCTACACATCCTTACTAATTATAAAATCGAAAGTTACTCTGTCTGTCTGTTTGTAGGCTTTTCATGGCTAAACGGTTGAACGGATCTTGATTATTAATAAATAAATAAATTCGGGACACTTCCACACACGGTCGCCTGACCCCAAACTAAGCAAAGCTTGTACTATGGCTGCCAGAGAATGATATACATACTTAGATATTTTTAAATACATACATAAATACATATCAACACCCAGACATAGAACAATCACAAATATTCATCACATACATGTTTGCCCTAGGTGGGAATCGAACCCACGCCACCAAGTTCAGAAGGCAGGTTCACTACCAACTTAAAGTAGATAAATAGTTACAGTATATCACAAGGAAAGTTTTTGCGTACTTTTTTCTAAATAAATAAATGTTTTTGTCATGATATTCTGTAAAATAATAAAAAATAACGCGCCGCTTACCAAATGCGTTAGACAAAATCACAGAATAGTACGTAGTTGGTACTAAAATAACAACTGACAACTAAAGTTAAAACTCCGCTCAAAACCAACCAGTATTTTTTTTAACGTTGGACTCTGATCTCTTTGGTAACGGATTATTATTCATATTTTGATAATTGGCTACAGTATATCACGAGGAGGGTTCATTCATGGATACTATTTTCTGAATAAACGCGAACGGAGTTTCGAGCAACAGCTAGTAGACTATAAAAGAGCAAAAAAAATTAACAAAGCTGCGGTTAAAGGATGTCAAAAATACTCTGTACAAATTAAAGCATATCTTTACCCCACTTGTGAATTTCACTCTCTTCAGATCCCGGCTTTGCCTCATTTCATAGTCCTCGGCCCTAAACACAATAAACACTCGATAATACTCAGCATTCCATCATTTCCTTTCTATTCAGCCGCATGCGATTCTTGGTACACGAGAGGAAACCAAATAGACATTCATCCGTAGAAATTGGTTCACTAACATTCTATAAACGCAAACAGTTAAACATCTCATTTTTATGTATAGCGGAACTTTTTTTTTATTTTTTTTATAAAGAATAGGTCGGCGTTTGACCACCAACTCGCCTGATGTTAAGCGACGTTGTGGTCTAAGATGGAGCACGACGACCTATAAGGTACTTATTCACTCTAGCCTTGAATTTTACTAGAGTGAAGAAGTACAAAGACGGCAGTTGAGTGAGGCGCTACAAGTGCGCTACTGCTCAGACCCGTCTTCGGAACGGAACTCTGTCTTGTATACCCGTAAGCTGGAGACTTTGCACGTCTCCCTGTGCATATTTTGAAGTTGCTGGAATGTTGTTTTTCTACGTTATAAATAAATCGTTTTCTACGTTTTAAACGTCTTAGTAATATGGTCCTGTTTTACAATTTGGGTACGGAACTCAAAAACCATTTTAAAGCACTAAATACTGCATGCCAATCTTAGGCCCTGACCTGTAACTATAATTATTGATGTTTTCAATAAATTATTTGTATTCTTAGGACAACTAATTATGTTTACTGTACAGCCTGGAAATATGTCTGCGGCGGCGTGGTGCTACCACTTTTATTTTCAGCGATTTTTCAAATGTTGTAGCAGAAGTTGTAGCATTTGTAGTTGTTCGTTTGAAATACAAAATAAGATTTTTTTTCTCAAATAATTAATTAATTATCGATGACCTACTGGTCTGGTGTATAACTCAGTTTTAATTTAAGTAGGAACTTACATGAAATGTAAAATTGTGGCGTAGTAAGTACGTAGTTTACATAGTTACTCAGCTTGATGAGTATTCTCGATAATTAATTACTTCTACTGATATGGAATAAATACTTCTATATTCTATCTTTATTGATATAGATAGAAAAACTCTTTCTTGTTTTGTAATTACAAACCAAAAGGTAAATAACTACTGCTACTGCAATGAAAGATACGACTTACTATCTCTGCTCTGATGCACGGAAGCTACATTCAATATTCAATTTTGCTTGACGTCTCTTCTAGTAAATAACTGTTTACAAAAGTAAATTGAACCGTATTCCCCTGGTTTACAGAGTAGATTCAAATTGAGACCGAGCTTTCTGAGATTCTATGAAATAGACATTTTCCAGTCCGCGCTGTATTTCAATACGAGCTTTATCAAGGTTCCGTTTCAGGTTTCTTTATTCAACCGTCTGATGATTTTTAATACGCAACTAATTCCTTAGCTCTGGTAAAGTTTCTTAATCTAATTAGGCTTCTTGGTTTGTTATCGTTGATTTAAAAGCCTACATTTATTTTTCTTAGTTCTGTTTCGGCACGCTAATTTATAAATGCGAAAGTTTGGATAGATGGACTGCTGAACGGATCTGGATGAAATTTGGCATAGTGATAGATTGTATCCTTGAATATCGTCCGACGAAGTGTGGGTTTTGTACACCTCTGCCAGCCCTTTTGGGGGAACGGCGTGACGATATATAATTATGTATGATAGATTGTAGTCTGGGATTACAACTAGGATAATTTTTAACCACGATTTTTAACATACGTCACGCCTTTACCCCGAGGGGCTAGCATAGGTGTACAACACCCACACTTCGCCGGACGATATTCAGTCCCAAATATGACAGGGTCGCCATACACAGCGAGCATGTCGTCATACACCGGGCTCCAGTCATGTAGCAGATGACATACAATACGCACTTATGTTCACACAATGAACAAATAGGTGCGTGCCGTCGGCTGGATTCGAACCCACTCCCTCTGGCTTGAACGGCAGGCCTTCTCCAACTAGGCTATCATCGCTTAACAAACTAGCTAAATAACAACTAGTTAATTTATAAGTCCTTATTCGGTTTTCCTAGCATTACTAATGTTTTGTTTCATTTTCAATTTAGACAGGAATTTCTTCTGAGTAAAACCTAAATTAAATCTGTCTTGGTATGCTCACAAGGACAAAGTTCACGCGACCGATGTTCTTACAATCTAAGCATTCAATTAAAACCACGCTAATAGACTTGTTTTGACCATAATATTAATAGAAGTCAAGTGTAGTGCTAAAATAGTCGCCAACAATGCAATTAGGAGATGTCACTAGAGCATTTACAAACGACCCGTTGGAAATTAGACATGACGGACGCAGCGAGCCGCCATGTTTGTTTATTTCGACGGATTGACTCGTTGGCAATCTGCCATTGTCTTAGGCTGGCTTATATGATAAATGGCGAGGAAATTTAATTAACACTTGAAAACTAGTGAGATAATGTTTAGGTGCTTCATTTTACGTGTTGCTTACAATTTGGCACTAGATCGGAGTGAGAGGCGTATAAGATGAGAAGCCTGCCTTGAGCAGTATTGGGTGGTTAAGAGCTTACGATGATGAATATAGTTAATCCCATATCCCAAGTCTTTTAAAACTCACAGTTTTTACCAATGTAATCTGCACAACATGACATTTATATAACAAATGAATTACACACATTATCCAAACACATGTCACACTTATTCAACTCCCCACTAAAATGTCCTGTTTCGTGGATGTCATGGAACACACACAAAGACATGGACATGGAGAACTAACACCCAGACCCAGAACAGATATTTAAATTCACCATTCCAACAACTGCAGTCGAACTCAGACTAAGCTAGGCAAGGGTCGTATGGTACTAAGATCCTTCATCATCATCATCGACCCTTACACACTTACCCCACTAGCAATAAACGTTCACATCCTCAGAATAGTTAAATAGTCTTTTGTCTTTTTCGATCGAGTTCAAAAATGTAAAAGAAAGAAAAAAAACTGATATTAACTGATAAACACTGTTTAAGTATTTCGAGGCTATAATACAAAGCTTACTGCTAAGGGGTTAGCTTACACATGAGTAATAATTAATTACTCCACTTAAATTTTTCTTTAGGACACACCACCGTCCATGCTTAATCGTAATGTTTTTATTCCATCCAAGGGTTGTCTAGAAGAGATCCCTCTTAAGCGATAAGACCGCCCATTACGGCCATATTTTTAAATGTTTAGTTTGGATTTATTTTGTAATTGGTGTAATTAAAGAGTTTTAGTATTGTATTGTATAAGCTGTGAACAAAATCAATGTAACACAGAGAGCCAAAAAGACCATGCTCGGGAGGTCGAGCTTGTTAAGCGAGTTAGTAAGTTTGAAGTCCAATAAATGCTCAAGCCGGCGGAATCGTAAAAATGAATGTTGAAAAGCTGGAAAGTACACGTTGCTTGGGATTAAATATAGGTCAATAGAATGAAACGTTAAGGAACTCTTATTTATTATTTCTTTGAAAATAAAGTGACGAAGTGAAAGCGTGACGATATTTATGTAATGTAAAAGGAATTGAGTTTTACAATTCAAGCAGTTATTTTGTGGAATGACCTACCTATCGACGTTAAGCGTGCTCCTTCGCTTGACGTCTTTAAGAGTCGTGTCAAGGCTCACTATCTTTCGAAACAATAGCCATTTCGAAAGATAGTAAGAGTGCCTGGAAGAGATCGCTTTGAGCGATAAGGCCGCCCATTAAAAACTTAGTTAAGCCTTATTTAAGTACTATTGTAATTATTTTATGTTTTTAATAAAGAGTTGTTGTTTAGCTTAATTTATGAAAAGAGCTTTAATGAAAGTTTTTTTACCAAAAGAACTATCTTATTAATCCTAACTAATATTATAAACTAGCTGCGCCCCGCGGTTTCACCCGCGGTCCCACAGGAAATGTTTATTTTTTCGGGAATAAAAGTATGTCCCTATGTCCTTTTCTGTACCCCAGACAACATGAATGCAAAATTTCAAGACGATTGAGTAGTTGAGACGTGAAAGCGTTACAAACATACAAACAAACGAATAAACTCACTTTCGCATTATAATATTAGTTAGGATGTCAGGCGCTCACCGGTCGAGCAAGGTAGATGATGATGACGATGTGTCTGGTGTTCGACACAGGCGAGGAAGAGCTCGGGGAGGTGCCCAAAGGGGCTAGCGCTGCGGGGGCCGTGGTCGTCTATGAGAGCGTTCCCGTAGCTCCGATATTTTGCGCCGAGGTGGAATACCCTAGGGTTTTTAAGGTTTTTAGGGGTTTTAGCGGGTATGCTGCCTCTGGCGAGCTTCCCACATATCTACCCAGCCTGCCCCCGGGGTCAGTAGGTAAAAGGTATTCCCTAGAAAAACTTGCGTGACAGATCACCACGTTCAATTCGCGTGCGGTTTTACACAGCTCAAACGACACCGCAGCTTGCATTTACTTCACGGATGCTTTTGGTTTGCCGGGCTAGACGAAGCTGAAGGTAATAGAAGGTATCAGGCTAGGTAAACAAAAACATTACCATTTAAAACGGAAATTTTGACTATTGTTGAGTGTGAATATAGCCTATGTCCAGGACGTGAGCTATATCTGTGCTAAATTTTATCCAGATCCGTTCAGCCATTCTGGCGTGATTGAGTAACAAATATCCATCCAAACTTTCGCATTTATAATATTATTTCGGGTTTAAAAGAGTAACAAATTCATATATTTAGATTTCTTGCTGAAGAGCTGATGATCCCGTGGGATGCCACGGGAACACTATATTTTTACGGGATAAAAAGTAGCCTATGTACTAATCCAGGATGTCAGCTATTTCCACACTAAGTTTCATTAAAATTGATCCAGCCGTTTGAGCGTGAAGAAGTAACAAACACACACACTCACAAACTTTCGCCTTTATAGTAATTAATACTATTGTACTTTATAGTAATTAATAAATATACGTGTTTCCATGCTCATCCCGCGGGAACACTATATTTTTAGGAAATAATAAGAAATTGTAGGTACCTATTTATGAAAAAGTGCGTTCAAAACGTCAAATTAAATCTACTTTAAAAAAGCGTATATGAGTAACACTTTTTTTAAATTCCTTGCTCATCCCACGGGAACACTATATTTTAAGGGATCAAAAAATGTGTATAAAAAACAAAAATGCGTCCAAAACGTGTAAATCTATAGTGGTTTATACGTTTTAGACGCATTTTTTAGCCCACGCGAACAGTTAAATTTTCCGGGATAAAAAGTAGCCTATGTTCTAATCAAGGGTGTCAGCTACTTCTATACTGAATTTTGTCAAAATTGGTCCAGCAGTTTGAGCGCGAAGATGAACGATCACAAACTTTGTCCTTTTTAATATTAGTGTGATCACTATAATGGCTTACGCATAAGATATAGATTTATACCGCGGCGGACTTTTTTGTAGGCCTATTTAAGATGAATATTTCCATCATACATTACACATGTGTACTCGTAACTCTAGCGGTTTTTCCAGCGCACGCCAGAATAGCTCGCCGATGGTAGATTTTTTCCTACTTACTTGACTCTAATCGTCATATTTTGGACAATTCACACAATATCTTTATAAATTGTAGCCTATGTGTTATTCTGATATATAAGCTATATTATTGTAAAGTTTAATTAAAATCATCTCCAAAGCTTTTGACAGGGTTTGGCATGACAGTCTTATCAGCAAGCTCACTTCGTTTGGCTTGACCGCTAGGTTTGTTGCGTGGATTTCGGATTTTCTGAGGTGCCGATCCATTCGAGTTGTCGTTGACGGTTGCTCGTCTGATCGAATGAATATAAATGCCGGGGTTCCTCAGGGATCCGTGCTCTCTGCGACACTCTTCCTGGTGCACATTAATGATCTGCTTAAGCCCGGTATCTTTGGGTATGCAGATGACAGCACTGTTGTGGAAAGCAATAAGTCTAGCGCACAGTCTAGAGGGTCTCAAATCCGGTCTCTAAGGGCTGACATGGTCGAGCGCTTGAACTTGTCCCTCCAGGCAGTCTCCAGTTGGGGTGATGCCAACCTGGTCAAGTTCAACGCGGCTAAAACCCAGGCGTGTCTGTTTTCCGCAAAAAGGAGGCCATTCGAACTGGGTCCTACTTTTCGAGGTGTATCCATCCCGATTAATAACAGCCTGGAGCTTTAAGGCGTTTCTTTGACTTCGACCCTCAACTTCGGCTCCTATATTGAGTCTAAGGCTCAATTAGCTGCTAAAAAGCTGGGTATCCTCTCGAAGGTGCGACGGTACTTCACGCCGGAACAGTTGCTGTCATTAAGGCACAGGTTCGGTCGTGCATGGAGTACTGGCCAAACGCAAGCCTATTAAGTTTAAAAAAAAAATCCATTCAGTAGTTTTACGTGAAAGAGTAACAAACATCCATCCAAACATACAAACATTCGCGTTTATAATATTAGTAGGATTATTATTGCTGCTGTGTTATTATGTCATCTGCTACATGACTGGAGCCCGGTGTATGGCGACAGGCTCGCCCCCTGTCACATTTGGGACTGAATATCGTCCGGCGAAGTGTGGGTGTTGTACACCTCTGCCAGCCCCCTCGGGAGAAAGGCGTGATGATATGTTTATTTACATTATTATAAATGAACCAAAACAACCAAAATAGGACCAATTACTTACCTACCTAAAACCTATCTAATGTTATTTAAGTAAAAACGAAGAAATTCTTCATACTCGTAACTAACAGGTAAGTAACCTATCTATGATAATAAAAATAAAAATGATGTATATTTTTGTACGTGCTCCACCCCAAACTCCTCACAAAAAAATATCCTGCCAATATTTAACTTTGGGTCTATATTACTTTAAATACAATGCGTTTTTAACAAATTGCTAGTGCCTTGAAAATTCGTAAAACAGACACAACCGTCAACAACGTCTGCCCCCACGCGTCTGCCCGCGTTCGGGTCGCGCGCAGCGATGAGTGACTTCTTCCCCCTCCTCACCTGCCGTGCGTCGGACCGCCCTTTACTTGAAACTTTTCGTTATATTTTGGTCAATTCACACAATATCTTTATAAATTGTAGCCTATGTGTTATTCTGATGTATAAGCTATATTATTGTAAAGTTTCATTAAAATCCATTCAGTAGTTTTTACGTGAAAGAGTAACAAACATCCATTCTTACAAACTTTCGCGTTTATAATATTAGTAGGATGCAAAAGTAAGTTTGTTCATTTGTATTGTTTGTAACGCTTTCACGCCCTAACTACTCAGCCGATCATCATGAAATTTTGCATACACGTTGTCTGAGATACAGAAAAGTACATACTCGTAGAGTACTTTTATCCCGAAAAAATAGACGCTTCCTGTGGGACCGCGGGTGAAACCGCGGCGCGCAGCGAGTATGTAACATAAGAATAAATAAATGATACACTAACAAGTACAGACATTGTTTATTTAATCACAAATGAACAACATATAATCGTTATGCATAGATATAACTTTCGTAACTTATATATTTGTGTTCTTTATCTTGTTTTGACGCGGTACGCCCGTCTCGGCTCAAAATATCTACAAACTCAGACGTCCAACCGATGTGTATAGCGCCTATACACAATCCCTGTGAATCAGAATTTAAAAATATAAACACATTAGCATTGATCTCGGCTGACCGAGAATATTTACAAACTTTACCGTACAAAAATATTATTGTAATAAAACAGCGTCGTGACTCGAAAAAAGTAAAAAAACGCCGCAGCTGTTTTCAAGTTCAGTGATGTCAAGTTTATTCGTAATTTGTAAAATAACATGTCTTGCATTTTAACACGTTCATTGCCACTGGTATGTCCTATCTTATATCTTTGAATGAGCAATTCTTGTAAATATATATATATATATAATTGGAATCTCGGAATGGGCTCCAACGATTTTCATACAATTTAGTATATTGGGGGTTTCGGGGGCGATAAATCGATCTAGCTAGGAATCATTTTTAGAAAATGTCATTTTATTCGTGTTTTATCGATAATCAACTTAAGGCGAGCCTGGCCAGAAAACGTCTAGCAAGAATCAACTTTCCTCTAAGATAAACCATGGTTTTTACTGTGGAAAAAAAAATATGTTATTCTTAAGCATGTTTTTAAGTGGAATCATAAATCTGATACATGTAATGAATAACTTCACTCGATAGAAAAAAAATCCAAAGTCACCTCTATTTGGTATTTTAAACACGATTTGCGACTTGATTTTTACAAATCATATTGCTTTTTTATTTTTTTTACGAATTACAACGCAATAAAAAAATGGAATCATAAATAAAAATGCTAAAAAGTGAACATGGTAATTTTATATGATTTTTTATCACGAATTCATGGTAAAAAGGCGCGTTTGCGTGACCGCCAGTCCGCCCGCAGACACCGTCGACGCCGGACGTGTGCCAAATTTTTGTGATCTCCGCAGTGCCGCACACACCAACACCAACCAAGCATTTAGTTTTGCCATAATGTGTAACAAACATAATAAACGAAAAAAATGCTCAAGTCTGGCTTTTAGAAAATCGTACGAGTCAAGGAGCAAACGTCGGTAAGTAGAGAAACTTCTACTAGATTAAATTGGTAATCATTGTTTTTATTTACTAGAATCGACATTTCTTGCATTGCTTTTTGTAGTCAGATGATGTATCAACAAATCTATTAGTACCTACTTATATTCGTTTTAGTGTTTTTAAATATTATACTCATCATCATAGATACTTTTTTGTCTCTTTACGTGTATTCACGATGTAAATTGACTGCCTCGGTGGCTCAGTTGGTAGTGAACCTGCCTTCTGAGCTTGGGGGCGTGGGTTCGATTCCCACCTAGGGCAAACATTTATGTGATGAACATTTGTGTTTGTTCTATGTCTGGGTGTTAATATGTATTTAAGTATGTATTTAAAAATATCTAAGTATGTATATCAGTCCCTGGCAGCCATAGTACAAGCTTTGCTTAGTTTGGGGTCAGGCGACCGTGTGTGGAAAAAAAAAAAAAAATACCCGGCCTAGTGGTATACCTACTAGTGATATTTATGTAGTTATACCTACCTACAGTTACAGTTTTTTTTGCAGAAGAAACAAACAAACTCCAATGACTTTGGAATTGACGAAACGTAAGTACCTATCTACCTTTTGTATCACGCAGGGAGGCGGGTGTTCTGCGAAGTTTTGACTATGTCGGTCACCATTTATTATTTCACCCAGACAACTTGTGAGATACGGATATGGAGCGACGTTCATACTTTCATTTTTCCTGAGCATTCTACACTGCACAACGAGTAAATACCCGCCCTAGTGGCATACCAGTGATATTTATATTTATATAGTTATACCTACTTACACGAATACCTATCTTACAGTTTTGTTTTTTTTTTCAGAAGAGTACTACAACCAAATTTAATAAACTCCGATGACATTGGAATTGACGAAACGTAAGTACCTACCTACCTTTTGTAACATGCAGGGCTGCGGATCTTCGCTAAGTTTTGACTATATATGTAGGATGTTAGGTGAGATACGGGAAGACGTTTATACTTTCATTTTTACTGAGCAATCTGAACTGCACAACGAGTAAATACCCGACCTAGTGGCATACCAGTGATATTTATATTTATATAGTTATACCTACATACACGAATACCTATCTTACAGTTTTGTTTTTTTTTCAGAAGAGTATCTACTACAACCAAATGTACTAAACTCCGATGACATTGGAATTGACGAAACGTAAGTACCTACCTACCTTTTGTAACATGCAGGGCGGCGGATCTTCGCTAAGTTTTAACTATACAGGATGTTAGGTAAGATACGGGACGACGTTCATACTTTCATTTTTACTGAGCAATCTGAACTGCACAACGAGTAAATACCCGGCCTAGTGGTATATCTAGTAGTGATATTTACGTAGTTATACTTACCTACATGAATACTTATCTTCGTTTTTTTTTTTTGCAGAAGAGTACTTCAAGAGAATGTAATAAACTCTGATGACATTGCAATTGACGAAACGTAAGTACCTACCTTCTTTTTGTAACATGGAAGGTGGCGGATCTTCGCTAAGTTTTGACTGTACTGTATGTATGTAAATTATATAGGGTGTTAGGTGAGATAGGGGACGTCGTTCATACTTTCATTTTTGACTGAGCAATCTGTACTACACGAGTGTTTGGTAGCGTTTGAGTTATAGCCGTATGATTTGAACACATCTAGGCCTGATTAGTACTGCAACGTGATTTAGGCTGTTTTGAAGAAAACTCGTAAAGTTGTATATTCGTTTTTAACGATTAGCGAAAATCGAGCATTTCGGTAAATCTTGTAAGTACGGCTTTTATAAACCTACGACTGGTATGGATGTGTTCGTCGTTGCCTTTGAAATTCGAAACTGCCGGTTGTAAGAAGCGATAGCGGGGACACGCGAAGCTATGTATATACGTCACAAAGATGGCCGCCGACCGTTGTAGATTATTGCTTAAATCTCGAGCTCTATCTCATCAAATCAGTTGTTTGAGGTGTCATTTGAAAGCTCATTTATTTATAATGTAGTTGTTATATAATTATGTACATACATACCAACAAGCTTGAACGACAGCTTCCGTGCGCGAGTCCGACTCGAACTTGGTGGGTTTTTTAGAATTTTTATATTTTGAACTTTTGGACATCATACTTATAAATATTTATTTTTATTTTGTTTTAGGCACGTGGATGACATTGACCCTGTTTCACTCCGCGTGGTCATCATCCTGCGTCAGTCATGGTTTGGTGGGGGGTATCCTCTCACGGCGTCACAAAGCTTTGTTTTTGTGAAAAGGGGGTTAAAACTTCTGCCAAAGTGTATCAAGAGACCGTCTTATATGGTGTTGTACAACCCCTTAGCAATACACTTTTTAAAAATCTACCGTGGAGTTTCCAACTAGACTCTGCACATGGTCACAAGGCGCGAACTACCCAAGCCTGGCTGGAAGCCAATGTTCCGGACTTTATAAGGGCTGAAGACTGGCCCTCCTCTAGCCCAGATCAAAACCCCCTGGACTACAAATTATGGTCAGGTTTAGAGGGCATGGCCTCTAAACGACACGCTGACATAGAGTCACTTAAGAAATCTTTGAAGCAAGCAGTGGCTAAATTTCCCATGGAAACGGTCCGTAAATCCATAGATTCTTGGCCAGGCCGACTAAAGGCCTCTATCAAGGCCAAATGTGGTAATTTTGAATAAAATAATAGTTATATTTTTGTTAAGACTTCAAAACATATGTAAATATAACTTTTATTAACATTACATTACTGTATAAAAAATTAATGCATTTTCATTTGTAACAGAACTTATGGCTAGACATGCATACATATCGTCACGCTTTTCCCCGAGGGGGCTGGCAGAGGTGTAATACAACACCCACATTTCGCCGGACGATATTCAGTCCCAAATGTGACAGGGGGCGAGCCTGTCGCCATACACCGGGCTCCAGTTATGTAGCACATGACACACAATACGCACATATGTTCACACAATGAACAAATTGGTGCGTGCCGTCGGCTGGGTTCGAACCCAGCTGAGCAAAATTGCCACTCCCAACTAGGCTGCCATCGATTCTACAACTATATCACAGAACAAATAATAATACTACGTACCTATAGCTATAGAATGTATATTTTGTATTGAATGTTTTGTTAGTACTAGCAGAATGTCCGCCACTTCGTACCCAGGGTATGTATATATCCGGTATAAGTTTACTCGATTCTTTCATAATTATTGTTCAAAATTATATCTGAATCGTGTAGTTTTTTAACTTAGTAACATTTAACAAACCATACAATATTATTAGTACGCACCTAATGGTAAATTAAGGTACTTAATTAAAATTGTTATTACCATTGTTATACAATATACCCAAAAATAATGAAATTTACTATGTTGTATTATTTAATGAATACCGGTAGTTACACAATCATTCCAACACCCTGTATAAATATTTGTCCTAATAAGGATAACAAGTAGCCTATGTGTCAATCCAGGGCATAAGCTAACTCCGTTCCAAATATGATCTTCATCCGTCTAGCCGTTTAGGTGTGAATAAGTGAAATACGAGTAAGTACCTAACTTCCACACACAATCGCAATCTTTTGTATTTATGAGTGTGAAGTGTGATAAAATGGAAATATGACACTACCGGTAAAATGAAACTAATGCCACGACTGCTCACACATCAAAAATACAACAACTCGTGGACATGAGATTGGTTGTACCTATATTGTCTTGAACGGCATTTTTTAGATTTTTTTTTGGTTGGCATCAAATAAAAAATGTTAATAAAATGGATGAGTACAATGACGGACGGATTATTTTATCGATTTCCTAAAAATGGGTGTTTAGGTACTCGATACCATAACGTGACTGACGGGTGAAAGACGTGCGCGCGGCGCATCGCACACAACTTTTGTGTCGCGTGAATGAATACGTCGCGCTCCCAAAAAGTGCGGCCTGAGGTAGAGTAAAATACCTAAAGTTCTGGGAAAGCCTCGCCTTAAACATAAACTTGGAAGAAAAATAACAAAAGGAGGCGTTTGAGTAGTCTCAACTGAAAAATATGACTCTTCCTGACATCTATTGGCGAATAATAATACTATTTTTTGTGAGCAACTAATTGCTTTAACGACACAACAGCAGATGGCGTTGTTAAGTAACACGAAGTCAATGAGTGTTTGCTTTGAGGTTAGACTAAAATCAATTGTTTATTTTCCAAAAAACACAATTAAAAAAAAAAATACCGAGCTAAGCTCGGTCATCCAGGTACTGTGTTCTTGTACGAGTACATTAAAACAACAATCAAATTTTGATTGTAATTTTACCGTTTTAGTTTCGTGCCATCCGCAAAGCTATCCTGAAATGTTTGTGACATTGAATGTGTTGAAATAGTTGTTTATTTACATTGATATTGCATTATAAATTACGTTAGCTGCAGACGGAGGACTTAAAAAAAACCGAAATTGCTTTAACTGATTTATTAAGAAATTAATATTAAAATTACAATTAATATATTATAACTAAATAATGACTACTCCAGCTGATGCCTAGCTTAAAGTGTGTCGTCTAAAGGTGAGGCTCCCACCGGGTCGGCTTCGGTGCGTTGCTGCATCAGCAACCTTGCGGTCGATGCACTGGTCGCTGTTGATTTGGGGCATGGCTAATGCAGCGGTTTCTGTAGTTTTGCAATATGTAATTAATATATATATATATATGCATTGATATACATCCAAATTTACATTGATATCCACAACAAAAATTAAGTAATTACAATAAACATTGTGCCTCTGTGAGCTGTAGACCTCACGGCCGATGTTAGTCCTTCTCTACATGTCTCATTCCTCAACTGATTCTCGCGATATTTTGTGAGCAGATTCGACAACCCTACTCATATTATATACGCAAAAGTTTGTAATTTTTTTTTATTTTAATTTTTTTATTTCGTAAAATTTATACATTTTAAAACACAAAGATATCCTTATCCTTATCGCTACACACTACAATTCTTAATGCAAATTAAACTATCTTAAAAAAAAAAATCTTCATTACCTTACAACAGTAAGTTACAACTATAAGTATAACAGTCTAACGTAAGAATTGATGGATGGATGGATGGATGTTTCTTACTCTTTCACACCAGAACTGTTGCACAGATCTGGATGAAATTTGGCACAGACATAGATTATAGTCTAGAATAGAACATAGGATACTTTTTAACTGTAAAACCGCTAGCTAGTTATACATACTTTTTTTGCCGAGTCACAAAATTTCAAGACAATCGCTTACGCTCGCTCGGTCCACAAAACAGTGAAACGATTATTTAAAGTACTAGCTGTCACCCCGCGACTTCGTTCGCGTTTATTATTTATATATATATATATATATGAGCTATCCTTAAGTTAGATCGAACTGCACACGGTGTGCAAATTTGATTGGAATCGCTTAAGTAGTTTAGGAGTCTATAGCGGACAAACAACGTGACACGTAATTTATATATATTAAGACGAAAGATAACAAAAACTTGAAATCGAGACAGAAAGTTTGAATCAAAAGTTTATTCAATCCGACATTCTGCCAAAGTTAATATTATACTTGAAAAGCAATTGACTCGTAAAAGTAAAAAACAAGGGTTAGTCATGAATAATAAACCTCACAACGATATCCAACTTTCATAGATTCAGAACAAACAAACGTTTTTCAAAGGTTTTTCATTATGAAACTTTCGGTTTCAGCGAAGAATTCTTTTCTTTTAGCAATACAATTGGATAATGGCTTTTGTGCGGAGACCGGAGCCTTCGAATATTCCTGTAGAGTAGAAGCTAGAGAAAGATAAGTAATAAAAAGTCAATGATAAACAAGGATATTGTATAACTTATCTCGATTGGATTGGATACACATATAAACATATCGTCACGCCCTTCCCCTGAGGAGGCTGGCAGAGGTGTGATACAACACCCATACTTCGTCAGACGATATTCAGTCTCTAATGTGAGGAGGCGAGCCGGTCGCCATACATCGGGCTCCAATCATATAGCAGATGACATACAATACGCACATATGTTCACACAATGAACAAATTGGTGCGTGCTGTTGGCTGGGTTTGCACCCGCTCCCTGTGGCTTGAGAGGCGGGCCTTCTCCAACTAGGCTATCATCGCTGTTGGGTTGGATATGGAGGAGAAAGTGAAAACAACAGTTTCTAACATTGGTGTCAAGTCGTTTGAAAACTCTGTTGTTTAAACTTATCTAGTAGTTTGCTTCGAGCGGACACCTCACAAATCTCTCGTCTCACAACTCTTCGTCCGACTTCGCTTATAGTTAAACATAAAATTTAAATTTACTCATTATCATCATCATGTCAGCCCGGAAGTCGTCTACTGCTGGACAAAAGCCTCCCTCAATGATCTCCACAACGACCAGTCCAGCGCTGCCCTCATCCAGCGGCTTCCCGCAACCCTCACCACCATAGGTATTCACAATCATTCGGGAACGTTTCCGTTCGGATTCCAAAAAAAAAACTCAAATTATTCGAATCTGAGTTAGTTTTCATAAGGTTTTAAACGCGATTCATTCTTCAGATCGCATTTATACTCCATTCCCTATTCCAAAGTTTATAAAAGTAGACTGAGGTTCGAACAATTTGAGTTTAAAATTTGTGGGATCCGATCGGAAACGTTGCCCAATGATTGTGATTAGGACCTCTGATCGGCAGTCCACTTGGTGGGAGGCTTTCCCACGCTGCGTCTTCTGGTCGCCTTCTTCTTCCTGGTCTTCTGGCGTGGTCGCCCCTCGAGAATGTTTCTGCCCCTCGGCCGTCGCGCGTCGGTTCTACGAGCGATGTGGCGTGCCTTGCCACTTTAGTTTGGCAATTCTTCGAGCCTCCTTCCTTGTATTTACTACTTGTTTTGTCAACTAGATTTCTAAAAGATTTGATCAACGATACTCTAATAATCGTCGAACAAACGTAGCAAAGATGTCCCAGTGACTCTGACTTTGAGCTTCGTTCAGTCAACTAAACTAATCTGACAGCACGAAAATTGTCTGCGTCTTTTTTTTATTATTTCAACTAGCCCCGCGGTTTTACTCACGTCCCTACAGGAACCGTTTATTTTTTCGGGATAAAATGTCCCCTATGTCCTTTTCTGTACCCCAGAAAACGTGTATGCAAAATTTCATAATGATCGGTTGATTAGTTAGAGCGTGAAAGCGTTACAAACAAACAAACGAACAAACTCACTTTCGCATTTATAATTTTAGTTAGTATACCTACTTTTGAAAAGGATGGGTTCAATATAAAACTGAAATGTACAACAATACAACAAAAGCTAGCTTTAACATAACAAACTACCTAAGCTATAGCCATAAATACATAGCTAGCAAAATCAAATGATAAGAAATCTGCCATTGTTTGTATCACTTCTTTTTTCTTGCTGTTAAATAAAAAGTCTAGCAATCAATTTGTCTATCAATCAATCATTAATTATTCCCATTGTTAGTATAATTAAATTAGGCCTAGACCCTGTTGTTAGACTACTGAGTTAGAAACTGCTCTTAGCAATAAAACCGCCATTAGCTACGCTAGTTTTAAACGTTATTAGACTTTTTTTAAATTTCTGGTGTAAACAATAACGAGTTTGCCTGTCTATCTGTCTACTTCTTTCTTCTTTCTTTGTTCGTCTTCCTTGAACTCGTTTAGCCAGAGAGTAGCCAGAATGACACCCCAAACGGAGTCAGTTACGACCAAATACCCATTTTTATTTTGATCAGCTCTTTTTAACTATGTAAGTTTGTAAATATACTGAGATACATAATAATTATATATAGTTTTTCGACGCATATAATATATGCATACTTTGTAAACTAAGATACTTACTTACTTACAAAGTATACAAAGTATTCTGTGTTTACTAAGATTACATTATAAGATACATAATATGCATCTTAGTATACTTTGTGTACTAAGATGCATCTTAAAGCCAGTAAAAGGCTAGCGAAGCCCTGGTCGGTCACCAACTCGTTGGACCGACTTCAATAAAAAAGCCACGCAGATCACCATGGTGCAGTGTGCTCGCAATGCAGCCAACCGCCGGTTATGGAGAGGCAGTGCGAGAAGAGCGGGCCGAGAAGAGCCCTGGGGAGGGAAAAAGACAGCGAGGAACCTTGTACCATTTGCACAACCACGACCACTCTGCCAAGAATGCACGACTAAGAAGATACTTTGTATACATATATTATATGCGTCAAAACAATATAAGGAAAAAGCGGTAAAAATCTAAATTCTAATACACAGCACGTGGACTAAATACAACAACAATCCAAGAGACACTACACAACTCCGTTGACAGTATTATCTTACGGGTATCAATAACAAAGATAGAGAGACGTACAAGAGACTGCAGCGAAAACAAGACAACTATAATTATCACTGTTGCGACTTGTTGTTTTTGTTTGTGACTACGGTCAATTGTGAGCATGCACCTAATTTATGGTGGTCCATGATTAGGTTTTCGTACCGTTTCTTCTTTATATTTGATAGAAGCATAATATACATACACGAAGCCGTATTTTTGACTGCCTCGGTGGCTCAGTCGGTAGAGAACCTGCCTTTAGGGGGCGTGGGTTCGATTCCCACCTAGGGCAAAATATTCATGTGACACAAAATGTGTTTGTTCTATGTCTGGGTGTCTATTTAAGTACCTATGTATTTAAAAATATATATGTATGTATATCAGTCTCTGACTGCCATAGTACAAGCTTTACTTAGTTTGGGGTCAGGCGACCGTGTGTGGAAATGTCCCGAATTTATTTATTTATAGCAGCTACTATCTCACAGACTTGTATAAAACATCTAGAAAATACACCGCAATGCTCTTAGATGTCATGCTGACGTTAAGACTGATATTGCACTACATTTAGGTTGCAGGTGAGGAGCGGAGCGGAGCTATTGCAATATTAACCAATCGAATTGCAGCAATGAGAGCGGAGACCTTACGCTTCAATTCTATTGGATAATATTGGCACAGCTCCGCTACGCTCCTATTCTCTCCGCTCCAGTGGACATGCAGCCTAAATATAGTTCAGTGTCAGTCTTAACGTCAGCATGATATTTTATCAAATCTCGAAGCATCACGGTGTACTCGTATTTTAACAGTCTTCGAATATTTAAAATACCCTATTTCTTTTAATGAGACCAAATATTTATTGACAATCTTAAAATGTCGTCTCTTAGTATCTTTCACAAAAAAATGATGTCAACAATCAATGAAACGTAAGAAGACTATCGTTATCGTCTGTCGACGTCAGATCGCGTGCTGATAAGAAGTCAAGGAGATTTCCTTCGGTGTTTTTCAGTTTTTGTTGTGTGTTGTGAGTCGAGACAATAGTACGTTTTTAATCGTGAGAAATGAGTATGTCGCGTTTCTGAATGCCTAAACAGTGCAGCATGCATCACCAACGCTTTCTGAGGAGAAGTGAGTGGATTTAAATTATTTTTCTCGTGCTTTTTTTTGTTTTGGCTTGAGAATTTTTTTTGTTAATTTAGAGTTAGTTGAACCGCGTTGTTGGTGATGTTACTGAATATATTTGACTGCTTCTGAGGCTCAGTTGGTAGTGAACTTGCCTTCTGAGCTCGGGGGCGTGCGTTCGATTCCCACCTATAGGGCAAACATTTATGTGATGAACATTTATGTTTGCTCTATGTCTGGGTGTTAATATGTATTTAGGTATGTACATAAATATATGAGTCTATATGTATGTATATCAGTCTCTGACAGCCATAGTACAAGCTTAGCTTAGAATGGGGTCAGGCGACCGTGTGTAATAAATGTTCCGAATAATTTATTTATTATTTCTAAGCAACTGGAGGTGTCGTCAACATTTTTCTTTTCTTGTACAAAGACAACGCTTTCGGTGACTTATTAATACCTATATATTGTGTTATAGTAATATAGCGAGATTTATTTATATAGCGGCTATTATTTTAAACCTTATACTTTTCATCCTTGAGATTAAAATTGTAGAGCACCCGGTGCTTCCTATAAGTCAAGTATTAAAGCCTAATAAATTATTCCATAAGTAATTACTAGAATTCGCGTCTGATTTAAGAGTGATTCAAAGTTCATTCATCTGATCCCGTACATTAAGCCAGCTGGTGTTCTGTTCTATGTCCTGGCGAGAACTAGGCTAACTATCTACAGGTACAGGTAACTAGGTACAGAAGAATGTTAAGTGTCTACTAAAGCCGAAGGTTGCTGATATCTGGAGAAAAAGCGATTTACACATGGCCCTATAGACACTAACCTAATAATCCTACAAATATTAAGTACTTACTACTATTAACCTATCGAGAAGCACCATAGCGCGCGGTCCGCGAAAATCGAATTTCCAAAAATCGACCTTCGCTTAAGCCTTGCAGCGTTGCTTATCGCATGTCCATAAAATTACATTGAATTTCAAAAAATCAAAAAAGATTGAATAAGTATGCAGCATATAGTTTATTTTTGCATGTCGTTCCTTAAGAACATTTGCGGTGCGTAAGGCACTATGCGATAGTAACTTTTAGCTTGTTACATGCATCTTCACGTTTCAACGAATGGACGAATTTAAATGAAATTCTGAACAGAGATTCTCATAACATATCGTCACGCCTTTTGTCCCAAAGAGGCTGGCAGAGGCGTATAACACCCACACTTCGCCGGACGGTATTCAGTCCCATATGATGGGGCAAGCCTGTAGCCATACACCGGGCTCCAGTTAGAGGTATAGGTACTTTTACTTACCCTGTACTTACACATATTACAGCTAGTTATCATAAAATATCTCAGCATATTCTCTGAGTATGAGTAACACAAATGAATACCCTTGTTCTAGATTAAAAAGCAATATTTCCACTGACATTTTCTAGATATAAAGAGATTTAGCAGCTACTAATCTCAAGGTGATAGGTACTACACAGTGCTCGGAGAGTTTTGAACTGAGTTCAACTGAGTTCAAAACTCTAGTACGAGCAAATCGAAACGCGGGCCTTTTTTGATGGAAGGGCAATGGTTCCAGTGAAATTTTGGGCATACATTCTGAAGGTGAAACAGTTCAGTGCATTGCCGAGCGGAGTTTCGAACGTTCAACGTCCTGACTGGGAGTGCAACTGTTACGAGCTTATTTTTTTTCTTTTCTCCCCAGTTCAGGGGAATTTGGAATCGCACGTCATGTGCATTTGCCAGTGTCAAGTAACTAACCATTCGTTTTCACAGATGATGGGATGATGATGATGGGGTGATGATGACGATGATGAATTTCCTCCCCTTTCCCCATTTCAGTAAAATCATGGATAATTTACTGAAACTTCAAGTGAAGTTTGTAGAGAAAACGAAAAGTCGCGTTCCGCTATGTTTGTATCATTTGCATAAAGTCATGCACTTTAACGAACTGATAAATGTTAACAATTTACTATTATTACACTTTAACACTCGAAGAATAACAAGTTTTAGAAAATAATACAAAATCACGACACTACATTTACGGTTCCCGCCAAAACCCACCGTCGAGCGGACGAGCTTCATCTATTTGCTAGCGAATAATTTGGATGTCAGAGGCCTTTACTCTCCTGGGAGGTCCTTAGTAAATAAATAAATACAAGAATTAATATACCTACATAATATTAAAATGTTTGAAATAGATATAATTAAATATAGATTTTTTTTTGCATGAAAATAAAATTATATGAATGAACTAAATTATAGTTTTAAAAAATTCAAAATTATGTATTTAAAATATTGCATGAAATGTTATAAGTAATTCAATTCTATTAAGGAAATGAACAAGGCTTTATTATTATTATTATTAATTTGTATGTCGTCGGTAAAAAAAATACTGGTCGTAACTCTTTCGAAGTTTTTTTTACAGAAAACCCAAATAATGCATATCAGGTTTGCAGGAGGTAATATCAGAAGCAACTGGTCAGTTTTTTTTTTTTAATTAATTTAATTATTTCGTTAGTAGAAAGTTACATCACTGAGTTCCATGGCAAATGCAAGCAAAGTCACACATGAACTAATTAAATTAACATTAACAATTTTACATTTTACCTGAACCACGTAAATTTTTTCGGCGACCTTGTAACCGCGACATGTAACCTTCTTCGTCTTGTAACGGTAACATATAACCTTCTTCGTCTTGTAACGGCAACATGTAACCTTCTTAACCGAATCCAAAAATGTTAACGCTTATAGCATTAGTGGTAACGCCTAGTTGGTACTATCTTATCCCACTAAGCAGACACAATATATTACAGTTAGTATCTTGCAGGCCCAGATCTAGGGGAGGGCGAACCGGGGGGGGGGGGGGGGGGTGGGGGTTCACTGGCCCTTGGCGGCCTTCAGGGCAAATTCAGGGGGTGCCAAAATCCTAATGTTCTTATTATCTTTTTAATGTTCTTATTAACATTTCTTATAATCTTTTACCCTTTTAAGTATTTGTGAGTTTAAAGTAGTAAAATAATTCTTTAAATCAATTGCTCGATGGCGCAGAGAGGGGGCGCCGGGCGCCACTCTCAAGTTTCTGCCCCGTTTCAAAAGAGTCCTAGATCCGGGCCTGGTATCTTATCTAGACACGTAGGTCCGTAGCAATTAGCTGTCATATATCATCATCTGAACACACAAATAATCTAATACTCACCAAGATCTTTGCGAATTGTATTTCTGTTTCGCTGGGCTTCGTTGTGGTAACGCGTATTTTTATTTTATCTTGAAATGTGAAGACAAATCGTCGTGAACAATTTCACTACGATTTTGGACGATATTAGTAACTGAAATAATTACAATGTATTTTTTGTACACCAAGAAATATAGAAAAAAACGCTTACCTAAACCAATTAAAGATTCGGCACTAGCAGAGCGCCCTCATACCTTACTAGTTACGCCCCGCGGTATTAGCCGTGATTAAAAAATAGTCTATGTGCTATTTCAGACATATAATCTATCTCTGTGCCCAATTTCATCCAGATCCGTTCAGCCGTTCTAACGTGATTGAGTAACAAACATCAATTCATTCATACATATACATGTAAATATACTAACTGCGCCCCGTGGTTTCACCCTCGGTTAAAAAGTATCCTATGTGCTATTCTAGACTATACTCTATCTCTGTGCCAAATTTCATTCAGATATGTTCAGCCGTTCTGGCGTGAAAGAGTAACATCCATCCATCCATCCATTCTTACAAACTTTCGCATTTATAATATTAGTAGGAGTAGGATCACTGGTTTGGAAACATCAATCTACTCATACATTTGGTTGTATGAATAAATTGATGTTTCCAGTGATTTCCAAAATGGTCTATGTCGACCCCCAGGGTTCTACCATGAAATACAATGGGTATACGTGACCCAAAAAAAAATTAGGGATCTATGGTATTTAAACGGGGGTCCACGATAGTCAATCTCATTTATTATGTACGATCAATACTCTCGCACTTTTCCACTACGTTACCTATTACTGAATGTATTCAGTTTCTAATAATTAGTTCAATTCTTTAATGCTATGAGGATCTATCATATCAGTAAAAACATGGCGAGTAGTCTACAAGGCAAAAGAGTTTAGGAACTTCTGATTTAAACTTTCGTATTCATAGCATTAGTCACACAAATAACCACTTATATATAGCTACGATTACTAAATACTACGGAACTATTTCTCGACAGAATTTATTTAGGATACAGATCTTGAATTGCGATTTTGTTACTAACTTTTAGTAGGTCCAGGAACCAGGATAAAATTAGCACAGAAACGGGACAGGTATATTATAGCGCACAAAGAGAGAAAGAGATGCCTATGCTCAGCAGTGGTCGAGATAATGATAATGATTACTAGGTACAGGGGGGCTATTCTTGCTCGTGAGATGAGATGAGATTTTATCGTGGTCACTCTCACACCTATGACGTTTCAAACGAGAGCAACGAGGACGAAAAAAAGTGAGATGAGAATCTCAAATCTCCGAATAGGGTCCCTGGGCTATTCCTGCGCGTGAGATGAGATGAGATTTTATCTTGGTCACTCTCACACCTATGACGTTTCAAACGAGAGCAACAAGGACGGAAAAAGGTGATATGAAAATCTCAAATCTCCGAATAGGGCCACTGATAATTTTATAGAGACGCGGTCATACCACGATTTTTTACCCACACACGTTTACCTAAGCCTCTTCATTTAGAGTTGAAAATCGTATATCATAGTTGATGGTAAAATTAGATCGGCGCCTAAAATTAATTTTTTTTACTGGTTTTATTGGTATTAATCGTAATAAGAACACAAATAAGAATAAGTTACTCGGTTAACCGTTAGAGAACAAATCTGGCTATATAATAATCCAAAAAAATGTGCTGTAATCGCAAAAAAATTAGAAAACCACGCTCAGTTTTTTTGAAGAAAATACTTTTTGTGTTTTCTTTTTCCAATTTGTGAATGATTTTCAAAATTCTACTTCGGTTAAACTGATTTTAGTGGTTTTTTCTACCAGTTGTATTTTTTTTGCACCAGATCATCACAATTCTTCATATCAAACTAGGCGCAAACAAAATACTTGTTTTCGTTGATTTCGTGTAATACCGCGCCTTCTTCGGTTGGCGATTCTCATAAATAAATTAAACAGTCGGTTCATTATCCAAGTGTATTTAAAGGCTTGCGTAGTATTAATTAAAGATACTGTATTACGAAAGGGTTGTGATTTATTCAAAGGAATATAATTTCGTGTTTCTTCGTCTGTGGTCGTTCAGTGGGAATTCTAATGAGGCATTTTGAACGAATTTGGCTTTGGATTATTTCACAGATATTTTGGCCTGTTCAATTAATCTATTTTTGTTTCATCTGTTACCTCTGAAAGTTTTCCTACTTGATTCGTCTGTATTATTGACTTCAGCTCTCTTTTAGGATATTCTTAAGGTGGGATCTCCTGTGTGTGTGTGATATAGAGGTAATATATACATAATTATAATAATTTTATTTATAATTTCTTTATTTTCTGTTTTATTTACTTTTTGAGGATGTGATTTCACTTGTTTTTATCTTGTGTATTTGGCATCGTATGAGTTTATAAATCACTTAAAATAAATGTATTTTATTTTTGTGGAGATGTCGGTATTGTCGGTTGAAAACGAAACAAATGATTCCCCTCTTCACCCGCACGTGCAATGGATTTGATATAGTTAGAAAAACATTGTGTTTGTCTACACATATGTGTAGTGTATTATGGCTTCTTTGTTTCGATGTTTTTATTATGTAATGTTTAAAAAAGCGATGGTAGCCTATTTGGAGAAGGCCCGCCTCTCAAGCCAGAGGTAGGGAGCGAGTTCGAACCCAGCCGACGGCACGCACCAATTTTCTTTTCACGCCTTAACCAATCAACCGATCATCATGAAGTTTTGCATCCACGTTGTCTGAGATACAGAAAAGGACATAAGGTACTTTTTATCTCGAAAAAATATACGGTTCCTGTGGGACCGCGGGTGAAACCGCGGGGCATAGCTAGTTACTCGTATCTATAAAAACGGCAAAAAAAAAACTTTTGTTGTACGAGAGCATACTTAAATATTTATTTTATTCTGTTTCTTAGTATTTGTTGTTATAGCGGCAACAGATAATCTGTGAAAATGTTAACTGTCTTACTATCACGGTTCATGAGATACAGCCTGATGACATACAGACAGACAGATGTACGGACAGCGGAGTCTTAGTAATAGGGTCCCGTTTTAACCTTTGAGTACGGAACCCTAAAAAAAGGTTAAGAATAGGCGACTCGGAACCAACCGCTTGACGCTGTAACTACCGAAAATGGAACGAGAAATTTTGACCTCTCTTTTAACGAAATGAAATGATATCTTACATTTAAAACCATTACATTACCATTTAAAGATTCTCATGATAATATAATCTGAGCGGAGTATTTAGGCCGATCAGTTGGTCAGTCGGCTTATGGTGTGGCGAAGGAGCGCATGTCCATTTAGGGAAAATTACTCGATTAAAATTGCGCACGCGCCGTTTTTTGGGATGACGTTAAATTGAAACATTCGTGAGATCAATTAGTATCACAGACATGTTATGAATGCGAAAGTTTGTGATTTTATTTATGTGTTTGTGTGGGTCAGGCCGCCCTTCTACCAAGAAATGAGCAGACAATAAAATCCACCAATGGGATTAATTCATTCACACAGCGAAGCCATCTTATTGGTGAATTTTTCTTCGCTACACATCCTCACTCTAATGATCTTTTAGTGGAAAGGCAGGCTAAAGCTGAATTGCACCAACTAACTTTGACGGTAACCAAAATATGTGACAAACCATAGATAGCAAAACCATAGATAGTGAAACTGGTTACGCTTTGGTTATCGTAAAAAGCCGGTCAAGTGTGAGTCAGACTCGTGCACGAAGGGTACCGTACCATTATCTACAAAAGTAATGTTTCCTGTAGAGCTGGTGAAACCGCAGGGCGTAGCCAGTGTAACATATGCTATGTAGTTGTATTTAAAGTATTTTTCTCTCTTTGTAAAAGTAGGATTATTCATTCATGGAAAGTATTTATTAAATAAGTCAGATTTCTTCGTTGTTTAATAATATCACCATTTCGGGCTTTGCCTATAATTGTCGTTGGATTGCTATAATATCTTAATGTGAACTTTAAATGTTTTGTTGAGTATACTTACGCTTAGGGTTTTTGTGGTCATTATAAGTAGTTTGCTTACCAAAATCACTATATTAAAAAGAAAATGATGTTGCGGATGTCATGTAGTTATTTCCTAATTATATTAAGTAGCCAACTGTACTTAGCAGAATTTAGGTACCTAAACTCTGCTAAGTAGGTACAGTTAGCTACAAACAAACTAAGCAAACCAATTAAAAAAAACACAAACCAATTCGGAAACCAAACCACTTCGGAAACCAATTCAATTCGGAAACCAAACCAATTCGACAACCAAACCAATTCGAACACCAATTAAAATTATTATTTTTTAAGAAAGAAAAATAACGTGTCGGTTAAAACTATATTTTTTATTCTGGTCCGAAAAGTCCAAACCAGGCACAGACCACTGCTCCATACATCCATACATCCATTTTGCAACTTTGGTGTGTAGACTCCCTTAAAATGACCACAAAGACTCCTTTTTGGCATATTAAACTTTTTCTTCCATACTTTGAAATCTAATATATTTACCTACTATTTCGTAATTTAGCAATTTACAGAAGAAAAAAATGGTTATAAAGAACCTGACATTTTGACTGGCAGTTGGGCCGTTTACCTCATGAGGTAATGGCTGTTTTGCATTAGTTTAATTATAGGCATGCTGTCTAAAGTTATAAACATGAAAATGTATGTAAATATTATGCTGCAACACGCCCATTTCATGCAATCATTAGTTAATTACACATGTAGCCTGCATGTACTTAATGGCTTAATAACATAGCTTTTTTAATATAAGGTAAGGGGGTACTAACGTTAAATTTACGCAACTTCTAATTTTCACACCACTTTGGGAAAACTATGACTTTAAAACTTACTTACGTGAGTATAATATAAATAACTAGCTGTTGCCCGCAACTTCGTTCGCGTTTATTCAGAAAATAGTATCCATAAACCCTCCTCGTGATACACTGTAACTAATTATCAAATTATGAATAACAATCCGTTACCAAAGAGATCAAAGTCCAACATTAAAAATAAAAATACTGGCTGGTTTTGAGCGGAGTTTTAATTTTAGTTGTCAGTTATTATTTTAGTACCAACTACGTACTATTCGGTGTTGTCTGACGCATTTAGTATTATTATTACGCGTATTATTGGCGCGTTATTTTTTATTAATTTCATGACAAAAAGAATTATTACTTAATTCAGAAAAATGTATCCAAAAACTTTATATTTATCAAATTGCATCAAGATATCTTCCAGCCGTTTAGCAGTTATTTTTATTATTATTTTTTGTTATTTTTTTTTTTTTAATAATTTCAATATTTTCATGACAAAAAGATTTATTTATTCAGAAAAATTTGATACATTTTATTTATCAAATTGCATCAAGATACGTTCCAGCCGTTCAGCAGTGAAAAGCTTACAAACAGACAGACAGACAGAGTTACTTTCGATTTTATTATTGGTAAGCGTTTACCTAAATACAAGCTTTACAAATTATTCCTAAGTTCGTTTTTAACAAAACATTTTAAGATAACAAACTGCTACACAATTTTTGTTTCATAATAAGTATTAAATGTAAAACGAAATGTACCGTTAAAATTGAGAAAATGATATAGAGTAACAACTTGACCTTTTTAAAAAAAATCAAGAAAATGTAATTTCTTAATTCATTCGTATCACAAATAGTACGAAAAAAAAATGTTGAAAGCTAAACTACGTTATGGATTTTTTTTAATATTGGTTATGTGGAAATTAGGTGTTATTTTATCGATATAAAAGAAGGTATAATCACTTTGTCAGCTAATAGAGCTAATACAATCTAATACATTAGAGGGAGCGGGTTCAAACCCAGCCGACGAAACACACCAATTAATTCATTGTGTGAAAATATTTCTGAGCGTATTGTTTGTCATCTGCTACATGACTGGAGCCCGGTGTATGACGACATGCTCGCCCCCTGTCACATTTGGGACTGGATATCGGCCGTCGAAGTGTGGGTGTTGTATTACACCTCCGCCAGCCCCAGTTCTTCTGAGAATTGTTTTTTTTTCGAACAAGGCGGCCGAGTCTATAAAAAAACTTTGACGTTCTTAAGTAAGATACACTTATGAACGTCAAAGTTTTTTTAATACAAAATTGAATAAAAACATTTTGACTTTGACTTTGACTTGGGGGAAAGGCTTGACGATATGTATGTACAATCTACAAATGTATAGAGAAACATCGCTTCTACGCTACGTTCCACCGAGTCTAGCACAGCGTGTTAGCAAAGCCACTCTAATTGAGAGCATGGCATGCTAGTTTCTATCTCACATTTTCTTTCAGTCAACACCTAATCCTTCGACTGTTGACACGCCTCTCTACCCTAACCACAAAAACAAACCTTACTCCACCACAACTCAGACCAAATTCAAACACGTCCGTTAAATTTAAATATTTAAGATTGTTAAAGCAAATATGCTTCGAGTAAATTTCAGTGTGTGCGGTATTTAAAGTGTAACTATTTCAACAGTGCCGTTAAATAAAATGTGATCAAGTGAACTACAATTAATTACTTATGTAAATGGACAGATGGTGGTAATTGGTAATTAATGAGGCGAGATGCCTTTTGAGTTAATTGGTGTCTTCGATGAGGTTTCGATTACAGTGACGTAGTAAAGGTTAAGGAGTCATTCGAAGTCGAAACTACTGTGCGGTATAATTTCGATGTGACAACTTTCAGCGGTGTTTTCGGTATACTTTAGCCCAGTAGCGTAATGTAGAAGGTATTTTATTTGTAACTTTTAACCGATCAGCAAGTTGATAGCGTCCGACCACTTTGCAATGGTATGAACGAAAAATGAACGTAATGACTTGTGACTTAAAGTCCTTTTCGAGCGGGCATCACGCGGGCCTTCCGCACCACAGTTAGCGCCGCTGGCAGCTCGGCGAGTCGATCTAAAAAAGACTTTATTTTGAAAATTATAAAGTTCATCTTTCATTACTATTATAGCAAGGCGATCGGGCGCTGAGCTGCAGGTGGACAGACACAGTAATTACGTAAAGTTGACATACGGGATTGTGATAGTGATAACATGCGGTTCGCGCCAACCTTCTTTCCCACACGCTCGCGATTACTTACTTTAAAAAATCTATGAGAAAAAATAAGGTTAACGCCCTACGATTACCACCGAAATAGCCACCAATAGTAATCGTGAGAACAATATTCCACAAGATTCCGGGAATATTCTACAAAGTTTAAAGTTTAAAAACCAGCAAGGATATAAATAAACATGATAGGGGAAATAATTAAATAATCATGAATTCGGGACATTCCATACACGGTATCCTGACCCCAAACTAAGCAAAGCTTGTACTATGGCTGCCAGAGACTGATATACATACTTAGATAGTTTTAAATACACACTGAAATAGAAATTAACACCCAGACATATAACAAACACTAATGTGCATCTCATGAATGTTTGCCTTAGATAGGAATCGAACCCACGCCCCCAAGCTCAGAAGGCAGGTTCACCACCAACTGAGCCACCGAGGCAGTCAATGTTAGTATAGGCTGTTTTATTTAACGGACTTATTTTAAAATATCATAGTACTCACAATTATGACCAACTAGCTGCTCCCCGCGGTTTCACCCGCGGTTATTTAAAAGTATCCTATGTGCTATTCTAGACTATAATCTGTCTCTGTGCCAAATTACATCCAGATCTGTTCAGCCGTTCTGGCGTGAAAGAGTAACAAACATCCATCCATCCATCCATCCATACATACAAACTTTCGCGTTTATAATATTAGTAAGACTTTTATTAAAGGACCAGCCCTGAAACGTGAAAACCAAACCAGCTGCTCCATACATTTCATCGAGTTTGAATGAAACTTTTAAATGAAAGAGCTGTTTTTTTTTCGCGATTTCATTGTTGGTACCGTGATAAAGACTGGCCCCATTATGATGAGCATAATGATATCCTAAGATAATCAGTCGTTTTAAGAAACAACCCATATGAACTGTGACCAAGTGAACTACTTTTGGACATACAAACTTACATAAAATACGCCTATACAGGGTTATCAGTATAGGGTGTACTAAGCCAAAAGTTACAAGTAAAAGTTGTTCCTAATGATGAGTACAATGACCCGTACTCATCATTAGGGACAACTATGGAGCCACCCCAAAATCTCGTAAGAAAATCAGCTGTTCCATGCAAAAAGTTCGTCGACAAAATGTAAGGAACAGGTGTTATTTATTTCACGATTTCAGGGTTGACCCAAAAGTAAAAGTTGTTCATAATTATGAGTACAAAGACCCCCTTTCGGCTTAGTACACTCTTCTGATAACCCTGTATAGTCCAATATTGTTACCATAATATTATTATCTACAAATTCAATTGAGAAAACCTCCACAAAACTATAAAAACTATTCCAAGAAGAAAAACACATAACTCTCACTTAGAACTACTTAATTTGATATAAACTCAACTTAACATAAACATTAGCCTGCAAATTGACGTTAACTAACATAATAAATACAGCAAATGTTAGTTCTTGCTAGTTAAGTTGAACTTAAGTCGTACTTAACTCTGCTTGCTAGAGTGAATAATGGATGAAAATTAACTCGTTTTTCACCTACATTTAACTTAAATAGCTTTTCAGTGATTTGCAGTGGGCTTTCTTTTTCTTTCATTACAACTATACCGTTCCAAAAAATTTAAGAGCAGTACGAAATTGTTTTTTCTTTTTTGTTTATAGCATAAATAAGTATTATAAGATAAAGAAACATACAAAGTTTTAAATAGGTTTAGCTCTCCCCAGTGGATTAACCGCAGTTTAAAATTACCTCCACTACGTTTGAGCGTGAAGAAGAAACAAACACATACACAAACTTTCGTCTTATAATATAAGTACCTGTGCCCCATGATTAAAAATATTCATTCCAGACTATAATCTATCTCTGCGCCAAATTTCATACAGATCTGGGGCCCTATTCGGAGATTTGAGATTTTCATCTCACCTTTTTTCGTCCTTGTTAGTCTCGTTTGAATTGTCACAAATGTGAGGGTGACGAACATAAAATCTCATCTCATCTCACGCGTAAGAAAAGCCCTACTGTTCAGCTTCAGGCGTTCTGGCTTGATTGAGTAAGAAACATTCAAACTTCACATTGGTAATGTTCAAATCATTTCTTTATTTCTATCTCTATCTTCGATCATAATTATATAAAGGAGAAACGGTGCGAGAACCTAAAAAAGGACCGCATTAATTAGGTGCTGCACGTTTCACCATAGTCACAAACAAACAATACATTTTGGTTGTCTCGTTCTCGCCACAGTTTCTTGTACGGCTCTCTATCTTTGTTATTGATACATGTAACATAAAACTGTCAACCGTCAAATATTGGGTACACGCGCTGTGTACTAGAAATTAGACTTGTACCGCTTCTTCCTTATATTATTTCGAGGATCTCTGCGCATTAATACAGAAAACTAGTATTTTCTATGCATGTATTGTATACAGAGACCTAGTAGGTAACATGCAGATAACTAGTATTTTGCGTGAAGTCACGGACCGCATGCGGCTCGTCAGCGTTTGAAGTTATGAACATTAAGTATAAAAAAACGTCATCTAGTTTCATGCGCTTCTTACTAAATATAGCTGGCTAATAGTTTCTCACCAGCCAGTTATATTTATTGTAACTTTGACTAAATAACACTAATTCCCTACTATATTGTCACTCATCACGTTTTGTCGTGGACGCACGTATTAGTAAAAGCGGTATAACTAAGTACAAACAAGTAAATGTTTACTTAAACCATACGAAGGAGCTATAACTCGATGTGGTTAAACTACTGGTTAAATTCGGAGTTTGCCTACTGTATAATTATACTGCTACGACATATCTCGTAACTCTGTCACGCAGGCGTAATGCGAAGGATTTAATTATTATGATTATTTTTTTCTAATTAGATGAGTAAAGTCTATAATTTTCACATAAGAAATAACAACAAAAAAAGCAATGACACATCTTTAGGTACAATTAAATCCAATTTTAAATGTGACATTTTACTAGTTGTAAAAATGAGATGTAATGTAAAATATAATATAACTAGCTGTCACCCCGCGACTTCGTTCGCGTTTATTATTTATATATATTAAATTTATATATTTGAGCTATCATATCTGTTAAGTTAGATCGAACTGCACACGGTGTGCAAGTTTGATTGAAATCGGTTAAGTAGTTTAGGAGTCTATAGCGGACAAACAACGTGACACGTAGTTTATATAATTATGTATATTAAGATGAAAACACGATGGAAGGCCAAAATAGAGGTGATACCTAATACACCTAGTTAGGTGGCCATCGCTGCACATATTATTGTGACTTTTCCATCTAACAAAATGATTTTGATCTGATTTTGATTGTAATTAACTCTAACATAATTACTTTATCTAATGCTACGAGATTGATGTGTTACGTACTAGAGGAGCTGATCCAACCAAAAAACGTTACGCAACCTAATGAAGTGGGGGCCTGCCCACCGTGTGCTGACTGCAGGTTTGCTGCAGCGTTGACTACTGAATTGCTAATTTACGTCCGTCCAGGTTCACAGTTTGATTGCAATAAATTAGTGCCGCTCCGCACACAACCACACTGCACGCGTATCGGGACCACACTAATGCAAGGTGCAAGGATTTCAGTGCACTGGAGTTGATGAAAGTTTGTGTTCCGATGATGAAATCTAGTAAATGTACATAAATATATATCGATGATCTAATGCAACTAATGCAATGCAAAAAAAGAAAAAAATAAAGAATTTAAATTACTTACTTAGATATTACGTAGGTATAGAAGAATTAAAGCATTTAAAATTTGTCGTTTACAAACAATTTGATAATTATGGTTTTGAAACACGTAGCAGTTCCTGTATTTTCCATTCTTTTTTTTTTCAAATACTTAAATACGAAGATCTGTCAGAAATCAAAAGGGTTCCATTTTTTAAAGTTAATTTCTAGCCGTTGTTCAATGCGCCGAACTCTACAATTCGACTGCGACATACACAGCGAGTTCAAATTAATTCGTTTTAGGTAATTATCTCTCGAAATAATTCCGACCCGACCGGCTGTCAGTTTGAAAAACGTAGACTATCACAATCACTGCTGGTGTTTGGTTAAATGTTTTCGATTTAGATCGCAATCGGCGTGGTCAGATAAAGGATCACGGATTGTTTGTTGTCACGTGTTGGGAAAATAAAATCAAATTAGACGAGTCATTTGTTAGTTGCGGTCGTAAGGTGGTTTCTTCATTTATGTCGATAGAGATTCTCTACCGTATTTGTTAAGCGGTACTTATTTATTTATTTATTTATTTATTTATTAGTACTTGTAGTATGTAAGCAAGCAAGCAAGTTCGTATAGGCCTGATATTAGAGTTTCTAGGCCGCCCGGAAACCTCTGACAAGGCTTGACAATTGTTGTCATAAAACAAACAACCGGGGCCTACAATTTAACGTGTCATCCGAGCCACGGTAGCGCTCAGTATGAATACCACCCACGGTCACCCATCCTAGGACTGACCGTGTCGTCCTTTGCTTAACATCAGTGATCGGCTACGAACACCTGTCAAGACGCTGTGAGCGCTGCATATAGTATGTGACATCCACCAACCCACACTGATCCAGCGTGGTGGATTACGGCTCAATCACCATCGACGTAGGGTAGGTCGGTGTCCCTGCAGTGGGACGTTAAAGGCTGGAATAATGATACCGCCAAATATGGTATCGGGTTTGTTTGTATCGAAAGCCAGGTTCCTCTCTAAGACATACCCCTCTAGAGATTATCCACCGCAAAAAAGAGGTGATAACTTAAACTTTAACATGTGTATCTGTCTGTAGCACCATAACTTCCGCACGGATAGACTGATATACTTTTTGTTTGTTTTTTTAAATATAAAAAACTTAAAAAAAAAACAGTACCCTAGCATGCACGCGCAACAAAATTATTCTCGTCACTTTTTGTCGTGTGAGAACAAGACAAGGCTATGTACATACATACGTCTGTCTCGATAAAAAGAGTCGACATACCTTTGTCACGTTGCGTATGCTGGGCCTGAGAAGTGTTCTCTAGCTTCTAGCTTTATCTCTAGCTGTCTCTAGCTTTAGTGACCAACGCTGAAGACTACGGGCAAGCTAGGAGAAGAGAAGAGAGGCTTTTGCTCAGCAGTGGTAACGTCCAAGCTGAAAATTAAGATTTAAAAAAAAAACTGGCTCCGGTCCTGCATAACATGGAACTCAGGGAGCTTACTGAAATATGGCACGTATATCAATACACGTAGAGTACAGAAAGGTACAGTGTGGCGATACCATCAGCATAATATTGGGGAGACCTGAATTACGTGTGCATAATTAATTGATTATAATATAAGGGCCGGTCGTTCGTTAATCCGCAAATTAACAGCTGATAAAAAATGATGGATGAGCCCTTATTAAATTTTTATTGCGAAATACTATTTTATCTCTGTAATTCTCGGAATTCTAATATTTGGTCAATAAATAGGCAGATTAGTTCAAGTTCAACTGGATAATTAGGTATTTGATCATATCACGCAACAAATGAAATTTTCAACGCCTATAAAGATAATTACGACTTGACATTTGTAAAGTTACATTTTATGTGGACCAGTTAATACTGAACTTTAGAAACTTAGATCTTAGTCGCCGTCTTATGAGTGGAGACACTCAATGAGACTAAGATGCAGAATCACGTTTTTTGATATTGAATGTTTATGTAGCAAATCTTCTCTTTATAACAAACTGCACATACAAAATTTTGTCATCTTCACTATAAATCGCTTGCGTAATCTAGAGGTATTTTAGACATCCAATAAAATAAATCATGAATCACAGAGAAGAAAATTACTTATACTTAGTTAGCAAACATTACATTTCATATACTTTGCCTTAGCTAATATTTTATGAGCTGTAAAGACTGTAAAAGAATATTTGATAGTATTAATTTATTTTTACTAACTTTAATGTATGTAAACCTTTAAAACTAGTACCAAAAAACATTTCTTTGTTTCCAAGTCTGCATTTTAGATTTTCAGAGGATCTTTTACCATGTGCGTGCCCAGACTTTTTAATGGGCGGGGGCGAAGTAAATATACTTACCTACCTACTTTTATTACTAAAAAATCATATTTAGAGCTTCGAGCTAGGAACCAGGGAGCAGCTGCCCCTGATTGCCCCAACGTGGATACGCCCATGATCTTTACCAGGAGACAAATCTTAAGCCAACTGTCAAAGAATTGCTTTTTTTTTAATACTTAATAGGCTTGCGTTTGGCCGCCAACATGCCTGATGATAAGCAGTGATGCGGCCTACGATGGAGCACGCTTGCCTAGAAGAAACCGATTCACTCGAGACTTGAAGACACCCAGATTATAAGTGTCCACACACTCTGGGGGGCTATTCCTGTGCGTGAGATGAGATGAGATTTTATCTTGGTCACTCTCACACCTATGACGCATCAAACGAGAGCAACAAGAACGAAAAAAAGTGAGATGAAAATCTCAAATCTCCGAATAGGGTCCCTGGCAGAGTGTTCCACACTCGTGCAAAAACGCTCGTGTAACCCGCCACTTACACCAATCCCATAAATATTTACTACCCGTTATATAGTTCACATTCGAGTTACAAGCACATGTCGGGTCTCCGAGCCGTAATTTTATTGCTCTACTCCAGCGGTAAGCCTTGGCTCCAAGTACGCTGTTAAACGATTTTAAAGCTCGAAAACTTGCTTAAAATGTTTGCTAATTGCGGGGATACGAGTTAATGATTGTGTAGCTGATGTTTTAAATTTTGGTTGATTTTTTATATGCCACCATGCCTTGTCATGCCATTTTTTGTCATGTCAGTAATAAAAGTGTCAATTCACGAAATCTTTCCCATTTTAATCACTGTGCCCCATCTGTGGATAAATATCATTGCTGGAAATAACATATCGTCACGTCTTTCCCCCGAGGGGGCTGGCAGAGGTATAATACAGCATCCACACTTCGCCGGGCGATATTCAGTCCCAAATGTTACAGGCAGCGAGCCTATCGCCATACACCGGGCTCCAGTCATGTAGCAGATGACATACAATACGCACAAATGTACACAACATATGCACAACGAAGGTGCGTGCTGTCGGCTGCGTTCGTACCCGCTCCCTCTGGCTTGAGTGGCGGGCTTTATCCAAACTAGGCTATCAACACTGGAAATTTGTAATTTGCATTGCTGGAAATGAGTATAAATTATCCATGAAGTATGGATAATTTCTCTACGCTAAATTTTAATTAAACCTAAGTACCTTAACTTACTATAACATAACATTTCAGCCTAAATGCATGTAAGTTTTTGACACAATACATGAGGTATTTGAATTTATTGTTAGGCAAAATATGCGAATCTTTTCCATATTCTGACGTCTTACGTATTTATTCTGGCTTAGCTAAACAGTTCATTGTTAAGGATCTACGAATCCCTTTGATGTTATGTTCCTCCTAAATAGGTAAACATTCATGTTTTAAATGAAAATAAGAAATACTAGCGACTCATTCCGGGTTCGCGCAGTACCTATAAATATTTTTTGAAAATCATCGAACTCATGTTGAAAAGCGTTTCAACTACCGTTGCGTGGTTTAAAAGGAGCTAGTGGATATACAAACAGACAGACATGGAAAGGGACCTTGTTGTGTATTAAGTAGAGAAGATAGAGATTAGTACAACATACCTAATTGAAGTGAAACTTCTAATGCGACTTCCAACAAGGTTGCGTTAAACGTTTAACGCTCCTGGAGAGGGGGAATAGAAAGACACAGAGCGAGAGTGAATGCGTGGCACTCGAACGCATAGGCGTAGTTTAAAAGTTACAAGCCAGCGCGAGCGTTAGCAACGAGTAGCGTCCAATATTCCAACGCAAGAGAGAGAGAGAAAGAAAGATACACAGAAGTTTTACTTATTCTGCGCGGGGTGATTCCACGCACTATTTTTACGCTACATTTTCTTTACAATAACATATCGCCACGCTTTTCCCCTGAAGGGGCTGTCAGAGGCGTAATACAGCACCCAGACTTCGCCCGACTATATTCAGTTCCAAATGTGACAGGGGGCGAGCCTGTCACCATACACCGGGCTCTAGTAATGTAGCAGATGACGCACAGATGAGTTTCTTTACAATCCATGATCAATATTCATAATCTAAAAAAAAACAAGCTCTAGCATTCAGCGTAATTCAATTAATAATTCAAACACGTAATGACGTCATCGTCATCCATCTCTTTCGAACTTTTTCTAAATGTCTTATTTCGGTCTTACTTAAGCACCGATTGACGTCACTACGTGTTGCTGAATGATATAACTGGCGGAGTATATTATTATACCATTCAATATACTTAGTTAAACCTTCCAACTTTCTTCTCTTTACGTTGTTACTAACTATATTTCTTAACCATTCTCGGCATCGTTCCCTAACATCTTTATAAAAGTAAATAGAGTGTATAAATCCTTTCATATTTCTACTCGAAACGGCTGCGTTTCGTATTATTAAGGCCGTAAAAGCACCATTAATGTCCCATAGTGGAAATTACGCTCCTTACCATACTATGCCATAACGCCACCCGTAAAATAACAAGTAACTTGAAAGAAAATATGTGTTACTAGCTGCGCCCCGCGGTTTCACCCGCGGTTAAAAAGTATCCTATGTGCTTTCTAGACTATAATCCATCTCTGTGCCAAATTTCATCCAGATCTGTTTAGCCGTTCTGGCGTGAAAGAGTAACAAACATCCATCGAACCATCCATTCTTATAAACTTTCGCGTTTATAATATTAGTAGGAAGTAGGATATACAAAGTATTTGTGTCTCAATTTTCTCATTTTCTCTTATTTATGATATTTTGCAACATCAAAAGACTAAAAAGAAACAAGAAGCAATGAAAACTTCACCCATGACCGGGTTCGGAAGTTCAGAGTTCCGTCGGTCGGGTAATGGGTTCCAGCTACGAGTATTTTGGACAAAAGTTTTACTGAACCGTTCTGAACGCAAGTACGTGACAATAACTTTTTGGATTAGGATCGATGAAGTTTCTGAAGTCATGGGGTGTTTGTGCGTTGAGCTAGAAACTTACGGCCTTACTTATAAACGTTGTTTCATCATCAACAGTTCAGCCAGAAGGCGTCTACGTTCTGGTTTGATCTCGCAAGGACGGCCTCTCCATCGCTCTTTGGGTGAGTTGGAGCCTTCTTAGGCGGTGGTCAGATAGCAAAGGCCACTTGTGCTAAAAACAATTGTCTAAGTCCCTGCTTATCTAGTTTAGTATACTCCTAGCTAGTATATACTTAATTTTTTTTACACGAACCTCAAAGCATTCCTAAGGAGAATCCTAAGTTGATTGTGCCCGATGAGCGAATATTTCGCTAGGAGTAGTTAAAAAATAGAGCAACTTATGCAAGGATTTAGGCAATTCTTATGTTTAGTGCAAGTGGACATTAGAACGAGAACGAAACACGGACTCAGTGAAGACCTTCGTACAAAACGTGATTGAAGTGTCACGTCTGCGCTTCGTCTGCGCCCCGTCTTCTCTGTATGTGTTGCGTTGCGTCTCTTCTATTCATTTTGTATGAAAGTACTTTGAGTGAAGTGTGAAGATTAAGAAGAGATTAAGAGTGAAGATTAAGTGAAGACATGTCATCTTCATCAAAACGTGATTGAAGTGTCACGTCTGCGCTCCGTCTACGCCCCGTCTTCTCTGTATGTGTTGCGTCACTTTTTGTATGAAAGTACTGTGACGGGACGCCGCGTCTGCATCCCGTCCGTGTTTCGTCCTTGTCTTACGTCTTTTCTGTCTGGCTTGCTTATGAGGGTCATCGTAATCGACCACGTAGGTAAGCGAAACTTCGCTCATATTGTCAAAAGTCTTGAACTTTTTGCCATTTAAAAAATAAAGCGTGCGATACTAAATTAATGTCACGTAACTTTAAGGGCCCACGCGTTTTGACATTTTGTACCTACCTACTACTTGGATTGGATGTACTGAGCGGAGAGGAGTTCATTATGTTTAGGTACTCAGCTTTGTGAACAACGTTTACCTGTGCTTTTATTACCAAGCCAGACAACACGAAAAAATCTATACTTACTTATTCCACAGATAAATATTAATTTGTAATTAACGGTATTGGGTTAAAGGTATTGAATTATGACAAAGTTAATGTTTTTTTCTAAGATTTCAGGGTTGGTCACACAGTACAAATTATTTACAGTGATCTACTTTCGTTATTATTATTACATCCGTTCTGTTTGACCCTGTATGAGAAATGACCACGGTTCTTTTGAATTTATTTGGCCTTTTAAAGCTTAGTTTTCGTACCTTGAAACAGCAATTATTTGATTTTTTAACATTTAATTACCGCCTCGAGACGATCATACATATCTTCGATACGTTGCAACACATGCATGTCCGAACAGTTACCAACTTTCCTGTAGAGTCGACCAAAGATGGAACTAAAAATTTGCTATGCGTGGCGGTTAATTTTGTTCAGAAATTTCGATGGTAGCTCCCTCATTACTTGACCAGATAAATTGATCAGACTGTATCTATTGCTTAAAAACGAGGCTAGGTTTAATAACCGGTGTTGCCATTAAACCTGTCCAGGTGGGTACCTACTATTAATCACTTAAACGTTATCTCTACTTACGAAATGATTTATTTCGTCCGCTATCAGGCTGGCAACTTTGTGCCGATCGATTGTATCGATGGCCAATGAAGTTTAATGACTGGATCGATTAGAATCGAGTCACAGATAAAGTAATAGCTACTATACGAGTTGGTATTGTCTTTTATGGCCACTTGCACCAAATATAAGAATTGCGTTAGTCCTTGATTAACTAGTTTTCTACTCCTAGAGAAATATTCGCTTATCAGTACATAAAGTCAAGATTCTTCTACGGAATGCTTAAAGATTCATGTAAAAAAATGTAAGTAGGAGTAGATTGAACTTTTTAAATAAGGATTTAGGCAATTCCTATATTTAGTAATAATAATAATAATAAAATAATAAATTCTGGACACTTCCACACACGGTCGCTTGACCCCAAACTTAGCAAAGCTTGTACTATGGCTGCCAGAGACTGATATACATACTTAGATATTTTTTTAAATACATACTTAAATACATATTAACACCCAGACATACAACAAACACAATGTTCATCACATAAATGTTTGCCCTAGGTGGGAATCGAACCCACGCCCCAAGCTCAGAAGGCAGGTTCACTACCACCTGAGCCACCTAGGCAGTCAAGGGGCATTAGTGACTTAAGGCTGATTTACATTAATGTAGTGTTGCAATGCAGTGACGAAGTCCAATGACGCTTGATCGTTATTGAGTCCATGTAAGCGCTGGATTGAAATATACTTCAATCGTCAGTCGTGCCTGGATCTTCTTCGTGTCAATTGTTTTTATTTTTTGATTTAAACATGCCCCGACCAATAGTCGGTGACAGCTATTCCAAGAGGAGAGGCCTCCATCAGGTCACTCAGAGCTTTTGAGGCACTGAGGGCAGGACATTTGATGGCCCTTGGTTTGGGTTGCGCTGCAGCCACATTGAGAACCCGTGTCAGAGAACACCCACTTGGTCATGTTGAACTTGCAGCGGCCCACTTGGATCCGGAGTATGTTTAGTGACTTCGAGTGACTGGATTGAAACTCTGTATCACATTGTAAACTACCCTTTATAATAGTAAACTGACGTCGCTAAATTTACGAATAACTATATCAAAGACTAATGACATAGTGTTTAAATTCAACTTTTGCCTGATCAGGACTGGAACCTAAGACCTCTGGATTATTTAGCAATCACCACAAACTTCTATGTCTACCAAAAATATTAACCTGCATAATCATCATAACTACCTATTTCTTAAAACACTTGCAGTAAATACAGTACCAAAATATCTCAAACAACTCCAAAATTATCACTTGAACGCAAAAGCTAAAACATTTTAATTCATTTTACAATCACACGTTATTTTGGATAATTAGACCCATGCTACGAACAAATAATGTTGGTTAAATGACTTTACCCAATGTGAAAAGGGTGAAATGGCCTTAAGCGCCAACTTTGTTATCCAATTATGAATTTGGCTTTCCTTTACGTGTTTGTTAATAAGTTTGTGTACCAACCTTTATGTTTCAAGCTTTATTTCCGGATGGGTAATAGAGGTGTGTAAAAGTTTTATAATGGTAGGTAGGATATGTTTATGAAAAGGCTTGTGCGGTTAACATTAACACCTCTTACTTTACACACACACACTAACACATTCATGTCCTGAAACAATAATATGATAAGAAAGAGCGCTCTTAACACAAGCTTTATTAGCTTAAACAAGAGTCCTCAGCCGTATGTTTGTAAGTTGTATTTTTTTTTATCGTTTGGCCGCCTACATGCATGATGATAAGCAGTGATGCGGCCTACGATGGAGCACGCTTGCCTAGAAGAAACCGATTCACTCGAGACTTGAAGACACCCATGCATTTTGTAATTTTGAATCAAATAAACTTTATTACAATTACTTAGCTATTATTTTTTTTTTAATTTGACATTTATTGGGCAGCTTATCTAAATTACTTACTTCTGAATCTTTGGAGAGACGACCAAATATTAAAGTGTCTTCTTAGTGGAGATTTAACTGCTCTACATTTTCATTTAATCCTAAACTAAACTAATAATAAACGCGAAAGTGAGTTTGATCGTTTGCTTATTTGTTTGTTAGCTTTCACGCCTTAAATACAAAACCGATCATCATGTCATTTTGCATACACATTATCATGGGCACAGAAAAGGACGTAGGATATTTTTGACCCCAAAAAATTAACGGATCCTTTTTTTCCATTAAGTAAGTAATTCGAGTATTAGCTGTGATTAACAATACTGCGGGTAAGCCCACGGGGCGCAGCTAGTCCTACTAATCCTACTAATATTATAAACGCGAAAGTTTGTGAGAATGGATGGATGGATGGATGGATGTTTGTTACTCTTTCACGCCAGAACGGCTGAACAGATCTGGATGAAATTTGGCACAGAGGTAGATTATAGTCTAGAATAGCACATAGGATACTTTTTAACCGCAGGTGAAACCGCGGGGCGCAGCTAGTAAGTAATAAAATAGCTTTAGAACTGGTTGAGTTCACAAGAAGTACCAACACAAGTCTACCTACATTAAAAAATAACAAAAATCACCGATTTTCATTAAACAGCTAAAAACACTCCCGACTAATAAAATTCACCTTTCGATAAAAAAAAAGAAACCAAAATCGGTTCATCCGTTTGGGAGCTACGACGCCACAGACACACTCACACACAGACATATAGGTTTAGGTTTAAAGACATTTATTCTCATTAAAGATTATTACATCACTTACATGAGAATACATCGTATAAGTAAATTAGGTAGTTCGTCGTCACACAAAATCTTATATATAGGTAAAAACAATTCAGTAAACAAAACAACACAATACTATTCTTAACAATAACAAGAACAGTGTATGAACACCAAACTAGCATCACTTATAGTTTAAGATACGAAAAACTAGGAGATACGCTTTTAACTTCCTGGCTACCATCATCAAGTCAGCTCCTAAATATGAACTACATAATAACATAATAATATTCAATAAACAAACACACAAAGTTTCATTTCGACACGACAATTAAAAGTAGGTTAGAAATTACTTGTAAAAATTATTATTGTATACTAAATACTGTACGATACATTATAAATAAAAAATAAAAATAACACATATACGCTAACCTGAAAGCCATTACCTTCCTTCCGGTCTATTCTGGCGTGAGGTTGTGTGTGCATGTTATGTGTGAAGTCCTCTTAAGAATAAAAATAATTTATTGCAGAACTGTGTACAAAGCTCTTAATTTAAATATAGTCTGAACAGTAGACCCAAGTCGGGTGTGCAATGTGATGTACATTTTACGTACATATTATGTACAATTTTGCAATAAATTAGTCTTATTATATACTTATAAATGTAGTTAAACAATATAAAATAAACAACACTATCAAAATAAGAGTAAATAATCGCTATTTTTATCATTATAAAACTTTCAAATCTTATAACCCTTTTGTTAATAGCTATTTCTTCAATTTCCTGGAAAACAGTGCCCCTTCTAGAGTCTTTATGTCGGAGGGCATATAGTTGTACATTTTATAACTGTCAAGTATGAGTTTTTGTAAAATAAAGCGTTATTTGCTTGAGGAATTAATAAGTTATTCATAAAAATAATATAATACTTTTCCTTAATATACTTAGAATAGAATAGAATATTTTTTATTGTGAAACTGTGTAGGTACAAGGTGGTATGTGTAAAGATTAGTAACAACAGTTTTGCTCCTAACAAACGTACAATAATTTACTTACTTACTACTAGTGTGATCTTTTTTAATCTAACTAAACTTTATGAGCTTATAAATACTTATTATTTATAAGACTTTTTATTCATAAAACGTTTTCTTGACTATAAGTTACGTATTGATGTGAATTCCGAACGCACGCCAAGCGAGGTTCGCCTAGATCGTGCACGTAATAGGCAATAATATGTAAAATTAGCACAAGGCTGAGTGTTATCGCTCCGAGATGTCACTCCATACTACTAGCCTGAGTACTCGACTTACTACGATTGAATCAATTCAACACAAGCCACTAATCCGATAGGTATTCCTTGCTGATTGGGTTTCGTGGATACAATCCTACATAACCCAGCTGACTCTACAACAGCCGAGTAACTTACATATTAAACATATCGTCACGCCTTTCCCCCGAAGGGGCTGGCAGAGGTGTAATGTAATGTACAACACCCACACTTCGATGGACGATATTCAGCCCCAAATGTGACAGGGGGCTAGCCTGTCGCCATACACCGGGCTCAAGTCATGTAGCAGATGACATACAATACGCACATATTATGTTCACACAATGATCAAATTGGTGCATGCTGTCGGCTGGGTTTGAACCCGCTTCCTCTGGCATGAGAGACGGACCTTCTCCAACTAGGCTATCATCGCTTCGAGTATCTTAAAAAGATATGCGATAATAAAAATACATAACCCAATATATTGTCACGTCTTTTCCCCGGAGGAGTTTAAGTTGGGATTGAACCCGCACCCTCTGGCTTGAGAAGCGAGCCTACTTTCAACTAAGCTATCATCGCTTTCAACAACTAGGGGGTCGAACGTCGGGGAGGGGGTACAACGGGCTTCTACTATTAATTTTGACAGGAATTCAGAGAATATCAAGTACTGCTTTGCGCGCGATCCCACACCTCTCTACCACTTATCATGGTCATCGATCGTATGTATTTATGATGTAGTCAAAATGCCCAATACGGCGATATAAGCCCTATTTCTGTAAATCACATATCCTCCGTGCTATGACATTTCAAAGTAGCAACATCAATTGTTTTATTTCAAATTCTAACATAACCCAGACCGATTTGACGTTCATCGAATCCACGTTAAAAATGGTGTTCGTAACCGATCATAGATGATAAACAACGACTACACTGTTAAATGGATGACCAGTGACCATAGATGGCATTTGCAACTGAACGCTACTGTGGGTCCGTTGACACGATACATTGTAGACCCTGGTTCCTTTTTGTTTAGCAGAGTAGAATATTTTAAAAGTAGTTCGCCGAGGTATGTTTTCTTTGTTTTTCTAAATATATAAATATAGCGATGGCAGCCTAGTTGGGAGAAGGCCCGCCTGTCAAGCCAGATGGAGCGGGTTCAAACCCAGCCGACGGCACGCACGAATTTGCTCATTCTGTGAACATATGTGCGTATTTCATGTCATCTGCTACATGACTGGAGCCCGGTGTATGGCGAATGGCTCGCCCCCTGTCACATTTGGGACTGAATATCGTGCGGCGAAGTGTTGGTGTTGTAACACCTCTGGCATGCCCTTCGGAGGAGCGTTAGACGTGAGGATATACGTTTCCAAGAAAATACAAATAAAACAGGATCAACTCAGAAACTAGTCTACATAATTATTAAGTAAGCAGCTCAGTTAAACAGCCAAGTAGCTACAATATTACATCAAGAGTCACGACTGTCCTCGTGGTCTCTAAGTGATAACAGCGATAAGGCTACGACGTGACGTCACCCGATAACGCAGTCGGTGACTGCCAGACTAGTGAACGCTATCGCTCGATACGTCATTTGGAAATGTACGGAATGGCAGCGGATTTGGCGTCACAGCCGGATATTGTGAAACTATGTACACCTGTTCGTGATTTTTCCGACTTCAAAAAAGGTTCTTAATTCAACTGTATGTATTTTTTTTTAACAGAACAAGCGTGAAAAGCCTGTTCGTCATTTTTCCGACTTCAAAAAAGGTTCTTAATTCAACTGTAGGTTTTTTTTTTTAACAGAGCAAGCGTGAAAAGCCTGTTCGTCATTTTTCCGACTTTAAAAAAAAGTTCTTAATTCGACTGTTTTTTGTATGTATAATATATTATGTATGTATGAGGTTTCTTTGGCACTCCCGATATACAGCCTAGACAGGTGGATTTCGACATGTGAGGTGTCATTTAAATCGTCTTGATAGTGGAAGCGATATAGGGTACAACATTTTTAACAGCCGGTTTTTTTTTTAATAATGTTACTATAAGCTTTTCTTTTTATATTTTTTCTACCATAGTTTAACGCCAGCCTTTAAGACAAAACCCGCCCTAAAACCTGGCGTTAAGATGCGATGTTTTTTGTCACGTAGTGGACGAACTATCCATAATAAAGTTGCAGTGACAACGATCTAGAATAAGATCCCTAATGTGCGTTGTCACTTTAATAAGTCAAATAAAATCCTGAATTCCGCATTTTAGCACTACAAAAGACTAGACAAAATTAGAAGCCCAGCCATATAGCTTCTGGATTAAACCTATCCTGTCTCCATGTGAACGGACGGTCCATAATTAAGTCGCAGTGGAAATTCTCCTTAATTGGATCCCTGACGTCCGTACGTCCGCCCTACATCCGAGATGAGAAAAATGGATCTTTAATCAAACTCGTTACAAGGAATTTTGCCAATTACTGTTGTTTTGAAGGATGACATGCGAGTATGGACGCAAAACTTTCCGATAAGTTTTGTTACTATTAGTTTTGATATAGGAACAGTGCCGAAATGGGTCGTTCTGCTAATCATAGTAGGTATATGAACAACTTCCACTGTGAGAACAAGCCAGGGGGCTTCTAAGAAATCTTATAAATTAATGGCCTCATATTGCACGCCCGCGATGGGCAAACTGTTGAAACTCTGAACCTTAAATTAAGAACACTTTTTGTACACAGCTTATACAATAAAAAATATTCTATTCTATTCTATTGCAATGATGTTTTTGACGCTGGGCGGATCGTTATTCTATTGCCGCACAATAAGGTCCATGTTAACGCGGCGTAAAAAACAAAACATCATGGTCATTAGATATCATGGTAGGTCCCCTGAACTTGCGAAGCCAATCAGGTTAGTGTGTTTTGCAGAGCATGTGGAGTGATACGAGTTTATGTTTTAATAAATAACAGTTCTTTTACCATTTTTATATTCGGTGATAGGCTTGCTTTTGGTTCCCGTCTAGCTTGATGTTAAGGATGATGTAGAGTAGGACAGACGCCGGCCGAGAGGTCTCAAGCACACAGAGCCACTGGTATTTTTTTATTAACTTACCAACCATTATCTATATTTTTCACATCATATAAAACCATTATAAATTTCTTTCAAATCTGGATTTTGGTTTAATACATGATACTCGTATGTGCTCGACTAGGGACTGGTTCCGAAATAAATGTGTTTTTTTTAAATTATTTTTCGTTTTGGTAGAAATAACATAGTGCACCTCAACAAAAAATAACAAAGCAGAAACTAATTATTCGTCAGACATCTGCATAAAACTGTTACATCGTAAATTAAAGTTAGTTAGTTTTTCTCAAAGCCAAATTTGGCGATAAAAGCATGTAATGATGATTTATGTTATAGTGGATATAATAATATCTATAAATCATTATCACCCAGCCTACGCTCGCCCACCGCTGGGATTAAACCTCTTTCATAACAACTCAACATCAAATAAATAAAAATAACGGAATATTCGGAGCGGGATCACAAAAGTTGGAGTCCAAAACGTTTTTTTTTTTTTGTACTTTTCGTTATCATTAACGAGGACGATGAGTTAATTTCAGTGAAGTAGTCGTCACAGCCTACCAATTAGATTCTTAGACGGATTTAAAAAAAAGTAAGCAAAAATTATAGAAACAGTTTTTTTTTTTAATAATGCCTTCCAGTTGCTTGCCTGTTCTTCTGAGTAGTGGCTCTTTTTCCGAACAAGGCGGTCGAGTCTATTATAAAACTTTGACGTTCATAAGTGTATCTTTGATACACAAATTGAATAAAAACATTTTGACTTTGACTTTGATTTTGAATCGGTTGAAAAGCTGCCTTAGTTATTTTTAAAATTTCAAATTCAAAATGAAAAAGGAGTTTCCTAACTTTTGCTCTACGGGCTTTGAACCTCTGACTTTAGGGCTGTCGAGTCAGCTAATACAAGCTTACTTACTTCTCAAGATCTATGTGTCACATTTGTTTTCTTTTGTCGTTGTTTGCTTTGGTTTTGGTCCTTCGAGCCGAAGAAGGAAAATATTTTTTTCGCCCTTTTTCCTTATTCTTGGCCAAAATAGAAAACAATCACATAAAAAAATATATATTCTACTGTAATTCTACGCAGACGACCTCGCGAAAACGTGAAAAAAATTCAAAAACCCTACAAAGCAAGTTTTTGATAAATAGCGAACCTACTCACCACGAGAATCGATTGAGAAATGCGGCCTGTAAAGGAAGACAGCCGGATGGAAGCCGGACATACGAATTTTTTTTTTGCCGAAAAGACGCTTCACGCGCGTTTCATAGCCATAGATCGTTCAATAGAGACCTTTACAGTCTCAGTGATTGTGTAGATTTTTTCAAACGAATATAATACATGCGAATGCTTGGAAGAATGTATGGACGGATGGATGTTTGTTACTCAATTACGCCAGAACGGCTTAACGGATCTTGATGAAATTCGGCACAGAGATAGATTACAATCTGGAATATCACAGAAGATACTTTTTAACCGCGGGTAAAACAAAAACCCCAGGTCACATCCAGTTGTAAAATAACTTTGAAAAGGACGTTCATAAGTGTATCTTTGATACCTAAATTGAATAAAACATTTTGACTTTGACTTTGACTTTGACTAACACCAGTAATTTTGAATTCTACCTCCTACTGCGACCAGAACTTACTCATTTGCAGAATTACAAACTTTCCCTATTTAACCTACTAATATTATAAACGCGAAACTTTGTAAGAATGGATGGATGGATGGATGGATGGATGGATGGATGGATGGATGGATGGATGGATGGATGAATGGATGGATGGATGGATGGATCGATGGATGGATGGATGCGCCAGAACGGCTGAACAGATCTGGATGAAATTTGGCACAGAGATAGATTACAATCTAGAATATCACATAAGATATTTTTAAACGCAGGTTCCATATCCAGTTGTAAAATAAATTTAAAAATAATTCCAGTAATTTTATTTCAATGTCTACCTTCTACTGCGACTTCAACTTACCCATTTGCAGAATTACAAACTTTCCCTATTTATAATTTCTAAATCTACGTCTTCGTGTATCTTCCATTTAAGTTTGATAACTTGCACAGAGCTAAAACTTGCATGCAGTGAAACTTCTTGAAAACTCTTCTGCGGGCCCCGGGCTCGACGCTTTGACTTGCACAAATTAGTTAAGTTGAAATTTAGTTTAGCTAATCGGTTTTAAATTGCTTTCGGTTTTGAACGACAGAACTCTAAATAATATTACTCGCTAGTTTGCTCCGCAGTGTAAAAGAAATACTCACCTTTTTAGATGTACTATTTGAAGAAACGTCGCGCTACGCCTGTAGGCCGCGCGAGACAAAAATTTTCTCGTCACTTTTTGTCGTGTAAGAACGCGACAAGGCTACGTGTGAACATACGTCTGTCTCGAAAAAGAGGGTCGACATACCGTTGTCGCGTTGCGCGTGCTAGGCTTGCTGGGCTACCGAGCTATCAATGTGTTGAATGGTATGTTTGTGTATGTACGAGTATGTGTGTGAATAGTCTGCTACGAGTATCTCCGTTCCCAGTTTCCCAAATCCATCGATCCGTTTGGGTATGTCAAAGCAACAAATAAACACACATACTAAAAAAACTTTTTCCTTTATAATTTAAGAAGAACTATTCTCATTACATTAAAACTTACCAACCTGATAACATCTTCGTGGAAAATCAAATAAACGCTAATTAATTACACTCATTAATTTAGTTCAAAATTTTCCTTAATTTGAGATATTTTTGTGAAAGGAAATGTTTCTGATGGCAGTTTTTTGATATCTTTGATTGATATAATATGTAGTAAAACTTCCTACTATAGTAGGTACCTATCTAAAAGTTGGTTAAGACCTATAATTTTAATGTCAACAGCAAGTTGTATGACTTATTTTACATATTATAGAATATGTAAAATAAGTCATAAAACTGTAACTAAGTCTATAGACACTTTTAAACACTAGAAAATGGACATAATTTTTTATGCATTCGGCATTACAGATTTAATATTAAAATTGTAGATCACTGTCCAAAAATATAAACATTTATAATAATATTTTTAATGAATTTATCTGTTCATTGTTATAAAATTATTAAGCACTAATTTCGTATCTTATAGAGAAAACTTCCGGTTATTTCACCCATTAATATCACATTTATCATTTTGACTTTGAAACCTTCGATCAGATATACAAAATAGATGTGGTGTCTCTCTAAAAATTAGGCTTTCAAAGTGGTACGCCATCGTAACTTATATTTAACTACATATAACTTAATTTGAATCTAAGCTCTATCGTTCCGCAATAGAGTTGATGACATTTGCTAAAGTGTTTTTAGCACAATTAGGCATCGTGACACCGACGCGATTACACGGCGACTGACAACGAAACAAGGCTTACATTTGAACTAAGCCTCGTTTTCAAGGTCCCATTTTGCGTATTTTGACTTTACGTCTATGTAGAAATGTCTGTTTAAAGTCTGAAACCTAATCTCATATTCAAATTGGTAGTTCGCTATCACGGTGGAGTCATCAATAAAAATACTTCGAGTATGTGGATGAAATCATATGCCGTTTTTATTGCTATAATTGGTTTGATTGAAAATCGTCAATTGGAGGAGCTTGATCTTTGCCTCCGTTGTTAGTTACATCATATAGGTGCGATTATCCGATACTTTGTTGGTGATGCAATACTTTTAAATACTTACCTTAAATCTTTTAAAACATTAAGTATTTTTTTTATTTTGAGGTCATTGTCCAAACTTTTTATACAGTTGGTAAGATTTTAATGAATCTTCAGAATAGAAAAAGAAGACATTGAATGCTTGCTTTACTATTATCTAAATATTAAAAAAGGAAAAACATTGAGTAAAAAACAATGTCTTCTTTCTTCTGTCTTAAATTTTAAAAGCAAAAAATAATAAAGTAAGTAAAAACAATATTTTATTTCAGGCACTGGTTGTTATAAAATAACAACACGCTCCCATTTAATAAATAACAAAGTGAGTATGTTTGTTTATTACGCTTTGACGCTTTAATTGAATTAAATTAATTTACCGATCGTCATAAAATTTTGTATACACGTTGTTAGAATTACAGAAAAAGACATAGGTTTACGTACTTACAGTATTTCCCAAAAAAAAACTGTTCCAGTGTGAACGCGGGTAAAACCCCGGGGCGCAGCTAGTACCTACTAAAAATTCACATTATTACTACTTAGTACCTAATAAATTATAGGTACTAATAAATTATAGTTTGGGGGCTGAGCTACCAACGTCCGTAGGAGTGTACTCTATTCTGATTCCCTACACGTGGTCCCCGGGTAGTGCTAACCGGGTAGCAAACTCTGGTGGGAGGCTTCGGCCGTGGCTAGTTACCACCCACCGGAACAAGCCATACCGTGAAATGACCTAGTCGTGTTTCGGGATGTAGTCCGGTGTAACCGTTCCGAAGACGGGTCTGAGCAGTGGCGCACTTGTAGCGCCTCACTCAACTGCCGTCTTTATACTTCTTCACTCTACAAAACTAGAATAGAGTGAATAAGTATAGGTATAGGTCGTCGTGCTCCATCTTAGACCACAACGTCGCTTAACATCAGGCGAGTTGGTGGTCAAACGCCGACCTATTTTACATAAAAAAAAAAAAAAAAATTGAATACACATTAGTACCTAATAAATTGAATGCTTTCCTAAAATTTGTAAGAGCCGATTAAAATGGGCCTTTGGGTTCGTGGGTCAGATTTAGGGATCAGACCAACCATTCCTGTAAGCCCAGAATTTTCATTAAAATGTAGATATTCATGATTTCATTCATAAAAATGCTAATTGTGGACAAAATAGTTCTCGTTTTACTAAGTGTGGAAACTTAATGTTCACCAAACTTTAATTGAATGATTATCTATTTATTTGTCCATTGTTGACATATAACTTACTAGCACCGCCCTACGGTTTTACCCGCGGTTAAAAAGTAGCCTATTTATCAATCCAGACCATACCAAAAGTTCATTAAAATCCGTCCATTCGTTTGAGCGTGAAAAAGTAACAAACAAACACACTTACACAATCACAAACTTTCGCCTTTATAATGTTAATTAAATATAAATATATTTTTTATGTAAAATATATTTATATATAGTGTGATGTGATGATTTGATTGAAGAGCTGCTAAAAATAGTCGTTAAAAGCAAGCAAGTTTGTATAGGCCGAGTGCAAGCCCTGATGTCAGAGATTCTAGGCCGCCCGAAGGCCTGTGACATGGCTTGACGATTGTTGTCATAGAACAAACAACCAGGGACTCTATTGGGAGATTTAAGATTTTCATCTCACCTTATTCGTTCTTGTTGCTCTCGTTTGAAACGTCATAGACGTGAGAGTGACCAAGATAAAATTTCATCTCATCTCACGCGTAAGAATAGCCCTCCAGGGCCTACAATTTAACATGTCATCCGAGCCAAGGCAGCACTGAGTTGTAAAAAAATATAATATACTAGCTATCACCCCGCGACTTCGTTCGCGTTTATTATTTATATATATACATATATATGTGAGCTATCCTATCTGTTAAGTTAGATCGAACTGCACACGGTGTGCAAATTTGATTGAAATCGGTTAAGTAGTTTAGGAGTCTATAGCGGACAAACAACGTGACACGTAATTTATATAAATTAAGATTGATTGATAGGTACTCGTGAGCTATGAGTGTTTGTTCTAAATTCAAATTCCTAACTGATCTAGACCAGACGGTGTCGCCGTGCGCTTTGACCAGGCGTCCTACATTCACCCCCCTTCGATCACTCTGTCTTGACTTGATGGCCATTGCCTAACCAACCGCTCTACACACGGCACGATACGCTACCATCGCTTCCTATAAATCTCCTACACTTTATTACCGAGCAATAAAGTTTAATTTGAAAAGGAAAGAGTAATTCTGGCCGTAAAGTTATTCTTGTATCATCTACTATGCTGTTTACATGCGCCTGTCCGCGATCGTCATTTAATTATTTCGATATTTGAACGCTGCCGCTGCAAGCTGTCCTATCGGTCCGATCGAGTTTTGTTTTTTAATTTTGAAAGTGTCATGTTTTCGACCAGTGCTTACTTTTAATCGAATAAAGAGTTTGTTTATATTTATTCTATATTCAAATTAGTGAAAGTGGTCTAATCGAAATGAGTGGTCGTGTGAATGTTTTCTTCTGCTTATTTCGATCAAATGAATAGTTTGTGTTATTTAAACAAATATGTGAATAGAAAATGTTGGCTGGTCAAGAAGCCAGCATCGAAATAGTGCAGAAATGGTTACAGAGACGACACAGTGACGATGCTGATACAGGTAAAGATATTTAATACATGCTTTGCTATATTAAGCCAGTTTTATCTCTAATACAAAAAGCAAATCTTTAAAAACCGACTTCCCGTCGTCCGAATTGTATTTTGTAAACAGTTTTTAGACTATTGTTGTTTTTTTCAAACCACTTGATTGATTTCGGTATAGTTTAAATGGGACCACCTCTGAAGTTAAAGCTACCAAAAAAAAAATCGATTTATCCATATTAATGGCAGAATTATAGAGTTGATACTACAACATACTCGTACAACAAAAACATAGAACCAGTTTTTTTTTTTTTTTGCTATTATGGTGTGAGTCCATTAGTATCAACTCATGGCGGTAGTGGGTCCTTTCTGGTTTAGCATGTCCTTTTATGTATATACAGGGTGCCGGTTTCGGGTGTATTAATAATTAAGGATATTGTTCAACACGTCAAAGTGAACAACTTTTTTTATTTTATTTAAAAATTACACTCCACGGACTCTGGGGACCGTGACTTTTGTTAACATAAATCTTTAATTGTTATTTAAGAGGAATACAGGTAGAGGGGGGTTAGTTATTAATAGTGAACAACTTTTAGAACATCAGTTTACAAAATTCGAGAAAATAAAATTTTCATACAAAATGTATTACGTGTCTAGTGCTTTTGTATGGAGACTCGGTTATTTATCTTTCGAATTTTTAAAAACTTATGCTCTAAAAGTTGTTTGCTTTGATGTGAACAACACCCTGAAGTATTACTTCACCTAAAATCAGCACGTTGTATACGGGGTATTTTATTTTAAAACAACCCTGTATTCTTTTTTTTTTTTAATTATTGAATAAGGCTTCACATTTACAGCTGCGAGTACATTCATAAATACTCTATTTTCTTACAAACTAATTAAGCTAAATGTGCTGTCTGTTAAAGGAAGCATAGCATGCAAAAATTATTCTAAATGGATTTTAATATTCAAAGAAATATTATTAAAAATAAAAGGATAAATATTAACATGTAAACCTCGACAATTTAGGCATTCATATTTAAATTTAAATTAATTTTGAATTTACTAAATAAGTCTCCAAAAATATCTAATTTGTTATCCTACTTCCTACTAATATTATAAACGCGAAAGTTTGCATGTATGGATGGATGGATGGATGGATGGATGGATGGATGGATGTTTGTTACTCTTTCACGCCAGAACGGCTGAACAGATCTGGATGAAATTTGACACAGAGATAGATTGTAGTCTAGAATAGCACTTAGGATACTTTTTGACCGCGGGTGAAACTAGTTATGATATACATTAATGAGTCTTCTTGATTATTAACCCTGCATTATTAATAATAATAAATTCGGGACACATCCACACACGGTCGCCTGACCCCAAACTAAGCAAAGCTTGTACTATGGCTGCCAGGGACTGATTTACATACTTAGATATTTTTAAATACATACTTAAATACATATTAACACCCAGACATAGAACAAACACAAATGTTCATCACATAAATGTTTGCCCTAGGTGAGAATCGAACCCACACCCCCAAGCTCAGAAGGCAGGTTCACTACCAACTGAGCCACGGAGGCAGGATCCATGACATGACATTGATCCAAGCCAAGGAGATATGATCGACAGACTGACGATTATCACAATGATCATCATTAAAATACTAGCTAATTACATTCCATTATCTTAGATTTCCTTTACAGGCTTATCGGCTTTTTAGGTTATAAGGTCGACTGAGGTAAATGATTCTGTGAGGCAATTGCGTTTTTTGAGAATTACTGACAAACTCTTCACAAATTACGCACCAACTACATCTTTTTTTCGATCTTTAGTTGCAATAATCTGTACTGTAAGATGGCGTTAGTTGCCTAATTTGTGAAGAGTTTGTCTGTAATTCTCGAAAGTAGCAATTGCCCTACAGACGTATTTGCCCTAGTTGACTCTATTCTGAAACTTATTAACAAATTTCATCATGGTCGGTTTAGCCGTGAATAGTCTATAATCATACAGACAGAGCTACTTTCGATTTCATAAAAGTATGGATGAATAATATTAGTATGGATTTTATACATCTTTATCTTCATCGTATGTGACAGACTTAAAACATGTCTTACATAACAAACCATATCGTCACGCCTGTCCCCCGAGGGGCTAGCAGAGGTGTACTGTACAACCCCCACACTTCGCCGTACGATATTCAGTCCCAAGTGTGAAAGGGGGCGAGTCTGTCGCCATACACCGGACTCTAATTACGTAGCAGATGACATACAACCAATTTTAAATAACCTACATAAACATAATTTACAGATAAAAGACTATTATTAAGTTTATTTCCTTTATGTTATTTAATTCTTATGTTCCTATACAGAACAAACACTAACTAACCTAAATAATACATACAAATGAACGTAAAACCAATAGGTAAGTAGATAAAACGACTTAACTTCCTCGTATATCTTTAATGAGTTCATTGAATAAATTTAACTAAAATATTAATGAAGCTGTTAACTTAAGTAATATACTAATTAATGTTGCAAATATTAGAAGGATAACTGTGTGCAGCGTCTATTTTTTTCTGGGGTTTTCCTAAGCGATGTCTGTAAAACCCAGTGGAGATCACGTACACAACCTAATTATAGTGCATTAAGGTTCATTACTTGGATTAATTCTAGAGAAAATCTATTTATGAAGGTCTGTTGCGGAAATTGAAATTCTACATAATTATTAAAATTGGAGCCCGGTGCATGGTGACGGGCTCGCCGCTTGTCACATATGGGACTGAATATCGTCTGGCGAAGTGTGCGTGTTGTACTACTCTGCCAGCCCCTTCGGGGGAAAGACGTGACGATATGTTGTGTTATTGTATGTGTATGTATGTGTATGTGAAGAATAACATTGTGTAGAATTCATTAAAAAAAAAGCTAGGAGTAGCTTAAACTAGTTAAGCAAGACTTAGGCAATTCTTTTAATCAGTGCATGTGGGCATGAATAACGTTTCAAACTCATAGCTCGGTATAGAATTTCCGTTACAGGGATGAAATGGAACTCACACATAGACAACCACACTAAATTTTAAAGACAAAACTATGTGACTACTGAATTTTGTTACAAATTCTTCCACATGCTCTAAACAAATATAATATGTATATCATGAATTAAACACAATTTACTGTTTCGTGAAACTTAAACACCAATAAAAATTGTCTCCTAATGCCTCCTAACGTGATTGTTATTCAAAAGATACGGGCAAAATTAGTTATTAGTTGTCAAAATTTTGAATCCTCTTTGCGTTGAACCGATGTTCCCTACCTAATATCTTAATATTGTGTTTTAAAAGATCATATACCTACTGCAGGTACAGGATAAAGCAATGAATGAACTGAATCAGAATCTAAGTGGTCAAAATTTCGAATCCTCTTGTAAACTTAACATTTTGCAGTTACAATACTATGCGTATGGACCGTGGAGGAGACACTGCCATTGTACCGCGGAAGGCTCCAATCAGAGCCTATTCATAAGCTTTTACAGTCGATTTGAATGCCACGTTACAATAAAAGCTGCGTTCTTCTTGCGCTGTAAAAAGACGAATAAAAAAAAGTCAATATCGCGATTGGCTTTTTGTTCAAATTAAACTCTGTCCTGCTTTTTTTAATTTACTTTCTTTGTTTGTTTCTATAGCCGTATTAACCTTGTCCCTTGACAGGACTTTTTCGCAGTAGGCTATTAAGTACACACCTTTACCGGTTATATGATATCCTAGCTGTAATGGACAAACAGTGTGAAGGTCAATGCTTCAAGCTTAATTATAGTTTATTTGGCTGTCATGTGAATAATAAATCTTAGTAATAATAATAATAATTAATCTTTTTTTTTTATAAACATAAATGTGTTATTATACGAGTACCATGAGTTGAAGATACAATTAAAAAAAAATCTTAGTATTTAATTTCTCATACTTAGAGTTATATTTTTAACAGTTCATATTTTATACGTTGACGAAAGCTTCAGAGCGTAATGCGATGTCAATGAGTCTAGCATTTATTCTTCTCTTCTCTTCTATACAAACCTCTAGTATAAAACAAAGTCGCTTTCGTCTGTCTGTATTTATATCTGAATATCTGTATATCCGTCAACTCTTCTAAAATCACGCAACAAATTTTTGTCAGCTAGGATTTTTTTTACGGCAGGTTTATTGGTACCATGTAATGCCGGGATAGTTTGCTAGTGTCAAATAAACGTCATTTGAAGTAAGCTATTTTCTTGATAAGTATGTTGTTCACGAAAACTTACAAATAGCGATATAAGCGTGCGACCACTCTACTTTGGTAATACTTTGATCGGACCCTAAGATACCGGCTGCGCCGAGTTTGGGGCCCTCAGCGTATACAAGTTGCCTTTGTACTATTCGCTTAATAAAGAAATTTGATTTGATTTGAACTCTTAAAATAGTCGCACCACTTCTACAGACATATAAGGCCCATCACCTGTGGTTTTGTGTACTCTTACATAACCATAGCTGTTTTGTCTTACCACACAGAAATACTCGTCAACATAAAGTAGCACTAAAAGCACCAGCTATAACGATCACTTTCCCTTGTCTGCAGGCAGTTCCAGCGGTTCGCCGGGCGCCCGCGCCGGCCGCCGCTCGTCGCTGGCCCTCACTCCGGAGGACGAGCCGCTGGTAGACGTTGCCGTAAGTACCTCTTCACCGCGACATTATGAAATCACTAGTCAATTAGGAAAATAAATAAACTCAGCTGGAGGACGTCCAACTGCTGGACAATAGCCTCCCCAAGGATCTCCACGATGACCAGCCTTGCGTTGCTCGCCTCTAATGGCTTCTGGCTATCCTCAGATCGTCTGTCCGTCTTGAAGATTATGTAAAAGTAGTATTTACGTATTACGGTAATAGTCTAGTTAGAGAAGGCCCGCCTCACAAGCCAGAGGGAGCGGGTTCAAACCCAGCCAACGGCACGCACCAATTTGTTCATTGTGTGAACATACATAAGTGCGTATTGTATGTCATCTGGTACATGTTTGGAGGCCGGGGATGGCGACAGGCTCGCCCCCTGTCACATTTGAGACTGAATATCGTTCGGCGAAGTGTAGGTGTTGTATTACACCTCTGCCAGCCCCCTCGGGGGAAAGGCGTGACGATATGTATACATATGTATGGTAATGATTATTATGTATAATTTATGACTTCTGTTGGTTTCTATTGTCAAATAAAATGGGATAGGACCTGAAAAATTGCCTTTGAAAGTTTTCATTTCAGATCTAATTTATACTCAAGTAGGTATTTTGTTATTTAGCTCTTGGTAGACTTGAATCTACATAGCAAAGCTAAATTAATATGAACACTACGTCGTGACATGTAAATAAGACCACAAGAAGAAGACACCTTGTCCTTTTATATTTCTTCTTAAACTTTGAAATTTCTTCTTAGACTTTGAAAAGAAAAACACTTTGAAATAATCTACACTTTCATACCAATACTATAAAAGTGAAAGTAACTCTGCCTCTACCTATGTACCTGTTTGTAACATTTTCACGGTTGAATGGCTGAACAGATCTTGATAAAATTTGATAAGGTAATACTATAAGGTAATAACTACTGTATATCATACTGATGAACATTTAATTGTTCACGGAATAAAAACGCAATATTATATCCACGCGATTTGCAAACGAAACGCGCGTAATAAATAGCGATTAAGTAATAAACTGAAAATAAAAACTTCTTCACGTTTTTATCACTTTTTGGATTGATAATTCATCGCATTCAAACAAAGGGCCTTTATTCATGAGGTCCTTACCCTATGTTGTTCAATATTCATCGGATCTCCGGGTTGCGCTGCGTTTGATCAATGACGTAATGATTGACTCCGTTTCGGTGGATCAATGGATCTGATGAACCTTTGGGTGCCGTTTGATTTCAAGGAGCCCTTTGGCTTACACACTGTGTATCTTTAACGACGGACATTTTGTAGGATATCCTAGGATAGGATGTAGGGTCAAGTGGGGCAAATGCGTCTTTAGAGAATTACTAACAAACCCTTTACAAATTAGGCGCCTGCTACATCTTTTTTTTCTCTTTAGTTTCAATAATCTGAACTAGATGGCGTTAGTTGCGTAATTTGTGAATGGTAGTGAGTGAGTAATTCTCGAAAGGCGCAATTGCCCCACAGACGCATTTGCCCCAGTTCACCCTATGTTTAATATAATTGTACTCAACATTAAAACTAACTTTTACTACGGGGCCAACCCTAGGGCCTACCTAGACGTCTTCCATGATTGTTACGTTTTGTTTTCGACGTTGCGCGACCACGAGTCGTATCACCGCGCAATAAGGTCCGTGATCGCGCAGCGTCGGAAACAAAATGTTACCATCATGGCACCCCTTGAAATCGAGAGGAAAAAAAATAGCTGTTCCATATATTTTGACGATGATCGATTAACTTTTTCTATGGAACAGCTGATTCTGTTTTCGTGATTTCAGGATTGGCTAGATAGTTATTGTTGCTAGTTAATTGATATCCTAGAATATGTATGTGGTTTAAAGATACATCTAATATTTATACTAGTGACCCGCTGGGTTTCGCATGGTGCCTATGACCCTTAAAATCTGAAAGATAGTGAAAACCGCATTAAAATCCGTTGAGTAGTTTAGAAGATCTAAGTGTGGGAATAAGCGTTTACCATCTAAGGATAAGGAAATAAATACATTAATGAATATTTTGATGCAAATATTTTATATAACTGAACGATAAGAACCAGTTCTCATGACGTTCTTAAGTTCACGAGTTTTTTGTGACTACATTTTTTGTGCGTTTTGGCTATGATTTTGGACGATTTTGACAATACTAATTATTATTGTTGTGATGTGTTATAGAAAGCTTGAAAACTCTGAAACAATAACGGGTGAAGGACTTATACGAACTTAAAGGTCACTTGCAGAATATCGGGTTATCTTTTTAGCTGCTCATAAGTCTTGTGCCACCAAGAGTTAGAAGCTAACCTCAATAAGTAATACAATATTAAAGTGACATTTATAACAAACTAGCTGCTCCCTGCAGCTTTACCCGTGGTTCAAAAAAAAGCCTATATGTTAATCCAGGTCATAAGCTACCTCTATGCCAAATTTCAACAAAATCCGTCCATCCGTGAAGAAGTAACAAACATACACACTCACAAACTTTCGGCTTTATAATATTAGTGTGATTATCTCTGATTTAAATGAGCCTGCATTTAAGAATTTTATCCGAATCTTCTGCAAAAGGAGCTGTTTGTTTTAATTTTGACCACAACAGGGAGCTGCAGATGTGGTCGTGTTGGAGTTCGTTTTTCGAATCACTCGTCCTTTTGCTGAGTTTTTACTAAATGTTAAGGCCGGGTATAATCGCGATTCGAATTTCATTTTCTACCTGCGCATACGCGTATAGAACTGGCGAAACGCACGGACGACGGTGCGCGTACGTAGTGCAACAGCTATCTGGAGACCTACCACGATATCTTATGCTTACGTTTTGTTGTCGACGCTGCGCGACCGCTAATCGTATCGCCGCGCAATAAGGTCCACACTTACACTTACATTTATTCACAAGGAACGTTGCATACAGTACATGTGAAACATGCAGATAAATCTTTTGATTGATTTCATAATCAATAACCGTTCTTGCAGGATAGAGGATAAAATGGGCCATTCCCGAATTCCTCACTACTTACTCCAATGGGGATTTCGGGAATTATCGTCACTAATATTTTTCATTATTTTACTTCAACCTAATATACAATATGAAATAGATTTAGACACAGTTATAAATGTAGCAGAATAGAAAGTAAATTACCAATAATCAATGTATACGCTGATGAGAGTTGGAAGAACTCGACTTTATGTCATCATAATTATATAAATAAATAAATAAATGTATGTAGGAGATACAGATAGGAGTATAGATATGTATTATATAAAGCAAACTCACTCACTGCAGATAAGATTTGTAGGACCATCTGGGATTATCGAATTAACTATTTCAGGTGGGAGCTCGATGCTTACGCTACAAAAGTATAAAACATTGAGTTATTATTATTATTAAGCCAAACTATCCGACTACGCAAAGGTGTGCTTCATAAGTATTTACGCCTAGCATCCCTTAGCAAAAAAAAAGCATCCCTTAGCAGGTACTTGTACTGAGTATTCCTATTATGTGCAAGCATTTTTCTATAATCTGTTGTTTTGCATTTCCGCCAAATTTACAAAAGTAGGTGTACTTTACCAACAGAGCGCGATTCATTATAAAAATCATCACAAAAAAATTAAAATTTTAGAAAATATATTTCTAATTAGGAAAACCATATGTTGTACGAAGTCGCGTACGTACACAAGCAAAGTACAGCTGCAGCGGGCCGCGGCGGCTTCTTTGACTTCACAACGACGTAGTAGCTTCTTTGACGGGGCCGGCGCGCGTTTGATACATAGAGATGTGTACTGTCTTTTTGCAATTTCTAGTACTCTAATATAAATTGGTTAAATGGGAACTTTTAATTCAATATGTAAAACGTAAACTTACTTATTATTATTCTAAGCAACAATTGGTTCCACTGACGTCATTTAACTTAAGTCTTGATTGCTTGACCTAAAATTATGTAAAAAGTTATTTTTTTGCTAAATGCGTGAGGTCTTAAGTCGTTGTAAATTTGAATCATTATAATTTAGTCCCAACAAAAAAAGGTAACTAAAGACGAACGAAAGAAATTCAGATACAAATTTTACGTTGCAGTGTGTCTCTATCTAGTTTATTTTACACAACTTTGAACATGCCCTAAAATGAATGATCAACGTATTATTTTTTTGGCTTTATTTGAAAAATAACGATCGCACGATAAAAATGGTTAATAAAACTAAAGCTGTAGAAAGAATCAAATTTATAACAACTCAGTCCTGTTTTTTGTTGAAAACGATCCGATAAAAAAATATTTCCCATTAAATTCAAGATGGCGGCTACCGCACCGGCAGTCTTTGGTTGCCACTTTGAATGTAGACTACCAAGGATCACCCCTGAAGGTTAGATAAGCAAGCAATCAGAGCAATAACATTGCTGACAGGGATTATTTTCAAGGCTCATAAATGCTAGCCCGTCTGGGCTCGTAGGTCTATACATTACATTGGTCTATACATTAATTCTTCTGAGGTACTTGGTTGGCTAATATCAGTATTTGGTACCGTCATTTTTCGCTTCTCCGAACTAAAAAACATAGCTTGGGTAATAACAACGAGGTACATAACGTCATCATAATGTATCTGAAAGTGTAGCATATAAGGTACTGTCATACCGTATACTGTCGGCGGCGGCGCTCGACCTGCTCAACGCGAGGGCTCATGCTTTTGAAACAATCAATGTGGACTCTATTTATAGCGACTTAAAGTGCAAAGTCATTTTACCAGTATGAATATTTAAAACATTCATACTGGTAAAATGTATAATAAAGTCACTATTTACAACGACCTACAATCTGCTATATTCAAGTTATTTATAATTTTCTATTATAATTAATATACGATGTATAATTATGTGATCAAATTATACGCCGGATCGTGCCACAGAGCGGCCGGGAACGACCTTTCACGTCGAGCGCTGCTCGACGACTAAATCGGATATCGTAGTCAATTTCTTACCTAAGCAGCTTCATTTAATGTTGAAAATCGCATATCATATTTATGGTAAAATGGAATCGGTGCCTAGAATTAAATTTTCTTGCCGTTTCTATTGGTATTTAATCGTAAAAAGAACACAAATACGAAAAAGTTGCTCGGTTAAAATTTAGAGGACTAATCTGGCTATTTAATTATCGAAAAAAAAGGCGTTGTAATCGCTGAAAATTTGGAGAACTACGCGCAAACAGTTTTTTTTAGGAACATACTTTTTGTGATTTTTTATTTCCAAAATGAGAATGATTTTCAAAATTGTTCTTCGGTTAAAATTTAGTTGGTTGTTTTTTCTACCAGCTGTATTTTTTTGCACCTGATCATCATAGTTCTTCATATCAAACTAGGTGCAAACATAATACTTGTTTTCCTTGATTTCGTGATCATACGGCGCCACCTCATTGCTCGAAAAATCCCTGGGAGTTTCATACAACATTATCTCCCTCGGGAGGCAATGCCTTGCTTTACGTTGAGTTCATGTGATTTGTAATTGCTCATTGTCGAGCAGGTAGTGTGAAAAAATAGTTTTATTAATCTGATAGACACGATCACAAAACGACAAGAAATAAGGATGTGACGTTGTTTAAAAAATATATAAATAAATAAAATAAATAAATTCGGGACACTTCCACACACGGTCGCCTGACCTCAACTAAGCAAAGCTTGTAAGTATAAGCCATAGGGCTGCCAGAGACTGATATACATACTTAGATATTTTTAAATACATACTTAAATAGATATTAACACCCAGACATAGAACAAACACAAATGTTCGTCACATAAATGTTTGCCCTAGGTGGGAATCGAACCCACACCCCCAGGCTCAGAAGGCAGGTTCACTACCAACTGAGCCACCGAGGCAGTCAAAGTCATATCGATCCATCACGGCTATAAATCGAAACGAACTTGTTGTAATATCTTTTATTAGTCATGACGAGAATGACGTTGAAGATAAAAATTAATTCTTTCACCGAATTTTTACTTACTGTTTACGTGATAAACAGGTAAGTACAGTGATAACACAATAACGTCGTACTTAAATTTTTATATAAATTATATTTTCATTGATGATATTCAATTGATTTCGATTTTGCGCGCTTAGGATGGAACGATATCAAAAGCACTAAGAATTTAGTAATTCCACGAAAACTCTACATCACAATCGCGCACTGCGCTCGGGCTGACTGTTTCGCTCTGCTTCGGATTCAAAATAGTGCTCTCGCCGTAAAAATATGATTTTGCTCCCTTGTGATGCAACGTAGGATGGACCGCGCCTTACAATCTGGAGGTCGTGAGTTCAATCCTGGCCGTACACCTATAAACTTTCTTTTTCATATACAAGTTTATGAAATTTAAATTTGACACTTGCTCTTACGGTAAATAAAAACATCGTGAGGAAATCGGCACGTCCTATAATTAATAATTCCAAAGACATGTGACATCCACCAAACCGCACTGAGCCAGCGTGGTGGATAGCAGCTCATTCACCCTCTATGCACCCAGGTCAGTGTCCCCAGGCAGTGGGACGTAGAAGACTGCAATGATGATGATGTAATACAATCATAAGTGTCCACATAAAAGCGATGATAACCTAGTTGGAGAAAGCCCGAATCTTAAGCCAGAGGGAGTGGATTCAAACCCAGCCGGCGGCACGCACCAATTTGTTCATTGTGCGTATTGTATAATGTATACGTATCTGCTACATGACTGGAGCCCGGTGTGTGGCGACAGGCTCGCCCCCTGTCACATTTGGGACTGAATATTGTCCGGCGAAATGTGGGTGTTGTATTACACCTCTGCCAGCCCCGTCTGGAAAAAGGCGTGACAATATGTGTCAACATATTCTTAACCGACACATAAAAGAAAATTAATAAACATAGTTGTAGTTGCATTAAAAGCTTTGAGTACTATCCGCGGGATACCATGGCCTATTCTACCATGGCCTATTCACGCACGCATACATACTCAAACTCACACACACACACACACATTACACACCATAACTTTTCATACTCACACACACATCTCTCTTACTAGTGTACGACGGAACACTCATAGAAACCCATTTTGTCTCGCACCCGAGCCCCAAGTTACAAGGCTAGAGCTTAGTTTGGGGCTCACCGTCACAGAATTCCGTGTCTTACACAGTCATTATAGTTTTGTTGTCCCATGAATAGTATTTAAGTTCCTATGTAAGTTTCTTTCGTTAATAAAATTATCTATATCTTTATCTTATCTTTATTCTGTCTCCTTGTTCCTGATGACATAAAATTAAATTAAATTACTTAAATGAAAATATATTTATTGCCAAAGAAAAAAAACACAATAGAAATAATTAGGTACAATAGTTAGATAAATACGGTGGCAAAGGGTGTAAGCTCAGCACTGAGCTGCGTAAACTAGATCAGTTTATGCAAGGCTGATTTTCAGCTTACCCTAGACTCGAATTAAGATGTTCGTCGAGGGTATAGTCATGCGAGTGTTCACTTTATACATTATTTCGAAAAATTACAGCAAGTTCTATAATTATGTCATATTGAGTACTTGTGTAAATGTTGTCAGCAGTGATATGTGTGAGTTTAGGTATGTGTGCAAATGCCATGCACACATAAATGACATGCCATCTAAAAACCTGAACAGGGGGCCTACCATGACATCTCATTGCCATGATGGTCACGTTTTGGTTTTGACGCTGCGCGACCAAGTACCTTATTGCACAGAGATACGATTCGCGGTCGCGCAGCGTCGAAAACAGCCCTGCACAGGAATAAGCAGTAATATAAAGATGCCATTCACACAGAACGACTCACGTTTGCACAGATAACATCTAAATGACTTAAGGTACGCCGACATGACGCTAAATGATAACACGACTGATTGGTAATGTCCCCTGCAATATTCATTTTGGTAGCCGCAACGATAGCAAGCAGCGCTCACCTATCTATCAGTAAAAGGATAATAAATATAAATACGCATGTCTTATCATTTTTATAGCCTCTAAATACTTATTTTTACTAAAACGATTGTGGTTATTGCGCAGAAAAGTTTTATTAAAAGTATTTTACAGACTTTCAGGTTCATAGGAGCCGTTCGTTTTTCAGGATGAAAGGTAACAATTAGGTCTTTTTCTGTAGCTTGACAACGTGTATGCAAAATTTAATGGTAGTTGAAGGTGTGAAATCGTAAACAAACAAACGAACAAACTTAGTTTCGTATTTCTACTAATATTATAAAGAGGTAAGATTTGATTTGATTTGATTTGATAGCTATGATAGTCTAGCCGGACAAGGCCCGCCCCTCAAGCTAGAAGGAGCGGTTTCGGACCCAGCCGAAGGCACGCACCAATTATGGCGACAGGCTCGCCCTTTGTCACATTAGGGACTGAATATCGTCCGGCGAAGTGTGGGTGTTGTATACCTCTGCTAGCCCCCTCGGGGGAAAGGCGTGACGATATGTGATACGTTACATTATCCAATTACAGTTATTATAATTAGTTAGCCTACTGCAAATTGGATAGTGTAATGGCCGCTAAAGGATTAGAAAGTAGAGGACTTGTACACATGAATCATTTGTAACGTTAGGGTTATTCTGTTCAACAGTTAAACTTAACGTTATCACAAAATACGAGCACGTAAATCAGTGCTCAGCTGTTCTACCTTGTAATATTGAAGTAAATTAATTGTCCGTAATCAGTACGAAGCCAAATGATAATGTTTCTTATCATTATTATCATAAACTACTTGATATTCCGCCTAGTCTCAATTAGCCCGGTCGACGGTGCAATCGTTGCGCGCGCCTGTCCCGACTCTGAATACACGTGATTTTGTAAAATAGCTGAAAAAATTTCACTGTGAAAGTTTCACGATTAACGTTATCTCAGTCCCATCTCTAGTGGTACAGATAGAGAGGCAACCTGTGCAGTAAAACTGAAATTTAAGTCATATTTAAATTTAAAATGTTTTTAATGATGTGATTAGTGATTATGATTACGGTCGATCGGTACTTGTAGTGAAGTGATTTTGAAGTGTGTTTATTCATTTGTTCGGCTACATATTGCAAGGTTATTCGATTTAAAAATACACGTTTTTCATGAAACATTACAAAAATGTAGCCAAATTCAGCGATACATAAATGGTACTGTGTTAACAGGATAATATTAAATCGCCTAATTAATATTTTTATCGATCGAGTTATCGCGCAGGAACTATGCGTTTATCGAACCCAATCTCTAACACTAGTGGTGTTATTGAGCACTGATTTTTTTAATGTAGTGCCTTCAGAGATACTGATAGAATCTTTATCTCTGGGCAGAATAGGCGCCACAAGTAATCGAGTGATTAGGATAGCGATCGACGTCCCGAATCGCTTCAATCTACAATTGGAAAACACGTGAGAACTCGATAGAAATAATCGATAATGGATAAGCCGGCGCCAAATAGTGAGGAGACAGAAAAAGTTGATAAGAAGAAAGGTTGCTGGGCGCGATTCAAAAGCATTTTCGAAGACAGAGGATTCGATTTAGAATACGAGTTTAGTTCGCATCAAGCTCGAACCGTACCCATTCTGGGCGAGAACCGAGACAACATCGAAGGCTATAGAAGGACCGACGATAGAAACGCATCCGAGAAAAGAAGCTCAAACAAATCGAATAATTCAAACATAACCGTAGATGGAGAGCTCTCTGGCGTGATAAACTTTTACGAGCAATTTGCGACCTTAGGCGACGAGACTAAGGATGATAGTGACCTGTGGCCGCGAACTGCGGCGGTTAGAGGCAGAGTGTCTATGAGACCAAGCATGATTTTGACCAATATTTTAGAGGAGGAAACTGATGCGGATGAAATTGAAGTGGTAAGTTAAATTGCTCTCCTTTGATCAAAAAACAATGAATACTGAGTCGACGTTGAAAAATATAAGAGCGATAGAAAGACTAAGCCAAACTAACTTTTTAATAACCTCTGCATTTAGGTCTGTAAGGGCGGCGAGCTAAATTGGGTATTGTAGTGACGGCGTTGACTGTCCGTAAACACTACAATGCCCAACTTAGGCTAATTCTAACTATTCATGAAAATTTAGACTGTCGATCTATGTAAATAAATTATGGGTAAATTTATTTATAAATGTTTGTAAATTGGTAAATGTTAAACTCCGATACTTTTCCCATACGAGTATATTTCCTATACCTTTTCCAGTACCTATATTTTGTAATTTTCAAGTCTAAAACCATTAGCTATTACATACTGTGTAAATTTTCGTGTACCCTGCACATCTTTTTCTTAAAGTTTTTACTCCGTATTTACAGTCAAATCAAGTCTTCTTTTTGAAAACAATCATAAATTAAATCAACTGCAATCCTATAAATGCCTACAATCCAATTTAAATTCAAAACCTTACTCGACTAATTTATTGTTAAACTAAATAATTAAACATTGGTACAACGAAAGTTCATTTACATATCACCTCGAGCCTCCGGTCAATTTCTTAATTGTGGGCGTGGACGTGTCACAAACTGGCTTTAGACGGGACCGGTTATTAATCATCCCGTTGACAGTTCAATCTGTCATTGCTAGTAATCCACGGTTAAGAGCATTAAGAGAATTGGACAAATTAATCTTATAATTAATTTGTTGGTTGGTCAGCTTAGCTTTCTTCTAGTAGCGGGTTACGTGGTAGAGTTTTAGGCTGTACTATAATATTTTGGCTGGACTGTCCCGGTTTGTAGCCCAAACTTAAATGAACCGCGCGGGACAGAGTGCTTTAAAAACTGCCGCTACTAAAAATGTCGTGCAACGCTGAATAAGAGCCAAGCCATGCTCGTCCAAGTTTCATGACTGACTCAGCGTATACAAATTATTTGCCAATATGTCTGACAGCGGGTTTAGCGCGTCCGCCAGCGTGCTCAGTGTGTCTGCCAACCTGTCTGACAGTGAGTCAGGCAACCAGTCTCGTAGTGTATGTATAACAGCGTGGCTAGGTTTCTCTAAGCGCATCTAACATCGTGGGCGATAACGTGTCTTGCATTTTATTGCTTTACTATAAATTATTTAACACTAGCAACCATTTTTGATTTTTTTTTCGTAATCTAAACCCAATTTAAGCTATATTACGATATTTTCAAGAGTCATTTTCCCAAATCGAACTAAAACTCACAAATCATAGCATTTGATTGACAAATCACAACAGTTGACTTTTCGTTCGTAAATCCAGTTAGCAATCGCTGTACAAATCGAGTTCGCAAGCGTTGTGTGCTTTGAAAAGCAGTATTCAGGGACATGCACAAGACTTTCTCACTAATTGGATTTCACTAGTTCACAGAAACGCAAACTGCACTGTTTGAATGTTTCATTAAACCGCTCACGTAAGCTTAGCTTTTGCGCAGAATACTGAGAATCCTCGTTTAGGTCTGAAATTTTGTGTGTGTGAGTTATTTTGCTCAAAAGATTTTGTTACAGTGTTGCTCCCGACTGCCTAAAGGTGCTCCTAGACGGGCCTGCAACTTGCGATTGCTGGTAATATTGCGACTACATTTTGAGTGTGACCCGACCATATGGTCAAACATGGCTGATGATGGCCGGGCCACAGTCGGCAATATTGCCAGTATTGCCAGGCCAGGCCTGCAGTAAAAATATGGCCCTTACTTACTTACATGTGTTTTGTTATTTGTTTCTTTTGACTGCCTTATGTACGTAATAGGAAGTATTCTGTCCCTGTAATTTGTTTTGAACAGTAAATGTTAACTAGTTTGGTTGTAAAAGTCCGTTATCTTTTAAATTACAGTTATTGTTTGTTTGCTATTGCTATTTGCTATTGTTTGTTACTCCAGTCTTTGATTACTTAGTACTAAGTGCTCTATAATCTTGAAAACTCTTCAATTTTTTATGCTTGGAAAGGAGTAGAGTACTTTGGAAATAACCCGTTTAAATCACCACCAATAATTTGATTGAAAATCTACTTTTCAGTTTCAAAACTCTTTTTTAAACTCAAAAGTAATATTTTGATATCCGAGACATCTTGTTAGGAATTTATGACTTTCACCCCTTAACATTAAGCAATGTATTAGGTAAACGAGTCAAACCCTCAACCTAGAGGAAAAGATGCAACACTGCGTTATATCTCGCTGAAGCCACTTCTTTAATAAGCTTGTGTGCGTGGTAATGTTGCCATGAAAAACATTTACAATTGCACGAAAACTAATTTTAATTCTCAAACTCTACATTAGCCATTTCCGTTCCAATATACAACCTTAGTAGATTTAATATTCTACAACTTCACATATTTGTAAGAGTTTAATGTTACGGCTTCTTCAAAATTTACTTGTAAAAAACTGCACAGTTTTTAAAAAGAACCTCAAAATGTATGTAGGTAGTCCTGGCCACACTTTTATAATGCACTATATATATTTATGTAAAATAAATTATACCTTAAACCAATGCCCGTAATGTCGAGGTAAGAATGACCAAGCGAATAGCGTAGTTTTTTTGCGTCAATGTGTGCGAGTTGTGTACATATACGACATTAGCGTAATTTTTGGATGGTTTTTGGCTTCACCTAAATCATACGCCGTGCGCCATCTTATTCTCTAGGTTGATCTGAGGCTAAATCAGGTCTTAGAAAAAAAAGCTTAGAGTCTACTGGGACGAGTTGGCATTTGTTTGACAACTAAAATCGTTACTAATGTAACGACAACTAAAGAAATGTAGTTCCGATCATCGTCAAATTTGCAGACATGTAGAAGAAAAATAGATTACAGTCTAGACAGATAGTCTCAATAGAACCTTTAAGTTCGTATAGGAGCTCAATCGGACGAGGGGCTGTAGAGATATGCGAAGTCTCCTTTCTAGACAAACTACCTACTTGTAAAAAATATTCTTTTAAAGCTTTTCGAAGAAGGTTCTGTAGACAGAGGCATACGTAGTTCTTTGACGGCTTAATCCCAATGACCACCACCAAAACGGTTACCAGTGGTGGTCGTATTATATACAACTAGCTGCATCCCGCGGTTTCACCCGCGATTAAAAAGTATCCTATGTGCTATTCTAGACTAAAATCTATCTCTGTGCCAAATTTCATCCAGATCTGTTCAGCCGTTCTGGCATGAAAGAGTAACAAACATCCATCCTTCCAATCTTACAATCTTTCGCGTTTATAATATTAGTAGTATATTTGTATACATATACAATATGGTTCAATTTTTCAATTTATGTCCCAACTGTCGCTCGTTCTGGGACATTAAATTATTTTTAACGCCAACGACCACCACCAAACTGCAATCACTGGTAAAAACTACAGTCAAACCGATAGAACTCTAACATGTCTCTCTAACTCTAACATTCTCTAACATAACTCTAACATTCCGAAGACGGGTCTGAGCAGTAGCGCACTTGTAGCGCCTCACTCAACTGCCGTCTTTGTACTTCTTCAATCTACAAAACTTCAAGGCAAGAGTGAATAAGTACCTTATAGGTCGTCGTGCTCCATCTTAGACCACAACATCGCTTAACATCAGGCGAGTTGGTGGTCAAACGCCGACCTATTCTACATTAAAAAAAAAAATGTAAAACCAATTTTTGATCATTTTGTACGCTGTAACACAGCTTAACTAAATAATAACATTATGATGCAAAACGCTAAAAATAATAAGCAGCAGTTAGGACAAAAAATTTAGTTTCATCCTAACAAACAGCAGTAGTAGCTGTTTTGGTGGTGGTCGTTGGGAGCAAGCCTCTTCACCGACTCGTGTTATGAACGCCCTGGTGGACTGAAATAGCTCTTTCAAAATTCCAGGTCATATTCTTACAAAAGCACATCGTAATGAGGTCAAAGACTCTTTTATGAAAGCAATAACCTCATTTAATCTCGAGAGGAGATAAAGCCCTTGGCCGAAAGCTTTATGCCATTTTTACAACGACAATAATATGGTTCTCGAGTCATAAGACTTCGGGGAAAGGAAATAAACTATGAATTAAGGCCTGTTTATACGAAGCCAGCGTTGGTTGCCAGTGAGACTGGCAGCGCTGGCTTGGTATTGGCCTCGTTTTTACAGCTTTTAGCAGTCGGCACTGGCGTGACTAGAGCGCCCGCCTATTTTTCAAGACACATTGAGACAAATTGCCTTTCCACCATTTTTATCAAGAAAATATAGATTATAAATTATAATAAATTCGGGTCATTTTCACACACGGTCGCCTGACCCCAAACTAAGCAAAGCTTGTATTATGGCTGCCAGAGACTGATATACGTACATGTACATATATATTTTTAAATACATACATAATTATAGAAAGATATTAACACCCAAACATAGAAAAAACAGAAATATTCATCACATGAATGCTTGCCCTAGGTGGGAATCGAACCCACGCCCCCAAGCTCAGAGGGCAGGTTCACTACCGACTGAGCCACCGAGGCAGTCTAGCGAGAAAGAGACAAACATATCCGTATTCTAGCTTTGGCACATCTAAGCATGGATAAAAACGGTGGAAATACCAATTGTCTCCCGTCCGTGCTTGCGTTGCAGATTTGTCCTGAATTACACACATAATTAAATATAATCACGCCTGTTTTCCATAGGGGTAGGCAGAGATCACTTCTCTCCACTTGCTACGATCCAGGGATACATCTTTCGTTTCGGCCACTTTTATAAGTAAAAATAAGTCATACACGCTCGTCGTTACGGGTAACCCGTAACCGATTCACTTTTTATTAGCGTCAAACCTGTGCACAACCAGCAAACCACAGGAACATCCGGTAATGACTGGTTTCTTTTGAACAACCCGGGCCGGGCCAGCAATGACTTGTCTGTATGACTGGCACTGCCACTGGCTTCGTGTAAACCATGCTTTATGTCGGATTTAAAATCTGCGAGTTAATTAACAGAAGTACGTGAAGAATAAAATTTAATTGAAAACTGTCAAAGTAAATCAAAATTAAAAGTAAATTGACCTTTTTGTTACGTAAATAAAATATGAGCTCTTGAAAAAATGATTTTTAAATTGTTTTACCTTTGGAAAAAAGATCTGAAGTTAAAACTTCGAAATTCTAAATTTATCTCTGGATTTATTTTTATCTCCAAGATAAACTTAACAATTAACAAGCAATTTTGATAAAGTAGAAACAAGAGTAACAACGATATTTGAGCGTTATTTAACACCTTTTTATGAGATATTTTTAATAGGTATTTTGTTTGTGGGTAGATCGTGAATTTGGGGTTAAATTATCTTAAATTTATGCGTGATCATTTACCCAACGGTTAGTTACGACCCTCGTTCGTGTTTGAACACTAATATTAGTGCTGAATACGCTGAAATGCATTCTAAATTATACTAACAAATACAGAATCGCAAATCACTATACCTATACGATACGTATAAGTATGAGTGTGTATACATAACTATGTCTTTGTATGGGTCTATATAAGTTTATACGAGTATAACACCCTTTTTTCCATAGTTGCACACCACGTTATATACATCTTCTACGAATCCTCTCCACCCTAAATTTGCCTGGAAGTAAAGGCTCTTAGCGATAAGGCCTCCAGCAGGGCTAGTAAGGGATGTGGTCAAATTGTCCTTCTACAGTATTATCTCACAAGAAAGAGACAAACATATCCGTATTCTAGCTGTCACATCTCTAGTAACAGCTAGACAACTTGGTATGTGGGGACAGACGATACGTCTCGATTAAATTTTGTATTACTGGACAGTTTGCGTGTTGGACGGAATGCATGCTAGACGGATTGAATGTTGGACGGAATGCGTTTTGGACGAATTACGTGTTCGACAGATTGCGTATTGGACGATTCGCACCTTGGAAGGATCGCGGCAATGATTTAGGAATTGGACTAATTGCGTGTTGGACGGACTGCGTCTAAACGGTTTCCTTTTAGTATGATATTATGAAACGGGAATTACTCACGTACGATTTAGTCGATTACTTCGAGTATAGTATTGACTGCCTCGGTGGCTCAGTTGGTAGTGAACCTGAATTCTGAGCTTGGGGGCGTGGGTTCGATTCCCACTTAGGGCAAACATTTATGTGATGAACATTTGTGTTTGTTCTATGTCTGGGTGTTAATATCTATTTAAGTATGTATTTAAAAATATCTAAGTATGTATATCAGTCCCTGGCAGCCATAGTACAAGCTTTGCTTAGTTTGGGGTCAGGCGACCGTGTGTGGAAGTGTCCCGTATTTATTATTAAAAAAGAATATATTATTATTATAGTTTTAACCGCATTCGGCAGTCTTTATCAATGCGAGTGCGCGCGCGCGGCTGCGTCTCGCATTGCACTGAAACTATAGTCGGAATAATCGAATAAATCGTACGTGAGTAATTCCCGTTTCATAAAATCATAATGTGTGAAAAACCACTCAATATACGTCTATCCTTATTACTAATTATTATAAAATCGAAAGTAACTCTGTCTGTCTGTTTGTAGGCTTTTCACGGCTAAACAGCTGAACGTATCTCGATCAAATTTGATATATAGTTGCAGTATGTCACAAGGAATGTTTATGGATACTTTTTTCTAAATAAATATTTTAGTTATGAATTTTTGTAAATTAATAAAAAATAACGCGCTACTTACCAAATGCGTCAGAAAACATCACAGAATAGTGCGTAGTTGGTAAAACTAGAATAACAACTGACAACTAAAATTAAAACTCCGCTCAAAACCAAGCAGTTTTTTTATTTTTTTTTAATGTTAGACTTTGATCTCTTTATTAGCGAATTATTATTCTTAATTTGATAATTGGTTACAGTATGTATATCACGAGGACGGTTTATGGATACTATTTTCTGAATAAACGCAAACGAAGTTGCGGGCAACAGCTACTTAGTAATAAAATATAGTTTTGCTTTTGTTTGTTGTGATTATTGCTGTGAACAAGAAGTGTTTATCTACCTATCTACTCGTACCAATGGATGCGGATTAAACATTAAGCGGTGTTACCAATAGAAACAGATCCGCCTACCACTGGTCCAGATTTCGTCAATCAATGTCTGACCACAATAGGCCAGCTCTACATCGAAACCAATCGGAAACGCGGTTCGAACTATGTTCAAGGTAAAAGCCTATTCAAAAGCTTCCAGCTCCAGGCTTTTCGAATAAACGTCCTATTCACGGGAATGGGCAGTAGTTAGATTATTCCAGCCATACTCAACCTTTGTTAAAAAAGGCCACAAATGCTGTTTAGATGCAATGCCACCGTCCACGGGTCACAATATTCGTAAAGTGTTATATATTTATTAATGTTGAACAAGTAACATTTTAATAAGGTTAACAAACAAAGCCGACTGCAAAATGTAGTCTGAGACCACGGATAATTATAAATTAAATGATGTACCATATGTCACTTCCACTGTCAAGACGATTCTAATGACACCTCACGTGTTGTTGAAATATATTAAGCTGTTCAGGTTGTACGGCATGCCAAAGAAACCTCATATATACATACATACCCATATAAATACATACATCCACTCGAAAAACATAACCCTCCTTCTTGCGCAGCCGGGTAAAAAGAAAAAGTGTTAACATTTAACAGAGAAATGTTTACGTACTTATTTCACTCTGTGAACCCAAATTTACTCTGAATCTGAGCGAAATATAAAGTGGTTGACAACTTGACTACTATGTCAGATGGACTCACAAACGCTCAGCGGGCCGCAGTTTGAATAGGTATGGCTGGATTATACAGAATCGAGTGCCATTAGTGCATAGGCTTGATAGGTTTTGTGCAGTGCGTAATGACATCATGTCATTGTTGCCTTTTCACTCGGGAAATTGGATTAGCGCACGTGGATAGAAAGCTTTGTAGTGATTTATTTAAAATCTGAAGCGTAAAAGAACATGAACAAATTAGCGCGAATGAATTGATAAAAAAATCTTAAAATGTTGTATGAGAAATTTGCTGTCTAAATCAAAAACTGGATCCGCAGCCCCTTCTATATTCTGCTAAAATTACATGACACCACACTATCACACAATATTAAAGTATGTATGGATGAATGTCTGTCAATCACGTCAGAACGGCTGAACAGATCTCAATGAAATTTGGCACATAGATACATAGATTATAGTCTAGGTTAGCACGTAGGCTACTTTTTACAACAACGCAGAGCGCAGCTAGTACTTATGTAACATCAAACTCTTTCGGAGAAACTTGCCTACTCTTTTTCAAAAAATCATAATCAAATAGCTTCCATTAATCCTTTTTTTTTTGAGCCACATAAAACACCTGCCCGTGAATTACAAACAAAAACAAAACACGAACCGGCTCTAATTTAACCAAAAATCACAAAGTAATTGCTCGTCAACACCCGGGTGTTAACAATCAGAATATTGTTCAACACCCGCGGAACAACATTCTGATTTTTCTTACAAATAACCCCTTCTATCGACCCTGAAAATAACAGATGAGGGTGGCTGACGGGGCTCCAGTCACCCTCAATAATTCAATTTGTCAATAACTGTCATACGGCATGATGGGGGTCCAGCTTTGATCAGATAAGCCTCAACTTTGGAACTGGACTTTGGGGTACTAAATAAGCCATTACGCTATCACTACCTACTACTACCCACTTATAGGTTTACCCAAAATAAAATGTGTGGACGAGCCCGAAACAAGCATATTTGAAGCCGATCAAATAAGCTCCGGCTCGCATTATGTCTCACTCCTTCTCAGGACGTAAGAAGCGCGACACGTCTTTAGAGGCCCTTTCTTCATGTCGTTATTTATGCTCGCTATCTTTATGCTTGCCTGTTCTTCTAAGTAGAGGTTCTTTATCCGAACAAGGCGGTCGAGTCTATTTAAAAAAACTTTGACGTTCAGAAGTGTATCTTTGATACCTAAATTTAATAAAAACATTTAGACTTTTTTTTACTTTTTTTTTTGGAAAACCGGACGGACTATTGCCGCGAACGCCAGGGAAAGTGTTCCTTTTGGTTGTTAAAAACTTTTTAACCCGACTGCGCTAGAAGGAGGGTTATGTTTTTTGAGTGTGTGTATGAGGTTTCTTTGGCACGGCCTACTACATAAACGGCTTGATAGATTTCGACATGTGAGGTGTCATTTGAATCGTCTTGCTAGTGGAAGTGACTTAGGGTACATCATTTTGGAGCCAGGTTTTGTGTTTTTCTTTTAATAATGTTACTTACTACCAATAGGAACGGCGTATCGCCGCATTCGCGGCAAACATCTGGTTCTGGCTTCATATATATTCTATATGGGTGCATACATGACTATAATTATGTACTTGCTGAAGCCTGTTCTGATGGTTTTAAATTATTTGGCGGAACATGACCAACGGCTTAGGCCCGTCCATTTATTATACTTTAGTCGGTCTACCGCTACATAGTACCATACATTAAACCTTATTGACATAAAAGACAACAATCAAATCAAATAATCAAACAAATCAGAAATACGCAGAAAGAGGGGCAAAAATAATATAAAAATGTACTAAGCAGTAAAAAGTTTCTTATCTAGTCAAAAAATTTACAAGCACAATAATTATATTCATGATAGTTTTATTACAATTTCCTTGTTTTTAACTGTATTATGACTTTTGATAAAAAATGTGATAACGCACAAAAAGAAGGCTACTTCAGTTGCATTGCCGTGACGTGGTCGTCTTATCAAATATTATAAAACCGTGAAATACTCGTAGTTACTGTACCTACTTACATTATAAATCCATTATAAGAACAACAAGTGACAAAATTGATAAAACCTCAAGTGGAATAAAAGCCTTCGTTGACTTACGACTTGCTTGGAAGCGATGGTAGGCTAGTTGGAGAAGGTCCACCTCTCAAGCCAGAGGGTGCGGGTTCATACCCAGCTGACGGCACGCACCAATTTGTTCATTGTGTGAACATAAAATATTATGTGCGTATTGTATGTCATCTCCTACATGACTGGAGCCCGGTGTATGGCGACAAGCTCGCCCCTGTCATATTTGGGACTGAATATCGTTCGGCGAAGTGTGGGTGTTGTATTACACCTCTGCCAGTCTCCTCGGGGGAAAGGCGTGACGATATGTATGTATGCTATATTACAAGCTCAGCGCCCGAACGCCTCGTTATGGTATAAATGAAAAATGAACCTAATGCGTTGTGACATAAAGTTCTTATTAACAAATTCGGCAATTTATTGTTATATTTTAGATCGCCACTTTCAGGGGTGCTATTCCTACGCGTGAGATGAGATGAGATTTTATCTTGGCCACTCTCACACCTATGAGCATTCAAACGAGAGCAAAAAGGACGAAAAATTGTGAGATTGAATCTCACTCCTTCAGAATAGCCCTACAGAGCAGGCCATCCGCAGTCGATGCCGCGCCGCCAGCAGTATCCCGTGACTCGATCTAAAAAGGACTTTATGTCTGAACGTATTCAGTTTATTTTCATTTATACCATTTTTAGGTGGTCGCACGCTCAACTTGTAAGTCGACGGACACCTTAATACGAGTTCGTTGATAAGGCTACGCTATCTATTTCTGTCCTCTCTTCAGCACCTTACATACTAAGTAGGTAAGTAAATCCTCAATCAAAGGCGCCTAGAATATTTACTTTCAAAAATAAGTATCGTAAGATTAGCCGAAACTTCGGAAAGTGATTTAAGAGTCCGGCGACCACTGTAGACTAACTTCGCATTGGCTTAAGGTTTTCCACAGCCATTTCGTCTAGAAGAAGATGACAAGCGAAGAGAGCAAGTAAAGATACTGACGAGCCTTTAAAGTTACCTACAGAGTGACAAAGTGCAATTTTTTTTTATGGCTTTTGCACTTCTCTAATCATTCTTAAATAACTAAGAATGTTCCTTGTATTATGGATTCATTTAACAGCTGATGATGTAGAACACCTCCCTATGTAAAGGGATTTTTGATTTGCTTTGTCTATCTATTGAATAAATCAGTCAAAAGTGACCCCTTACAATTGCGGATATTTTTCATAGCTCTATTTTCGCTTGAGAACGTTTTTTAAAAAAACCAAGAACATAGGGACGGAGATATTGTTAATTTAATTGTAAATGCTAAATTTCATCATAATCTGACAAATTGTTTTCAAGAAATTTGAGAAGCGCGTTTGTATGGAAATTTCAGAGTTGCGGAACTCTTAATGTAAATGAGAAGTTGATTTTAAGTTGAAACGATTCCACTGAGTAATTTTATAAATGTATCCCTTATTAATAAGTGTTTTATAGCCTCAGAATAGTTATACTTACAACCCCTTAACAATAAACTTTGTATGGCCCCTGAATAGTTTCACAGTCTTTTGTCCTATTCAATCGCATTTAAAATTTGAAAAGAAAGATAAAGACAAAACACTGTGTAACTATTCCAAGACTTCACAACTTTTATGGCTAAGGGGGACCCGCGTGTTTTGTCGTTTTGGATCTAGTTAAAAAATTAAAAGTAAGGAAACCAAAACACTCTATAATCTATTAGGCTCTCTATTCTCTAATCTATCACTCTACAGGCCTGTATCTCTAATCTATCTGTATCTCTAATCTATCACTCTATGTCTGTTGGGTTGATATGTATCGTAATTGTGAGTATCCATGATCCCCCAAGGGGGTCAAGTGGAAAGAACTTCCGTCCGAACCGTCCGAAGACGGGTCTGAGCACTAGCGCACTTGTAGCGCCTCACTCAACTGCCGTCTTTGTACTTCTACACTCTACAGAACTTCAAGGCTAGAGTGAATAAAGACCTTATAGGTCGTCGTGCTCCATCTTAGACCACAACGTCGCTTAACATCAGGCGAGTTGGTGATCAAACGCCGACCTATTCTACATTTAAAAGAAAAACTTGGCACATGTAAATCTAAGACTCTTCTGAGGCCATACAACGTTTATTAGAGGGATACTTCTTACCATAGACTAATGAAATTAGTAGTAGTATCATTATTATAACAAGTATAATAGATAGTATAGATTAGTAGTTTCATGAGTCTAGTATCATAGACTAATGATACTACTAGTCTAAGCTCTTACTAATAAACGACGTATTGTGTATTTAAAAATGTTGTAAAATGTGTATTTTAGAGCGGTACCTCTTTATTTATTTACTTATTTACCATAGACTACTACTAATACTACTAGTGGTATAATTAGTCTATGTGTACAGCTTTTATTGTAATGTGTATTTAAAAATGTTGTAAAACGTGGATCTTAGAGGGTTTTTTATGATTTAGAGGGATGGTAAGAGGGGTACCTCTTACCATAGACTATTGATATTACTAGTAGCATTATCGTATAGTAGTAAACATTGTATGGCCTAAGATGAGTCTTAGTTTTATATGTGTCAACTTCCTTCCACTTGACCCCCTCCCCTTTAAACCCCTTGGGGGTGTCAATACATGCCAACCCAGCAGGGTGCTCAAGAATTCATTTCGAGAAAACTGCCCTCCATGTAGGTATAACTAGGATAAACAAGTAGGTAGGTACCTACATTACTTAGAACTTAAAATAATGAAGAACATTCCCTTCAGTGTAGGCATAAATATTAATACCAAGAATACCGAATATCAGAATTAGAACCGAAGACAGGTAAAGATTCCTGGCATACACTACACGCGTGGCTGGCACAGAGCCTGTGATCTGCCAAGCGAATAAAATGGCGCGCCTTAAATATTGCGAGGGTGAATGAAACGGGATAAAAATTGATATAAAAGTCACTTTTACGACGCAATTTTTAGATCTAATAAAGGTTAAGTAACTTTGGTAATCAAAATATCAAGACGCTTTAGGAACTCCAAATTAAATGACGCAATTTGTCACATACTTTTCAAAACCGGTAAATGCCAATAAATTTGTTATTAGGCTCGCCCCCTGTCACATTTTGGACTGAATATCGTCCGGCGAAGTGTGTGTGTAGTATTACTTCTCTGTCAGCCCCCTCCGGGGAAAGGCGTTACGATATATTTATGTTATGTATTTGGTAGTTTCTTATAGGTATTGGTAAGCGATGATAGCCTAGTCGGAGAAGGTCCGCCTCTCAATACAGAGGGAGCAGGCTCGTCCGGACCCTGCCAAAGGCACGCACCAATTTGTTCATTGTGTGAGCATAATTATGTGCGTATTGTATGTCATCTGCTACATGATTGTAGCCCGGTGTATGGCAACTGACTCGCCCCCTGTCACGTTTGGCACTGAATATTATCCGGCGAATTGTGGATTTTGTACATCCAGCCCCTACGGGGGAAAGGCGTGATGATATGTTCTGTTATTTGGTATTTTGCGTTTTGGGAATTATGTGTGTTATATGTATTTATTAATTAGTGGATCTTTGGGGACACAATAGGGTCTAATTCACACTCTACAAAAGTCGAAGAAGACTATTATTTAATGTTTTTGTTCATTAGTAGACTATACTGTACATACCTAAAACTTTCAGTTAACTAGCGCGAACTTTTCAATAAACTACATATACTTAATGTAAAAGCTGCAACACAATAGAATATTTCTATAATGCACACCAAAAGTATTTAAAAAAAAAACGTATAGCGAAAAATCATTCGGCAGTACAAGGACGGCCTTGTCGCCTAAAGCGATTTCTTGCTGCAAATACGAATACTTACTAATCTAGGTATCTTCAAAGCCAGAGTGAATAAGTACCTACTAGGTCTTCGTGCTTCATCTTAGGCCACAACGTCGCTTCACATCAGGCGAGTTGGTGGTCAAATGTTGACCTATTCTTTATAAAAAAAAAACTACATATTAAACTTCCATTTATAATTATTGTACCTATACGCTGAAGTGTTTACTATTTCTGTTGAATCTTCATTATCAACGAGTTGACATTATTACTACGATACTTGAATCTAAAGACTCTTCATCTTGTACAATTGTACATTCTTCATAATTATAATCGCGTACACTTAATACGTATGCTCGTGTTAAAATAGAAACGTGCATAATATTTTCAGGTTGTGTATAACATATTTATTGACAGATTTTTTCATAAAATAGACCTTATGTTTTGACGTCTAACTCCCCTGAATAATGTAACGTTGTAGCCTAATATGGAGCTTCAAGACCTATAAGTTAATAGTTATTTATGACTGACTAACTTATTAAATTAGTATCTTCTAGATACATATCATTATAATTATATAGAAGGAACTTCCTAAATAGTTAGTATCTTCTAGATACTAATTCAGTACGTACCTAAATCCTTTCCTTCCTCCTTTAGAAGTTCCTTATATATAGGGACTTAGTATTCAGTTAGTGACTAGTGAATAGTGAACCTGCTTTCTGAGCTTGGGGCGTGGGTTCGATTCTCACCTAGGGCAAACATTTATGTGATGAACATTTGTGTTTATTTGACCACCAACAGACGAGTTGGTGATCAAACACGGACATAATCGCTTGAAAAAAAAAACAAAATTATGGCGTTGTAACACATCTTTCTCGATTGTTTTTTGCACTAATAGGTAGCATGTGCATTATATGTAGGACTAGTTGCGCCCCGCGGTTTCACTCGCAGTTAAAAAGTATCCTATGTGCTATTCTGGACTGCAATCTATCTCTGTCCAAATTTCATCCAGATCTGTTCAGCCGTTCTGGCGTGAAAGATTAACAAATATCCATCCATTCTAAATAAAAACTAAAACTAAAAAAAAAACTTGAAGAATCAAATCAAATTCAGTATAAGTCTCCAAAAATCTCCTTTTTTTGGACAAATTGTACCTAAACTTTGACCGTACATACGAGTATGTACTCGCAAATTCTTAAAATACAGAAATCATCGGGATAGAAACCTCACACATTTAGTGGAAATTCTAAACGACAAACATGTATTTCACAAACTTGTAAGGCTTACTCAAAAGCACGTATTTCCTGGAACAAATTTTACGACAGGTTGGCAGGCTTGGGCAACCTTAAGAAACTCCTATTTTATCTCTATTATGTAGGTACTATAGGACGCAATTTTCTCTGAATGTTAGATAACATATCGGTATTTAGCTCTCCACGCTATATTCCGTTTCAGCTTACAGCTTTACGCAGATTGCCACTTTGCTGCACCACAGAACGTCTTGGACTCGTATACTTCCGTGGTTTCCACTCTAGAACCCATTTACCGTAGCAGTTAAAGGTCCATCAAGTAATTCGAGTCACCAACACTTTCAGCTTCCACGTACGTATAATCTTATAGTGCTAGTCCGGTGTAACCGTTCCGAAGACGGGTCTGAGCAGTAGCGCTTTTGTAGCGCCTCACTCAACTGCAGTCTTTGTCCTTCTTTACTCTACAAAAATGTTTTGGGGGCTGAGCTACCCACGTCCGTAGGAGTGTACTCTATTCTGATTCCCTACACGTGGTCCCCGGGTAGTGCTAACCGGGTAGCAAACTCTGGTGGGAGGCTTCGGCCGTGGCTAGTTACCACCCACCGGACCAAGCCATGCCGTGAAATGACCTAGTCGTGTTTCGGAATGTAGTCCGGTGTAACCGTTCCGAAGACAGGTCTGAGCAGTAGCGCACTTGTAGCGCCTCACTCAACTGCCGTCTTTGTACTTCTTCACTCTACAAAACTAGAATAGAGTGAATAAGTACCTTATAGGTCGTCGTGCTCCATCTTAGACCACAACGTCGCTTAACATCAGGCGAGTTGGTGGTCAAACGCCGACCTATTGTACATAAAAAAAAAAAAAAATTCAAGGCTAGAGAGAATAAGTACCTTATAGGTCGTCGTGCTCCATCTTAGACCACAACGTCGCTTAACATCAGGCGAGTTGGTGGTCAAACGCCGAACTATTCTACATTAAAAAAAAAAAGTGGCTCTGTGAGCTGTAGATCTCGCGGCCGACGTCTCTCCTCTTCAGGTCGCATTTCTTAACCGATTCTCTAGAAACTTTTTGAGTAGGTTCGATAATTACCTAAGTATTTAGAACTAGCTACGCCCCGCGGTTTCACCCGCGGTTAAAAAGTATCCTATGTGCTATTCTAGACTATAATCTATCTCTGTGCCAAATTTCATCCAGATCTGTTCAGCCGTTCTGGCGTGAAAGAGTAACAAACATCCATCCATCCATCCATTCTTACTATAATATTAGTAGGATTTTTTTTCGAGGTGATTTTTTGAAATTTTTCAAATGGCGAAGATGTGTTTTTTTTTTTAAAGATGAAGGCAGAAATCCATAATTCGGACATACGAAAGCATTTTTGTCGAAACTGAAGCAGAGACGCTTCGCTGGCTAACGCTCGCTCGGTCGATTATTTTATTATACTATTTGCGACCCGCCCCAGTTTTGCACGGGTCCTGTAAACCTTCCGAAAAAAATATTTAACTGATGATGAAAACCGCATCAGAATCCGATGCGTGATGGTTTAAAAGTTAGCATTAGCCGATATACAGACAAAAAAACAAAAAGACAAGCAGACGCGGAAAGTGACTTTGTTTTACACTATACTACTATAGCTATAGCTACGCCGCGTGGTTTCACCTGTGGTCCTACAGAAACCGTTAATGATTTCAGGATACAGAGTACCCTATGTCCTTTTCTGTACCCCTGACAACGTGTAAGCAAAATTTCATAATAATGAGCCGAGTAGTTAGGCGTGAAAGCGTAACAAACATACAAACAAATAAACAAAAGAATAAACCCACTTTCGCGTTTACGATATTAGTTAGAATAGAGATTTATGTAAACAGGAAATTCTTCTACAGACAAACTAAAGAGATCCGCCTCTCGCTGAATCAGCATCAAATTCCAATCGAATTTTCAGATTCCACGAAAATGATATTCAAACAAACAGGTTTTTGTAAATAAGACACGTTTCTGAATAACACCGTTATTAGTGTGTAATATTTGTCGGCTACGATTTACGTTAGTGACGCAGTTCACGTCAAGACAGTATTCTGGGTAAGCTGTTTTTCTCACTTGCTACAGATTTCAGGAAATACTCTCCATGGCCACTGTGTGGTGGGTTTGTTTACCCGTAATAAACAAACACATATACCTTGAGATTTTATTCTTCAACCGTCCCAATTAGTCCCTAGAGCAAGCTCCTTCTGGGTTGCCAGGGCAATTCGACGCCCCTCCCTCGGCGACAGCCCAAGCCGAGGCCGTACCTTAGAGGTGCCCTTGCGCTCGTCGCCCATAGTTATTAAGCATTTTGAGGCCCTGCGCCATCTGCGTTTGCCTAATGCCCGGTACGCTGTCGCGGCCTCAGTGGCCAACAGCATAGAGTCATTAAAAAAAAAAGTTAAATAGTGCTTTTTTAAATGTCAATACCCTTATTAATGAACGTTGGATAGCCTCGGAATAGTCATATCATATCATAGAAATTTTTCTTTTTCGATCAAAAAAATTCAAAAGAAAGAAAATGACAAAACACTGTGTAACTATTCTGAGGCTATACAAAGTTTATTAGTAAAAGGGCTAGTGTAGTATTTAGTGTAGTGTAGTAGTATTTAGTGTCGCTTTCTTAGTCACTTTGTTTAATTTTTGTTATTATTGGCGTGTAAAATGTTATCAGCCTTCTAAAGATTTCTGAAGTTAACTTCTTAAGTTTTAAGTTTATTATGTTATGTCATCATCAGTTACCTCGTCTTCATCTGCATAAAGCATCAGCATCGATCAGAATTTGGCGAATTGAAAATTACTGTATAGCTGACTTGCATGTAGATACTTGTAGGCGCAGAAGTCTTTTAATAAGTTAGTCAGCTGTATTAGTAACATACAACTCTTCCAAAATAGTGATGTTTTACCTAAAAATAAAACATTTATTAAACATACTTACCTTATTCGAAACCTAATTATACATGAGAGTAGCGTGCTTGACTTTCGTTCCGTAACAGCCGTGCTATGATTGGTCCGCTCGTTCGCCCCGTCCAATGAGCGCCGACTCCGCCCCTCCCGCTCCCCTCCAACGTCACCCGTCAGCCCAGGTAGTGCGCTGGGCGCAACTTAGCTTCATTGGTTTTCTCATGTTATGCTCACCAGGCAGAAATAGAAAGTATTAGGTTTCGAATAAGGTAAGTATGTTTAATAAATGTTTTATTTTTAGGTAAAACATCACTATTAAACAACTGTACCGTGATTCGAAACCTAATTATACATGAGAGACGTGTTTGTTATCGCCTGGTGTGACGGTGACGCCAATGTGATAATACCATTATTTCTAATAAGAAATGATTTTACTATTTATAGGTAACAGTTAAAATTAATTTTTTAGAACGAAATCCTTTGAAATAACTGTGTACATTTATTCTTATCGATGGAACGATTATTATAACGTAAACATAACTATTTATATGAACGGTGATGTGGTAGTAAAATTATAACAATCAAAATCATCGTAATCAACAATAGTAATCATTGTATTATGATACTGTAGTAGCCTTACTATAAATGATTCATGGGTTCTAAGTTAGTCGCGATTACTTTAAAGGGCAGTACTTCCATACAATACAACTTCTTGAAAGTTTTTGATGCAACAGCAGATCTACACCTGCCAGGCGTAACATCAATGTTTGCATATTTGACGATTAGCGCGATTAATATATATGTCGGGGAGATGTAGGAAATAGGAAGCCGAGCCTTCACATCTCACTCCTGATATCGGGGTAATGTAGGAAAGAGGAGCCACGCCGTCGCATCTGATCCCATTGATGTCGGAGAAACATAGGAAAGGCCGCCGCGCTGTAACCTTCCACTTTTGGTGACGGAGAAAATCTAGTAGGCCGAGGTGTTGTGTCTGATTTCTCATCCGTGAACTCGCTATCATTTTATGGTCGGCGTCAAACTTCAGGAACGTTGAAATAAGGGGACAGCATTGAAGGCTTTTCACTATTTTAATTATACAGTCACTTAGACTACTTATTTAGTGAATGATCACAAAGATAGTTGGCGATTTAGAGTAATGGGTTTACGAATGACCATCGCGTGCGACCGCTTTCAGCCCAGTCCTGTCAAACACTGACTGACAGACATGACGTTCGCCCGAAATCCCAAACGCAACTCCATTCGGTGTTAACCGCTCTAAATTACCATAAACAAATCGATTAATCGTCATAAACCACAGATTAAAACTATCGATTAACAACTCTCAAACTGATTTTCTTTATCCAATGATATCTCGCGCCGTCACGGCCATCCTGCATTTTCACACGTCCTCGGGTGAATAGTTCATCTCATCATCTGTGGACAATCATAAAAGAGCTCAAGTAACCACTTAACGCTCGGTCATTCTGACCGTCTCAAATCTACCTCCACAATTTCACAGAAAGCGAACACAGTTTTGGGATAACACAAAACACAGTTAAACCCAATTCTACCAACCATAAACATCGTACCAGAGTATAATCGACTCTTCCAACAGTAACTTCATATTCGTTACCTATCCCCATAAATTGTCATGATAATTGAAATAAGCAACTTGACTTTTAGTGAAATAAATTGTATTGGGACCAATCGAATAATCGAGGCTAAAACTAAATTATTAATCATACATCCAATGTTCCAAGAATTTAATCAAGCCACATTGAAAATCCAATGACGGTACACATACGCGGTTTGGACTTATGAAAACTGCTGTGTCCAATTTCAAACGAATAACATGGCATAAAAGTTGTCACTTAGACTTGCCACACGGGCTAGGTCGTAACTCGTACTATGATGTTACACCGGGAGGAATTTACTACATAGGCTCACCACACAGGCTAGGTCGTCACTCAGACTATAATTCAACAAAAGTAGGGTTGCAACAAAGACTTTTCACACAGGATTGCCACACAGGCTTGTCACACAGGCTTGCCACACAAGTTTGCCACACAGGCTTGCCACACAGGCTAGAACCACATAAGACAGTACCATGTAGATTAGTGCCACACAGGCCATTGCCACACAGGCGAGTGCCACACAGGCTATTGCCACACAGGCTATTGCCACACAGGCTATTGCCACACAGGCTATTGCCACACAGAGTATTGCCACACAGAGTATTGCCACACAGGCTGTTGCCACACAGGCGAGTGCCACACAGGCTATTGCCACACAGGCTATTGCCACACAGGCTATTATTACACAGGCTACTGTCCTACCGGCTACTGCCCCTCAGGCTTAGTTTTATCAAAAGCATTGACACTAAATAAGTTATCTATTGACTGCATGACTCGTCTGTGTGTGCCGTAATCGGCACATTCTGACCAAACTGTTTGTGGGTATTTTCAAACTTTAAACAACTCCAATAGAAAATAACACTCTGACATACATCGTTTACGAATATCAAATAAAATGAAAACTTCTCACCGGATTCAATTGCTACTCGTAGGTGATCAATGGCTGCTTCATAGTGCAGGGGCCCAATTCGGAGATAGGAGATTTTCATCTCATCTCGATCTCGATTCCTGGAAGTCTCCACTGCCTCCGACTACTCGAGACATCTCGCGCCCCAGCCATCGAGATTATCTCGATCTCGAGCGAATAGAATAAGGCATCTCGAATTCAGCCATATTTTTCGAGGTAAGATGGTATCTCGAGTTGTAAGAATAGCCCTCCAGGCATTGACCGGATCTCGCACGTTGCTGCTGCTAATTTTGGTGCCCTTTTTCAATCAACGAATGGCGATGTAACCTCGTTGCAGTAGTAACACGTAGGCGTCGACGTTTTGTTCGGTACACTGCTATCCTTCGTCTCTCGTTGTTTGTTAGTTGCGTCACATAGCATAGACTAGGTGTAATCAAACGCCGTCGAGATAATGCAGACGTCTACTCGATGCTCACTCTCTCATTGCCGCTCTGCTGCCGTTCATGCACCACGAAGAAACAGTCCGCACACTCCACAATAACAGCACGTAGGGGCGACCCTATCAGCCATCTGTTGCTATGCCATTTCGCTTCCAGATCATTGCAGAATTGAAGCCAAAGACGGAGCCATATCTTGTTGCTGTGGACGTTATTCTTATCCCAATTCTGATGTCGGGGAGATGTAGGAAATAGGAAGCCGAGCCTTCACATCTCACTCCTGATATCGGGGTAATGTAGGAAAGAGGAGCCACGCCGTCGCATCTGATCCCATTGATGTCGGAGAAACATAGGAAAGGCCGCCGCGCTGTAACCTTCCACTTTTGGTGACGGAGAAAATCTAGTAGGCCGAGGTGTTGTGTCTGATTTCTCATCCGTGAACTCGCTATCATTTTATGGTCGGCGTCAAACTTCAGGAACGTTGAAATAAGGGGACAGCATTGAAGGCTTTTCACTATTTTAATTATACAGTCACTTAGACTACTTATTTAGTGAATGATCACAAAGATAGTTGGCGATTTAGAGTAATGGGTTTACGAATGACCATCGCGTGCGACCGCTTTCAGCCCAGTCCTGTCAAACACTGACTGACAGACATGACGTTCGCCCGAAATCCCAAACGCAACTCCATTCGGTGTTAACCGCTCTAAATTACCATAAACAAATCGATTAATCGTCATAAACCACAGATTAAAACTATCGATTAACAACTCTCAAACTGATTTTCTTTATCCAATGATATCTCGCGCCGTCATATATATTTTATAACAAACTAGGTATGCGTTTGACCACTGACTCGCCTGATGGGAAGCGTCAACGTGATCGAAGGTATAATGCTTGTCTAGGAGATACCTATTCACTTTACTCTTAAACACCCCCGGATTGTATTTAGGTGGAAAGACAGACGCAGGCAACGAGTTCCACACCTCTGCAGTTCTTACAAGAAAAGTTGACTTGAAAGGCTTAGTGCGTTTTGGCGGAATTTCCGCCATAACAGGGCGTCTCTTACTGGTGCGCCTGGTACAATTATAAAAGAACGGCGATGGCTGGATCAGGTCGTGCAGTTTTATTATAATGCACGTTTCTGATTTAGGTTAACTACATGGACAGATAAAAAGACTAAGAATTCGAGTCTCACTTCTTTGTTGTGATAATCGTATCAGCTCCAAAAGACAAACAGACATCCAAATTACGGTTGTTCTTGGTTCGTTAGAGTTTCTAACCAGATTGGTTGGCCTTGTCTGTTTTAAAACCATAAGTAGGCCAAAGAGCTATACTGTTTACAGATATTCTGTAGTTATCCGGCGAGATACTCTTTGTCCTGAGAATAGAAGGAGAATAGCCGTTGTGATAACTACTTTTCTCGAAAGATTTCTGGCTAACATGATCAGTTAAGGTTATGCAGGTATCAACGTTCCAGGATGACTAAAGTTGTTTTGGGCTGGCTAGTTAAATTGATTTCAGAACACAAACTAACTAGCATATGCGAGCTTTGCTTATTAAAGTCATTTGGGTTGCGGAAAGTCGCTACCGCGGATTTATGAACCAGAATGGTATTTAAAGAGTCTTAATTTTGTTGTAAATTGCCAAAAAATCTTTATAGTTGTGATCCATCGGGTTTCCGTAGATTCACTGAGTTCTTAGTGAATCAGAGAGCCTTCATCTCCGATTCAGCCGGTTGTCATGTCTGTTAGCACTTCAGATTGATTCTTGGTTTTGGATTGAATGGTCTAACGCTCTATTCTTCAAGATCGGTCACTATGCACATTCCCCCGTCTCGGTACGACCATCAGGTAAATTCCGATCGAATTATTTAGCTGGCTTAGAATTTTTTGGGTTTTAGAAACACCCAAGCTAGTTTGAAGTTCCATGTTAGCACGTTAGTCACGTGATTTTCGGCGAGATAAGTACGGATGCAGCATCCGTGTTGTATTTGTCTGGTAGGTGAAAAATTTACATGTTAACGCTGTACTGATCTGGATTTTATTTCTCGGATTACTAGCTGTTATCCGCGACCTTGTTCGTTTATTTAGCAATACCTGTTTTACCCGCGGCTTTGCACGCGTTTTATAACTTACGTCACTCAAGGATAATATAGAGCCAGTAGTTTTTAAGTTCATCAGTTACATACATACAAATATGCCTCTTTATAATATTAGTAGTGTAGAAGTGTAGATGGTATCCAGGCATTACCCAAAAACCTTCCTCGTGAAATACTGCAACTAATTATAAAATTCCACCAAGCTCAGTTTAGCCGTAAAAGGCCTACAAGCAGACAGTCAAAATTTCTTTTTCGATTTTTTTTTTTTTTTTTTTTTTTAATAACATACTAGGCATGCGTTTCACCACTGACTCGCCTGATGGGAAGCGTTGCCGTGATCGAAGGTGTAACACGCTTGCCTAGGAGATACCTATTCACTTTACTCTTAAACACCCCCGGATTGTATTTAGGTGGAAAGACAGACGCAGGCAACGAGTTCCACACCTCTGCAGTTCTTACAAGAAAAGTTGACTTGAAACGCTTAGTGCGTTTTGGCGGAATTTCCACCATGAGAGGGTGTCTCTTACTGGTGCGCCTGGTACAATTGTAAAAGAACGGTGATGGCAGGATCAGGTCGTGCAGTTCTTGTGCACACTCGCCGTAGTGTATTCTGTAGAATACCGACAGACTAGCCACTTCACGCCGGTGTGACAAGCTCTGAAGCTTAGATTCAACCAACGAGTCATTGTTTATGAGCCGTTTGGCGCGCTTTTCGATGGAGTCCAGAGCGTCTAGCTGATACTTGGCGGAACCATGCCATAGGTGGCAGCAATACTCCAAACAAGATCGAACCTGTGCTTGATAAAGGGTAAGAAGCTGTTCAGGAGTGAAGTATTGCCTCACCTTGGAAAGGATACCAAGTTTTTTAGCAGCAACTTTGGCTTTTGACTCAATGAATGAACCAAAGTTCAAATTCGAGGTAAGACGGACACCTAAGAGCTCAAGGCAATCAACCGTCTGTATCGGTACACCACGGAAAGTAGGCGATAGAGAAAAAGGACTCTTTTTTGTGGAGAACAGACACGACTGAGTTTTGGTGGCATTGAAATTCACCAAGTTAGCGTCGCCCCAGTCTGATACAGCTTTCAAGGAAGAGTTTAGACGGGCAACCATAGCCTCTCTCTGCGGTTGGGTATCAACACTGCTGGTTCGGGCACTGGACATATATCTCTCAACAACAGTACTGTCATCAGCGTACCCAAAGATTCCGGGTTTTAGCAAATCATTGATGTGCAGTAAGAACAGTGTTGCTGAGAGAACAGACCCCTGAGGTACACCGGCATTGATTGCCAATAGATCGGACGAGCAGCCATCAACAACTACTCGTAACGATCGGTCCCTCAGAAAGTCAGCGATCCAAGTGCACAGTCCTGCAGGAAGTCCATACGAAGGCAGTTTATTCAGCAGTCCACCATGCCAGACTCGGTCAAAAGCCTTTGAGATGTCAAGAGAAACAGCAAGTGCCTCTCCATGCATCTCAATTGCTTCGCTCAATAAGTGAGTGGCGTACGCGAGAAGATCGCCAGTTGATCGATTCCGGCGAAAGCCATATTGTCGATCACTTAGAAGTTCGTTGACTTCAAGGTACGCCAAGAGCTTGTTGTTGATTACCCGCTCCATAGTCTTACAAAGTAAAGACGTTATGGATATGGGTCGATAGTTGACCGGGTCTGCACGATTACCTTTTAAAATCATATGATTTCACCTTTATATAAAGTTAAACTACCACTGACTCACTGACTCACTGACATAGAGAAACCTAAAGGGTATACGCAGGGGTGGTGGGGGAAAAGTGAGTATAGGGTCGTGTAGGGGTTGGTTCAGAGGGCCCGGGAAAAATCTGACATTGGCGAAAAGTCGAACCCTGATGGTGGTATGCCCTCGTATCTCGGAAACCAAAAAAAATTTACTAAAGCACTTGAACTAATATTTCAGCAAACCTTGGGAACTTTCACGAGAAATCAAAAAAAACATGGTCGCCATACAAAAAAAAAAAAATCCATACAAAATTGAAACGTGAATAACTCGGAAACAGTTAGAGTTTTAGATAGTCTGCTTGAACAAATGTCATAGGGGATCGGGGGGGCTATCTGGCGAGGGTCAAAAAAATCCAAGATGGCGGATTCAAAATGGCGGCCATATTTCAAAATGGTCCAGGAGATCTGATTTTTTGCATCCGGGGGTTTTTGGGGTATCCGATTCCATTTCTGAAATAAAATTTTGAAAAAGTGTTTTTTTTAATATGGCTGCCATACATTTGATTTTTTTCATACATTTTGGGGGTCGCTTCCGAGCGAATTCGGCGAGGCCAGAGGCCTCGCATCATACTCGCGAGGCCGAAGGCCGAGCAGCAGTACTCGAACGGTGCAAGGCGAGGCCGAAGGCCGAGCCTTGCAGCGGCCGAGTACAATGACACACAATCAAAGTCGGATATATCAGATTAGCGAGGCCGAAGGCCGAGTCCACGACCGCGAGGCCGAAGGCCGAGCCGCACCGGGGCGAGGCCGTCAGGCCGAGCCACGGTGCGCACAGGACTACTCGAACGATGCGAAGCGAGGCCGAAGGCCGAGCCTTGCACCGGTAGAGTACGAAAACTGCGATTTAAACAGACTGCTTGACCGAATAAACTGCGGAATCGAAACGTAGGGCACCACAAAATCAGGGCACCCCGACTACAGGGCACCGCGGGCCGCTTGCGGCCCGCGCACCGCCCAAAATACTAGTTATATTTATAAAATCAGTATGGATTTATAGCAATAATATAGTTTTGATTGCGATTGACGTTTTGTTCCGATCGCAGCAAAATTCTCATCGTTCTGTTGCTTTGGGGTCTGAGGAATATTGATGACAAAGCTTAAGAGGGCCGCGACGCTCTGAAATTTCCATACAAACGCGCTACTCAAATTGCTTGAAAATCATTTGTCAGACTATGATGAAATTTAGGATGTACAATTAAGTTAACAATATCTCCGCCTCTATGTTCTTGGTTTTTTTCCAAAACCGTTCTCAAGCGAAAATAGAGCTATTAAAAATATCTGCATTTTTAAGGGGTCACTTTTGACTGATTTATTCAATAGGTAGATATACAAAGCAAATCAAAAATTCCATTACATAGGGAGGTTGTCTACATCATTAGTTGTTAAATGAAACCATAATACAAGGGACATTCTTAGTTATTTAAGAATGATTACAGAAATGCAAAAGTAATAAAAAATATTGAAATTGCACTTTGTCATTCTATAGGTAACTTTAGAGGCTCGTCAGTATCATTACTCGCTCTCTTTGCTCGTCTTCTTTTGGACGAAATGGCTATAAAATACCTTTTTTAAGCCAATGCGAAGTTAGTCTAAAGTGGTCGCCGGACTCTTAAGATTGTTTTACAATTTTTATGACACCTTGAGTGTGCATAGTGTGAATGACTTTAGCCACTTATAAAGAGTAAGTTACTGCATAGTGTGATGCAGATGTAAAGGTGGTTTTGTTTTGAAAGTAATATGGTGGCCACTTACTATGTAGACAATGTAGGGCGGAGCTCAGAGCATTATCTAATGAGTGTGATATTTCTGTAGCTGACCGGCATGGCATGACTTCGAGTCAGTATCTTTGATTATTTCCTCTACTATCCCGGTGGGATGAGGTGGAATAATTTTTTTTGTAAGGTCGATCGTTGTGTCGTTGATTCTGCTGTTCGCTACCTCTTACTTTGAAGGAGATGCTCGAAACATATTTATTATTGTTGTTCCGTTTCGTTTGTGGTGCTGGTCTTTCTTGAAAGTTCTTATGCTGGTTATTTGCCTGTTGTGAAGGACCAGGAACGTTCTGAGGTTCAGAGGTACGTTCTTTTTGAGCAGCGGCAACCCAGAAAACATTTTTAAGGCCACCAGCTTTTTCTAGGAGAGAACTCAGTTTTTCGCTTACGAATAGGGTAGCACATGAAGGCGGAAGTTTCTTAAGAGCATTTTTATAGCACGGGTCTTTCACTGCCGTCAGTATTGATTCAAGTTTATTTTGAATTAGCTCGGCCCTGTGGCCACATACTATTTGAAATATGTCACTTGTAATCTTTGAGTACTCACCGTTTGAAAATATTTCGTTCAATTTTATACTGATTTCTGCAGCACTCAAACTTGAATGTTTTATTCCACTTAATAATCCTCTCAAATCAGATTGAAGGACTTCTTTTTCTTTAAGTTAGCCCTGCAAATGCGTTTTCCATTCGCGCTAAAAATTTAGAATTATCGTAGTGCCCGATCTCTTCATTGGGATCGAGGCTTATGAAACCACGAGTATGGACGTAGTTCTTGTGAGTATCAGAATAACGAACACTATTCCAATCCGGTTTCTTCAAAATGTTGCAGCTCTTTAAGCTGTTCTAGATAAGCCGACGAGGTATGAGGAATTGTGGGTTCTTTGGTTTTGGTCTTTACGGAAAAATTGAACTCCTGTACTAGAGGTTCAGCTATTAGAACTGCTGTGTGCAATGTGTGTGTGTGTCTGTTTGGTTGGGTTCTTCATCGCAAAAAACCCCACACGTGTTTGGATCGTGCCGAAGCTGAGGTAGTCATCTTCAAAGTGTGAATCAGGGCGATGGGTGTACTTAGATTATTGTTATTTAACCGGGATTTAACTTTAGCTATTTCAGAAAATAACTTATCCAACTTACTGTGTTGCTTCCTCTTATTCTTCCTGCGTCTTTTATTTCTATTATTGTCTGACGATGAGCTGGAGCTTGATAAACAAGAACCTGATTCTAAGCTCAACAGTTTCCTTTTTCTTCCTTTTTGTTTTCTGATACATTCAGTGTCGTCGATTACTGGAGCTGGACCATTATTATAATCCATTTCAAATACTTACTAAAATGTAAAAGGTCATTTGATTAGTAAGGAAATAGCTTTTTATATTAGAAAACCGAACGGTAACACCGTTAAATAGAAGTTTATTAAAAAGTATTATAAATTGACTTACATGTTAAGGACTCAAACCTTAATCTTTAAATATTTATTAAATTAAATAATAAATATATTCAATAGCACAACGCGGTCCGTAAAGTGTTTATTACTTACGACCGCTCTGGATGAAAATCCAAACGCCAATGAAGCTAAGTTGCGCCCAGCGCACTACCTGGGCTGACGGGTGACGTTGGAGGGGAGCGGAAGGGGCGGAGTCGGCGCTCATTGGACGGGGCGAACGAGCGGACCAATCATAGCACGGCTGTTACGGAACGAAAGTCAAGCACGCTACTCTCATGTATAATTAGGTTTCGAATCACGGTACAGTTGTTTAATAAACCTTATGAAAATCGAAACTAAACTACCATACTAAACTAAAAGTAATTTTAAATAAATTTAAAAAGCTACTCTAATAAACCACTGCTATAAGCAACGTAACCAAAATGCTGGCCGCATTACCCCGTTGGATTGCGATACTAATTATTTGGGCAGGATTTTGGTCGCAAGATAATAATAATAATAATAATAATACGTTTATTATGGAACAAGCAACACAAGGTATTACAAATTTACCGATCGATGACACCTGCAGAAGTGTAAAACTGAGTCACAGATGTCAACGCCCTCGTCCGAAGATTTTCACAATAGTTCCGTAATTATTCTAAATTAACATCTTTTAAAAATAAACTATACAACGTGCTGGTTTGAGGTGTAGTAATATTCAAAGGTGTGTATCTGTATGACATTTTGAATCATTTGCCAGAATAACAAAATCCAAATCAAACCTTTATTGTTCCATACTAAGTTTAAAAAACTATTTTTTACAATTATTTTGGACAGCCCTTAAAGCGATCGCTGACCGCGGCGTTTGTCAAACAACACTCAACACGCATGCGATCGTCTTCCCCGTTCTTCAGCCCGCGCCCCGCCGCCGACGGCGGCGACGGCGGCGCACACGGCTTAAACTTAATTCGCTAAGAAACAATGTTTATTGTTTACGTTGCAGTGGAAGTAGGTAGATTTATAAGATGTTAGATAGGTATTAAGGTTTTTTTTTTTATTTCGCTAGTGTTTCACTAATTACTTTGCTAATAACCACATATTAGTACTACACAAAAATGTACGTAGTAGGTAGGTAGGTTCTTATCTTACCTAATTATTATCCTTCCTTGTCCGTGAGTTAACATTGTGATTACTGCCCTTTTGGGGTCACTTTTTCACATAGGTAACACGAAGTTGCGTGTTTTACAACATTCACAACAATCCAAGAACTACCTCAACACTCAACACAACACACTTATCGCACAGATCACAGAAGAGGTTCGAAGTGCTGTCCTCCCCTCTCAATGCACAACCCCACTCGACGAGACACTGAAGCCATGACATTCCGGAGCATTTCGGGAGCAATCGTGATGAATGCCAGTGTAATACGCGCAACCATTTCCTCCGTGGTATTGCATAGCACGGCATACACGGCATTTTTGACGAAACCCCACAGAAAAAAGTCCAAAGGCGTCAGGTCCGGAGATCGAGGAGGCATACGACTGTTGCAGAGACGACCTTCCGTCCACAAAACGTTTACGGTAGACCTCACGCGCCGCAAGGCAGTTTCCGACCGCAGCACCAACACATTAAAATATCATCTCGTAATATTCAGCATTTGAATATGACATCGTATTATAATTTACGCAATCAAACAATAAAGAAGGAATTTTATGACTGCACACCGGGATGGATAGAGAGCAACTAGACGAAACTTTAAAAATTTTATTAAATTATTTTTTGCGGCTAGTAGGGGTAACCATGAGTTTACATAGTATCGAAACCTTTTCTCATTTTTTCTCTTTTCTCGTTTTATTTTCGACCGTCGGAGGAAAGTATCAAAAGTCTTGGTTCTAAAAATCAAATCTCTCTGTTTAAAGAGTTCCGAAAACCGTAATGATCATCAAAGTTAAAAAACGGACAATCATCGACATATTGCCTGATAAATCGGAATCGGCTTAACTTTTTAATACTCACAACGTGCTTGAAATGTCAAAATCTTAAACCAAATAAAGAATTTTGCTAACAGCGAAGTGACGAATCCGGTTTTCTAAGCATGTGAGCGTTGGAAAATGTGTGCCATGATAATTAAAAAAAACTAAAATTACAATAATAACTCGTAATACAACAAGTGTCTTGCTGGCCTACCATGCGCAACGCGCCAAAGGTATGTCGCCTCTTATTATCGAGACAGACATATTATGTTTACACATAGTCTTCTCACGTTCTCGCTTGACAAAAAGTGACGAGAAGAATTTTGTCGAACTTGCATAAATACACTTTAATACCGAACTCATGGTAGTTCCTTGCCTATTTTGTTTAAAACACCGCTTGTTGCCAATTGTCCCTCGGTACGCTTTGGCGGCTCTCTGTAAGCTCTTTGTCTTTTGCCGACAAATGTTTTGATGTTTTCGCGAAATGGCAAAGAATAATTTTATTATGCAGTATGCACAATTTATCTTTTGACGAGCTTTTATTTTATTTTCGCATGTACCTATGGTGTCTGTCAGTACTTAATTAAATCTTTCACGTTAAATGCCTACTCTTTGGTTTCCGATTGAACTTAAATGTTTTATGTATTTATGTAAGTTGAGTGACTATGCAACAACCTGGTGCCACCGAGATGATCTGATGGAGATGATGGAGTCAGGAGGTGGGTAGAGGAACTCTTCAACGGCGAACAGCACAGACTCGAAATTTTGTATATCTATTTAATTGTAATAGCCTGTTCTCAACGCCATCATGACACAGCTGCTACACCCAGGGATGACTTCCGGCAAGGGGACTCTTCAACGGGGAACAGCACGGACTCAAAATTTTGCTAATGTTTTAATGGTAATAGCCTGTTCTAAACTCCATCATGATATGGCTGCTAAACTCAGGGTTTTCGTTTCGTTTTCGGCGAGTTTACGTTCACTTTATTCATGTCGTTGACTAGATATGTATGTAACCATTTAAGTATCTAAAAGATATCTTGCTTTTGTTTCTGTTTAAAATAGTTCTTAAAAAAAAGGGACATTTACTCCATTCTGTGTTTTGTAGGTAAAGATAATATTCTTTCTGCGCACTTAGTAGTCTTTGTCGGCAAGACCGGTCATCAACCGAACAGCTGTTTGTGAGCTTATTAGGGTTGCTGCAGGTCAAATTTACGTAAAAGTTTAAGTTGTGATAACTTAAAATCTATCGTGTTCAGGACAAGGAGACCTTGCAGGTTTAATTCTAAATCAGTCTCGGCATGTGCCGTTTCAGTATTACTACACCCAAAACCAGCACGTTGTATAAAAAATAATATACAAAAGAAGAATTGTTCAAACAAGTAACATTAAATAAATACCTATAAATAATAATTTTGGATGGAGTAAAAAAGCGAGAGTGTATAGTGTGTTTGTGTGCATGTGTGTGTGTTTGTGTGTGAGTGTGTGTGTGTGTGTGTGAGTTTATCGTTAGATGGGTTATTTTATTATAACCAAGAAGTCTTCTGTGTCCTGGTAAGATAAAGATAGGAGCCATGCAAGACATTTTTTTTATGATAGCAGTCTAATGTACCTAGTATTTTAAAAGTATTTTGTAACCTAAGCTTCGTAAATTTGTTCTGCAAATCTACTCTGAAGTGACGCGTGTCCGTTGAATCCTGTAATTACAATAAAACTTAAACAAGACTAAACTAAAACAAACTACACTAAACTAAAAATAACTTTAATAAATGTAAAAATCTTAATAAAAATGCTGGCCGCATTTAAAAAAAATATTACCAATCTTAAAATTAAAATAACCTGTATCACTGACTCTTCCTACATATCCTTGGTGGCGTTAATCTTAGACGCCGCCGTCGCGTACGTGTGCCGATTCGGTCCATCTAAACAAATCCGCGGGTGCGTTTGTTCTGGTCTAAATTGAAATTTATTTGCCAAGAGATTTATAGGCGTGGTCAGGATTAGGATGCAGAGGGGGGTCGGCGCCGTATTCTTGGATTTTCTTGTAGCATGGCTTAACTATGCTATACGAGGAAAATTCGTGCTCAAACGTATCATTAAAGTTAAGTAGCTTCATTGTCAGTCATTGGATGGAAAACCGATGAATGTCTCAAGTGGCATGTTAATTTGTAGGTCACATACATACATATCGTCACGCCTTTCCCCCAAGGGGGCCGGTAGAGGTGTAATACTCGTACATCACCCACACTTTAACGGACCATCTTCAATCCCAAATGTGACAGGGGGCGAGCCTGTCGCCATATTATATAACGCCATATATTTGTAGGTCACATCGTGGTATATACCATACCAATACCAGGTATAGCATTCAGCAACACGTAGTGACGTCAATCGATGCTTAAGAAAGACCGAAATAAGTCATTTACAATAAGTTTGAAAGAGATGAATGAGGATGACGTCATTAAGTGTTTGCTGAAATCTAGACCTCATTTTTTGGATCATGGATCACATGTTGGAGCGCAGGACAGTAGACAGAATCATTCGGAAACGTTTCCGATCGAATTCTACAAATTTCAAACACAAATTGTTCGAATCTCATACATTTATACCGGGTGTAAGGAGACCGTTCTCGAAAACGAAAACTGGGAATAGTGGTGGGGATTACTAATACAAAGCGACTAAAAAAAACGCGAAAAAAAGACTTTTTTTTTAAACTTAAAATCTGATATTTTAACATCGACACAAGTTATACAAGCTTTAAAAAGCTAGTTTAAACACCAATTACCAAAAAAAAAAAAATTTACCCTAACGGCAGTCTAATACTAAATGCCTAACAGCTGACGCTAGAGGTGAACGCCCGCACACAGCTGCGCGCGGTCGCGACCTAGGTGCCGCGCCGCCCGCGCCCTCCGCTGTCTCGGCGCGCGCGCGGCCCGCGGCGGCGCGTCGTCGCACTTTCCGTAGGTACTGGCGCCGACCATTGACCCCCGCGATATAAACGCGTTACATTGCTGGTTTGCAAATTTCTAAAAGTTTAAAATAACAGTTATATGGCTAATAGTTAGTGGTTTCGGGTTGTGTATAGATAGTATAATAACGGCGTTTCGGCTTCGAGAACGGTCTCCTTACACCCGGTATGTATATTTATTTATATGTATTATATTTGTTTATATTTACAAACACTTTTATACACATTTGAAAAGGGAACCTAGTATAAACCTGACCGAAAGAATGAATCACGTTTAAAAACTTAAGAATACAAACTGAGATTCGAATAATATGAGTTGGAATTTTTTGAAATCCGAACGGAAATGTCTCCGAATGATTGTGAATAAAATATGCAGGGGGGCTATTCCTGCTCTTGAGATGAGATGAGATTTTATTTTGTTCACTCTCACCCCTATGACGTTTCAAACGAGAGCAACAAGGACGAAAAAAGGTAAGATGAAAATCTCAAATCTCCGAATAGGGCCACAGATCTCATATCACGCATCAAGAGTGCCCCTACTCTTGACGCGTGAGATGAGATCGAGGCCTGCTTTGGTCACTTAGAAATACTAACAATATTATGGCTATATCGATGGCCAAATCCGTCTGGAAAGTTTGTGGCTGATTAAGTCGTGACTGAGGAATAATTACCCCTATATTTTCAAACATTGCTTACTATGAGCGCTTGAATGCACATGGTAACCTACAGAAAATGTATTGGAACTATCATGTCAATATACTGAGAAAGATCACATTTCCTCACTTAAGTAATGTTAGTGAATACGGTGGTTAGTATCCAATGCATTATTCTAATGTTCTATCACCAGCACTACCATTTGCTGGGTTCGATATTGCCCCATATTCTTCTGTTTTAGATAATACCGCTAGTGTTGCAGGTGTGTATAGGCAGCGGTTACCGTTTACCATCAGGCGGACCGCCTGCTTGATAGCCATTCTTCTTACTAAAAAAAATTGAAGAAGAAGTGCGCAGAAGAAGCGAAACTTCTGTGTATCTCTCTCTCCCTCTTGCGTTGGAATATTGGACGCTACCCATAGCTAACGCTCGCGCTGGCCTGCAACAAGTATACTACGCGCATGCATTCGAGTGCCACGCATTCTTTCTCGCTCTGTCTCTTTCTATTCTCACTCCCCAGGAGCGTTAAACGTTTAACGCAATCTTGTTGGAAGTTGCATTAGAAGTTTCACTTTAAAAAAACCTAAGATAGACATCCTGGATTGGTTGACGTAACACACGGCAATGGCATCCAAGCAAAGTGATTTATTCCATGATAAATTATGTGAAAACGCAGCAAATGTCCGCGCCGGCGCCGCGACCGCGGCCGTTAAACGCGGTGATAAATAAATAATAAGCGGGCTTTTACATTGGGGGGCTTAGCTGCGATAGCCCATATAGCTTAGTCATGCAACTGAGAATCAGCGCAGATGTTGTCCTGTACTTGTAGTCGCACTGCAGTATGGTATCTTCTTCAAGCCTGTTCAAGCATGATATTGTACTTTTTTGTGTAGTAATGTTTATTGCATGTTGTATTTTTTTTTTGTGCATGGCCTTATATTATAAGTACTTATCAAATATTCTTATCCTTATCTTAAAACTTATCCAAAAAATATTGTTTAAATTATGAGATTTTTCATATCTTGAATAGGTAATTATGACATCTCAACATAGCAACATAGCAATTAGCGTTGTATAGCCGCGTAATAGTTATATAGTGTTTCGGCTTCTTCTTTCGTTTTAATTAAAAGACAAATGCAAAACTAACTATTCCGAGCTATACAGCAGTTATTGCTAAAATTGTTATAGTTCTGCAAAGTTTTGACAAAGCACTGCTATAGTAATCGTCGCGCTACGCTACTGTCGCTTAGCAACATCGGCGATAATAGCTGCAGTAATGCGAAGACATTAGCTGTTGCAGCGCTAATGCCGCGCGGCTAACTACCCAATGTAAAAGTGCTCTAAACAAGCTCAATGAAACACGTAAAATTTCTGCAATCTAAAACCGGAAACATAAAATCTTGGTAAAAACTGCTGTCGAAAACACAGTTTTAGTTTAGTGCCAATCCATTATGATTTTAGTGAGCCTATCAACTAAAGTATAGAATGTATGAGTTGAGTTTAAATCATTAATTTGTTTTGGTACTTAAGTATCTATAGCTATAGGCAAGGAATGACGGTCAACATAAGCCGAAAAAAATAACGTTACAAAATCACTAAAGAATATTTTGAGGGCCGGAAGTTAATCTCATATTACATCTTTAAGTACTTGTATTACTAAGTAGAAACTATATTTCGAAAAACGACGAAAATTTTACGATCGAAATGGGCAGGCCGTTGATACTAATTCACAACTTGTAACATCTTTTGTACACAGTAATACAATAAATATATTCTTATTCTATTCATAGCTCTCCACTAGGTTTGCCTGTATCTGAGATGTCATGGGACACACACAAAGACAAGGACAACTCACAACTAAATTCATCATTCAAACATGTGCCCTCCTGCTTATAAAGCAACCGAACTTCGACTAGGCTAGGAAGGTCGTCAAATCTGACTATGACTAGGCTATGAGAACGTCGGAATTAAAAAGAAACTTCAAACAGAAAAAACCTATAAACTTACAATACAATACAATACAATATATCTTTATTGCAGACCAAAAACTACATGAAAAACTTAAAAACTAAAATACATTTTTCGGCAGTACAAGGGCGACCTTATCGCCTAAAGCGATTTCTTCCAGGTAACCTTTGGATGGACAGGAACTTACAGAAATACGAAAAGGGTAGGTGGTGTACATAAAACTAAATTAAAATTTAAATGATAATAATAAGTAATATTAATAATAAGTACCTACTTAAATAAATAACCAAAAATAAAAATAATATATATGAATAATTATAAATATTTTAATAAAATAATATTATGAAACGTACAGCGACAATTACTGTAAATGTAGCGTAATGTGGGCGAAACTACTCAAGTCCGACTTCCCCAAGCCTAGAGCTAGGTTAAAAGTTACTGGAAAGTCTCTTAAAAAGTCAACAACCCCAACTCACCCCTTTGATGGAAATCAACCGCCTTCAGCGAGGGCGGCACGGCGGAAAATAGGGATTTACATCAAATCGTTTTAAACTTTCAACAGCTTTTCACCGCAATAATCAGGTCCGTGGAAAATTTACTAGCCACAGAGAATTTCCTCTATTAGATACATATTTTTAGCTAGCCAATGTTACTTTTACGGATCGCTACACTATTTTATTAAACAACAGTTTATAGAACTACTTATAAGGTAGTTTTACGTAGGTTTGGCTACGATTATTCAGTTTAACCGCTGTTTTTCGGGACAAATTATTTTATGGTAATCTTCATGATTCATAGGATTCTTCTTTCTTCACCTAGTTGTCAATGTTCCTCAATGTATTCATTAAGTACCCACATTTAGAGCGCAGATGGAGACAGATATGGATATGAAAAAAAACAGATACAAAGTAAGATTGAGTGAGAGAAAGAGGGAAAGATAATTGATCACAAAAATAGAAGAATAAAACAGTTGAAGATATTCTTCAAATATATATAAATGTATATCGTCACGCCTTTCCCCCGAGGGGGCTGGCAGAGGTGTAATACAACACCCACGTTTCACCGGACGATATTCAGTCCCAAATGTGACAGGGGGCGAGTCTGTCGCCATACACCGGGCTCCAGTCATGTAGCAGATGACATACAATAATTACATATGTTCACACAATGAACAAATTGGTGCGTGCCATCGGCTGGGTTTGAACCCGCTCCCTCTGGCTTGAGAGGCGGACCTTCTCCCAACTAGGCTGCCATCGCTTTTTTTTCTTCAAGTACATACGAATAGAGGTACAGATATAGAGATACGAGTATATTGACGGACATAGGGATATACAGCGAAATCAGTGAAACAATCAAAGAGAGCTATTTAATGATTCCGTGCATAACCGATCAACGTTGTATGGTGACCTCTCGCCACTAATGACCTTATTGGCACGAATCAATTGTCACGTACCAAAGCATTGCCTTACATACCAAACAACACCTAGTTGTTTGGTAATGTTCATGCCTACTTAAGGGTCTGGCGACCACTTTAGACTAACTCCGCATTGGCTAAATATTTCTATTGCCATTTCGTCTACAAGGAGAGAACGAGCAAAGAGAGCAACTAAAGATTTATGCAGAGAGATAAAATGCAATTTCAATATTTTTGTATGACTTTCACATTTCTTTAATAATTCTTATCTAACTAAAAATGTTCCTTGTATTATGAATAATGTAATTTAAAAGTTAATGATGTTAGCAACCTCAAAATAGTTTTTAGTTAGCAAAGTTTTTTAGCAAGTAATTTTAGATTTGGTTTATCTATCTTGTAACTAAATTAAATCAAAAGTAACTTCTTCAAAATGCGGATTTTTTCATAGCTTTATTTTCTTTTAAGGATGTTCTTTCAAAAAACCAAGAACGTAACGAAAGAGATATAGTTCATTTAATTGTACATGCCAAATTTCATGACAATCTGATAAATGGTTTCCAAGAAATTCGACTAGCGCGTTTGTATGGAAAATTCGGAGCGTCGCGGTACCCTTGATACTTCTAAAGGCACATGTACATCAGATATTATACCTTCGACCCATGCAACGGGACTTCCCTGTTTTTACATATAACATACATACACATCGTCACGCCTTTCCCCTGGGGGGGCTGGCAGAGGTGTAATATAACACCCACACTTCGCCGGACGATATTCAGTCCCATATGTGACAGGGGGCGAGCCTGTCGCCATACACCGGGCTCCAGTCATGTAGCAGATGACATACAATACGCACAATGAACAAATTGGTAGATGCCGTTGGCTGCATGGGTTCGAACCCGCTCCCTATGGCTTGAGAGGCGAGCCTTCTCCTAACTAGGCTGCCATATATTTTGTGCGGAACCCTTGATACTTCTATAGGCACATGTACATCAGATATTATACCTTCGACTCATGCACCGGGACTTCCCTGTTTTAACCACATTGATCAACAAAAAGGTATAAAAGTAAGAATAGAATGTATGTGTAATTGTGTATTGTTTGTTTACTCAGTACACTATTTCCTCGTCTAAATTATAGGGGTTAACCAAAGAAATTGAGTTAGCCAAACTCGTTTTCGTTGTTAAATTTTTTCATAGAACCATTTTCTAAGGACGCAAAAGAGCGAAATAAGTCATTTAAACATATCGTGACGCCTTCCCCCCGAGGGGGGCTGGCAGAGGTGTAATACAACACCCACACTTCGCCGGACGATATTTAGTCCCAAATGTGACAGGGGCGAGCCTGTCGCCATACACCCGGCTCTAATCATGTAGCAGATGGCATACGATACGCACATATGCACACACAATGCACAAATTGGTGCGTGCCGTCCGGCTGGGTTCGAACCCGCTGGCTTGAGAGGCGGACCTTCTCCCAACTAGGCTGCCATAGCTCGTACAACAAAACAAGCCTTTAATAAAAATGCCTTACAGACAAACATATTACATTATACTAATTAATTAAGAATTAAATTGAGAACTAATCATCATCGTATGACTTGAGCCCGGTGTATGACGATAGGTTCGCCCCCTGTCACATTTAGGACTAAATGTCATCTGGCAAAGTTTGGGTACTGTAATACATGGCATAATAAAATACTCCGCCAGGTATAGCTCCGGTCACGTGGGCAACACGTAGTGACGTCAATCCATGCTTAAGCAAGACCAAAATAAGTCATTTACAAATAGTTCGACAGAGACGGATGACGATGACGAGTGACGTCATTACGTGTTTGCTCCCGGAATGGTAGACCATGTTTTTTTTTGTCATGCTGTAATACATGCCAACCAGCAGCTTTTGAGGGTAAGCGTGACGATATCCTACGTTATGTTTTTAACAAGGACGATAAGTACGTAATTAAAAATTCTTACCAAAAATACTGGCTGCAATACCTAATCTTGTAACTCTTAACTAAAAAAGCCAATGAATTCTGAATGGATATTTGTAATTTCGGTAAAAGGCGTTCATTCCGGGTGGAATTGGAAGAGAGAAGGGAGTAAGATGGGGCGAGGAAAACCATGGAATTTTCATTTCGCCATCGCCAAGGTGCCATTACCATGATTCGATTATTTGATAGCTATCTATTTCTGGTTTAGCTCATAATTCTTGGTTAATAATTCAGGTCAATTTTGGGTTGGGCTTTTTGTAAAGTCCAAAACCACTTTACAAAAACTAAACAGAAATTCTGAACTTAAAAAAAAAGATTTTTCTACATACATCCATCATACTTAATATTCACGCCAGTGTCCGTAGGTGTTAGCAGAGACCACTTCTCTCCACTTGCTACGATCCTGGCACACATCTTTCGCTTCTTCTACTTCATGAGTCCATCCATGCCCTAAAATATATTTTAAAAACAAAACGTTTCTTAACAATTTTTTAAAGATGTTAGGATAAATAACTCAGCTCGCTGAGTATTGATCAACAAATGTTTTTTATAACCTAGACGAATTTCTAACATATACCCACAGCAATAATGGAATAAATGTACTCCGCATAATATTGTTATAGGTACCCCATCAAGGTCATTAAGTTTTACTTAATTTAATGTTATATATGAACTGCAAGTAAGCAATATAGGCAATAAACTATTGACCATAATTCCCATAATGTTAGCAGTAAATTATTGAGTATTGAGTACAATACTAACTTCCATATTCGTTTATCTACACTTAATCTACATCTAGGTAAATATGTATATGTTCCTCAATCCAACCTGTGGTACGTCATGGCTCTAGGCAAAACAATTCTATCCATTATTTGCCCACAAGATCATTACTAGCTGATGGTCTAATCACCGAGAGACGCTGACCTAATGGGCTGCCATTATCTGGACGCATAATTACTTCCAAGGTTGGGCATTCGTCGCCATCCTCCCAATCTATTGAAGCTATGAGTCTCTATTCTGGCCTTAGTGATATTATTTCGATCACTCTTAGGCTTACGACTAGAGATCAGCAGGGCTATTCACAAAAACTCGGAAACGTTTCCGATAGGATCCCAGAAATTACAAACTCAAATTGTTCGAATCTCAGTCTAGTTTTATACATTTTGGAATCTAGTATAAATCCGATCGGAAGAGTTAATCACGTTTTAAAACATAATAACTGACTGACTGACTGAGATTCGAATAATTTAGGCTTAAAATTTTCGAAATCCGAACGGAAACGTTTCCGAATGGTTGTGAATAGCCCTCCTTATATTCGGATACTTCCATTTTTAACTAAAGGTCACCTTTTCCTGCCAAAGGCTAAGATACCTAGACAATGGTTAAAAAAAAAATAACAATAATAATTCTTTATTTCAGACCATATTTAAGTCTATACTAAGTTGTCTAGATATTACAACAATATTATATTATTTGATATAAAAAAATAACCAAAATGTCCAACCGTTACAAAAATAATAAATAGACGAACACAAAATAGAAAAATAACATTGTACAAAAAATTAGAAAACAAACTTTGAATTTTTTTTTAATAAAAAGCACCAAGAACTGTTTGCTTATAATTTTCCCATGTTTATTTCTATTAAGTAATACAATTTAATAACTTATAAGGTAAATCTGATTTTCAAAGATAGCATACAGCAATCCTAAATTTGTAAATACTAAGTAAATTGATCCTGATCCTCTCCAAACTAATCAACCCACGAAGTTTATCCGAATCCGACTATACGCGTCCTTATACCCGATCTCTACTTTATGACTTATCAAACAAGAGAAACAAGGACCGAGATAATATCGCACGTTTTAGAATAGGGCCTTATCCCAATCTGTTGGAGTTTTGTAATTAGAATCTGACACCAGTAGGCAGGGGGTAACGTGAGTTTGAAATTGGGATATCAAGTGACATATTTGAAAACCGATTTTAATGAAGCGTATATATAAAACAAAATTTTTGTATTTGTTTTCATAGGATGTTATTCCAGAATTAATTTGAATATCTAATATATTATTAGTATTAAACAATTTCAAACACAAAAGGCAAAGTTATGATTTTTCTAAGCAGCCAATCGTCAACATTTGCATGCAATCTTTTGCGATGCAAAAGATATCTGGGTATAAAAAATCATACTCTTCAATATCATCCTGATTACCGAATGACGTCACGCCATCAAGAATTCTCTTTCCTGGAATTCGGCCGCAGGACAAGCTTGGGAAATTATATTATGTGGATTCTCCATGTATGGGTCTGAAAATGTGACCTTCCGACATGGAGATAAATACCTAAAGGCGGTAAACCGGAATGGCCGTCCTAATAAGTTTTGCACTTGTAAAATGCTAACCGTTGTTTGTACTATACTATCTTAATCGCTCAGTAGCATTATCAATACAAAATACAACAATATTTATTCACCATGAAACACTTACAATTTTGGACAAATTTACTTACAAGTACCCATGGTATAATAATGTAATCCGCCAGGTAAAGCATTCCAGTCACGTGGGCAACATGTAGTGACGTCAATCTATGCTGAAGCAAGACCGAAATAAGTCATTTACAAATACAGTCAAACCTGGGTAAGTGAGAACTGGATAAGTGAGAAAACTCTATAAGTGAGAGTAATAGCCAGGACCCGTCATTTTAAGCTCCCAAAACCTCTATTAGCGAGAAACAGAAACCTTTGTAAGAGAGAGTCGTTTTTCCCTCATGGACCTCCGTAAGTGAGATTGCTATTTATCTATACCTCTATAAGCGACAGTCGAGCTTTATTTATTTATGTATATTATTTAGGAGGAACAAATGACAAAAAAAATTACAAATTTAACATCTGCTATTTTATGACTCATTCTTTACTTTCGTGGAACTTCTTACCATTGTTTTTGTACTGTTTCCTCGTCAATATTGTTCCTATTCTATTTCGTGGAACTAAATAACGTTGTTATTTTATCGCATTCTTTTCAAATGGACACGTGTGCCTGTGTACCGTCCTGTTTGTCGGACTTACTCACTTTATCGTTCATCAATTGAGGAGGAAAGTTCTGTTCTGCATCATGTCAAAACGGAAAATTAAAGTACTGTCATTAAGTGATAAACTTAAAATAGTGAATGCGTTTGAATCCGGAAAATCGCGAAATGAAATTCAGAGGGAGTTTAATTTACCAGAATCCACCTATTATAAAATCATAAAATCAAAATACTCTATAAAGTCTGAGTGCTGTGATGGACATGGAAATATTAAAAGGGCTAGAGTTACTTAATTTCCCAATATCGAAACAATGGCTTATTTTATCCATTCCAAAAGGCATATTGCCTTTTGGAATGGATAAAACAAACTCTCGATAAGAATATTCCCATAGATGGACCTTTGTTGAAAGAAAGATCAAAAGAGAGAGAATTAAGTGTAAATAAGTTCTAAATAAAATAAAATTACATAGTGCATGAATACATATACGTCTTGTTATTGCTGCGTACCTCTATAAGAGAGAAACGCTACCCATGTACCTGCATTAGCGAGAAACTCGGGTTAGTGAGAAACCTCTATAAGCGAGAATGAGATTGTGCTCCCTTGAACTCTCGCTTATCCAGGTTTGACTGTAGTTCAAAAGAGACGATGACTACGACGAGTGACGTCATTACGTGTTTGTTTCCGGAATGCTAGACCTTCGTTTTTGGATCATTCAAGTACCTACTACTTACAAAATTAACAAGTCATGCAATTCATGCGTTCATTCTCATTTTATGAGACCTCTCTCATCGGTAGACTAATGTCTGGCCGGCAGCGGTTTTGTCTGTTTTCACCTCCTTGTACGACATGACACCTACTAAGAAAGTAGGTATCATTTTCTTTTTTTATGCTTTCCCATCCAGAGAGGAATTTGGCGTCGCACGTTTTGTGCATTTGCTAGTGTCAAGTTTATGTAGTATTTTACAGATGATGGAGTGCTGATACTAAGGTGATGAGGTGATGATGAATCCCTCGCCTTTCCCCATTTTAGTAAAGTGATGAAGGACTTTACTGAAACTTTAAGTGTTTTTTTTTTACATAGAGAACACGAAAAGTCACGTTTCGCAAAGTTTGTATCATTTGCCCACACTTGTGCACGTTAAGTACGACAACGAATCGATACGAATCGATGAAGGTTAATAATTCACCATTAATACTCTCAAAGAATCACAAGATTTAGAAAAGAAACAAAAACTCCTTCTTCATTCTTGTGTTGTTCTTTCTTCTTATGTTGTGTGGCACGGACAATACTTTAACGTGACACCGTCATAACAAAACATTGATGAAATCTTCTCATCGTATGCATAGGCCAATCGAGCGGAAGAGAGATACAGATACGGCGCAAGCCGAACGCTCAAGCCGATCGATCGTGCCTTTCGCTCGCTCGTGTAGCGCTCTCACTCCGATCGACCGAGCGTAACGGGACAATGAGTCATCGGTTTTCGGCGTTCATCGATTTATTAGACGTTGTCACGTAAAAAAGACAAACATTGAATCTTTCGAAACAGCATGTGAATAAAATACTCATAATTCACGTTGTCGGTAGTAATTCTTATTATTAGAGGCTACTTATATCTTATCCTTATGTCTCTTTATAGATGGTCATCAAAGACATACCGCACGCTGTTTAACGATCGGCTAAACAAGCAGTAATGAGCTATTAGACGTGTTTTATGTGTTTCTAGATTTCTTGTTATTTGTTTCTGGTATTTTTTTTACAGGCTGTGTCTATACTTTTCTTTTCATCTGGGCTCACTTTCGCACAGATGCATATTCTAAGACAAAAAGTAATATTTTGTAGTCTGTGTTAATGCTCGGTTTAAAAACCCGGCCAAGTGCAAGTCGGACTCACGCACGAAGGGTTCCGTTCATTATCTATAAAAAGGCAATAATTCATGTCTGTTCCATGGGAGTCCTCTTAAATATTTATTTTTTCGGTTTTTTAGTATTTGTGGTTATAGCGACAACAGAAATACATCATCTGTGAAAATTTAAACTGTCTAACTATCACGGTTCATGAGATATAGCTTGGTGACAGACGGACAGACAGCGGAGTCTAAGTAATAGGGTCCCGTTTTACCCTTTGGATACGGAACCCTCAAAAATTAAGATATTTTTTTCTTCCTAAAAAAATCTTTCTTCCTAAAAAAATCTTTCTTCCTAAAAAGGAAGATATTTTGTCATTGAAGACACCTAAGTGTTTTCAATAACAAAATATCTTCAGTAAAAAAAGGAAGACATTTTGTTATTGCAGTAACCTAATTTTTTTAATTCTTTAATAACAAAATATCTTCCTTTTACCTAATTATTAAAGACAATATTATACAGAAAAAAAAACTGCATTAACAGTACTAGAGGTATCACAGTCACTCTATTATACTCGTAGGTATCACTAATGTATCACTATATAAACTGAGATATCTCGAGATTTGATTGCCTCGGTGGCTCAGTTGGTAGTGAACCTGCCTTCTGAGCTTGGGGGCATGGGTTCGATTCCCACCTAGGGCAAACATTTATGCGATGAACATTTGTGTTTGTTCTATGTCTGGGTGTTAATATGCATTTAAGTATGTATTTAAAATATCTAAGTATGTATATCAGTCCCTGGCAGCCATAGTACAAGCTTTGCTTAGTTTGGGGTCAGGTGACCATGTGTGGAAGTGTCCCGAATTTATTTATTTATTTGTTTGTCTGACAATAACATGTATACCGCTGATCTGATATTTATGAAATTTTGCAAGCGAGTATTAGTAATAGCAAGGTAGCAATAGTATAGTGGGATTATAGAAGTAGGCGAGGTCTCCGTTTGAAGAGAACTACCTATACATACAAGAAAAATATAATTTGAGTTATTACCGTAGGTAATCACTACATAGTATAAAACAAAGTCGCTTTCTCTGTCCCTATGTCCCTTTGTATGCTTAAATCTTTAAAACTACGCAACGAATTTTGATGCGGTTTTTTTTAATAGATAGAGTGATTCAAGAGGAAGGGTAACATGTATAATAACATCCATTAAATAGTGGAGAAATACTGTTATTTTTGAGGTTTCTAATGTGATGTCGTTAATTTTTTTTTTTTCCGCTTACATTGCAAACGCAGGCTGAACCCTACGAGATTTATCAAAATAATGTATGTACTAATTATTTGTACACATTGAAAAGGTCTACAGAAAACTCCGCGATGGTGTCTATCTCTTATGGATATCCCAAAGTAACATTTTTTTGTCATTTACTTTTTACGACAAATAATGGCTAATTTGCGATTTTAACCAATACAGCATTAATCCTTACCCAATTTATAGCTTAAATACATTGTTGATTTAATATAGATCTATATGGTCCTTTACAGCACAAGATTTAAATGAATTTATTTATTTTTTACAGTGAGTGGCATAGGCTATACATATGTGCGAAGCCAGAGCGGGCCGCTACGTTTTTATATTCAACGTTCACAGTTTTTCTGTAGTGTATTTAGTATCAGCATTGCACCCGCGCGTAGCCGGGGCGTGTCGCTGGTATATATATATGTATATTTGTTTGAAAGTCATAAATCAGTTATGATATTGACTACACTTGACACACTAATACACTACTCGTAATACACTTGTGTGAAACATATATAGAGAAAATAAGTACTCCAACTTTTGTATTATCTATAAATAGTATACTCAAAGAAATTTGTACAGTTAGAAAACGGCTGTTTATTTTTAAAACACTAAAAAAAAGCACTCACTTAATTCACAAGCACTCACTAAGTTCTCACTTAATTGCATTAAGGCTGTTAATGGAATATTGAAAATTAATTAAGAGACGCGATTTCAATTAAACTGTAACAATACCGGTCATGCCCGAGTACCGGTCAGGTATTTAAAATGTGTCGATATTAATTATAAAACAGCGTTATGACTAGAGACCCGGTATTCGGATATAGGTACATATTTGACCCTTCAATTCACTTCATCCTGCCAAAGCTTGGAAAGTAAGGAAGGGCCTTCTCATTTTCACTTGTTTCTTGATTAAAATTGTTCAAATATTGGCTTATTTTCAGTGAAAGAATAATTTTATTTGTAGACAAATAGACAAATATTTATTTGTAGCAAAAACAAAAAGATACAAAATAAAAATTACACAATTAAAATAAATATAGTTTCTGCCACAAACCGGTCCCAACTCAGCATAATGCCGGCTGCAGGCTGTAGACAATCAGCGCTGGTCTTCCGTTGAAACCGGCAGGTGACGTCACGTACGGACGTCAAGCAGTGTGTACCATGTAGGCAACTAGTGGGACAAATTTATTCAGTAACAATCATTACAATTTCCAAAGGTAGTACAAAATCCTAAACAAATAGTAAATATATCGATCCCGGAAAAGCGGGACTTTTCGATGGAAGAAAGCACTCCATACCACTCAACCCATGAAGTTTAGGTAAATATTAGGTCCTTACGTATGAAATCAGCGTTTTGTCGTACTGATCAATTTGATCTGAAATATCTCTTCTTTGGTTAAGAATTCGAAATTCAAATTAATAAATTCATTAAGCTGGTTTTTTTTTCTTTGGAATACAGTCATTCATTTGTTATTTTCCTCATTATTTTTTCTTTGGCGTCGCTTATTACCGCGCAATGGAAAACATGAAATATCGGTATATTTACGAGTACGAGTTCTACCGTGGCACCAGTGCTGCAGAAACAGCTCGAAGAATTAATGATGTGTACGGCGCTGGTGTCGCTAAAGACAGCATGGTACGTTTTTGGTTTCAACGTTTTCGTTCTGGAAATTTCGACCTTAAGACCCAACCCCGTGGACGGCCGGAGATCAAAGTGAAAAACGAAGAATTAAAGGCTATTGTGGAAGCGGATCCATCACAAAGCACTTCAGAGATAGCAGCAGGCTTCGGGGTAAGTGACAAAACTGTATTAATCCACTTGAAGCAAATCGGGAAAGTAAGAAAACTCGAACGATGGGTACCTCATGAATTGAGTGAATCGAACTTGCAAACACGGGTCGCCTGCTGTGTTACTTTGCTCAACCGACACAATAATGAAGGGATTTTAAATTGAATCATTACTTGTGATGAAAAGTGGATATTGTACGATAATCGAAAGCGCTCATCGCAATGGCTGAACCCTGGAGACCCAGCCAAATCCTGCCCTAAACGAAAATTGACTCAGAAAAAGTTACTTGTAAGTGTTTGGTGGACTAGCGCCGGTGTCGTTCACTACAGCTTTCTTAAATCTGGCCAAACGATTACGGCAAATATCTATTGTCAGCAACTGCAAACCATGAAGGAAGAACTAGCTGTTAAACAACCGAGATTGGTCAATCGCTCTAGGCCACTGCTGCTTCACGACAACGCAAGACCACACACTGCACAACAAACAACCTCTAAGTAAGCTGAGCTACAATTGGAATGTCTGCGACATCCACCGTACTCCCCGGACCTTGCTCCAACAGATTACCATTTCTTCCGGAATTTGGACAACTTCTTACAAGGAAAAAAATTCCACTCCGATGCAGTAGTCCAAACCGCCTTCAAAGAGTTTATTGATTCTCGCCCCCATGGTTTTTATAGTAAAGGGATCAATGAACTACCCATAAGATGGCAAAAGTGCATAGATAACAACGGTGCATACTTTGATCAATTAAATATATTTTACAAAAAAAAAAATCGACTTTTTATTCCTCCCGTACAAAACGCCAATTTCAAACGTAAGGACCTAATATTATGTATCTGAATATCCGATCTCTAGATCAGTGCGAGTTCTTAAAATTTTGCCGGGGTTAATCCCTATTTAATTTTGCAAACCCCGACGCAAAAACGACAAGTTGCTTTATGTTTGACGTGTTTGTGTGTGTGTGTGTGTGTGTGTGTGTGTGTGTGTGTGTGTGTGTGTGTGTGTGTGTGTGTGTGTGTGTGGCATCCTAGCACGCGCACGAATGAACCGATCTTGATTTTTTTTAACAAAAAAAGCGGCATCGTTTTATGGTCGACATGCCTACAACATGCACGAAACGCTTTGGTTCCTCATTTCTTATACGGGCCTTTAGAGTGTGGAATACTCTGCCAGAGTGTGTTTCCTGACACTTATAATCTGGGTGTCTTCAAGTCTCGAGTGAATCGGTTTCTTCTAGGCAAGCGTGTTCCATCGTAGGCCGCATCACTGCATATCATCAGGAATGTTGGCGGCCAAACGCAGCCTATTCAGTAATAAAAAAAAGGTGAACTACATACATTACCTAGTTACTAGTTACCTAGGTATTACATACCTAGTTAAGAACACTTTGTGTTCTTAACTAGGTATGATTGAAGAAAATAAGTGTCGGGTGTTTTTTTAAATTTTAATTTATTCTTGTCTTACAACAACTTACGTACTTATCTTTTGTCTTTAACTTTAATGGATTAAATGCACACTTACACCTTTGGCCCCCTCACTTATGATGTATAGCATCAGAATAGTTACACAATGCTTTATTTTCTTCGAATGAGTAAAAATTAAAAAATAAAAATTACAAAACACTGTATGCCTATTCAGAGGCTACACGACGTTTTTAGTTAAGGGCTAAGTGTTCGCGCTATTATTATCATACATAACTATGACTTGAAAATCTTTACAAGCTGTCAACCAATTTTAGTCACTTTCTGACTAGACAATTGACTTGACTCTCGCAAGTGCCATTTTTCTCATTTCTTTAGTCTAATCGAATTTAAGAACTTATTTCTCCTCTTCCTTTTGAAGTTTCTTTACTCCTTTGGCATACCGTTGACTTTTCCATTATTTTCCGAACTGTGTATCTAACCCTTGTATTACATCTATTACTATTGACCTATTAGTGTCAGGGCTATATTTTAAACCATGAAATTGCTTAAAGAATATTAATCTTTTACAACGTATTACTGCGAATGACAACCCTATTTAGTGCAAACGCATACTCGTATTTTGAGTCAGCGTAAAGATTTCCTCTCTCACTCAGTGCTGAATTGAAACGTTTGGAGGCTCTAGAGCAGCCATACTCAAAGTGTGTTCCGCGGAACCCTAGGGTTCCACGAAACCCCTGTAAGAATCCGCTAAGGGGCTAAAGGGGCTCCGTAAGAATTTAATAAATATTAAAAACATCTCTCTCTCTCTGGTCAACCGTTCCACGATACGTGCATTCGGGCGACTGTTGACGCGGTTTATCACGAGACGCTTAATAATTAACTGTTACAGTGTAGTCGTATTATGCTTATTAAGTATACACATAAAAACATGGTTGTTATAATGT